>OZ023269.1:132052046-133304330 GCA_964006375.1 Tillus elongatus
ACCACAATTAGAACCGCAGACCTAGAAGATAAATATTCCGAAACCTGTCAGTGTGAGGTGAGTGATAAAGGGAGTTCAAAAACCTCGTCCGGCAATTAAAATACAATATAGAAAAAATTTGCCTGCGACTTAGTCTGCCTCTCGGTATCGTTATTTACGTAAGACTCAGTATAAAAGGTGATAGGTGAAGTAAGTAGTTAAAAATTTTCATCCTCTGATGACGATAACTTTGTTAGTGAAACGATCGTCAGGTCTTTAAAAGATGTGTTGTGGTGATTTTGGTTCTCCAAGTGTACTTATAAGAAGATATTGAAAAATATAAATATTTTTGCATTTGTAAGTGCCAGGTTTACCGGGACACTGATGCGATATTATTAATTTGGAAGTCAACAAAACATATTGTGCACTTTTAGCTGTTCCACTCAACTAAATAAGATTCTTACGAGCTATTTCCTAAATGTAGCTGTTTCTCTACTTAGGTAATTGTAGTGGTACATATGTTACGTTTTATCTACATTTAACACGTAATTATCCAAACTCATTACATTAATTGGTTGCCTGCTTAGCTTGTAGGAAGCTATAAGTAAAACACACCGTTTGTATTAAGCTACGTGTGGGTAAACGAACAACTGAAGTTTGCTTACTTTTACTGGATTAACTGCATCGAAACTCTAGTTTTCGATTACAGATCATTCTTGGCATGTTGGAATAGTTAAAAAACCTCCATTAATGACATAATTCCTGTGAGCTCCTTTTTCAAGTGGGTAATAATTTCTTTTGCCTGCTCTTGTCTTAAAAACTGTACTACAGGAATGAGTACTTGGGCCGGTTCTATTTTTAATTTGTATGACAGTTTCTTTTATAAACATGGTTAGAAAATCTACGGTTAACATTACCCTGTAAAACTGTAATGTAGTTGTATTAGGTATATCCGAATAATTTAATTTTTGAATAATAACTTCCAACGTTACCAAGCACAAGCTGTTTTTTATAGCGTTATGTACCGATACTGTATTCATTTACGCTGTAAATTGTTAAATTGTATAGACAAAAGAGACGTTTATTACACTAATCCCAGTTTCATAAAGCTCGATGAAATATTCAACGGCCGGTTAGTTAATCAAAGCTTCATACAACTAATCACAGCTTCAAAATATTTCGTTGCCATGGCAAAAACCCGAATCATAGTCTGTGATTGGTCGCCTGAAGCTTTGATTAACTAAGCGTCCGTTAAATATTGAATCGAGCTTTGTGAAACAGGTCATGAGACAAAAAATATATAAAAAAGTCTGGGGACGCAGCAAGTGGGTTATGGTAGTGAATTTTCATAGAAATGATCTGGCACCAAATATGTTTTTATAACTTGTTTTTTTTGTGACATATAAATTTAAATTTCGGCATATAGTTTCAGTTTAATATCGTAAACTTATGTACCAAATTTGGTTACCATCGCTTTTCTATTTTTTGAGATAAACATTTTTTCCGAAAGAAAACCCAAAATTTTCCCGCAAAACCAGTTTCAATTATACAAATTTTAACTGACCCCGGATATGGGTTCTAGAGGTCCTAGTTCGCGCTCATTTGGAGAATTTTTTTCAAAATTCAAAAGTCGGGATCTCTCCATCAGTGAATTTTTCTCTAAGAAAATTGACTAGAATGAAAAAAAAACAGAATGCGCAAATACCATTGCATCCCCAGAAAATTATAATTTTATTTATTTCTTAAATTGTTAAAGCTATTGTAAGCGTTCACGTTAATGTATGTTTATGAATGGAGAATATTGCATAGAATGTGTATTAGAATGATCTAGATTTATGCTACTCTTGTCGTTTGCTAAAATAACTGCAAAATATGCCTCAAAAGACCTTACATATTACAAATAAATAACTTAAGACCATTATCGGTTATCTACCTTTCTTCATTGCAGTTTGCCAGAAGCCTTACGTGGTGTAATGGTTAGGATACCTGTCTAATGAGCGAAAGGATGCGGGTTCAAATGTCACCTTTGACTGAATTTCTCTTTTGACTTTATTTTACTGTTTTCGTCTTTGATTCTTTTTATCCAAGTTTAATAGTAGCTGTTGTTGCCCGTAGTTGGTAAAACCGTGCCACAGTTAACATAGACGTAGAGATTTGTGACATGAGAAGAGGTTGTTTTCTTCTCTACAACTGGATTCAATTTTTACAGCATCCACAGGCAAAAGAATTTTCTCTGTGAAGCCACAGAAAAAGTATTTAGTTCTGTATTAAGGTCAGATTTTGAATATTTTTTAATTTATTTAATTTATTTCTATTTCTATTAGTTAAGTTTCTTGTGCAAAATGTTCTTTTAATAGCGAATTTTCTTATAAATGAAGTTAATGAATTCTCTTTGAAGAAACGTTTGTTGAGAATTTTTGTATGAAAAATTATTCAGTTGGAACATTTTTTAAACGAAATTCATCGAAAATAAGGTTTTAATGGATTTTCGTGCAAACAAATTATTTTATTTTCAATTTTAATTACAGATTAAGTATACAATTTGAATCTTATGTATTCCTTTTGCAAAATTTTCTGTAAAAATATATTTAGCCAGTTTTCGCAGAAATTTTTTGTGCTTCGTAAAAATAATTTTTTGTAAGATGTTTCTGTGAAATTTTGGTAATTAATGATACTTTTTTAATAAGTTATTATAAAAAAATATTTACGGATTTTCTTGAAAAATTGTCTGCAAATTTTCATGAAATTTTTGTTGTGTCGTTGAAAAAGTTTTTGTGAAAAATTAAATTCTGGTAGGTGGGTAAATAACTTGAAATGGCCAGGAAAATCGAACCAGTTTTTTAAATTTATTTGATTTATTTTTATTAGCGAATGTTCTTGTACAAAATGTTCTTTTAATAGCGAATATTATTATAAATGACTTAAATGAATTTTCTTTGAAGAAACATTTGAGAATTTTTGTATGAAAAATTATTCAATTGATGGAACATTTTTTAAACGAAATTCGTGGAAAATAAGTTTTTACTGGATTTTCGTGCAAACAAATTATGTTATTTTCAATTTTAATTACATATTAGGTATATAATTTGAATTTTATGTATTATTTTAGCAGAATTTTGTGTAAAAAATATTTGGCCAAATTTGATGCCTGCTTTCATTAAAAAAAGACATATCTGAAATTAAAAATGTTTGTATGAAAATTCACTACCATAACGCACTTCCTGCGTCCAGACTTTTTATTATTATAGTTATTATATAAATAGGTTTGGGTTATAGTTTTGTTGTAGTGGATAATTATGGAATATACAATGATTTGTGTAATTATTTATAAATATACAATGTTTTTATAGCAATATAATTATCTGATGTATACTAGTTTCTGTGTGAGTAATCGGTAAGTAACCTTTCTTGTGAGATACAAGTTGTACTGTTTGTTCGCTTATTGTTCGTTCTACTTGAATTTAAATTTCCAGTCGATACGCGGCTTAATTATAAACAGTTAATCCAAACTGATCGAGGCGGAAGAAACCCGCATATGATGCCCGGAACGACTTATGGATGGCGCCATAAGCTCCGTCACTTCCCCACAGCTCCGGATTGTTACATTTGCGCAAGTTGGCGCATTGTGTGAACGTCCGACTGTCTGATACAGAGCAAGCGCTTTTCTATTGATTCCTTGGCGCAAGAACCGGAGGTTACTAGATCGCAGATCCGAATATCGGCAATAAGGTGGGGCCCAAAACTGACTCCGGTCATGCCGCTTCCGACCCTCCTGCTCTAAACACCTGACAGACGAGCAGAGTCAGAGAGTCGCTGTGGTCGCCACTTCCGCTCCCTCTAAACTCGTGTCCAACTACTCTACAGACAGACAGACTGACTGACTGACAGACGTAGCCAGGAGACAGGCCGTCCAAAGACGAACTCCCGACTGATCTCACTGTATATGGCTTCTGTAGAGCCGGCTGATTATTAGAAACTGTTCAAGTGCCAGTTTACTAGGCCTCATGATTGGCTCATTCTGGAATTTGTGCAGAGCCTGTCCGTCCATGCCAGTCGATAAGGTAATGATATTTCATAACCAAATTCTATACTTTTCGAGATTTTCCATCGTTTTTCTTCAACCGGCTTTTCTGTTTTAGCTGCACTCCGAATACAGGAGTACTTACCGATGGCATGAGTATACCGGACCAAGGCAAGAAGTGGTCAGAAGGCCTCCTCAAGCCAATGCTACTAATGCTGGTAAGTCTGCGTTTGTTATTTTTTGGTTATGTGGACAAGTTTTAGCAAGAAACCGGCTTTTTTGTTGACTAGAGTTTCTATCTTGTGACGGAATGCTTTTGACATTTGAACAGCTGTGCAAAACTTGTATTGCCCTTGCATGCTAAAAATTAAATCTAAAATAAAAGCTTTAAAAGCGAAACCTACAACTTTCAAAAGATTTTTCATGTTTTGTAAAATATGTTCTTAAAATTTTCTACAAAAACCTGTAACCTCGTTTTAATAGTTACTTCTTAAATAATTATATAGCAAATGTATGAAAAAAAACGACTTTTGTATAGACATTTGTCCTTCAGCTTCAGTAAGCAAGCATATTTAAAAAACTTTGGTAGTATTTTTAAAGTTTACTACAAGCGATTATATAATGCTGTCAAAAATATTTTGACACTTCTTGTCGAATTGTACAGGAAAAATAGTTGTCCTTTCAAGAGCTAGAAACTTAGTATGAGATATTGCAATTTTTTAAATTTATAAATAGAATACAAATAACTGTTAATTATACTTATAAGGTAAAACATACAATTACCTTAGAAGTACGTCTACCCCAGACGTGGTGACGTTCAGGAGTTATACTTTTAATTATGACCTAGTGTTACCTGTTCTAAGATCTTCAAAGATAATTCAGTCGACCATGAGTTTTTGCAATGTGGAAAACTTTTTAAACATGTTTTATAAATTGATTGCAATGGTCACTTCGCCAGTTTTTTAACATATTTTTTTTTTAACTTAATATGATAAATTATTAGAAAATGTAAGATTGTAATACTATTAATTAATCTTACTCCTGCATTAGCTTGTTACTGTTTTTAACTATCAAGTTATATTTTACATGCATGTATCTCTTTTAAAATATTTTGTGGTACAAATGTAAAGACAATTGTTTTTTGTTACAATTAAGAGGCAGTTGTGTTTGAAAAAGAAGCTTTTATCCAGAAATATTATATTTGTTAAAAAAATACATAGCATTTGTTTTTGTTTATTTTGTGAACGTACTCCAGTTGGTTTTTATTAAAGGTCTAAAAAATTGCCTGGTAGAAATACAAAACCAAAAAATAACCCCTACCTACTTAAGTTTTCTTAAGCATTACACGAAACGTACAGTAAATTGTGAGGCGCATAAAATTAAAGCCCTTTTTAGCACTAAGACGTTTTCCTAAGACTTAAGAGATTTCAGATAGGTTAAAAATTGATAAGTTATATGTACATACAGGATTAGGCAGAATAAAGTATGATTTTCCATGTAGTCGTATTCATTAATGGCTAAACTTTAATCAAAACATGAAACAAACAGTTCTTGAGTAAACATAGTACTTTTATTTTCTGAATATTATGAACAGCAATCAAATGACCTCCACCTCGCTGCTGGCACTCACGAAAGTTTTGCATATCTCGCTGCAACATTTCAATTGGGATTGCTTTAATCTCTCTCTCTGTTCGAATATTATGCTTCAGTTGTTCTAATGTTCGAGGTCGATTAGCGAATACTTTTTAGTGAATTTTCTTTAAAAAATTCACTAATGAGGAGATCCCGACTTCTGAATTAAAAAAAAAATTCTTCAAATGAGCGCGAACTATGTCTTCTAGAACCCATATCCAGGATCAGTTTCAATTTTTATATGTTTATATATATATATATATATATATATATATATATATATATATATATATATATATATATATATATATATATATATATATATATATATATATCTATATTACAACGATAATTCAAAAAATAATGGGCCGATTTTGATAAAATTTGGTACATATCTTCCTTTTGCAAGTGGCTTGCATAAGTCCTTAAGCCAGGAAAATAGGCCCAAGTTTTCCCGGAAAATGTTGTTTTCTTTCAAAAAAAAATATATCTCCTAAAATAACAAAGTAAGGGCAACCAAATTTGGTATGCTGGTTTCTGCCATAAAGAGTATCGTGTGTACCAAAATTCTCTATCTTAAAAGACAAAAAAGTTAGAGGTAAATTAATTTTTAATTAATTAGATCTAATCTAATGGTGAAACAAAGCTAAAACGTCAAAATTGATAATTATGGTAGGACTACGAACATGAGTGAAAAATACGACACGAAATGACGAGGTTGTGTCACTGTGGATATCCAAAAAATATTAGACTGGGGAAGTAGAAATCTTGTACAATTCAACTCCACCAAATCTCAGTCTTGCTTTCTATCTCAGAAGAGATACACCAGCTCTAGACCCATCACAATGAACAACCAAGTTATTCAAAGTAATGAGTCCTTTTCACTTGTTGGCATTTCTGTGGATCGAAATCTCAATTAGCACCAACATGTCACATCAATTGCAGAAACGGCTGCTAAGAAATTAGGTTTCCTCTTCCGGGCTCGCAAATACTTTTCACCATCTAATCTCTATACCTTAAATACTTCACAAATAAGGCCAAACCTTGTATACTGCTCCCACATCTGGGGTGCCGCTGCCGCTTCTACACTCGATATCCTGAACTCTATTCAGAAGAGAGCTATGCGTCTCTTACCCTACCCTCACCCAAAGGCTGCCATATCTTGCCCACCGACGTGCCGTAGGTGACCTTTTTCTTTTATGGATATCTGCACGGGCACAGTTCCGGAGGAGCTTTCTTCCATAGTTCCTCCACCTGCTGCCCCCAACAGATCTACCAGGGGAACAGAGCGAATGCACCCTTTTACTGTCCAGGTCACCAGACATAGAACATCTTGTTATACCCGCTCTTTTGTCCCGAGGAATTCCAAGTTGCGGAATTCCTTGCCGGCACATGTTTTGCCTCTTCCTCCGAACCTCCAAACCTTCAAGTCCAGAATTAACAAGTTGCCTCTTTCCTCCTTGTCGACACCCACAGTATGATAATATTTAGCTGTAAGCCATTGTGGTGTGTTGTTTAAATATAAAAAAACTGAGATCGTACTTATAAACTATATGTAATGAATGTCAAAAATCTCTTTTTTTTTGTTTCAGGTGAGAAAATGAATGACATACATGCTAATTCAACAAGTATGCAAGACGGGGACACACATAATGAGTGTAAGTAATACTGCAGAGGATCTCTGTACGATCCTTTACCTTAATTTACACATTTTTTCCCTTAGTACCGAAGCTAGAACCAGCTATGCCCCGGCGAAAAAAATACCCTGATTTAGCCTATCGCCATCACGAGTTTCTTATCTGTGATGGTGAAGACAATCGAGCTAATGGTTACGCTGGGGGGACTGACTCTAGAGCTCGGGTAAGTCACTATTATTGATATTATTATTATTTTTGATCAAGCGAAGTTTAGACAGTTTCAACACAATCCGCGACACAATCTATTTTGATTTTTGTTGTCTTTTTAACGTTAAACTACCTAATGACATAAGTTTATGCATTTTTTCAAGTTTATTTTAGGATTCCACAATAGGAGCAGTTTTTTCGTATATATGCTGCTTATCGTGTAAAAGTAAAGCAAGGTAGTAATATTGAAAAACTCCGTTTCTTTTCTTTTCATTATTCGAAACAGTTTGCTGATTTTTTCTAGTCGGTCTTCATCTGGTTTATTATCCATCATTTTTGGAGTACTTCATGGTTCTGTGTTATCACTTGCACAATTCTGGCTATACACAAATACCAATCATCCTAATGACCGTTGGCTAAAGTGTTAACAAATATTTTTAAGTTTAGAAAAAATAATTTCGAATTTTTGGACAAAAATTGGTAGGAATGGGCGGACCTGTATTACGGCCTACAATATTTCCTCATTGATTTGTTGCTTTGGTGATATTTGAAAATTTTCGTATACGCTACGCCTGTAAATGAATGACCTTGAAAACTATCAACAAATGGATCAAGAATGCTACCGAAACAATCTGTATAAACATTAATATCTCCTTCTGAGAGCCGTTTTGATTAATAAGTTTAACGGAATGACTCTCAGTCTTTTTTATTGTGGTGAAGACAACTTGATAGTTTGCAGTTAGCAGGTTTTTTAGACGAAGTCTAATTTCTTTCTCTCTTACTTTCTTCTAGTTAATAGTGTATCTTCAAACTGATCTTGGTAGCCAAAACTACCTTAGTTCCTCACACAACCAAAAAAGCTATTTATAACAAATAAACTTTAATGGTAAAAAGTTGAATCAAAGCACAACGAAAAAGTTCCTCTTTACGTCACTAGTGTTTCTCTCTACTAAAAATCCTTAAAATTCAATTCGATTTTTACAGACGCAATATCTTATTTTGTATTTATTTCCAAATTAGAGGTTGGCCCAAAATTCTGCAGCCAAAAATTTTATTATAAAGAGCTAGTATTTTTCTAAATTAATCTCCAATTGCTGATCCTTCTTACCAATTAGGATTTACGATTAATTAGGCATTATTTTTGTTTGCAAATCTTTTTCTAGAATTTTAGCTTTGCTAAAAGTGCTTGAGGTTTCTTTTGTAGCTGGAGCTTTATTCACACCGCAGTACATATACTGTCATTTTATAAGACAAGGCTAGAGCTGGAATATTGTCCTGATATTTGGGGTGCTGTCGCAGAGATCATGCTGTCACTAAATAATTCTATTCCGAAGCCATCTCTTCGATTTCCCTCCTAACAATTGCTTTACTAGTTTCTACACTCATAATGTTTACCGAAAAGTTCCTTTTGGGAAAAGCGAACGCTTCTGCGCTTATTAATCTTATCTAAAAGCTCGCTAGGAATCCTCGTGCTTTTTTTCCAGCATCTAAACTTTACAGTATCTTACTGCCGGATATTTTTCAGGAACATATTATAATGTCAACTATCCAGGAAACAAATATCCACACAATTCGGAAAACTAATAATCTTCATGGTTCTGTAGTCTAAGCCTTTGATGAACTGCTTAATTTAAGGAAATTTGGTAATCCAATTTTACTGTTTTTGAAAGATTAATTAAAAAGTATTCCAAAAAATGTTATGTATGTATATGTATATAACATATAATCGATATAAAGCGCTAAAATATTGCTTTTGTGTACTATTGATGAAAATGTGATCCTTAAAAAGTGTCCAAAATGATTAAGAGCATTTAAATTTTATAAATGAACTTATTTGTGGATAAATTTTCAACAAAACCCATTGATGAAATGTTGAAGCTGTCTGAATATAGCCAAAATAACCAAGCACGCATTCAAAATAAGCTGTATCTTGTGTATTAAAAGCGGTTCGTTAAACCGTACAAGTCATTTTAATGGTAGTATCGATTACACCGTAGATTAATAAAGACGATAACATTGTAATATTTTCTTTTTGATTACAAATATATAATTAACAAAATACAAGCTGAGTTAGAGAATGGGGAGTCACGAAAACAAGCAATCATTTTTCAAAGTATAGTTTACCCGGCATTTAGTAAATATCTGTAAAAAGACTTTCGTGAATGTCGTTCGGTGTTTTGGGTTTTATGATTATTTTATCATCTCATATTTTTTTTGCTTCGTAGAAACAGTTGTTTTATTTCAAGGCATTCTTATGTTTTGTGTTGATCAAATATGCGTTTTATATTCCATTACACAGCAAATAATGTTCTTACAGTTTTATATCAAGTTTAATTAGGCTGTTAAATTTTCCACTAAATATTATAAATAAATAATTCTTGATACAGAAAGTACCATACGACAGCTAATTTCATTAAAATGTTGTTAAAAAAATAAAGTTATTCATACAATGTCACAATCATGATCTACAACAGATGTATCTATAAATAATATGTTTTGCAAATACAGATTGTAAGGCTAGATGTATTCTCACCATAACTAGAACCGCAGACCGGTTTCGCTCTAATTATAGCTCATCAGTACGGTGTGTTTTCTTTAAAAAAAATTACTGCGGAAGTAACGAAGTAAAAGTAACCAAATTTGATATGCTGATGTCATAAAGAGTATCCTTTGTACCAAAATTCAGATCTCTATGTTAAAAGACAAAAAAGTTAGAGGTAAATTAATTTATAATTAATTAAATCTGATTCAAGAAAGTTAAAACGTCAACATTGATAATTATGGTAGGAGTACGAATGTGAGTGAAAAATACGACACGAAATGACTAACAACCTCCTAGATATGTTAGACATATATCGTTATTTTCCTTCACTTCGCTGAAATATGAGCAAAAAATCCATTGTAAATCAAAATTGTTTTGTGTAAATAGTAAAGACGTTAGACAATTAACATGTACTACGGGATATATCTGCTAGTACATACATGTCGAGCGTAGCCAAGTGGGCTAAGCCCTGTACATCGGATAATCGACTCTTACATAACGAGTTCTAATCCTAGTTTTTGCTTTTTTTTTTCAATTTTTTTAAGTCTCATTTCACTTTACCGTTATCTTATCAGATTGTTGTTATTCCGATAAATTTTTTAGCGAGTTTTTGTATAAAAAATAATTTGATAAAGAGGAGATGAAAGGTTTAAGACTTAATTCAATTTGAATAGCATATCTGGTTGTTTGTTCTTGCCCTAACTTATTGAAACTGTTCCATATTTAATACAGTCGTAGAATTTTCCTGTGGCTTCACAAGTGTTTGTTTTAGTGAATGTTCTTTAAAAAATCACTAGCGAGGACATCCCGACTTTTGAATTTAGAAAACATTTCTTTAAAAGAGCGCGAACTAGACCTCCAGAACTCATATCCAGAGTAAGTTTCAATTATATATATATATATATATATATATATATATATATATATATATATATATATATATATTATATATGTATATATATATATATATATATATATATATATATATATATATATATATTATATATATATATATATATATATATATATATATATATATATATATATATATATATTATATATGTATATATATATATATATATATATATATATATATATATATATATATATATATATATATATATATATATATATAAAGGGTGAATAATTTACCAAAATTTAGGTCTGTAAGTTTAAAGACAAAGAAGTTAGAGGCACTTAAAAAAAAGGTTTTCCTCAAAACGTAAAAAGTCGCGATTTGAAACGTCAAAATTGGCAACATTTAGGCAAAGAACCTGAAAGAAATACGGATTATGTAAAGAGTGTTCTGCAAACTCTTAAGTTTCAGCTTCAGCCATCACTGCCGTTCATTTTAATAAAACATTTCCAGAAAATTCATTTCAAATAGACAATTTCTCTGAAGCTTTGGAAGTAGTTTTAGTTTATGGTTTAACGGTCTATAAGTTTTAGCTAATTTTCGTAGAAAAAATTCGTTAATGAGGAGACCGCGGCTTTTGAATTCTCAAAAGATTTCTTCAAATGAGCGCAAACTAGGCCCCCTAGAATCCATATCCGGGTTACTTTCTGTTTACATATATACAGGGTGACGCATTTCTAGGGTAAAGCTCAATATCATTGCTATTATGCAAGATACGAGAAAAAATTGTATACGTTATCTATAGGGTGTCTCGAGCTGCATCTTATAAAATTATTTTGACAATCACAGGGTGGCCCATAAGTCGTTGGAGATTTTTTTTGAACATTCCTTTCTGCATTTTTGCATTTTACATCGAAATATGATGCATGTTTTTTTAAGATATATTGTTTTGATCCATATTTAGTGCTCAAACCTTCAATCCAATAAAAAAACTTCAGTTAAAATATTTATGATTATTTTCTAATTAAGAAAATTCTTCTCTTCTTCTCATTAATAAGCATTTTAATATGAACGTGTGAAGGAGGTTTGTGAAGTCATACATATGGCGTATCTTGATGTATTGGGCTGGAAACTGGACATTAAATGAGTGTGGTGTGAAGATAATAAAAGCTTTTGAGAAATCGACGGGATAATAACTTTTTAACAACATGATTTGGAGTACATATATATTAAGCAATGAAGAGCTAGACCAAGAAGAAAATTTCTGAAAGATCTGGCCCAACTGATGAGATGCGGACACCATAATGAAACAAAAAGAGTGCTGGAGGCAAATAATTGCGACGACAGGGCGGCATCCCCCTGGACTGCGGTGATGATTTATCAAGTGGTAGTAATTATACTTTCTAGATATTAATTATTTATGAAGGGAAACTTATTGTTCGGATTTAAAATTGGTTTCATCGTATAGAGAATTATTTTGTGGAAGTAATCTAATTCGGTTAATCCAAGCCCGTCACGAAAATTTCGTATATATTTGGAATTACACAGGAGAATTTATATAATGATGCTAACCTCATTTCACCTAGTGAAATCAATAACAGTATAGTCATAGTATAGCTCATAGATAGTATTTTATTCATTGCAAACCACCCTCCGTTCAGAATTATTCGACCAACCAATTTGTAAATGGATGACACAGTTTTTTGGCGTTATCAAATAGTTTTAGTGGAAATACACGCAACCGAATCAAGTAATCTTCAGCGTTTATTTCGAAGCTTTTGGTTTGTAAGCGAAAAATAATGACTCTCAACTAAATCATACTGCTTCTCATTAAAATTCAACTAAGTATAGAAAGTAGACAGAATTTTATAATATTCTCACTCTTCAACAAAATATTCGAAGGCGAAGGCAAGATAATTTCAATTTAAATAAAAATGCTAAAATGGTGGCATGGTTTTCCTTATTTGTTGAAAGTTATCACGATGGAAAATATAATTTATTTAGTTGGAGTGAGTATTTGATCAGATCGGTAGCCAAGTTGCTTTTCAAATAGGCTGAATGGATTAAGCACTCGTCCAAGAAGACTCAAACAACATTGATCATTTTATTGAAAAAAAGTATGGACGCAGCAAGTGCGTTATGGTAGTGAGTGTCATAAAAATGTTTGTAATAGCAAATATGTGTTTCTTTTTCAAGAAACCAGGCATAAATTTTAGTTACCAGTATAACCTATATAGGCGAAACAATGTACAATACTTCACTATGTGAAAACTGAGACCTGTGATGAGCACTAATAAGTACACTTGGAGAACACCCATATCACCACAACACATCTTTCAGAGACCTTACGATCGTTTCGTTGACAATGTCAACATCTTCAGAGGAAGAAAACCCTCCACTCAAATATATAATATTCTAAGCCTATCTCTTTACCCCAATTAGATGAGGATCGCAGACTCATGGAGGGTTCTGTCTCTGTGGATCTCGAAAAAATATAAGACTGGGGAAGTAGAAATCTTGTACAATTAAACTCCACCAAATCTCAGTCTTGCTTTTTATCTCATAAGAGATACAGCAGCCCTAGACCCATCACAATGAACAACCAAGTTATTCAAAGTAATGAGTCCTTTTCACTTGTTGGCATTTATGTGGATAGATATCTCATATGGCACCAACATGTAACACCAATTGCAGAAGGGACTGCTAAGAAATTAGGTTTCCTCTTCAGGGCTCGCAAATACTTTTCACCAGCTAATCTCTATATCTTATATACTTCACAAATAAGGCCAATCCTCGAATACAGTTTCCACATCTGGGGTGCCGCTGCCGCTTCTACACTCGCTATCCTGGACTCCATTCAGAAGAGAGCTATACGTCTCATCGGCGACCCTACCCTCACCCAAAGGCTGTCATCGCTTGCCCACCGATGTGCCGTTGGTGACATCACTCGCTTTTATATATATATCTGCACGGTCACTGCTCAGAGGAGCTTTTTTCCAAAGTTCCTCCACGTGCTGCCCCCAACAGATCTACCAGGGGAACAAAGCGAATGCACCCTTTTACTGTCCAGGTCACCAGACATAGAACATCTTGTTATGCCTGATCTTTTGTCCCGAGAACTTCCAAGTTGTGGAATTCCTTGCCGGCACATGTTTTTCCTTCTCCTCCGAACCTCGAAACCTTCAGGTCCAGAATTAACAAGTTGCCTCTTTCCTCCTTGTCGACACCCACGGTACGATAGTATTTAGGCTGTAAGCCCTCGTGGTGTGTTGTTGGAAAAAAACACTTTTTGATGGACCACCTGTATCCAGCTATTCAAAAAGCGAGTTATTTTATAGCAGCACAATTAAGTTCTTGATGTCTCTAAGATATATATCGCCTTTGATAGATTATTTCATAAAAATGAATGTTACATTTTTTATTGATAATATGAAATGGAAGTTTAATTAAATTATTGAAAACAGTAAAGAATATCTGAATTTTTAATTTCGATTTCATCTTTTCATCTTTATATTTAAATGACCTATTGCCCTGAATAATTATTTGCTTTAAGGGAGGTCTATTTATTTCTAAACCGTCTTTGTTAGAAAATAAAAAGTAAAATCTGGGTTTTTCTTTTGTAAAAAAATCTATTATGCTGTAAAATTATCTGGCTTAAATATAGTTTTTTTTTGTATTTTTAATTTTATATCCTGTTTATAGAGAAAATCAAAGTGAGACGTGTATAGTACTACAAAGTCAAAGGTTATTTTGCTCTCGTTACTCTAAACAAATTTACTTTCCGAGCCAGACAAAGCATACAACTTTTAATAACCGAAAAGATTTAGGGACAATCATACCTAAAAATTGAGACATAATGAGCTCTAGTAGCAGTGGCTTTTACGTGGAAAGTTGTAATTTAATTTATTCAGCAATTTAAATGTCGCTTCACCCTCGAGGTACAGCTTATTGAATCCATTTCATTTTAATATTTTACCTGGGAGACACGCTCGGAAACGAGACAGAAAGTGTTCTCCTAACTTTACAATGAACTTTGGGTAATTTTGCATGAATGAAATATGTAAGCTTAGGGTTATGATTAAGTAATACGCAGATTTCCACCTGTAGGCTTAACAAATTCACCCCTTGCTCCAAACAGCTTCCCCTAAAACTTAAAGACTTAAGTGGCCTAAGTGCAAACATCAATTTGATTTAATTTTCCGTTATACGAGACAATTAAACAAGGAAATTGATCAAGCGACTATGAAATATATGGTTGCTTGGTAACGAAAGCAATGTAGTTCTCCAGTTTGAAGTTTCAACCAACGGCATCGCAAGCTTAATTTTACCGTAGCAAACAAATAATAAAATTACTATTTGCGAATTACGCCCTAAGTCAGTAAAAATATATGAAATCACGTTCTTGTCGAACAGGGTGGACGACGTGCTAATAACAACAGAAGCGTCTTGTCAAATGCTGCATATATATATCATTTTTGCTAATGTGGTTTAACGCCTGACGGCAATGGCAGTGGCTACACGTTTCACAGGTTATATCTCAGTTCTGCATGTACAATTTTTCGAGAGGCAACGGGAAATCACCGCATTGCGCCGTATCCCCAAATTGTAACCACAACAGAGAGATCATGTTTGCAGCGATGTCCTAAACTACATCAAACAAATGTTTCTCTCTTTCTCTCAATCTCTTTCAGGAAACAACTTTCTTCTCTCATCTTTTTTCACACACTTTTATTCGTTTTCCATCGCTGTCTGCTATTTTTCTCCACGACCACATTTTAAAAGCTTCTATTTTACAAACTTTTATTTAATTTCATCTCTTTGTAAATAGTTTATAAATAGATTCTCTTTTAATTTACTCCGATTTTCCTCCAAACACCCCCTAATATCCACCCAAACAAACTTTAACAATAGATCTTTAATAAAGACCATAACCAGAAGTCCCGTGGGACTATGTTATCTTAGGACGGCCCTGTCTCCACTAGGTCTACCCTGGCCTTGTATGGTCGTCGACAGTGACTTGGGAAGGTGGTGAGAATCCCGAGAGAGCGCCTCCTCTCTGAAGAAAACTCTATAGGCGCTGGCGTCCGAGTAAGATCCCGTAGGAAAGCGGTGTCCCAGAAGTTATCCCGGAAATTCCCCTCATTAGGGAAGACTAGCACTATCTAAAATTTAAAAATTCAAAATAGTGGTACCAAAATGGCGACGATTTTTCTCATTTATGATCTGATTCGACTCAACATCGATGTGGGGTTTTCCGGTGTGACAAATGAGGGATTTATAGTTAAATTTTAGAAATTAAAAGGCAACCCCAACATGGTAGACAAAGTTTGTATTGCATGGCCCGATTCTTTTTGAAGTTTAACTTTTTTTCTAAGCATTAAGTGCCTTACATTCTTACGTTTATTAACTATAACTAACAACTTAACGAACTTATTAGATTGTACGAGTATTGCACGATTATAATACTACATACTTAAAAACTTGCATATAGTTAAAATATAAATATGTATAAATCAAGATCTTCTCACATTTGTTTCACAATAGTTATAAAAGAGATAGAATTACATGTAACACTATTTTCTTCTTCTTAGTGCTCTTTTTTACAATTTTCGTTGGTTTTTGATCACCTGTTTTTTATTTAAATTATAAACGACAACAAGAAAACAAGAGAAAAGCTGCGAACTTGACTAAACTGTTTAAACATTATTTGCTGTGTAAGAAGAATAAGAAATTAAGTGAAAAATGTAACATAGCTAAACGTTTCTAACCATTTCACAATTATTATGCGCTTTGATTAATTTTTTTACAAAAAGTGCTAGACAAAAAGGTGCATTAATTTTAAGTAAATAAAGATAAAAACAAGTTAACATAGAAAATTTGTTATTGTATTCAAAAATTATAAGATTGTAAAAAGAATAGCTTCTCATTTATTTCGTATTCATCAAAAATAATGTTTATAGATGAGAGGCTAATCGTGAGTTGACATTTGCCGCATTCAGTTCAACAACTGTTCTTTTGTTTTAATTCACTATTATTTTGTCTGCGGAATCAGTGTCCATTCGGCTAGTTTTCCATAACTGTGAGTGTAGGTCCAAATCAGCGCAAAATTCATTGATATATACCTTTTTTCAACCATTTTATTACTTACAAATTATTATAGATAATCTCTTGCACCCTCTCACTCCTCTTTTTATCCCTTTCACTCCACATTCACTCCTCTCTCATTCCTTAATTTATTATTCTAAAAGTAAGTACATACACTCATCTATATATACCTATATATACACACACACATGTATATATCATTATGTTATAAGCTGGAACTATTTTTTTGCTACACATTATTTTATTTTATTTTTGTTCAATTTTTTAAGTTTCTTTTTTTTTCAATTTTTTTTTGTATTTTAATATCCTGGATAACTTTTTTTTACAATGTATGAGATAGACAATGGACACATAGCTTGATGCTCTGCGGCCGATCAGAGTAACTTTAAAACGTGCACAGGTGGGCATTAGGTAAAAGTAAGGTAATACATATAGGTTGGGAAACAATAGGTCAACTTAATCTACTTTCCATACAAGATCTGCATCAAATGTTTTTACATATATCTTTCACATGTTTAAATAAATCTAAATAAATGTCAAATTCTATAGTGCTAAGGAGTTGTGACCAATTGAAAAGCTTTGGAACACTAATGTTCCTATATAACTCATCTACAAATTGACTGATTTTGCTTTGCCTAAGTCTGCATTCTAACAGAACATGTTCCCAGTCCCCGAATTCGCCACAATCACAAAACGGATTTTCTTTCATACCCATTTTATATAGGCGCATTGAAAACGAAACAGACCGATTTGCGTCCAGAGAAATACTCCCTAACACGTTGTGAAAAATGCGGAGGAGCTCCATCTTGTTGAAACACTAATTGATTTTCTTGATAGCGATCATCATTTTCAACAATGTCAATTAGTCGAGGGTAAACGATATCTTCTAGTAACTCCAAATACGTTTCGCCACTCAAATTGCCATCAAGAAAAATTGGTCCGATTAAACGGTCTCCAAAAATGCCAGTCCAGACATTCAATTTCTGTGGAGTTTGGGTGTGGACTTCGTGAAAATTTCTTGGATTATTATCTGCCCAATAACGACAATTATGACGATTGACTGTAGAGTTTAATAAAAACGTACACTCGTCTGAAAAACAGATATTGAACAGAAAGTTTTCATTATCAGCTCTTCGTGCAGTTATAACTTCACAAAACTCCAGCCGCTGATCAAAATCATATTCATTCAGTTGTTGTACAAGATGAATAAAATACGGGTGAAATTTATGATGCTTCAATATTCGCTGAATAGTTCTTCTTTTGATGTTTAAAACAGTTGCCAATTTTCTCGTCCTGAAAGTTGGGTCTGCAGCAATTTGTTCTAAAACTTCAATCTCAGTAGTCTAATTTCTAACCGGAAATTCACGTTCAGGATCCCGTTTTTTGTTGGCTATTGAACCACTTTGTTCAAACTTTGCAACTAACTCCAAAATGTATTTTCTGTTAACATGTCTGTTCGGATGTCGTTCATTAAACAAATTTGCAGTACGGTTGGCACAGTCATAGTTTTGAAAAAAAGAGTAATTATTTCAACTCTTTCTTCTACAGAATACATCATTGTAAAATTAATTTTCGGTAGTACTATCAAGTATCAAACCGACCGATAAACTGAAATAATAAACCGCATTTCTCTCATTCTGATAAGAAATGTTCTGATAGTAAATTTTTTGTTTACAAACCAACAAAACATTGACTATCAGCACATTTCTTATCGGAATGAGTGAAATGCGTTTTTGCATCTTCAACTGTGAATAATTTTTGAACGAGTTGATAAAACTTCCAAAAAAATTAGTTTGCTGAATTCAGAAAAGAAAGAGCTTTCAAATGATGTAACACTTGACCCATGTTCCCTATTTAACATGTAAGGGTTGTTATCACCACCCTTAAGGGATTGATGTGACAAAGTTGAGTTTTATGTCAAAACATGTCCCCCTCAATATTAAAATTGCCGTGTTTCAGAGTTTCTTAAAAAAATATTTCTCTGGACGCAAATCGGTCTGTTTCGTTTTCAAAGCGCCACCCTATATACTAATTGCCTTTACAGATTTGTTTAACGTAAGTTCCAAATGTTCCTTCCACAGCAATTTTCTGTATATCATGCCAAGATATTTTACTGAATTTCCAATGAGGTAGATGTCTTTGTTTATTACTATACTGTCTGGAATTGTGTGTTTTCTAACAAAGAAACAAATTTTTTGCAATACCTGTTAAGTAAGTTCACTTTTAATGACAGTTTTTTGACAATGTAAGTTGAACTTTTAAAGCATTTGTCAGTTTCCATGAGAACAGGACATTTTTCATACCTAGGTACGGTAAGACTTACCTTACCTAGGTACGGTAAGTACTGCAAACCTATAAATAGCAAATCTGAATAATGAACAAATTGTTTGAGAAGATTTATTAATTATTATAATTCATCGAAATATTGAAAGTACAATTAGTCATATGATTAACAGTAAGGATTGACGCCATGCTCTTCTTTATATTATTATCTTCAGTTTCTAGCAATGTTAAATTATCAAGACTATCTTGCGGAGTATTCGAAGAATCACCGACCTCAATAATAGGGATTTGGCGAGAGGAGCTGGCTTCTTGGTTGCTAATATGAAATATCTTCTTAGCGACTTGTACTTTATTATTCAAGGAATCCGCCACATAGCTTTCAGCTACTGCCGAGGATTTCCACCCGCCATGCCTCTTCAGTGCTAAAATGTCAACTCCGCTATTAGCCAAAAAAGTAGCGGAAGTTCGGCGAAAGGAATGCCCAGTATATTTTTCCGCATTCTCCAAATGTAGAAATTTCGCAACTTCAGAAGGAATTTTGGCAAAAATATTTCTTCCAACTGGTTGGTTAGAGCATTTCCCATTTTGATACCTCAAGAAGAATCTCTGTATTGAATTTTTTGGTCGCAGGTTCATATACTTCCTCACTAATGCCACAAAGTGAAACTTCTCATTCTCATTGTCGACAATGGTAAAACTTCTGGATTGATGATTCTTAGCGTCAAGTATTCTGACCAAAATAATGTCTCCTTTATCAATAACATTATTGATTGTTAGCTTACATAATTCATCTTTACGGCAGGCACCTTCAATTCCCATAACTACAACCACCTTCTTCATCAGGTATATTTGGTCATGTGCTTCACTTAAAAAGGTCTGAATTTCCTCGATCGTAAACACTTCACTTTTCTTTGAAACATATCCAATATTTTTCTTCTTTAAAAATGCCTTTAACTTTGCATATTTGGAAATATCAACATTGTCATTCAAAGAGATTGTCGATCGTAACATAGAGTATTCGGACCATAAGCTTGATGGAGCAGAATATTTACCTGATTTTTCCAAGAAATATGCTAGTAAAACTGTCTCACTGGTATGTATTACAACCTTTTTAGTGTGGCACCACTTTTTGAAACCCTCATAGCAACTTTCATACCTTTGCTTAGACTTTTCTGGTAAAAGTGACAAACAAGCAATACCTGCCGCTTCTTCGATGTCAGATTCTTCCATATTCAAAGTCACTTCAACACTAATTTTAATTCAAACATCACAATTAAAATACAAATTAATGTTTAACCTGGACCTGTGCTGAACTGCAGCCAGCGTTTAGTTTTGTTTGTTTACCCGTAGCGTCCTTAGTAACCCAACACAACAACCAAGTCACAAGCTACTTGTTGTTAAGTAGTATGTTAGAATCCATCTAATTAATTCGACTGTCAGTGCTGTCAGTCTGACATCTTTTCACGCAGTAATTATTAAAAAAGAATGCAAATTCAAAAAAAAACCATTAAAGCAGGTATTGCAAAAAATTATTACTAAACCGTAAACTGTAAGTGACTCTTCATGCCTCGAATGCTTAGAAAACCTCGGCCCTACGGGCCTCGATTTTCCAAACTGCATTCTCTGCATGAAAAGTGTCACTTACAGTTTATGGTACGTAATATACTATTAGTTTTGAATGTAGTCATTTCCATAAGTTCTCATTTGTCCACTTTCGGAAAGAAAAAACAGCTTCTTTTAATTTCTGTGAACGTTGTTTGATGTACGCGAAGTTGACATATAAACAGATGTCATCGGTCAACTGTAAGACTTTTGCCTCTTTCACGCATTTATTGATATCTAAAGAGTATATTAGCAAAAGAAGTGGTGACAAAACACTTCCTTCTGGTATTCCAAAGTTTGTACTTCTTTGTCCAATAAGTGTGTTGCCAACTTTGTACTTTATTGTTCGATCCTGGTATAATTTAATAATTCTCCTGGACACAGTTGTTGGTACACCTATCTCGTTCATTTTATGATAGAGTATATTAAGGTTAACTTTATGATAAGCACTTTCGAGGTGTGGGAAAAACGCCATCGTAGAGTTTTTTTTTTGTTGAAAATTATATGTATACCTCAGAAACCAGGGCTGCAATAGCTTCTGTCGTTGAGGATCCTTTTCGAAAACCCGAACTGATTTTGTGGTAGCTTGTGTTCTTGTTCTATCCATGCTTTCAGTCGATTTTTTATGATGCCTTCCAAAGTTTTTAGAACATATGACCCTAGCATTATTCCTGTATATGAACTAGGAGCTTGTGGATCCCAATTTTGTTTCAGGAGAAGAACAGATATGTACGTTTTCCAATCATCAGGAAACTCCTTTGTTATCCATATGTTATTAAGGATTGTTAAAAGGTCGATTTTGCTGAAGAGAGGTAATTTGTAAAGCATGATATAGCATATATCATCTCCGCCAGTAGCGGTATTCTTCTTACTTTTTAGGGCCATATCAAATTCACTCATTGAAAACATAGTGACCAAAAATGGTTTTCATTTTCGGCTTTAAACTGAATATTTTCGGCTGCTTGTTGCGACACAATATGATGCATAATTTCTTCAAATTTCCGTTCAGTGACATTTGGATATTTATTTTGTGTCTGGGTATTTTTTAACCTTTTTATACTGTCCCACACTTTATTTGCTGGTGTACCCTTGTTGATGGACTCACATAATTTCTTCCAACATATTTTCTTACTTTCCAGGATGGTCCGTTTTGCGAAGGCTGCTGTTCGTTTGTAATTTAAGTAGTTTGTATCCGTTGGAGATTGTAGTAGTAAATCCATTGCTTGTTTCTGGTCCTGAATTGGCCTTTTACAATTGTGATTCCACCATTCTTTCCTAAACGATTTATTGGGACCCATTCTCTTTTTCGAATAGCTGTTTCTGAGACTTCGTTAATGTTGTTTATAATTTGGTAATAGGAAACGTTACTATTTTCCTTGCTTTTATTTTCCATTAAGTAAGAGAATAGCTCCCAATCAGCTTGATTCATGTTCCACGATTTTTTGTCATCTAAGTGAAAATGATTAGTTGCATTTTGTACATGATTAATGTCATATTAGTATGAAAATGATAAAACAAAATGGTCGGAACTTAAGGTTAGATTTTGAACATTCCAGTTAAACTTATGTGCCATTTCTAGTGACACTATAGTGAGATCTGTAACTGACTTGGTCCTACTATTTGGTTTCTTTAGTAGAGTTTCTGTATCGTCATTTAAACAAATTAAATTGCTGTCTTCTATCGATCCTAACAACTCTTCTCTACTTGTATCTGTACCAGAACAATCCAAGCTATATTGTGAGCATTTAAATCTCCCCCTATCAAAACTGATTTAGGAAGGTTGTCAAAAAAACTATTCCACTGTTGAGAACTTATTCTTTTTCCTGTTTGTAAATAAACTGAAAAAAGTTTATACTTCTGCCATCCTTCATTATTAGGTTTATTCTTACACATTCAAGATTATGTGAGGAATTATTTAATACCTGATAATTAAATTTATTTGATATTAGGATGGCTACTCCACCGTATCAATCTTGTCTATCTTTTCTGACTAAATCATATCTTCTAAACCTAATTTTGTTATTGTTTTTCAACCAAAATTCACTTAGTAAAGCCACACTAGTTTCATTATCAAAGAGATATTTCTCTAGAATACCCTAATTAGAAATTAGTGACCTACAATCCCATTGTATAAAATTTGTATTAGCCATTTATGTTTGATAACGTGCATATACTAGCTTTTAACCGATATCTATATGGGCTGGTAAATTTTCAAATATATCTTGTAATGTTTATGATATTTTGAGACATATTTCATTAATAATATATTTAAATGCTACATTGCTATTAGTATATAACGGAGGATAAGGGTTGTTTATTGGACTTGTTGGTGATATAGGTCGTTGTGTCCTTGGCTATTGGTAATTTTTTTGTGCTCTGTAGCTTGTCGCGTTACTATATGTCGATTTCTGTTTTCTGGAGTAATTATTCTGTCCCATTACCTGACTTGTAGAGCTTGTCGGTCTGTGGTTGGTCATTGTCATTTGTTTGTCATACTGTGTTCGTATTCTCGGAATGTACCCTTTACAACTTTTCATGGCTGCTACATAGCTCGTATTATATTTTTAAACAGCCTTCCGGTATGAAATCTTTTCGCTCCCTATCATTTATTTAAGTCTTTTTGGTTTGAAAACTCTGGGCACACTGATGTGTCTGTCGCTTTATGCTCACTCTTACAATTCACACAAAAGGTAACTCTTGAGTTTTGCATTCAGAGTTTTTATGTTCTTCCCCACAGTATTGACATATTTCCCTGCTTTTGCATTGATTCCTTCTATGTCATAACGAAGGCATTTTAAGCACTGTACCACCTTTTTTATAAATGGGGTGATTTCATAAATGATCTTCTCAATGACTAATTTTTCTGGAAGTTTGTTGCCTTTAAGTGTCACTAAAACCGAATATGTTGGCTCAAAGTTTGTGACGCCCTTTATATTAACTTTGCCATTTAAGCGTTTCACCACGTCGACTATAAATTATTCTCCTAATCTAGGTTTCATTAACTCCTTTAATTCACTGTCGCTGATTTGCTTACCAAATGACCTTATAAAGCCTTGCCTACAAGTAAGATATTTAGGTATAAATGCCCCATATCCGTTTTTTGTGTTTATCTTCCTTTTTTTTAACTTTTTACCTGTCGTTTTTCATCCTCGGAATCATCACCCATATCCGTTGCATCATCCGTTTCCATTATTTCCGTCCTTTCTAAGTGCCTTCCCCCTGTCAGGGGGTCCAGCCTCATTGTTTGACATTTTTAGCTTGTAAAACTAAGCAAACACTGACCTGACCTGACCTGACCTGACGCCTGTTCGAAGCGAACTGAGCAACTATTCTTGGTCAACAAGAATTAAAGGAAATATATTCATATATCTTAGTCGAAATCGATACCGCAATATTGAATAAATTATCAAGCAGTACTTTTTTAATAGGGTATTTATCGTATATTTGTAAGAATCCGAAAGAAGAACAGTTATGTTATTAAAAGGAAAATCACCGCAAACGATTGATTATCTGGTCTGTTCTACAGTTCGTCACAGATCATTGTTCTTTGGGCCTAAACTTTGGAATGCCCTCTTGTGGAACAACAATCAGGACCATGGTGTCTTAGAGATACATAGGCTTTGCTTTTTACAAAATATTTCATAAAAAGCTTCTCAATTCGACAGACAAAAAGCCAGTGCCTTCGTAAACAAATCGGGTGGGACAAAGGGACCATGATGCGTGAAAAGACAGAAAAGACACACGTATAAAATTTTTAAGAATCTGTTTCAAGAAATACCAAAATGACGAAAAAAAGAAACTTAAATTAGAAGTTGTAACACTCTGTATCCTTGATACTAAACGTTTTTAATATATTCGTAAGAACTTTCTTTCTTAAAATTACTTGAAAAACAACTTTAAGAATATTGGATACCTATAAAGAAACATCCTGTATATGTAAATAAAAATTAAAAGAGCTGGAATCTAAGGAACAGTTTTTTCGATATTGTAAAGCTTTTTATACTATAATCAGTCTTAATAATAACTGTTTTTGTAATCATCCGAATTTGACATTTAAAATTAATGCATCTTTTAAGTAAATACGCTGTATATTCGAAAATGTTTTTTTTTACTATGCACAAAATTCAAATTAAGTTTTGATTCAAGCTTTTCACCATTGTATGGAGGTGGGATCGAAATATAAAATTGTCTGAGTCGATCTTACCCCATTTAATTAATAAGGCATCTTTTATTTCATTTTTTTTTTGTTTTCAATAAATGACACTTCGCCTTTAATAAGAGATGTTTATAGCGTCATTTTATATCGGTAAAAAGGGACGTTACGTAATATTTTATATTGTCCTATAAAGTTAGTCTGTAATTTAACGATTATTCCGGTATGTTCTAGTAAAAAAACGAAGTAAATTGGTGTAATTATAGATGACATGTTTCCGATAGTGTCCTTAGAACGTTGGGGTGCGCTAAAAACTGTATTAAGGAAACAAGCTGTATGGAATAAGGGCTCAGGTGTTCAAGAACACACTGATTGTTACTTTAATTGAGGTTGGTTTTTCTCATTAGATAATTAGAACACGCGGACAAAAAGGAAATGAAGGAAAATAATTACAATGTTTGTTCTGAGACTCACTAATTGCTAAAGAGTATAGTACGTTGTTTTTTATATAAGGTAATAAATTGTAGATACAAGCAGTTTGAAATACACTGAAATGCACAATAATTTTAGGCATTTTGTAGATCTTTTATATTTGTTGGTATTTTTAATAAGTTTGGTCAGTATTTTTAATAATTTATTTTGGCATTTATGGAAGATTTCTAGATCGTTGGTTTTCGGGATTTTGCTGTGTTAAAGTATATCTATTTTTGTATATTTTTATATAAGAAATCAGTTATATACAAAGTAAATTTTATCATCTATCAAAGCATTTTTACTTTTTTTTTTGTCATCAGAATAACTCTGATCTAACAAAAAAGTGTTTCTTATATGCCAATTGTTTCGAGTATAATAAGGAGCTAAATATTATTATTATTGTAAGTTTACGCTGACATTCGTGACAAAGAATTGCCTTTATATCGGCAAATCATAATTTAAGTATACCGAAAACTTTGAAGTACCAACAACTGAGACCTTTGACACACCTAAATAATTAGTAGTGACGTCATATTTAAATTATTTGGATAAGGCTCTGTGGTTATTTCTGAGATTGAACTAAGAAAAAATTGATGGTTACAGAAAATTCAGTATTCTTAGTTATACAGCTGGACCGTAATTAATGGGTCATAAGGTAGTAGTCAATTTCTGACATCAAAATATTACGATATTTGCAAACATACCTTAATTTAGTGATTGATGATAAAAATATTATACAGAGTGTCGGAAATAAAACTTTCAAAGATTTTTTTGTTTGCAATTTTAATAATCTTTTGCTTAGGATACCAAAAATTGATTCTAAAGGATGAAAACCGAGTACAAAATTCAATTTGCTATAAGAAGAAAGCGTTTTCTACCTTTTTAGTGAATTTTTAATGAAAAAAAATTCACTAATAGAGGTATCGGTGGTGAGACTTTGCAAAAATTTTTCCAAATGAGCGCGAACTAGGACCCCTAGAACCCATATCCGTGGTCAGTTTCAATTTTTATATGTTTATATATATATATATATATATATATATATATATATATATATATATATATATATATATATATATATATATATTATGAAATTTGACAGCCGGCCAGAATCGACTGCTGCAAGCCTAAACGAAATATTTAAAAAAATGGCGGTACTTCCGGAAATACCGGAAATGTGAATACATATATATATATATATATATATATATATATATATATATATATATATATATATATATATATATATTCCGTGAAAATGTTGGGTTTTCTTTGTAAAAAAAATTTTTCCCCGAAAATTACACAGCTATTTTAGTGAAATTAGGTCAATATGTTTCCTTGGGAAAGACCTTACTACATACCAAAATTCAACTTTTTAAGTTTATAGAAAGTTAAGTTATTCAAATTTGAAGCAATATAATGAAAATTCACTACCATAACGCACTTGCTACTTCCCGAACTTTTTCTTATTTTACAATGTCAAAAATTGTTCAATAAAACAATAACCTGACTCAGATTTTTATCTCTGTATCTTATTTACTATGAAAAATCAAATTCGTGTAAGTTTGCTTTGATCGTAACATTTTAACGTCAGAAATCTACTACTTTTTTATGTTTTATTGGTTACATAATACATTTTCTTGTTCATTTTAACAGAACAGCTGTTGCTAATATTTGACCATGTAAATTTATCAAAGCAATGTTGTAGAAGATAGATTATTCTGTAAACATCTACTTGAGACTTTATGTAACACAGTGGTTAAAACAAGATCAAAGACTTAATTCAAAATATAAAGTGTATGACACAAAGGGCCAGACGAAATGTGTAAGATCTAAATCAAACAACAAAGTTAACTCAAGTTCTGATGGCGGTAGCAATCTACTAGTACATCTTCCTCAAGTTCTCCAATTAGTGCCTCTAATCCCAACTAAATGAAGTCCTGCAAAACTTACTTTTTAAACACTAGAATAACTGTTTGAAAGTTTTCATTGTTGTTTTAGAAATCTTGTGGTTTCTTAAGCCTCGCTAATACAAAATTATATTTTTGTAGTAAAAAGTTTAATGATAAAGTTTTAATGTTAAAATATCTGATGGGTATTATTTTGACATTTGTCAAACAAAAGTAATTTTTATCTCCTACAAATTAAAAAAAATTGGGGAAAATATGGGTTGTTTGGAAAGAATAGCAGTGAGAAAGACATTATGGAATAGCAGAGATTTATGGTAAATGAAGGTGATGGTTGAAGTGTTAGAAGGTGCGAAATATAAGAGCAAAAAGAATTTAAGTTTGGTACGTCAAAATCTGAAGTTTATTGAATTGGGTGTAGGACACTATTTAGGATTCAACCTTCTAAATTGTGTTATATGATACAGCACAAGTCGCATAAGACTTATTGTATTAACATAATGTATAATTTTTGCCAATAAACAACAACAACAACAGAAAGATCACGTCAAGGACCTACATTTAAAAGAGCCTCGAAACCACTAACGAATTTCAAAAAAATTAATTTTGATAATATCGACAACGTTGTGTGTCAAAAAGCGTTAGGAAGGGAGTAGCAAAATTGCAAAGAAGAGCAGATGATACTTCATCATTATTACATTATAAGGGCAATGTCGCATTGTCGTCGCAAACAAGACTATCTGCCCCAGCAGATATTTTTATTTCGTTGTAGTTTTCGCATTTAACCAGTTGGTTCAGATTTTATAAAAGATTCCTCTTGGTCCGTTTCTCTCTTCCTTTTTCAAAGATGTGTCCTTCAATTATTGTTACCAGAAAGTTATTATCTCTCAGATTATCCAAAAAATATTTCCGTCTTCCTTTTTCAGTCCCTCCTACTTCTTCCTCTTAGTGTTCTTCTCTTTATTGCCTCGGATCTTACTTCTTTGGCTTGAATAGCTGGTAGATTTATGATAGCGGTCGCTACGTCTGTTAGTATTTCTCTAATAGGTATGGTTTTTGGTGTTACTGCTACTGCTACTACATTTTTGCCTTTGGTTAAAGCGGTTTTAACATCCTTAGAGGTCGGTTGTTTTGACAGATTCACACCTATTTTCTTTTGGGTGTTTGTATTGTCCCAAGTTTTGCGCACAGCTTCTTTTCTATCTATAGAGTTTTGAACTGGTAGATTGTTGTCATTCTATCTAAACATCCAAGTGCTCGACTTCGATTTTGTTGATAATTTTAAGCTGCAACGGTAAAGATCTATTGACGTCTGGTCCAGACCCTGTGTGAAATGGATCTACTTACTCAATAGTGGTCTGCTTGTTATTTTGTAAAAATGGCGGGCTGCTGCTGACTTGGTGTTCTGGAGTTGTTATAAGTATTTCGGTATCACTTGTCGTCAACAACAAATGAATAATTAAGAATTATTCAGGGGTTTATCATTGATGATTTTATGGTTTCACGGCCATGGTCGAGCTCACTTAGTGAGTTACGAGCAACCACAGTTGCTGGCTTCTTCAATTTATACCTTAGACAGTTTGGTATCGTTTAATCATTATTATTCATTGCAGTAAAATAGAGTGTGTGTGTGTGTGTCTTGTTTCTTTAACGTCGGCCTATTTCCGCGACTATGGCCAACCACCGACGCCAGGGAGCAGTTTCACCTCATTATCCTGGAAATGTTGCCAAACCCCTACGTTTATGCAAAGAGGACAGGTATCTTTTATGTGCCCGATGGACACGGGACCGACGGATTACCCGCCCCCTCCGAAGGGCGGAACGTGCAGACATTCAACTTGCTCAAATACAATGCTACAACCTCGGTTGATGTTAATGTTACAGTTTGTACTAAAAAAAGTGAAAGGAGAATCCTGGGATCGAACCCAGTACCCTTCGGTTCAGAGGCACACGTTCTTACCCCTGAACCACCGAGGTTCTAGTAAAATAAACAAAATAAGAAATAAATCTAAATTTACAACTCTCAGCAGCTTCAGTGATTCAGTGGCAAGAGCGTGTGCCTCTGAAACTAGAGATCCCGCTTCGATTCCCAGTAGATGCGTAATTTTTTTCAGTACATACTATGGAAATTTACGTAAACTAAGGTTGTGGGATTGTATTTGAGGAGGTTAAATATATGGACGTTCCGCACTTGATATGGGGCGCAAACAAGTCGACCCTGTGCACCATGCGATGCTCAGCACGTTAAAGATCCATACCATCTTACAGAGAGGAAGGAATTCAGCAACATTTTCGGGATGTGAGGTGAATCTGTTGTTGTTGTTCATGATTATCTTGGCTGCGGATAATTATCGATTAGCCCATTGTTTGAGAGTGGTGAATCTGCTCCCTGGCGTTGGTGATTTGTTATAATTGCTAAAATAAGCCGTTGTTAAAGAAATTAGATTTAGAACAGCAGAAACATCAAGTGTTGCGCGGCATATTTTTAATACATATGCAATAGACAACTAATGCCTTCGATTAATCAAAAACTATCTATATGCAGGGTGCCCACTCGTCTGGAAAACAGGAAAAACCAGGAGAACCCAGGGAATTTGCAGGGAAAAATTATGAAAATTCACTGAGAGTCAAGAAATTTTTGTCCCTGTCAGGGAAAATTTGTTTGTTTCCGTTTTATGATAAACAATGGAAACTTGCAAAGCAGAACTCGCATTTAAAGATAATTTTTGAACTTTGAACGTTCTTTTTTAAAACCTCATAATTTCTTTATTTTATTAAAACAATGTGTTTGCTTTTTGTGCAATTCTGAACTATTTCTTTAAATGATATATTTTTTCACAAACCACAATTGTTTTTTATTTTATTTTGCAGTAATTGGTCGTTTTGTATTTGAAATGGGCAAGCATGCTTTCTGTTATGAAGCGATGACCTACTGTATTTTGTAGTAATGTATTACACATTTTGCGGGTAGATGGTAGAAGATCAAAGTCAGGGAAATAGGTTTTGGTATATTGGAGAAATGAGGGAAAAGGCAGGGAAATTGATATGTTGTGTTTAGTGGGAACCATGATATAGTTGCGGTTATTTAAATTCGAAACAGTAAAAAAATCAAGTGTTGCGCGGCATATTTTTGATACATATGCAATAGAACGACTTAGATAAATCAAAGACTATCTATATAGTTGATTTAGATTCAGAACACTACACAAATAAACTGCTTTGCGGCATATTTTTGATACATGCAAAAGACAACAAATGCCTTATATTATTCAAAAGGTATCTATATCTATATAGTTGCGGTTATTTCTCTTATTATATTAGGCAGGCACTAAAAATATATATATACTCTGGCTCATTTAATTAGTAAGCCATGGTGTGATTGATAATGGGTTCAGACTTTAGGTTTGAATGATAATGATTTACATAAATTTTTGTTTCAGCGCTTAGTTCATAATGGTTCCTACAACTTGAAAGAAAATTCACTCTTATTGTGCTAAACGTTAACACTAATTGTTAAATTTAAATTTAATAAAACATAAAGTACAATAATTTGCGGTTAAAGCTTTTTTTTTAAATAGTTAAGTAAAAACTTAGAGAAGGGTTGGATTTTGTCGTCCTAAATGTGAAGAAAAGTTCTTAAAACTTAACTACTTGGATTTTTATGTATTATTGAAAGTACTGACCAATATTTCCTTTTTTTTATTTATAAACCAAAGCGCTCGTTCGACGACAAGAGCCTTGAGCTTGGGCTAATTTTTGCGTGAGTTAGAAATTAAGGTTTTGTTGTGAACACGTATTTTAGCAATGCACCCGCTCCCAAGGGCGTCGCCACCTATACTAGACGCATCATCATCAAGTTTTTTCGCCAAAATAGTCCCAGGTGAAAACAAAATGCTCTCTATACTTAAGGCTCTAAGTATATGTTAATAATACAACAAAACACGATTGTAACATAATATAAAAATACATGAAACACATATATACTATACAAGTTTTAATAAATTACACAGTATATAAGGATTTTCAGAATTTGTAAGCAATATTTTGTGAGTATTTTAACTTGGCGTTTTCTACAACTGTAGTACATAATTGTATATAATAATCAAATAAAAATGCTAACAGATCACGGGTTATAAAACAAGAAACAATTATTTTTCATATATATATATATATATATATACAGGGTGAGCCACGGTGGATGGAGTATTAAAAGTATATAGAGAACGAATCAACCGATTGCTTTGAAATTTTGGTTACGGATGTAACGGAGTATGATCTCTCGACCTAAAATATTTTTGAAAATGCAGTGTTGCCACATATACGTAAAACTGGCAACATCTTCGTAATTTTAAATGGAACACCCTATATATTTTTGCTTTTTTTGAATTGTCGTCTCTTTTTGAGTAACTTTTGTTGATATTTTCCTATACCTATCTCAAGTCGTTTTCGAGATAATAATTATTTTCTGAATTTATTACCAAAAATTTGACTTTCATTAAATCGTGTTTTCTCCTACCGACGAAGCGATTTAAAGATAATTTTTTAGCTACGGTTAGGCAAGGTCTAGGGGCATCTCCTCCATTAATCAAATCTTTAGAATATCATACAGGGTGAGTTAGAGAACGCTTTCTATAAGTGACTCGGAGAAATGCACGAAAGTCATTTTTTTTAAATAGAACGCCCTGTATATTTTCACACTTTTTGGATCGTCTTCTCTTTTTGAGTAACTTTTGTTAATATTTCCCTATACCTATCTCAAGGCGTTTTCGATTTATGGTCACTTTTCTCTAACCTATCCAAGATTATTGGTCTTTTTGTATATCATAATGGGTGGGCCATGAAATTTCTATTTTGTCACTTTGTCATGACAACAGACATGCTGTTTATCTAAATAAATTTGACTTTAGTTATATTTACATTCAATTTGAATAGCTATAGCACAAACATGACATAAAATAATTATACAAACACAGTTTTAATGGATTTGTTTTTTATTCATGAACAGTGCAATAAGATTATCAGCAGAACTTGTAGAAGATTTAATGAGAAATATCCGAATTTGCCGCAGATGAATAACAGAAAGTTTCTACGAATTCGTAGGAATTTTATAAATTTTGGTTCGTCGTTATGAGAACAATAACACTATCAGTATTTGGAAAAACTAATACCTAATCAGCGATAATAGTAAAAAAGGCCAAGTAGCAATAACAAATAATACCAATGACAGTAATAAATATGTATAAAAATCTTAAAACTATAATAATTGTTCGAAATGTTGACCGTTAACTTCCAGACAGTTTTGTATACGATGATGCACGGCGTTTGTTGTAGCAGCTCTTATTTCAGCGGGGTCCAAGTTTTCAATCTCTTGAATCACTCGACGTTCTAATTCTGCCCTGTTGTGGACTGGAGTTTTATAAACTCGATCTTTAAGAATACCCCAAAAATAAAAATCTAACGGGGTAAGGTCAGGGGACCTCGCAGGCCAGTTACACGGTCCCAAACGTCTGATCCAACGGTCATCGAAAAGCCGGTCCAACTCCATACTAATTTCGGATGTACAATGTGCAGGAGCCCCGTCGAGTTGATACCAACAAGTTCTATATGTTTCAATTGACAGATTATCAAGGAAGCCTTCCACAATTGTTCTAATTATATCTAAATATTTTCTGGAATTCAATTTTTCGTCATATATGTAATATTTTATTTTGTCATCCAATAACATACAAAAAACATTTAAACTAAATTTGACTTGAAAACCAGCCTCTCTAGTAACGTGGGGGTTGTCTGTGGCCCAATAGTGACGATTTCGTGTGTTACAAATCCCCTCCCTAGAAAATTTGGATTCATCAGTCCATATCATTTTCTTTAAAAAATTGGGGTCCTCTTGCATACGCACAACTAACATTTCACACAACTCTATTCTCTGTAGATAATCCTGAGGCGTGAGAAATTGAACTCTTGTAAATTTATAATTATGCATTTTATGATTTACTAGTATTCTTCGAATGGATGAATATGGCAATCCTAAATCCTGTTCAGCACAACGTATGGAATACTGGGGATTCGCATGAAAATACGCTAGCACATTGATTTCATTTACCTCGTCAGATGTCACAGGTTTGGGTAGATTTCTTGCATCTCTTAACGACGCACCAGATTTTATAAAATTCCTATGAATTCGTAGAAACTTTCTGTTATTCATCTGCGGCAAATTCGGATATTTATCATTAAATCTTCTACAAGTTCTGCTGATAATCTTATTGCACTGTCCATGAATAATAAACAAATCCATTAAAACTGTGTTTGTATAATTATTTTCTGCCATATTTGTGCTGTAGCTATACAAGTAGAATGTAAATATAACTAAAGTCAAATTTATTTAGATAAACAGCATGTCTGTTGTCATGACAAAGTGACAAAATAGAAATTTCATGGCCCACCCATTATGATATACAAAAAGACCAATAATCTTGGATAGGTTAGAGAAAAGTGACCATAAATCGAAAACGCCTTGAGATAGGTATAGGGAAATATTAACAAAAGTTACTCAAAAAGAGAAGACGATCCAAAAAATTTGAAAATATACAGGGCGTTCTATTTAAAAAAAATGACTTTCGTGCATTTCTCCGAGTCACTTATAGAAAACGTTCTCTAACTCACCCTGTATGATATTCTAAACATTTGATTATTGGAGGAGATGCCCCTAGACCTTGCCTAACCGTAGCTAAAAAATTATCTTTAAATCGCTTCGTCGGTAGGAGAAAACACGATTTAATGAAAGTCAAATTTTTGGTAATAAATTCAGAAAATAATTATTATCTCGAAAACGACTTGAGAAAGTTATAGGAAAATATCAACAAAAGTTACTCAAAAAGAGACGACAATTCAAAAAAAGCAAAAATATATAGGGTGTTCCATTTAAAATTACGAAGATCTTGCCAGTTTTACGTATATGTGGCAACACTGCATTTTCAAAAATATTTTAGGTCGAGAGTTCATACGCCATTACATCCGTAACCAAAATTTCAGAGCAATCGGTTGATTCATTCTCCATATACTTTTAATACTCCATCCACCGTGGCTCACCCTGTATATATATATATATATATATATATATATATATATATATATATATATATATATATATATATATATATATATATATATATATATATATATATATATATATCTAAGTCATTGTCTAGAAAGGGGAGATCTCCTCGTTAATATCCGGAAACCGAGATAGTCGTAAGCCGATTAGCAAAGTTAGGTAAACTGCAGTAATAATACTCATTAATAGTCAGTTATAGCAATCTAGTTAATTTAGGTCCAATTAGCCTAACACCGAGCTTAGCGCCTATATATTAAACTAGGTATTTGTGCAATTTGTGATGAAAATTAGTATCAAACATGTGGAGGGATCAAAATCAAGTATTTTAATGCAATATAGTAACATAATTAGTATACTAATTGGATAATTTAAGCTACTTAGTTGGCATATAGTAATTTTGACGTTAAGCGAATAATTCAATCAGAATTATACAACAGGGGAAAATGTGACAGAATGATAGGCGATGTATGGATTTCAGAGCTGCTATATTTATTAAAGGCACGTGTAAAACCAATATAAGAATATAAGCTAAGAAGAGTAAGACATTATCTAGAGAAAAATCAAGAAAAAGTCTTGACATAGTGGGCTGATTTTATTAAATAAAGTGATATGTCTTTTATTTAAAGAATTAAAATTTTAACAAATTAAATGTATGCAAAGCAAGTGGCAAAAGGTCATAAATTTGGATTTTTGTTTTATAAAAATTAAATAGGGGATAATAACACGCACAACAAAAAGCCTGGACGCAGCAAGTGCGTTATGGTAGTGAATTTTCATAAAAATTATCTGGCACAACATATTTTATGATAACTTTTTTTCTTCTAACATAGAAATCTAAGTTTTGGTGTATAGTTTAATTTTTATATGGTAAATCTACGTACCAAATTTGGTTATTATAGCTTTTTTTATTTTTTGAGATAAATTTTTTTTGGAATGAAAACTCAAAATTTTCCCGGAAAACCTCGTCCGACTTTCCTGACTAACGAACTTGTCCAAGCCATTTACAAAAGGAAGGTACATGCCAAATTTTATCAAAACCGGCTCATTATTTTTCGAGTTATCGGTGTGATATATATATATATATATATATATATATATATATATATATATATATATATATATATATATATATATATATATATGTATATATATATATATATAAACATATAAAAATTGAAACTGATCCCGGATATGGGTTGTAAGGGTCCTAGTTCGCGCTCATTTGCAAAAAATTTTTCAAAATTCAAAAGGCGAGATCTCCCCTTTAGTGAATTTTTTCTACGAAAATTCACTAAAACTGTAGATAGGCCCAGTACTACAGTTAATTTGCAAAAACATGACATAAATAAAACACAATCTATTTTCCTCGCTAACGAACTTATCCAAGCCATTTGCAAAAGGAATGTACTCACCAAATTTGATGAAAATCGGCCCATTATTTTTTGAGTATATATATATATATATATATATATATATATATATATATATATATATATATATATATATATATATATATATCTATATATATATTAAACTTAAGGGTTTGTAAAACACTTTTCTTGCGACATTCTCTAGTTAACCCGTATTCCTTTCAGGTTCTATATAAATGTTGCCAATTTTGACGTTTTAAATCGCGTACTTTACGTTTTAAGACGAAGAAGATAATAATGCCTACATTTTGATTTTGGACAGAAGCGAAAGCATTTGCCAAAGACGCTTTCATTGATCAAGAACGAAAGTTAGAGGTTCGAAGGCGATTAGATACCGCCCTAGTTCTAACTAAACCAGCGTACCAAATTTGGTTGCCCTTACTGTGTTATCAGGAGATATAACAATTTTCGGAAGAAAACTCAACATTTTCCGGAAAAAACTGGGCCGTTTTTTCTGGCTAAATAACTTATCCAAGCCACTTGCAAAAGGAATGTAATCAAAAATTTAATCAAAGTCGGACTTATTTTTTGTTATATATATATATGTATATATATATATATATATATATATATATATATATATATATATATATATATATATATATATATATATATATATATATATATATATATATATATATATATATATATATATATATAAATTGAAGCTGACCCTGGATATGGGTTGTGGGGGGCCTAGTTCACACTCATTTGAAATAATTTTTTCTAAATTCAAAAGTCGCGATCTCCTCATTAGTTAATTTTTCAAAGAAAATTCACTAAAAGCAAAGCAAATACCAATTTTTGTTTTGGCTGGAACATTTATGCAGCCAAATTGTCGACTTGTTTTTATTGTTGAGAAAAAAGGTACAGTGTCGAGATGATATCATGCTTAGTTCTGTTCCTAATACTCTCATCATGTCATATTACAGCCGAGAAACGACTTTGCTCCTCTTTCCACTAGCATGAAGCTTTGATTAAAAGCAATTATTTGAGGAGTGAATATGATTGCTTTGCATGTGTCCAAATAGCTGATATGATAAAAAAACTTTCACAACAATGCCAAACTTCTAGATAAACTTCGGATATCTTTATAGATTCAACATATTTAGATACGTATAAATACGTAATTGGTGCTGAAAGCAGTTATATTATACACAAAGAAGAATGAGAATAAGTGACTAAGTGAAGATTGGAACCTGTAAGTACACTTGGAGAACCCAAATCACCACAACACATTCACAAGTGTGAGAAGTGAATTTGATTATATTGTGGGTAGATACTTTTCGACTGATTTGATATTTTTTACGTTCTGACAATTTACAGATGCAATAAGCTTTTCATTAGAGGCTTCTTTTGAATCCTTCTGGTAGTCAAGCATCCCTTCTTTGTATTTTTTCGGTAAAATTTCCAAACTTGGCATACAGAACATACCAAATGTTCGGTATGGTTTTTAGTTTTCTTATGTAGATCAAACTTATAACATTTACAACATTGTTTGTGTCCTAAATTAACGAAAGCTATATTGAGGTTATTTACTTATCTTCTATATAGTTCACAGGAAAACTGTTTTTCAGGATACTTCAGTCTGAAGTGCTTGCACGTGAGAGTAATTGAAATATAATCACTTGGCAGATATTTCCTGTTACGTCCGATAATATGATATGAAATGAATGAATTGATATATACTATATCATTTTTATCGATCTTACGAGACGATGGATGACGTAGGTTGTCCGGTTTTGAATGTATTACCGTTGAATCTCTTTCTTGTACATTCTTGAGCATCCGGTAAACTTATTTTTTATAGCTTAGAGAAGTAATATCCTTATTTAATGCCAACTGTAATGAATTAGAATACTTTTAAGTTGGCAATACTCTAGTAGCTTTTAGGATTCTCAAGTTAAGTTGACAGCCATGTGTGATGTATGAACATGTGACGTGTACAGCATAACAGGTCGTCAGGTAGTTGTCTGAAATAAACTATTCTGTTGTTATTCAGTTATTAAGTCTTTGTATTATTAGTAAAATACATAACATCAACATATCGTAATAGCAAAAATATATGAAGATAGAGCACTAGTAATACATACATTGGAAATTTTGTCTATGGAATGGTAGGTAAATATTTATTTGAGAGAAACTTCTGATGCAAATATGAGCATGTGAGACGTCAATCTATAACCATCCAGCTCTGAAATCAACGCCAGTTGAGCAATTAAAAATTATTATCACCTCATGTGTTGAGAAATCTTGTTTACTAATTGAGGTCGCAAATACCTTGCAAAAATAAAGCCTATGGAAGTTCACTAACATAAATATAGTATAATTTAATAAAGTTTGGCTAACTACATGCACATAATTTAAACTAGGTAAACTGGAAAGAGAAGCATTGTTATCTAAGCGCCAGAAATGGTAGCAATGTCCATGTAGTTATATTTAGGACTTTCTCTAAAATTCCAGCCAAATTATTTGAATCTAGGCGGACTCCTACACATCTACGTCTTATATTCAATTCAAACATTCAACATATCAATATGTATACATGGCTGTTGTAATGGTAGGAAATACTGCTTGTCAAATTACTGAATAACATAGTGCTTAATGAATAACATATATGGTACAATAACAACCAAAGATATTTTATAAGGGTTCTATCTCTATCATCATTGCTGACGATGACTGGCAGCTCTTATCAGTCTCTCTCCATTGTTTCCAGCCTTTATTCATTCACTGTCCCGCGTTATAATTATGAATTCTTGCAATTGAGCTGAAACCAAATACAATTACCAGAGTATGAAAGGATTCACAAAAACAATTATATTTCTCTTTCGATAACAGTTTCTGCCTCAGTTAGTGAGTTTTGAAAGCAATTATTTATCTGTATGTTGGTACGAAAATTAACGATCTAATTATTTCTACGAGTAGCGTTCTTGCTGGCATGTAATCGAGAATTTCATTTAAAAAAATTCTATGCAATTCATTGCTTTTAGAGAATTTTCTTTAAAAAAAATCACCAATGAGGAGATCCTGACTTTTGAATTTTGAAGAAATTTCTTCAAACGAGCGCGAACTAGCCCCCCTAGAACCCATATCCAGGGTCAGTTTCAATTTATATATATATATATATATATATATATATATATATATATATATATATATATATATATATATATATATATATATATATATATATATATATATATATATATATGTATGTATCACACCGATAACTGAAAAAATAATGCATCGATTTTAATAAAATTTGGTAAGTACCTTCCTTTTGCAAGTGGCTTGGACAGGTTCGTTATCCAGGAAAATCGGCCCAGGTTTTCCCGGGAAATTTTGTGTTTTCTTTCAAAAAAAAAATTGTCTCCGTAAGTAACAAAGTAAGGGAAACCAGATTGGGTGTGTTGGTTTCTGTCATAAAGGGTCTCCTATGTGCCAAAATTCAGATCTCTATGTTAAAAGAGAAAAAAGTTAGAGGTAAATTAATTTTTAATTAATTAAATCTAAGAAAAGTAAAACGTCAAAATTGCTAATTATGGTAGGAGTACGAATGTGGGCGAAAAATACGACACAAAATGACTAACAAGCTCCTAGATCTGTGTCTAAGTTGTAATTTTCCTTCATTCCGTTAAAATATGAGCAAATAAGCCATTGTAAATAAAAATTGTTTGGTGTAAACAGTAAATTTAGACAATTAACATACTACTGGATATACCTGCTAGTATGTCATGTCAAACGTAGCCGAGTGGGCTAAGCCCTGTACATCCGATATATGAGTCCTATATGACGAGTTCTAATCCTAGATAGTGATTTCACTGTTTATCTTTTTTTTAAAGTTTAATTTCACTTTACTGTTATCTGATTAGATTGTTGTTATTCCGACGAATTTTTAGCGAGTTTTTGTATAAAAAATAACTTCCCGATTTTTGAATTTAGAAAAAAATTCTTCAAATGAGCGCGAACTAGGCCCCCTAGAACTCATATCCAAGGTCAGTTTCACTATATATATATATATATATATATATATATATATATATATATATATATATATATATATATATATATATACCTAAATTTAGGCAAAAAAATTATAGGCATTTGAAGAAAAAAAGAGTGTTCTGCAAACACTTAAGTTTCAGCTTCAACCATCTTTGCCCTTCATTTTACTAAAATATTTGCAGAAAATTAATTTCAAATAGACACTTTTTCTGATGCTTTGGCAGTAGTTGTAGTTAAGTTTATGGCTTAACGATCTATAATTTTTAGGTAATTTTCGTAGAAAAAATTCGTTATTGAAGAGACCGCGACTTTCGAATTCTAAAAAGGTATCTTGAGCGCAAACTAGGACCCCTAGAATCCATATCCGGATTTACTCTCTGTTTACATATATACAGGCTGACGCATTTCTACGGTAAAGCCCAATATAATACGAGAAAAAATTGTATACGTTACTTATAGGTAGTCTTGAGCTGCATCTTATTAAATGGTTTTGACAATCACAGAGTGGCCCATAAGTCGTTAGTGATACCTACAATTTTGTTTTGAACATTCCTTATTGCATTTTTGCATTTTTGCATTTTTCATCGAAATATGATGCATGTTTGTAAACAAAATCGAGACGCAGTAAGTGCGTTTTGGTGGCGAATTTTCATTAAATGCTTCAAAATTCAATAACTTAATTTGCTATTAACCTAAGGTTCGTCGGTATGTTTTCAAACAATAAGTTATTTTGATAAAATATGGTACATTGTTTCTACTATATAGGTTATACCGGTGACCACATTGATGCATTAAAGAGACATATTTGCTATTAAAAACTTTTTTTTTAATTCACTTGCATAACGCACTTGCTGTGTCCAGACTTTTTTGAAACTGAGATTGTTTTGGCGAGTGGGATTCATATATCAAGCAAAATGAACTCTTGATTCTTTTTTCGTTTGATAAACAGTTTTAAAAGAACAAAAACATGGTAAACATCACAAATCCAGATTTAGTAGACTTTCACTACGTGTAAGATTTAGCTGATGGAAGGCCTAAGAGGCCTGGCGAGTATTATACCAGATCAATGAACGTTTCTAAACAATCACCGAAGGTTGATTAAAAGATAAACTTTCAATTAAAATGAGGGCCGTCCCAACTGTAAGAACACCTCAAATGGACGAAGCCGTCATACATTCTGTTGAAAAAGATCCAGAAGTAAATACCAAGAAAATTGCTAACAATTTAAATATTTTGTAACCCTGGTATGGAAAATTATTCAGTTTTTTCCACCCGAATGAGTAAATTGTAATAGTAACAGAAGCTCTATTTTGCCTCTGGCTGTGTGATATATTTACAAATTCGGATCGTTTGTTAATTGCCTGCTACCATTCAAGTATAAAAGTAGCTAAAATGGGTTGTAATGTTCAGTTCATTTCTCACTGGCGTCTTGAATATGAGGTAACAAAGTTCTATTCACTTCTTTCCTGGTTCCTGATTTCTTTACTACATAACCCTCGGACACATTATAATGACCTCGTGCACAAGAAAATCGAATACGTAACATTCCTTGAAATCAATTGATATTTTCACTTGACTACAACTGTAAAAGACGTAATGTAAATACTAATAGACTCATTATCTTGCTGACAAAAATGATATAGTTTCAGATATCTTTTTTAATACATATGCTAAAATAAAGCACTTGATATTATTGCTTTCTGGTTTGTAAAATAATTTTGATGTTTGGCACGTAAATGGTCGGTCGCCACCCTGCTTAAAGAACAGGGGCTCGGTTAGATTTTCAGGTTAAGGTGAAACTGCTCCATGCCGTCAGTAGTCTTAAAAATAGGCTGACGTAAAACTAATGTGAAAAATAGAATTTATTAAAGAAGTTAAATCAAACTCTTTGCAAAAGGATTCAAGAAACAAACCGGAACATATTAGTTGCTGGCAGCTGCTTTTGCTAAAACCGCCCTCAAATAAGGTTTAACTATGCACTTTAATATTGTGAAGGCCGATACTGGCTCTAAATCCATTGTCAACTTAAAGAAACAAACAATGATAGTGTAAATCAATTTCATTGTTTCTCTGAGTTCCCAATTACTTCATTAACACAAAGTGATAAACGGAGTAAATAATTTCCAAGCGCTACGTACAATCGCTATAATTACCACATGCTCATTAGGGGTGCTAAACTGACGATTTTCTTAAACCACCAAACAGGCAACATAATTTTCTTAACTCTGTTTACATCAGAGCAACCCTTACGTTACTTGAATAAACAATAAGGCCGTACAAAGTTCCTAGACTGGGTTAGTCAAAGGGTGCAATGCTCTCGAACAATTATATAACTTAATTCTGTTTGGCTGCTCAGAATAAATCACTTCCAACATTTAGTCTTGTCTCTTCAACATAAACAGACTTCATTTGGATTCAGTCCTGAATTACCATATATATTACTCGGCAGGACTTTGTAAGGAAATACTTAATGACAAAACCCTTACTAGCCTCGATGTTTGATACCAGAAAGTTTGGATTTTAAAAAGAAAAAAGTGGAAACAGATTTGCGTAAAGTTGATACTTCTTGTTTAAGTTACAAAAAGTTTTAGTGCATACTGCTTTTTAGTAAAATGGAAAAGTAAGGGAAACTACTAATTTGATCCTGCTTGGTATTTTGTTGAGCATAGTCTGACATTTACCGATTAGATACGAAACATAAAAAATGTTTTATTGAATTGAAAATTTAATCCTTTTTAATAAACAAAATACATGCATTATCAAGAATATATTTTTGTTCTTTGTTTAACGTTACCTTCCTCAGATCTACCAGTTTTTAAATTCCACGTCTGAAATAACCGGTGGTTTGTTTGGTAGTGAAGAAATTGCCTAGTCAATTTGAAAACGTCCTTATGTAAGAAGATTGGAATGTTGTTGGAATGTTCATTTGCTAATTATCAAAAAGTCTAGAAGCAGCAAGTGCGTTATGGAAGTATATTTTCTTAAATATGTTTTTAATAGCAAATATATGTCTCTCTAATGCAACAAGGCATCGATCTGGTTACCGGTATAACCTATATCTATATAGTAGAAACAATGTCCCATATTTTATCAAAATAACTTATATATATATATATATATATATATATATATATATATATATATATATATATATATATATATATATATATATATGTATATATATATATATATATATATATATATATATATATATATATATATATATATATATATATATATATTGTTATTGTTTGAAAACCTACGCAAATTTACCGAAAATAAACTAAAAATGTTTCTAAGAAAACTGGTTTCCTAGCCAACAGACCTTGGGTTAAAAAGCAAATTTAATCATAGAAATTTAAAGCATTTAATGAAAATTCGCTACCAGAACACAATTGCTGCGTCTCGATTTTTTTTGCTTGCAAACATGCATCGTAGTTCGATAAAAAACGCAAAAATGTAATAATAAATAAACTCAACTAAAACTACCGCCAAAGGGTTTATTTGAAATGAAATTTCTGGAAATATTTTAGTAAAATGAAGGACAATGACGGTTGACGCTGAAACTTAAGGGTCTGCAGAACACTCTTCCTGCGACATTTTCTTTACTTAATCTGTATTTGTTTCAGGTTATTTGCTTAAATGTTCCAATTTTGACGTTTCAAATCGTGACTTCGACGTTTTGGAAAAAATCCCAAATTTGTTTTCTTTAAATCCCCATAACTTTTTTGTTTTCAAACTTACAGACCTAAATTTTGGCACATGGTACAGTCCTTATAATGCAAATACGTGAACCAAATTTGGTTTCTATTAGTTTGTTATTTCCGGAGATATAAATTTTTTTTACGAAAGAATACACACAATTTTCCGGGAAACTGAAACTGATCCTGGATATAAAGCCCTAGTTTGCGTTCCTTTGAAGAAATTTTTTCAAAATGTATCTTTTTTTAACAACTTAATTCAAAAACTGCTAATTAGATTTGTAAGTGGTTGCTCATAGTCACCATTATTTAACTTTAAGTTTTTGTTACGCGGAAGAAACTTAAATTGCAGTATTTAGATATACTAAAACAGAAAGCGGTTTCTATTTCGGGTTTGTGGTTGTTGATAGGTTTACTTTTTGCGAATGAAGCAGTTTTTTTAGCCTTTAAACCCGATCAAGTTTTAATATTTTACTTTTATCTCTTCAAATTGAAAGTGGGAACGCATTTTAGAACCATATTGTATAAATATCCGTCTAGTTCTTTGTCATTCCTAGTATTATAATTAATGTCTGTTAAAAAAAAGTAGTATGTTTGTCAAATTTTTATAAACTGAAAGTGACTTACATATTATTACTCTGAGTTTTTAAAACTCCTCTAACTTCATAATATTAAATACCAAGAGGATATTATCAACATTCTCCTGTTCCAGTTTCTCCTATCGATCCAGTTATCATTAATGGAAATCAGCATTTACGAGTCGTAATTAATTTATAAATTAGTTACGATCAGCTCCAATTTCGTTTAAATTTTATCATTTAAGAAAGAAATGCAATATCCCATTTACCAACCATAATTGGTTTATTTGTGTTAGTCTAACCAGACAAAATTCCCATTAACTAGAAGCGTCAATTCTCTCACACAACCCGATGGGTGTAGTTCTTGTTTTGCCACTGATCCAAACCAGCCGGTAATTGGAGTTTTGCGGAACGAATTAGAATTTAATGAATTTCAAAAGTTGACTCTACCTACCTTATATTAAAAATCAATGATTGAACAAAAGGTCTCGCAGATTTTGTGGGATTTTTCTAATTGAATTTTCATGGCAGCGCTGATTAGGGTACGTCTGTTTTATAATTCTAAGCCTGTCTCAAACAATCGCTACAATCCTTTTCGATAAGTGATTACTAGAAAGGATTTACAGAACCTAAATATAGAATCGTTTAATTCTGAGAACCAACTAATTTATTTAAAGCAAACATCGTGACAGGAAGACAATAAAATATATGTCCATTATTATATGCGAGGTCGATTCTAGGATTAAGAGGAATCTGAAAAATAAAATTTAATATTGGCTGAAAGCTTAATTCTTATCAGACCTTTCTGATTTACTTTAGGGTGGGTAAGCTTCTAATTTTTTACATCAAATGTTTAACTAGGCATTGTACAATTCAAGCTTATGGCACAGATTCTTTGATAGGATCTTACACAGTTAATGTTTGGGCAGGTATTATTGTAATGTCATAATTGGCGCTTTCTTTATTGATGTACTGGTAACTATTACCCCAATATCCTCAAAGATTATATCAACCTTCCTATAACTCAGGAGCTAGAGAACCAAACTGATGCTGCCGGCAACTTTATTTTGTGAGTATATTTCAACAAGATGGAGCTCCATCTCATTATTTCCTGTCACAGCGACAGATTTGCCGGTGCATGGATTGATAGGAGAGTAGCCATTAAAAGGCTAACAAGATCAGCGGATGTAGCTCCATTAAAATTATTTCTTTGGGGAAGTTTAAAATTTGTTATATACAAAACAAAACCTGTAGTGACTGAGACCCATCCTTAAGGAGGTAGATTGTCTCCACAAAAAAATTCTTTCCATTTCACTCCGCGACTATTGTTATCTCAGCGACGTTCATCTATGTCCTTCGAAACCAAAAACTTTTCCATGGTGTTTTTGAGATCGATTTCTGAAAAAGGAAAGCCCTACTCTGCTGACAAACCCAGACATTCAGCTATTGTTTTCTTTTCATCTTAGTAAACACAGGTGCCCAGCCGAGCACTTGTCTGTATATATATATATATATATATATATATATATATATATATATATATATATATATATATATATATATATATATATATATTCTTCGCTATGGAAAATTAGCTATTTCTGTTTGAAGCCTGACTCAAGGAAGGTGGTCGAAATTTATAAGCCGATTTCGATATTATGCAATTTTTCCAAAATTATTGGGAGTATGTTATATTCCCAAATATTTTCACATGTACAAATGTACGCCTTCTAATTGCAGACGAACAGCATGGTCTACTGCTACCAATCTTTGCACTAATTAGAGAGAGAGAGCACACCTATAAAGTAATACGGCTATGGTAGCCAGCCTCTCAGAACATTGTGAGATGTGCGACAGGGTCGCCATCTCGGTGTGGAACCAGGTAGTATGTTGTCACGACAGTTCCAAATAACAAGAAATGTTATAAAATAGAGACTGTATACAACCAACTAACATTTTTGTAAATTGTTAGCACTGGTTAGTATATCGCACTGATGAGCTCAAATTCGAGCTAAGCCAGCCTGTGGTTCTAATTATGGTGATAATACGGGGGCGGGTCAATAGGCCCGTGACTTTTTGAATGAAACATAGGTTTTTTGACAAAAAATCATTTTATTTCTCAACATAGTCTCCTTTGAGCTCTATACACTTCGTCCAACGTTTTTACAATTTTTTATCCCTTCCCAAAAATAAGATTTCTCGAGGTCCTCAAAATAGGTATTTGTCTGTAAGATGATTTTATCAATCTCTTTCCGTCGAGCCATTTCTTTAACTTTGGAAACAAGAAATAGTCACTCGGGGCTAAATCCGGTGAATAGGGCGGATGAGGGAGCAATTCGTAGATCGCTATATGCAATTTCCCATGGAGACTACACATGTGTGCACCCTTGCATTGTCTTGGTGGAAAAGAACTTTTTTCTTGGCCAAATGGGGTCGTTTTTTCTTCAAATCGTCATTAAATCGGTCCAATAAGTTGGTGTAATATTCGCCACTGATTGTTATTGCCTTTTGAAGGTAATCAATGTGGATTATACCGCGTGCATCTCAAAACAGTCGCCATGACTTTATTGGTTGACAAGCCCACCTTGGCCTTCTTCGGCGCCGATTCGCACGGAGAAATCCACTATTTTGACTGCTGCTTGGTCTCTGGTGTGTTGTGGTGAATCCATGTTTCGTCCACGGTTACGAAACGGCGCAAAAACTCGTCCCTTTTGGGTTTGAACAACGCCAAACACTCCTTCAAAGTTGTCACACGATTGCGTTTGTGATCATTTGTGAGCAAACGCGGCACCCATCTTGCGAATATCTTTCTCATACCCAAGTGATCATGCAAAATCGAAACCACTGAGCCATGTGATATGCCTATGGCTTCCACAATCTCCCGCACTTTCAATCTCCGATCGTCCAACACCATATCGTGAATTTTTTCAATTGTTTCGGGAGAAGCGACCTCAACTGGGCGTCCAGAACGTTCGACGTCATTTGTGCTTGTACGGCCGCAACCAAATTCAGTAAGCCACTTTTTTACCATGGAAATTGATGGTGCAGAGTCTCCATAGTATTTATCAAGCTTAGTCTTGGTTTGAGTGATGTTTTTTCCGCAAAAAATAATGTTCGATGAGCACACGAATATAATTTTTTCGATTTTCGTTATAACTCAAGAGTCTGTTTCCAACGTGTATCTAACACAAACTAAGTCACGCATCTTGTTCAAAATTTGACAGGAGTCAACTGACAGATGCTTGTTGACAGGAGCAGTGTTGCTCTTCCTTTGAAGAGGCGGGAGATTCAAAAAGTCATACACTTATTGACTCGCCCTCGTACATTTAGCTTTACATACATTGTCCGTATATTAAAGAAGAAATGGGCCAGGGCTCACAATTTACAAAATTGTTAGTTGGTTGTACATAGTCTTTATTTTATAACATTTTGTTATTTGGAGCTGTTGTGACAACATACTACCTGGTTTCGCACCGAAATGGCGACCCTGTCGTACATCTCACAATGTTCTAGGAGGTTGGCTACCATAGCCATATTACTTTATAGGTGTGTTCTCCCTGTAATTATTATCCCGTACTTAGAGCGAAACCGGTCTGCGGTTGAGAATACATTTAGCCTTACATTAGTTTGACAGCTACCTAATGTGTTTCGTTTCAAAAAATCATAGCCTACTAGCTAATACTAGCAAGCCTTTTCCAACGCCAATATTGTTATATATCAATTACAGGGTAAAAAAATGTTATTTTTTCGATTGAAAGACGTAAATCTTCTTAACTTTGCCACTGGATGCAAAATAAACTCCATATTCTGACACCAAATATTGCAAAGGTACCCTGTGCACTAATTTTGGTTCAATTATCTCTTTACAATCGCAAGAAATTAAAGAACTCTATTGCTAATTGAAAAAACGTCTCGTAGAAATAAAAAAAATGAATCGAATTGCATCGAATGAAAAAAATTCGCACTAACTTGGGCCTGCATTTTTTGGAGAAGCCGATGCAATTATGTTTTATCTCAGGAAAGATCAAGTGGCGTCTTTTTGTCATTTAGTAGAGTTGAAGTTTTTATTGAATTGGTTCCCAATTTATCAATCCAGGTCTAGATACTAGATTTACTTCGACTACTCTAGTTTTCTAACGCGTTATGAGACAAATTGCTCCCATATTACTTTCGACGTGTTCTTTCGCTTTAATTGGACATTGACATCAAAAGGACAATCGTAATTTCAAACTTTACTGTCGTTATCGATTTGATACCACTGCTGCACTACTTCTTGACTTCAAACAGAATTTCATAGAAAAAATTTGTGGTTATATCACATACAACATCCCACCAACCTTTCCTGGGTCTTCCACATACTATATAGATTCTGCTTGTTATTCTATTACTTTCAATTCCTTCTATGTGACTAAATCATCTTTGCCTACTGGTTTCATATTCACTTTCAACTTTTTCGCCTTATATTAGTTTAAAAATAAAGTTGCCACGTTTTTTTTTGAAAATACTAGTCAAAAACATCCAAAATCATTACCTAGAAATTAAGAAAAATACGTGTTTACTATTTTGATCAGATCACAAATAAAAATTGCAGCTTAAAAAATAGGACTTGTATATATATATATATATATATATATATATATATATATATATATATATATATATATATATATATATATATATTGTCACACGAATAACTCAAAAAATAATAAGCTGATTTTGAGGAAATTTGGTGAGTAAATTCCTTTTACAAGTGGCTTGAATGAGTTTGTTAGCCAAATCGGACCAGTTTTTCCGGGAAAATTTTAGGTATCCTTTGGGAAAAAATGTGTATCTTTGGAAATAAAGCTATGGCTACCAAATATGGCAAGCTGGTTTATATTGTAAGAACTAAACTCTGCAACAAAATATAGGTCTCTATACGTCGAAAGAAAAAAAGTGATAGGCACTTAATAAAGCAATATTTTAGTACCACTAAAAGTCAGAGAAGACGAAAACCAAAATATTGTATGTATTAAACAAAATCTATTAAATATTACAGACAACGTTTTTCTTTTCATGGAGCAAAAAGTTCAAGAAGTACCAGAAAGATTACTTTGAAAATTTTATAATTTTTCTCCTGGAAATGTCAAACTGGAGATTTGAAAACGTGACAAGTAGTATAAGTATTGTGATGTATAAATGGTAAATATTGCATAAAATATATTAGAATGTTTTAAATTTGTGCTACACTTCTCATTTGTTAAAATAGTGGCAAAACCTGCCTCTAAAAACCTTACATATTACAAATAAATAACTTAAGACCATTATCGGTTATCCACCTTTCATTGCAGAGTTTGATAGAAGGCTTACAGTGATGTAATTGTTAGATGCTTTGCTGATGAGCGAAGGGACGCCGGTTCAAATCTCAGGCTGATTGAATTGATCTTTGAACTTTTTATTTAACTTTTTGTCGTCTTTGATTCAATTTCAACGTTATATGATCATATTGTGTAATTCTAATTTTTTTTTAATGAAAGATAAGCACTTTTAAGACTTTTAATTCAAGTTTAATAGCAGCTCTTATTGCCCTTAGTTGGTAAAACCGTTCCACAGTTAATAAAGATGTAGAGATTTGTGACACCAGAAGAGGTTCTTTTCTTCTCTACAATCGGATTAAATTTTTACTACATCCACACGCAAAAGAATTTTCTCTTTGAAGCCACAAAAAAAGTATCTACTTCTATATTCAGATCTGATTTTGAATAATTTAAAATTTATTTAATTTATTTCTATTAGCTAATTTTCTTGTACAAAATGTTTTTGTAATAGCGAATTTTCTTATAAATGTATTTAATGAATTTTCTTTGAAGAAACATTTGTGGCGAATTTTCGTATGAAAAATTATTCATTTGATGGAACATTTTTCAAACGAAATTCATCGAAAATAAGGTTTTAAGGGATTTTCGTGCAAACAAATTATTTTATTTTCAAATTTAATTACAGATAACGTATATAATTTGAATTTTATTTATTCTTTTAGCAAAATTTTGTGTAAAAGATATTTAGCCAGTTTTCGCAGAATTTTTTTTGTGCTTCGTAGAAATCATTTTTCGTAAGATGTTTTTGTGAAATTTTGGTAACTAATCATAAATGTTTAACAAGTTATTATAAAAAAATGTTTACGGATTTTCTTAAAAAAATGTTTGCAAATTTTCATGAAATTATTGTTCAGTGTCGTCGAGAAGTTTTTGTGGAAAATTATATTTTGGTAGGTGGGTAAATAACTTGAACTGGTTCTTTGGCCAGGAAAATCGGACCAGTTTCCTTTTAATTTAATTAATTTATTTTTATTAGCGAATTTTCTTGTACAAAATGTTCTTTTAATAGCGAGTTTAATGAATTTTCTTTGAAGACACATTTTGTGAGAATTTTTATATGAAAAACTATTCCATTGATGGGTCATTTTTTAAATGAGATTCGTCGAAAATAAAGTTTTAATGGATTTTCGTGCAAACAAATTATTTTATTTTCAATTTTAATTACAGATAGGTATGTAATTTGAAGTTTATGTATTATTTTAGCCAAATTTTGTGTAAAAAATATTTAACCAAATTTGATGCCTGCTTTCATTAAAAAAATACATTTTGCCATTAAAAACATATTTTATAAAAATTCACTATCATATCTTTCTCTTTATTTTACCTAAAAAAAGCAACTATAATCTAAATTTTTTCTTTCCATGTGAATAACTATGTATATAATTTATTTATACTTATTTAGATATTATATAATATGTAAAGCAAAGCATTGCAACTATGTTGTTAGTGGATGTTTATGGAAACAAGCAAGTTGTATGAACCCAAAATAAGCGATTCTTTTCTTCTCTTCTTTTGTTCAGTCTATATAAATCAATAAAATGGACATGGACAAATGTGGCTATACGTGACAACCCCGATAAATTTTAGGCACAATATCAAGATTTTTGCTTCCCAAAGAAATCACTATGATACAGCATAAAATAAATTGAATGAAAACTGCCAGCATCCTCTATAAACAGTCTTATCTATATGTGCTCATTTTTCACAACGATTTTATTTACTGACAAGCACTACTTAAGATTGTCGTTTTTTTTTTGTGGTGAAAAAGGAAACTGGTTTTATTCTGGAAACACTATTTATCTCTTGTTATTATGGGCAATTTTGATTAAATACAAAATAACTCAAAATCTACTTAGAAAAAATTAAAATCTAATTGCAGGTTGTTTATTTTAATTCTCTTAAATAACAAATTATTTTTATTTCGATTATCAAGTTACCGTCCAGCACGTTCGTCGTTTTAGATATGATACTAATCGAAAATATTTTAAAAGAGAGAGAATTTAAAAAATAATAATAATTTATTACATGCTTTCCATAATATATAATTACGTCCCTTGGAGTCGCATTGAAGGACCGGTGTACTCTCGGCTTCAGTTTACTCGCAGTCTTGAACTACTAAGAATTTGCGACATTTTCACATTTTCAAAAATTTTCATACCGTGTTTTACCAATAGAAATCGGAGTCCCATGCAAATGACTCAATCAGAGAGGTTTTCGTTTATAATATTTCTTGACAAAATCGAGATGTCGTTTACAGGGCGCTCTCAAATAGTGGCTGAATTTAAAAAATCAAGCTGTCGGAACTCAATTATTTCAAGTAGAACATCCTATATTTCGTGTTTAAGAAGTGAAGGGCATAATAATAAATGTTTAATAAGTTATTACAAAAAAATGTTTTTAGCTTTTAAAAACGTTTGTATACACTACAATGGTAATCTTGAAGAAAAAGTAATCATTTTTGTAAGCAAAGTAAAATCAATGGACATCCTTCGAGATATTCCGTTCATTTCATTTTGTGGTATAATATCAGTTTTCATTCAATTTATTTTATGGCATAACATAATGACTTCTGCTGGAAGAAAACCCCAATCTCTGAATGTTGCGTTCTAAATTTATCAGTGTTGTCACCAATGACCACGTTTATCTACGTGTTCCTTTATTGATTTCCTTGACGTACTCGAAGGAAAAACAACACATTAAGATAAAGCTTGACCTAATTTATTCCAGACGAGTTCAACTTAAGCTCTAAAAGTTCATCAAAGAAAAAAAGTGATTACGAACAGTGCATTCATTCATAATTTATAGACTCAGATGTTTTGTTTGCTCTTACTTTACAATGACGGGCGTGGTACTCAAATTCAATTTTTTTTCAGAAACGTGTGTTCACCGAATCGACTGCTTTGCATTTTTATGAACCTTAAGCTCATGAGAATATTATATTCTCTCTTTGTAAGCTTTTGCGGTGTTTCTTTATGTTTAGACTCTGTAAGAAAATTGTAGTAATGTAAATTTTTTATCGTTGCGGTATTCAGATAACAATAAAATGACCAAATTTTATTCTGGAGTGAGAGTCTGCTTAGTCTACTTTAAATCGTAATAACATAAAATATAGAGTGTATCTAAGTCATTTGGTTTTAGTGAATTTTCTTTTAAAAAAAATTCACTAATGAGGATAACCCGACTTTTAAATTTTGAAAAAAATTTCTCCAAATGAGCGCGAACTAGGCCCCTTAGAACCCATATCCAGGGTCAGTTTCAATTTTTATTTGTTTATATATATATATATATATATATATATATATATATATATATATATATATATATATATATATATATATATATATATATATCACACTGATAACTAAAAAAATAATGGTCCGATTTTGATCCAATTTGGCACATAACCTCCTTTCGTAAGTGGCTTGGACAAATTCGTTATTCAGAAATATCGGCCCAGGTTTTCCCGGTAAATTTTGTTTTCTTTCGAAAAAAAATTATCTCCGGAAATAACAAAGTAAGGGCAACTAAATTTGGTACGCTAGTTTCTGTTATAAAGAGTATCGTGCTGTTCGATACGCCCAGGACCGGTTCTGGTCCCATAAATTGTTCTGCTGACTCTCTTCGCGAGACTGTTAGCTCCCTGTTCTCCAGCGTATTCTCCAGTTTCAGCACCAGTTGGTGCAGTGCTGTTTCTGGTGAGACTCCTGCTCTGTATGCATATTGTCTGCAGTGTAGGAGATATGCTTCCAGTACACCGCCGCTAATGTACCGGCTCGACCGTTTTTCCACTGTTTTTGGCAAGAAACACATGAGACTTATTGGCCTCAGGGACTTTGCCTGGTCTGTTGGACGCCCAGGTTTAGGAATTAATACAACCCTGTCCAGTCTCCATGCTCTCGGAATGTAGCCCAGAGCCAGGCTGGCCCTCATAATGAGGGTAAGCGCCGGCGCCAGTATGTCTATACCCTGTTGGAGCATGATGGGCATTATGCTATCAAATCACGGCGATTCGAATGGCTTGAAGCTGTTAATGACCCATATGACTTTTCTCCAAGTAACCACCTCTTTAGCGACTGTCCAGCCCACTCTAGATGCCTGCCTATACGGCGCCTCTATTTCTGAGTGTTCCCAATCCGGAGGTGGTTGCAGCCGGGGAAGTGCGTCTGTAGTGAAACTTCCATTGTTTCTTCCCCCGAGCTTGTAAAGCCTCCCGTGGATGTTCTAAGGGAGCATATGTTGATCTGAGTGCCCTTGGACAGGATCTTGTGTAGTCGAGCACTCTCGGATGTATTCTCCACTTCCTCGCAGTGCCTCCTCCACGACTCCTTCCTGGCGTTCCTCAGTCTTTTGTTGTAGCTTGTTACGGCATGTCTATATTTATCCCATGCGCCCGACCTTTTGGCAGCGTTGAACTGCTTACGAACCTGCGACCCCCTTTGCCTGAGGTCCTCGTGCCACCACGGGACGTTCCTGGTGGACCCCCTCATTTTTAGGGGGCAGTTGGCGTTATAGGCCGAGGTGAGCGTCTGGCACTTGGGATGCCGCAACCTCGAGGTCTATTGAATTGTCTATGGTACTCTTAACCCCCCGCAGTTCCACTGATAGGTCTGCCCTGTAGGCTTCCCATTTCGCCTTGCCAGGGTCCCGGTACCATACCGTTTGTCTTTCGACTTTGGCGATTTCCACTGGATGTATCCGTGGTCTGAGCTACTCACTTCCCCAGACACAGACCAGTTCTTAACAGAATTGATCGACCAACACATGTTAGTTCATAATCTTTACAACCTGTTTCCCTACAATCTTGTGGTTCAAACTTTATTCTGTGGGTTACCTAGGAATGTAAATGTTGACAGTCGAAGAGAAATTCAAATAATTAGAGTATACACGTATTTTGAAAATTGGAGTAGTGAAAACATCAGATGTCTCTGACATCTACTTATGTTTGGGATTATTTAGAATTTAAATTAAGTCATATGCATACACAAGCTATGCATTTTTGTATAGCACGCTGTAAATCTTATATAAATAAATAAATAGAATTGCATTTTTTATCAAACGTTAGCTGTAAATTGGCTTTTCTAAAAATGTTATTTGAACCTCTCATAATTCGCGGTTCAAATGGTGAGCAGACAATGTTTATGTCTGTTTCTTCTTTTCTGAATCCTAATCTCGTCTCAGACAATTCTTTTCTACAAAATATCACTAAAAGAACTCATTTTTGTGTATCCCGCACATGTAAAAGCAACCCTTGTAATTCTCACAAAGAGGAGCAACAAGCTGTACGCTTTCACGAATGGAATATTGAAATAAATAATAACAGTTTGTGGTCGTAATAGTGGTCCGTATCCCATTTTCGAGCTGAGGATAACTACTGTCATTTGTGAATACGTGTTCACTATAAAATACTCGTTATTACCATGAAACATGTTATACGAGGGGTTGCTTACTGCTTCGAATCACTTCTCTAGAAAAGGAAGCTTTCAGGGAAAATATTTTATGAAAATATCTACTGAAAAATAAGAATATTTATTCGTTTTGTGTACCTGCTGATTCCCAATAAACAAATGAGTAACCAAGAGAATATTAGGATGCAAAAAATATAGACATATTAAGTTTCGTTCTCGCAGACACGGAATTAGAACTGTATCTTACAATCCAAATGGGTCCAAGCAGTATATTATAAATAAATCGGCAATTTTAAGTTAAAGTTTGGCAAGGGAATCTTTTGTTATTTTTAAATAAACGAAATTATTTACCAGAAGCAGTTTAATAAGTGCCAATTAATATGCTGATTAAATATAAGTACATTTGATGTTAAAATGATTATATTTACTTCTACATTGTCTTAAACGTGGGTTACTTCCACATCGTTCTTCAAGGTATGGAAGTATGGTAACGTGAACAGAAAATCGATTTTTTTAAGCTCAAACGCGGTAAAACGTCTCAAAACATGTAAAAAACCTGATAGCGAGAGACACAAATTTGTGCCTGTCTGTAGGTCGATCTATCTGTTAATTCCGGCGATAACTGTTTAAGAAATTGAGCAATGTCGGTTCGGATTGATTTTGAGTGAAATTGTTTCAGGAGAAGAATGAGATATGGGGGGTTGTCTAATTAAAGTTTCCACTTTAACATTGAAAGTCGAGTAATATGTCGTTTCATGAGATTTTTTGAAAACATAAATTCAAATATTACGACGGACCTGACATTCTCTAATTAAATTTAAGTAGGGACTGATCATGTAGGGATAACCAAGTCGTCGATTCCAAATTCATTTTATGAAAAAGTCTTTCTGAGGAGAGTGAATTATCACAACCATGCGGAAGTTATGATTCAATTTGCAGCAACATTTTCTAGAAGATTGCGCCTTCCAACGTAAAAGAAATATAATTAGTATTCCCCATAGGAGAGCAATCATTACTCCCTTCCGACAAACTGTTTGGTATTATAAAATAAACTAAAAAAGGATGCCAGTTATTACTGATTTACAAGATTACATCGACGTGTTTGGTGAATTTTGAACTGTAATTAAAGTGGAATCCGTGGGAGTAAAAGACTGGATAAGGCTATTATAGATTCTTTAAAAAATGTTCAATCTTGGCATTTTAAATTGTCGATGGCAGAAAGTTTTTACTGAAAACAGAACATGATTAGAACAGAACGAATAACATATAAAGTAAGCGAAGGTGAAGCTAAAGCTGTTTTGAAGCGAAAAAAGAAAATACTGTATCTTTATACTGACACTCCAAGCGGATGAATATTGATCCTAACATTAAAGCATTATTACAAGCTCATTATAAGAGAAGACTATAAAAAAGCTTAAGACTTTTGTGAGCCGGCAACAAATAAGAAGTGGCCAAGTAAAACCAATTTATCACAATATAGGTTAATTTTTCCTTAATCATGTCAAATCCATACGTTATGGCGTTCAGAAATAATACAATATAGGTTAGGTTATCTAACATTTTGAGCAATATTTGGAGTTTATTTGATGTACTTGAGGTTTTTTGTAATAATAATATTAGGATTTGTTTAAGTAAAAATCAAACTTGGAAACTTACTTTTAATTAGTTGCCTAAAAAATCATTTTTATTTCACTTCGTTGTTCCTAAATTTGCAAAACCCCAAGTGTTGTGCCAAGAGACGCCAAAAGATGTCCAAATTAAAAAGTTGTTTTGAAACCTTTTTATTTAGATCACTAGCGGAGTGGTGACTAATCGTCTCAGTCAACAGCTAGTAGCACAAAAAAGTCTGGACGCAGAAAGTGCGTTATGGAAGTGAATTTTCATTAAAATGTTTTTAATACAAATGCAGGCATCAATCTGATTACCGGTATAGCCTATGTAGTAGAAACAATGTACCCTATTTTATCAACTTAAAATGTTGGTTTCCTAGCCAACGAACCTTGGGTTAATAGCAAATTGAGTTATTGAAATTTGAAGTATTAAATGAAAATTCGCTACCCAAACATACATCATATTTCGACAAAAAATGCAGAAATGCATTTACGAATTTGTTCTACAAAAATTAGCTAAAAATTATAGACCCCTAAACCATAAACTTTACTAAACCTACAGCCAAAGCATTAGAGAAAGGGTCTATTTGAAATGAGTTTTCTGTAAATATTTTAGTAAAATGAAGACGATTGAAGCTGAAACTTAACTGTTCGCAGAACACTCTTCTTGCAACATTTTCTTTTCATAATCCGTATATGTTTCACGTTCTTTGTCTAAACATGGCCAATTTTGACGTTTCAAATCGCGACTTTGACGTTTTGGGGAAAATTCCAATTTTTTTTAACTACCCATAATTTTTTTGTCTTAAAACCTACAGACCTAAATTTTAATACATGGTTCACTCTTTATAATACAAACACGCGTACCAAATTGTTGCCCTTACTTTGTTATTTCCGGAGATATAATTTTTTTCCGAAAGAAAATTTTAAAAAAATCCGGTAAAACCTGGGCCGATATTCCTGGCTAACGAACTTATCTAAGCCACTTGCAAAAGGAAGGTACTTACCCAATTTGGTAAAAATCGGCCCATTCTTTTTGCGTTATCGGTGTGATACATACATACATACATATATATATATATATATATATATATATATATATATATATATATATATATATATATATATATATATATATATATATATATATATATATATATATATATATATATATATATATATATATATATATATATATATATATATATAAACATATAAAAATTTTAACTGATCCCGGATATGTGTTCTAGGGGGCCTAATTAGCGCTCGTTTGAAGATTTTTTTGTGTAAAATCAAAAGTCGGGATCGCCTCAGAATTTTCTTAGAAAAAAGCCACAAAATATCGTGAAATAAATATGTGAGTGGCTTATCGCATTTTCTGGGCATTTTACTAAAGTGGACAAGACGACTTTTGGAAAGGCCCCCTCGAATTATAACCTCATATACTTAACATATAAGTCTCAGATTTTGTGTTTGTGGTCCTTAAAAAAAACAATAAATTTCCACCCTTTGACTCTCTAGAAAACATTGTTCCAAATAATAATAAAACAAAAAACAAACCAGGAAAATTCTGAAAAACTGATTGATTTTTAAAACTCTTGTGGCAGTTGCACCTGCAGAATTTTATTCGTTGAATTAGTCGCTGTTCTGATTATTCCATCAGACATAAAAAAGAACCCAGTTAATAAAATCAATTAAAATAAGTAGAAAATGAAAGAAGTTGACTAGACTGAGGGCACAAAAAGCAAAAGTAAATTTATAATTCTCGTCGAACTGAACCAGTTTCTCTCCTGTAGAGACAAACATTCCTTAAAAGGATAATGAACAAAACGTAACTGTTAAATCAGCCCCGGGATAAACATTTACTTTTCTTTGAATTACAAAGGATAACGGAAGTACTCACAAAAAACTCTTCATATAGGTATAATAAATAAATACATACAACTCATTTTATTTGCTAAAATAAATTAACTTATGGTAAACTAATTAGGTACACATTGTCATATGGCAATGCGATTCAAGCACGCTATCCTACTCTCTCGCTCTCTAAATTCTAGCGATAGCTTTCTTTCCTGCCAGTATCTTAAAATCGCGATGTCTAACCAATTTTGTTTTCTTCATAGGTCCTATTTACGCACTGAGATGGCGACTTGGTCGTAAATTTCACAAGGTTTTCTCTCCATAACTTTAGTAACCACCTTTCTGCTTTAATTTCTTCCAACATCTTTATTCGTCTTTTTATTTGAGTACCTTTCTGCAGTAGAACAGTAGTATATTATTTTTCACAGTGGTGCCAGTAAAATAGAACGAGCGTTACATGAATCTGGCAGTTGAATTGTCGCAGGGAAAGCAACATTAACTGGAAATAACGGTATACTTGTGTCTCGAGGACCCAGAACTAAAGCGATAATCGCAATCTTCCTAGCGTGGCTGGTAAATAGTATCCCAAATTAATGTTAGCCCCGTTCTATTTTACTAACACCATTGTGAAAAGTAAATATTACACTACTATTGCAGTTCTATTGTTCTATATAGGCAGTATGGATTCCGTCAGCGCAGATCAAATACCGACCTCCTTTCCTTTGTCACCTATTCTTGGAACAACTCCATGGAACTGCACGGTGTCGCTCTAGACATATCCAAAGCATGCTACCAGGTCTGGCACGCAGCGCTACTTAATAAACTTCTGGCCTATAGCCTACCACCAAAACTCTGTACCTGAGCAGCAAATTTCCTCTCCAACCGGAGCATATCTGTTGTCGTGGATGGCCATTCTTCCAAACTGTATGAAATTAATGCGGGAGTCCCTCAAGGTTCAGCTTTAGCCCATACTTTGTTTCTTCTCCACATCAATGACATCCTCTAAAGCACATCCGAGCCTCTCATTTAATACTCTTGAGCCCAATTGGATGAGGATCGCAGACTCATGGAGGGTTCTGTCTCTGTGGATCTCCACATGAGTCATCTTCACTTGTTAGCATTTCTGTCGATCGAAATCTCAATTGGCACCAACATATCACATCAATTGCAGAAGCGGCTGCTAGGAAATTAGGTTTTCTCTTCCGGGCTCGCAAATACTTTTCACCAGCTAATCTCCATACCTTATATACTTCACAAATAAGGCCAAACCTCGAATACTGCTCCCACATTTGGGGTGCCGCTGCGGCTTCTACGCTCGCTATCCTGGACTCCATTCATAAGAGAGCCTATACGTCTCATCGGTGATCCTACCCTCACTCAAAGGTTGCCATTCCTTGCCCACCGACGTGCCGTTGGTGACCTCTCTCTCTTTTATACATATCTCAACAGGCACTGCTCAGAGCTTTCTCACATAGTTCCTTCACCTGCTGCCCCCAACAGATCTACCAGGGGAACAGAGCGAATGCACCCTCTTCTCTCCAGGTCACCAGACATAGAACATCTTGTTATGCTCTTTTGTCCCGAGGACTTTTAAGTTGTGGAATTCCTTGCCGGCACATGTTTTTCCTTCTCCTCCGAACCTTCAACTCCAGAATTAACAAGTTGCCTCTTTCCTCCTTATCGGAATCCACGGTACGATATTATTTAGGCTGTAAGCCCTCGTGGTGTGTTGTTGAAATTAAAAAATAAATAAAAAATATGAGCCAAAAGGAATGCAAGTTAATGTCTATCCACTCTCTGAAGAAGCCACTGCTACCGCTGTTGGTGAAAATTTGTTATGACGACATGGATTTTACCAACTGTACTTTTGAGTGTTTATCATAGATTACAAGCCGCACAGAGGATATTTTCTCTTTAAAATTCAAAAGGAGGACGAAATCTCATTTTAAGAGTTGTTAAATCAAGTTCTGGTGTCAGATAAAAGAGCTATCAATTGTGTGAGGGCAACAATTAAATCCTCCGGAATTAACAAATTTACTGCTACAAGATAAGTAACTTACTTAAAGCTTAGCAAGTTGTATTCAATAAATTACTTTGAAGTCTCAAGGGTTTCAAAATCCCGCCTGTATATTCCCGAATCGATGGAAGCAGTCGCGAATCGGACTGAACTGAACATCTAGATACAACAGCTATTATTTGCACCCTTTGTTCAGGATCATTTATATTAGACAAAGGAAATAACGACGACGTGTTGACTGCCCTAAATACCGTCGAATTTCTGCATGAAGAATTGAGGGTCTTTCAGACTTAATAATAGTTCTTGCTTTCTTATTTTAGCTTTTAAGTGCATTGTTTATTATTTACCAGGGAGGCCGTTTTATAATTCAGCCAGGAGCGTAGCCTGAACTTTAAAACTTTTGACATCACCCAAAGGGATTTTCTTTGCGTTAAAAAAGTACGTCAATATAAAATAATCTGACGTACCCAGTAAATTAAGCCAGCAAATTTTAATAAGATTGTAAATTTACACAGTGTACCTACAATGTCCACAGTTATTCCTGCAGAAATTGGAATAATATTTGGGTTATTATATTTGACAATGTATCCAATGCTTCAGCATCTCCATTCTTTTCAATTTTTTTTCCAGAAAAATTAATTTTTAAATTCCCACACTTTATGACCTATTAACTCAACCAAAATTTTGTTTATTCAATTGAATGAACGTTATTATTTTTAGAAAAGTCAATAGGTACTGTAAAACATTTTGTTAAATTTTTGTTGAAAATATATATTTTTAGAGTTGAAAATATATGTGATTTTTAGTAAGTTCTTTGCAGTTTCTAAGCTTAAAGTATTTTTTCGAAAAATAACGTAAGAAAATATGTGCTGCTTGTAAATGCATCAGCCACACTATGGCGGAGCTAGGTCTTTTAGTGAATTTTCTTTAAAAACAATTCACTAATGAGGAGATCCCTACTTTTGAATTTTGAAAAACTGTTTTCAAATGAGCGTGAACTAGGCCCCCTAGAACCCATATCCAGGGTCAGTTTCAATTTTTATATGTTTATATATATATATATATATATATATATATATATATATATATATATATATATATATATATACATATATATATATATATATATATATATATATATATATATATATATATATATATATATATATATCGGGCCGATTTTGATCAAATTTGGGACATACCTTCCTTTTGCAAATGGCTTGGATAAGTTCGCTGTCCAGGAAAATCGGCCCAAGTTTGCCCGGAAAATGTTGTGTTTTATTTAGAAAAAAATTGATAACTCCTAAAATAACAAAGTAAGGGCAACCAAGTTTGGTACGCTCATTTCCGTCATCAAGGGTATCCTATGTACCAAAATCAGATTTCTATGTTAAAGGACAAAAAAGTAAGAGGTAAATTAATTTTTAAATAATTAAATTTGATGAGACAAAGTTAAAACGTCAAAATTGATAATTATGGCACGTGAGTGAAAAATACGACACGAAATGACTAACAAGCTCCTAGATATGTGTCTAAGTCGTTATTTTCTTTCAGTTAGTTCAAATATGAGTAAAAAATCTATTGTAAATAAAAATTTTTTGATGAAAATAGAAAAGACGTTAATACAATTACTGTACTACTAGATATCTATCTTCCCTATTGAGCGTGTCCGTGTCAGTTAAGCCCTGTAGATCTCCGATAGTCGAGTCCTACATGACGAGTTCTAATCCTAGTTAGTGACTTCACTTTTTGTGATTTTTTAAATCCCCTTTCACTTTACCGTTATCTGATCAGATTCTTGTTATTTCGATGAATTTTTTAGCAAGTTTTTGTAAAAACATCATTTAATAAAGAAGAGATGAAAACTTTTAAAACTTAATTAAATTCGAATAGCATATCTGGTTGTTTGTTCTTGCCCTAACTTATTGAAACCGTTCCATATTTAATACAGTCGTAAACCTTTCCCGTGGCTTCACAAGTGCTTGTTTTAGTGAATTTTCTTTAAAAAATTAACTAATGAGGAGACCCCGACTTTGAATTTAGAAAAAAATTTATTCAAGTGAGTGCGAACTAGGCCCGCTAGAACCCATATCCAGGGTGAGTTTCAATTTATAATATATATATATATATATATATATATATATATATATATATATATATATATATATATATATATATATATATATATATATATATGTATATGTCAGATAAAGAGTGTCAAAATTTTAGTACTATACAATACTGTTTTTTTTGTGAAGTTTTTGTTTGAAAGAAGGAATGGTTTTTGTATTAAATGGAATCTAAATATATATGGTTGCAGTAGGAATGTTAGTGGGAATAGAAATCGCAGCTGAAGAAAACTTAGTTGAAAATCAAAAAGTCACAAGAGCAAAATAATTTGACATTTATATGTTTAGGGAGAGACTGTTCGAAATCGTGTCCCAGTGCAAGCACAAGCATAGCTTTTTTTATGACCTAATGTATAATTTCAATTAATAATAATAATAAATTATATATATATATATATATATATATATATATATATATATATATATATATATATATATATTACATATGTATCAGTGGGCCCATTGTGATGAAATTTGCTGAGTACCTTCTTTTTGTAAGTGGCTTGCATAAGCTCCTTATCCAGGAAAACTGGACCACGTTTTCCCGGAAAATTTTGTGTTTTCTTTCGGGAAAACTTTATATCTTCGGAAATAACAAAGTAAGGCCAAGCAGATTTGGCACACGTGTTTGTATTATAAAGGATGAACCATTTACCAAAATCTAGGTTTGTAAGTTTAAAGACGAAAAAGTTATAGGCATCTAAAGAAAAAAAACTTGGGATTTTCCTCAAAACATCAAAGTCGCGAATTGAAACGCCAAAATTGGCAACATTTAAGCAATGAACCTGAAAAAAATACGGATTATGTAAAGAGTATTGTACAAACTCTCAAGGTTCAGTTTCAATCATCATTGCCCTTCAGTTTACTAAAATATTTCCAGAAAATTCATTTCAAATAGACCCTTCCTCTGATGCTTTGGCAGTAGTTTTAGTGTCTATAGTCTAACAGTCTATAATTTGTAGCTAATTTTCGTACAAAAAATTCGTCAACGAGGAGACCGCGACTTTTGAATTATAAAAAGATGTCTTCAAATGACCGCAAACTAGGCCCCCTAGCATCCATATCCGGGTTTACTTTCTGTTTACATATATACAGGGTGACGCATTTCTACGATAAGGCTCAATATAATTATTATTATGCAAGGTACGAGAAAAAATAACGCATTTGCTGCGTCCAGACTTTTTTTATTGTTGATTGATCAAATTTGAAGGTAAAAAGTGTAGGCTTAAAAATGTCGGGTTCGCAGCTTCTAATAATTTTTCGCTAATTTAAAATCGAATCCTTTTTGTTTATTTATAACGATTTTATAAACATGGTGATTTTTGAAGGGCTAGAGATAACCAACTCACCAGGCGCCAATGTTTGCCAACAGTTAAATTGTTTCGTGTCAGCGTATGCGTTCACCAGTGCCGCTGATTTTCAGCTGAAACTCAACTGTTGACAATTTGTCAAAGCGGAATCACAGACCAAAATCACAATGCTTGAAGTCAACAGTGCGTTCATCAGTCTTCAACCGCTGAAATGTATTGGTAGTCAGCAGAAAAGCGCTTAAACACAGCTGTTGGCGCCTCGTGAACTCGGCAAATACTTAATTTTTGCTATATAGTTTGGTTTAAATTGCCAACAAAAGGCAAGTACTCCAAGATGCTTCTTTCAGTTTATTTTTTTAATTAAAAAAAAAGATGGTTTATTGAACCGCCATATAAAATAGTTTTTCCTCTTAAAAAACTCAAGTTTAATTTGAATTTTTGCCTGATCTCCTTATTTTAAAATAGCGGCAATTTACCAAAAAGTTATTAGAACACTTGATTTTGTTCTAGTGGAATTGCTCAAAAAGATCATAAGAGTATTCAGCTATTGGAATCGTCGAATAGACCCCCGATCTTTTATTTATTAATTTTAAATGGCTACAAAATGCCACGTTTTTATTTTCTTGGATTGAAAATGTTAGATTGTCGGTTGCTATTCGCGCTCATTTAAAGAAATTTTTTCAAAATTCAAAAGTCGAGATCTCCGCTTTAGTGAATTTTTAAAAGAAAATTCACTAATAAATAAGGGAATTAAAAACATTCCAAAGCACATAATTTAAATATATTATTAGACGTTACTGATAAACACGATAATTGTAATTTTTTGTTGCCTGGCTGGAGATAAGTCATTATAATTCTACTGCCTCAGTTTGCTGTAGTTTCATGTTCCCGCACTTCTGGTTGATCTTAAAAAAATATAAAAGCGAAAAGCAGGTGCTTGTTGACTTCTTTCCTGCTAATCTTCTTTCTAAAGTTGTGAATGTTTTATCATTTATGAAAAGCGGGTCAAATTATGTCAGGACCTTTTACCCTCCTTTTCGTATCTCTTCCAGTATTTTGCTCCGCTTGTGGCTTGAAGTTACCGTAATCTAGACAAATGACAGCTGTGACCCTCCTCTTAACGGTTAACCTTACATAATAGACCTCTTAAAATCATAAAAGGTCTTTATTGAAGGGCAACTACATGCCGGATACAATCTTTATAACCCCGTTGTTAATAAAACAGTAGACCTCCTTTTATGGCCTACTTAATATGAATATGTTTTAGCACAAAATCGATTAAATGAGATATTTAGTACGTATATGATGTCCAGAAAAATAGGGGTTTGGCAATTTCAGAGTTCCTTAAAAATAGACGACGTGAGGAGTATTTATTAGTGACTAAAAAAGCAACCCGTCCAAAAGGCGTTTTTGAATATATCGCGGAATTCAAATAAGCCTGAATATACATTTCAAAATAACTTACATTGGAGTCGAGTTGTTTTTATTGACCTTCGTTAGCAAAGTGCGATTCGGACGATATATCAAACTATTTGAAAATTGTGAAAAATTCCAATTTAATGTATCGGAACTATGATAAATCGCTACAGCATGCCAGAAACAAAAGTGTAAAATATAAATTGATCAAGAAACTTGTACAGAGTCATACTTCTACACGACAGGGTTCAGGATTGTTGATGAAATCTCTGAGCGACAAGACCGACTTTATTCTCTGGGACGATCCTAATGAATTAGTGGAAAGATTGAAATTATTACTGGCATCACAACAGGCAGGTCATTCAAATCATGTCAACGAAATTATTTCTATTATAGAGGAATTAAAAGAGGCTGAATTTATTATATAAAAAAGATATTAATTTAATTTTCGCACATAACTAAAATGCCGATCGATAAATTCGAACGTTCAACAGACATTGTACAACAAAATTCAAAGCGTTCTTCAGACAGTAGGTCTTTTCTTACCAAAGACGAGAACCTTGATATTCAAGATAAAAGTTTATGTAATTTGCAAAGTCCTTCATCAGCAAAAGACGCAGCTAACAAGCAGTATGTTGATGATAGAACCCTTAAAATAAACTCAATTAAAACTGACCTGCGTCAAAAAATTCAAAAGTCTCCACATTTGTATTTACAAGTTTTACTATTAATTTTTTAGGTTTTATATACTGCGTGAAAGTCAGTTTAAAATATTTGCTGCCGTAACGAAGCTCCTGCGTAAGAACTTTCGAAGGGTTATTCCATTTATCCGCATCTAACTTTGATTCTTTGGAAAATTGAACGATTCAATAAAGAGTTCATCAACTAAATAATTAATTAAGTCATCATTTCCCAAACTCAAACCAAAGGCCGATGTTCAATTTGGATTCTAGCCGTATTTCCATACCAAATATAAGCTGATAATTGATTAAGTAATTTCCCAATGCAAACTCAATTCGCAATTAGCTTATTGCTATGTCATCCAGCCGTGTCTGGCTTCTTACGCTGTTTCATTTCTGATAATAATAACACAATATGTGTCTCATAAGATGCGTTGCTGCAAATTAGATATAAATGTAATTGATTTTATGAAAATCTTTGTTCACCAAAAATCACAGACAATCGAGAATAATATTTTCACAACAATAATTTAAGCACTTTAACTATCTGATTTTAGAAGCATCGGTGGTCCATGGGTAAGAACGTGTGCCTCTGAACCGAAGGGTAGTGGGTTCGATTCCCAGGGTTTTCCTTTCACCTTTTCAGTACAAACTGTAATAAATTAACATCAACCGAGGTTCTGGCAGTATATTTCAGCAAGTTGAATGTATGCACGTTACGTCCTTCGGAGGGGGCGTAAAGCCGCCGGTCCCGTGTCCATGCGATGTTGGGCACCTTAAAGATCCCAACTCTCCTTACAGAAAGGTAGGGGTTCGGCAACACTGCCCCCTTCTTACTTTCGATCGTTCCGGTCGAATTCTGACATTTCTTGGTATGGCGTAAGCCTGTGCATATAGACCACCTTCATTTTGCTCTTTGGGCTCCTCTGAATGCGGTAGACAACGTCATTGATCCTTTTGACCACCCTAAGGGACCTTCCCATAGTTTATGTAGTTTTGGTGACCGTCCCTTGCGCCGTATTGGATTGTAGAACCACACCCGATCTCCTTCTTTAAAACCAGCTGAATTAGCTCGCACGTCATAACGGAGCTTCATGCGCTCGCCTTCTACTCGTACTCTAAAATGCGCACCAGAACTTGCTCCTGTCCTGACTCGTCTGTTTCAGATATCTTACAATAAAGGCATATTCCCTAGTAACTGGAAAACTGCTCGAGTACAACCCATCCCCAAAAAAGGATTCAAAGCGCTTCCTAGCAACTACAGGCCTATTTCTCTCCTTTCAGTCATCTCTAAAGTGATGGAAAAGTATATAAACACCGAACTACTAAAATTCCTTGAAAAACACAGTCTAATCCACGACAGGCAGTATGGATTCCGTCAGCGCAGATCGACTGCCGACCTCCTTTCCTTTGTCACCCATTCTTGGAACAAGTCTATGGAACAACACGGTGAATCCCAGATTGTTGCTCTAGACATATCCAAAGCATTCGACCAGGTCTGGCACGCAGCGCTGCTTAATAAACTTGCGGGCTATGGCCTACCACCAAAACTTTGTACCTGGACAGCAAATTTCCTCTCCAACAGGAGCATATCTGTTGTTGTGGATGGCCATTCCTCTAAACTGTATCCAATTAATGCAGGAGTGCCTCAAGGTTCAGCTTTAGCCCCTACTTTGTTTCTTCTCCACATCAATGACCTCCTCTCTAGCACATCCAACCCAGTTCACAGTTACGCGGACGACAGCACCCTCTACTCAAACATACAATATTCTAAGCCTGTCACTTTAGCCCAATTAGATGAGGATCGCAGATTCATGGAGGGTTCTGTCTCCGTGGATCTCCAAAAAATATCAGACTGGGGAAATAGAAATCTTGTACAATTTAACCCCACCAAATCTCAGTCTTGCTTTATATCTCTTTAGCCCAATTAGATGAGGATCGCAGACTCTCCGTGGACCTCCAAAAAATATTAGACTGGGGAAGTAGAAATCTTGTACAATTCAACCCCACCAAAACTAAGTCTTGCTTTCTTTCTCACAAGAGATACAGCAGCCCTAGACCCATCACAATGAACAACCAAGTTATTCAAAGTAATGAGTCCTTCTCTCTTGTTGGCATTTCTGTGGATCGAAATCTTAATTGGCACCAACATGTTACATCAATTGCAGAAGCGGCTGCTAAGAAATTGGGTTTCCTCTTCCGGGCTCGCAAATACTTTTCACCAACTAATCTCTATACCTTATACACTTCACAAATAAGGCCAAACCTCGAATACTGCTCCCACATCTGGGGTGCAGCTGCCGCTTCTACACTCGCTATCCTGGACTCCATTCAAAAGAGAGCTATACGTCTCATCGGTGACCCTACCCTCACCCAAAGGCTTCCATCCCTTGCCCACCGACGTGCCGTTGGTGACCTCTCTCTCTTTTATAGATATCTGCACGGGCACTGCTCAGAGGAGCTTTCCTCCATAATTCCCCCACCTGCTGCTCCCAACAGATCTACCAGGGGAACAGAGCGAATGCACCCTTTTAATGTCCAGGTCACCAGACATAGAACATCTTGTTATCCCGGTCTTTTGTCCCGAGGACTTCCAAGTTGTGGAATTCCTTGCCGGCACATGTTTTTCCTTCTCCTCCGAACCTACAAACCTTCAAGTCCAGAATTAACAAGCTGCCTCTTTCCTCCTTGTCAACACCCACGGTACGATAGTATTTAGGCTGTAAGCCCTCGTGGTGTGTTGTTGACATAAAAAAAGGTGCATTCTGACAGCAGAACGGATGGCTTTCCTTCCCGTCAATATGTCGGAGCTATCTTCAAGGAAAGTTCATACGTTATACTGGTTCTTCCGCACAATTGCTTTTGTGCTGTTGTTTCTATTTACATAAATATCTCTGCAGGCCCTATTCTTCCTGTCGACATCAGCTCTGTTCCAACAAATGTGCTCACTGACCTGTTTCTGGGTTGGCTACACATTCACATGGTCTTTACACCCTTCGTCTTGTACTTCTCCCATAATTTTTTTCTACTTGCTTCTGGCTGAGTAACTGGGTCGTCTCTTCCTCTCACAACTCTCTTTACTGGAATGACAGTTTCATGGCAGACGTTGCTAGTTTCCTCTATGGTGATTTCCCGCAATACCAGGTTACTGACAGGCGACAGTATATTTTTTTATCGCCGCCGATAGTCAGGATGTTAGTGCCAAGATGTTCGGAAAGATTTCCGCGGTCTTTAATGTGAGACATACTTGGTTCTCGGGTTGAACCGCGTCCAGATTCTATTAAAACTCGACGTTTCGGCTCCCGTTTTGGAGCCATTTTCAAGGGGTAAAGGAAACATGTAAGGACATGAACTCTAAGGCCTTAATCTGCCTACTCCTTAGAGCGCTGGACAAAGGTGGGTTGGATTGTTGCAGCTTGATTACGGGGCCTCAATCTGCCTACTCCCCAAATCTCCCTGTACATCGTCTCTAAGGTCTCAGTGTATTCAACCCTAGGCCTAAGAGAGATCTGACAGTTCGTTGTAAGTTTTGTATTATATGTACCCTTTCGTCTACCTGCTTCGTTATCAATGTAATGAGTCGGGTCACGGTCAATTAATTTAGGGGCTTTCGTCACGGTACTTAAATGATTAAGGGGATTGCAGGTATTTGTTGAGTTAGGTAATGGGGAAATAAAATTGTCTTATTGAATTTAATGTCTTTTTGTAAAAGAGATATAATTGGTTTCCAAGTAATCAAAAGACGAAGACTATCATCTCTCTTATTTAAACAATCTGGACGTTTTTCAATCTAGATTGCTTCGCGGATAATTCTGGTTTTGAAGTTGTAAACCGGGGCTATTGTTTTGGCATTGTCGAAGACTATTTTGTGTCCTGTATGAATATGATGCAAGGCCAGCGCCGATGAGGGGTCGGATTTTCTAACTGCGAGGGTGTGTTCATATATTCTATTGTGGATGCGTCTATTTATTTGTCCTACAAGTTCGGGAACAATTAAGTCACACGGTCAAGTAAGTCCCCTGACTTAATTGACCGTGACGCGGCTTATTACACTGATAACGAAGCAGGTAGACGAAACAGTACATATAATACAAGATTTTCAACGAAGTGCCAGATCTCTCTTAGGCTCAGGGTTGAACACACTGTGACCTTAGAGACGATCCCCGGCGAGATTTGGGGAGTATGCAGATTGCGGCTATCGAGCTACAACAACCCAACCCACCTTTGTACACCGCCCTAAGGAGTGGGCAGATTAAGGCCTTAGAGTTCATGTCCTTACACATCCTTTACCTCTTGAAAATGGCTCGAAAACAGGAGCCGAAACGTCGAGTTTCAATAAATTCTAGACGCGATTCAACCCGAGAACCAAGTATGTATCATATATATATATATATATATATATATATATATATATATATATATATATATATATATATATATATATATATATATGACTTTCATTTAATTATAATACCTTATTGAGTCGATAAAGAGAAATGAAGTGGAAACACCGCCTAAACTCAAAGGCAGAAATTAGTAGGCGCAAGAATCCGGGCGATATGAAGAGCAAAACTGTAGGGTTAGCAAAATCAGTTTAAATGTTTATATATACATATTTTCATAAAATAGTGTTTCTATGAAAAGTCGTAACCATAACGCAATTGCTGCCACCAGATTTTATATGTTATACTTTTCAAATACAATTGATAGGTTATAGACAGAGTAAAAAGAATATTGAGTATATATCAGACTGTTATTCTATTATCCTCAGATTGAATAGTTTTTATTTCCGATACTCGAAACGGTTCTCTTGAATGCACTTTACCAAACAGAATTGATTGGGTATCAGGGGAATATTGAATATAGTGCAGACTGTGTTACTCTGCTCTGTGCACATTGAATGGTGTCTTGTCTATTTCATGCCACTCTGCTTACCGTCACTGTTGGTTTGGCACAAAAGACGACGAAAGAGAATGCTTGAGGGAAAAATATAACCATTGCCTAGTTCCGTTATTGCGAGCTGTAGTCTATAGTAAAGTTAGCGAGTTTGCAAGACGAAAAGACGAACTACGGACTGCATTCTTGCTTTTAGACATGAAGTAATCGGTTATGTGAATGTTCATTTACTGGAATACAATGCAACAATACGTCCATATTACTGTGTTCGCCCGGAAAACGGTGATAATAAACAGATGTGAGGAATTCCAACAGGTATGAGATGCTATCCATATTAGATTACGTTTATTTTATATCCGAAAATATGAGATATAGAAAGTGGGCCATCATTGAGACTATATGAGATACAAGCTTTGTTTATAGAGATATCAAACTTTTCACACAACTTAAGATTCTAGATAATGGGCAGAACGTTATAAAATTCATTGGAATTATGCAAAGTGTTTTATGATATAGCAATAGACCAAAGCATAGTTTTTACTTATGGGGCCACTTGATTTTTATAGATTTAAGGTCTGCATTGTATTACTTTCACGTGGTCTTAAACGTGTGGAAGTATGGTCACACAAAATGGAAAAATTTGTTTGGCTCTAACATTTTAGAAAGTCTCAAAACATGTAAAGAATCTGGACGCAGCAAGTGCGTTATGGTAGTGAATTTTAATAAAAAATGTTTTAATAGCAAATATGTGTGTTTTTTTAAGAAAGCAGGCAACAAATTTGGTTACCAGTATAATCTATATAGTAAAAACAATGTGCCACGTTTCATCAAAATAACTTCATTGTTTGAAAGTGTACAAAAATTTCCGAAAGTAAACTTAAAGTGTTCCCGAAAAAACTTGTTTCTTGGTCAACCTTATAGATTAATAGCAAATTGAGCTATTCAAATATGAAGCATTTAATCAAACTTCGCTATCATAACGCACTTGCTGCGTCCCGAATTTCTTTTCTTACAAACATGCATTATATTTCCATGGAAAATGCAATAACATAAGGCGTGTTCGATAAAAAAAAAAGAAAATTTGTATCACCAACGACTTATGGGCCATCCTGTGATTGTAGAACTAATTTTTCTGTGATTGTAGAAATATTTTTTTAAGATGTAGCTCAAGACACCCTATAATTAATGTATACATTTTTTTTCATATCTTGTATAATAGCGGATATATTGAGCTTTATTGATTTTTTACGAAAATTCGACAAAAAGTATATACCACTAAACGATAAACTCTATAGCTAAGACTACTGCCAAAGCATCAGAGAAAGGGTCTAGTTGAAATGAATTTTCTGGAAATATTTTAGTAAAATTAAGAACAATGACTGTTGAAACTAAGACTTCAGGCTTTGTAAAACATTCTTGAGACATTTTCTTTCCGCAGCCCATATTAGATTCAGGTTCTTTCAGTAAATGTTACCAATTTTGACGTTTTAAATCGCGACTTTGACGTTTTGAGGAAAACCCCAATTTATTTTTCTTTAAATGCCTATAACTTTTTTGTCTTTTAACCTACAGAGCTAAATTTTAGTAAGTGATTTACCTATAACGGTATAAACCTGTGTACCACATTTGGTTGGCCTTGCTTTGTTATTTCCAGAAATATAATTTTTTTCCGAAAGAAAACACAACATTTTCCAGGAAAACCTGGGCCGGTTTTCCTGGATAACAAACTTATCCAAGCCACTTACAAAAGGAAGGTATTCACCAAATTTAATCAAAATCGGCCCATTATTTTTTGAGTTATCGGTGTGATATATATATATATATATATATATATATATATATATATATATATATATATATATATATATATATATATATATATATATATGTATGTATGTATGTATATAAACATATAAATAATTGAAACTGACCCCGGATATGTGTTCTAGCAGGCCTAATTAGCGCTCATTTAAATAAATGTTTTCAAAATTCAATAGTCGGGATCTCCTCAATAGTGAATTTTTTTAAAGAAAATTCACTAATAGTGCTGCAAATTGAATCATACTTTCTACATCGCTTTGATGATCTAATCTCCTCAGAAATACGTTTTCAGGATATAAATTTGTAATCGATGACTTGATTCCAATAAACATTAATATTTAAATAAAAAATAATGGTCTGATTTTGATAAAATTTGGCGCGTAAGTTCCTTTTCTAATGGCTTGGACAACTTCGTTAGCCAGGAAAATCGAACTACGTTTTCTGGAAAAAATTTGGGTTTTCTTCCGGAAAAAAACTATGTACCAAAATTTGTATTTCTAGGGTACAAGAAAAAAAAGTTCTAAAAGAAACTTGGTGCCAGATCATTTCTATGAAAATTCACTACCATAACGCACTTGCTGCGTCCAGACTTTTTTCTTTAACGTCGGTCTATTTTCGCCACTAGGGCCAATCACCGACGCCAGGGAGCTGTTTCACCTCACTATCCTGGAAATTTTGCCGAATGCCTGCCTTTCTGTAAATGGGTAGGAATCATTAGCGTTTCCGACATCGCATGGAGACGGGGCCGACGGCTTTACGCCCCCTCCGAAGGGCGGAACGTGCAGACATTCAACTTGCTCAAATACAATGCCACAACCTCGGTTGATGTTAATGTTATATTATGTAGTAAAAAAGTGAAAGGATAGTCTTGGGATCGAACCCAGTACCCTTTGGTTCAGAGGCAGATTTCACCCCTACTTGAATTTTATAGGAAAATGTCAGATCCGTCGTAATATTAGAAATTCTGTTCTCAAAAAATTTATAAAACAGCATATTATCGGATTTTAAATCTTAAAGTACAAATTTAAATCACCCAATCAGCTATACTTCTCACCCGTCTCTTGGAGCGATTTCCAAATTGTTTGTTGCTGGAGTGTTGCTGTGTACAAGATTTAAAACCGATCGCTCAATATCTTTCAAAGTTATTGCGGGAACTAACAGACATATCTACCTTTTTGTCGGTCTGTACGTCTGTCTGTTACTGGGCACGATAACTTTCGAACGAATTGAGGTATCGACTTCAAATTTGGTATACAGTTAGCGCCCGACAAACGAACGGTTCCAATTGTTTTTGGGTGAAATCGCTTTTTTATTTCGACAACACACCACGAGGGCTTACAGCCCAAATACTATCGTACCGTGGGTGTCGACAAGGAGGAAAGAGGCAACTTGTTAATTGGGCTTGAAGGTTTGGAGGTTCGGAGAAGGAAAAATATGCTCCGGCAAGAAATTCCACAACTTGGAAGTCCTCGAGACAAAAGAGCGGGCATAAAAAGATGTTCTATGTCTGGTGACCTGGACAGTAAAAGGGTGCATTCGCTCTGTTTCCCTGGTAGATCTGTTGGGGGCAGCAAGTGGAGGAACTATGGAAGAAAGCTCCTCTGAACAGTGCCCGTGCAGATATCTATAAAAGAGAGAGAGAGAGAGAGGTCACCAACGGCACGTCTATGGGCAGGGGATGGCAGCCTTTGGGTAAGGGTAGGGTCACCGATGATACGTATAGCTCTCTTCTGATTGGAGTCCAGGATAGCGAGTGTAGAAGCGGCAGTGGCACCCCAGATGTAGGAGCAGTATTCGAGGTTTGGCCCTATTTGTGAAGTATATAAGGTATAGAGATTAGTTGGTGAAAAGTATTTGCGAGCCCGGAAGAGGAAACCTAATTTCTTAGCAGCCGCTTCTGCAATTGATGTGACATGTTGGTGCCAATTGAGATTTCGGTCTACAGAAATGCCAACAAGTGAAAAGGACTCATTACTTTAAATAACTTGGTTGTTCATTGTGATGGGTCTAGGGCTGGTGTATCTCTTATGAGATAGAAAGTAGGACTGAGATTTGGTGGGGTTGAATTATACAAGATTTCTACTTCCCCAGTCTAATATTTTTTGGAGATCCAGGGAAACAGAACCCTCCATGAGTCTGCGATCCTCATCTAATTGGGCTAAAGAGACAGGTTAAGAATATTGTATATTTGAGTGGAGGGTGCTGTCGTCCACATAACTGTGAACTAGGTTGGATGTGCTAGAGAGGAGGTTATTGATGTGGAGAAGAAACAAAGTAGGGACTAAAGGCTGGTTAAAGGTACAACAGTAAAAACTATCTGAAAAATGAATATTGACAGTGACAATATAATTGTGACATTTTTATCCAATCATATTTTCAATTTTTGCAAATGTAGATTTTCCAGGTTGATTATTTCTAAATGCTGAAATATGTTCTTTGTATTGGATTTTAAAGCTTTTAGATCGATGTAGACTGCATAAAAATATGTTTATACATTCCAGCTTTTCTTAAGACCATTTTGCTTTCGTGTTGAATAGTAAATCACACGTCGTATCGTATAATCTAAATGCCACTTTTGTCGTTGCACAAGAAAAATCTGTTAAAACATTTACAAGCTGTCGTGCAAGCCAGTTGAGACGAGGTGCATATTCTATTAATTTTCTCGATGCTAAGTGCATTTTAATCCAAGGCCTCTGGAGATAATCTCAGACTGAGATTTTGCGATGACGTATAGGAAACGACAGAGTTAGACTTCTGGCTTATAGCGGATTGATTCTGCTAGGAGACATTCCGAAAGCCGGCAAATGAAAGCAGCAGTTTCATTAAAGCGTCTGCAGTAATTTGCTAGGGTTAATCCTTAAGCCACAGGCATTTAACTGCTTACTCCTTGACGGTCTAATATTGATGTGTCTCTCCAACTGATGATGAAATCGTTTTTATCATCTCTGAAAACTACTTGCCTTCAGGATCACAATAATGGTGCAAACGTTATATGCTTTTTACACAAGATTACTTCGAAACTTTATGTCTTCGTAAGGAATATAGTAATCCAAATTTTCTAGAGGATGGTCCACGAGTAATGATATACATACAAAACTGACACAGATAAGCTTTTCGTGGAGATAACATATAATATATTCCCAATTTAGCTCTAGCGGTTAGAGGGTGCTGCTTACGGTGCCCTTAAGTTTAAAAAAATACTCACATTTTTTCTTGGCATCGCCAGGAAACTTTTGAATAGAAAACAGTGTTCTCTCGTATTTTATAGCAAAATAGGTATTTTTGTTTAATGCCGCTAAAATCAACGGCTTTCAAAAAATTGCGACTTTTAAAGTAGCTGCAACATATTGTTCGTAATAGTTTTCAGATCTTATTTTATTTACCGCATAGTGTCATAAACAGATTCATGACTCTCTTCTTGTCAAAATCGCTTCTTGGTGTCATTAGTTGTTATTTTGATAAGGTTTTGTACACGATCATCTAGAGTATACCGCGACACAATTGTTTTTCTTATAAAAAAATAGGAGATTTGGTTTGCATTTGCGCGCAGATGCAAATTTTAATGGACATGAGACATGCAGAATGTATGGTGAAAAGCATTTAAACAGAAAACGGCACGAATTATATAAAAATCTTTATGATAGATACGTTGAACGTCAAAAAACGAAAAACAAGACGAGTTTAGTTCACGTACAGATATTTCAGAAACTAGCTCTCTCTCTCTCTCTCTCTCTATATATATATATATATATATATATATATATATATATATATATATATATATATATATATATATATATATATATATATATATATATATATATATATATATATATATATATAGAGAGAGAGAGAGAGAGAGAGAGAGAGAGAGACAGGGTGGCCAACCACATACGCCACGGGCTCTCAAGTCTATATTTTCGTTATTACGAATTTATTTCAAACGGAGATTGTGTAGGTTGAAAACGACTATAACCTAAAATTATTTTCAAATACCTATACAGAATAATCAAAAAAAGTGTGACCATTTTTAAAAATTTTTTATTTCAACAACACACCACGAGGCCTCACAGCCCAAATACTGTCGTACCGTGGGTGTCGACAAGGAGGAAAGAGGCAACTTGTTAATTCTGGACTTGAAGGTTTGGAGGTTCGGGGAGAAGGAAAAACATATGCCGGCAAGGAATTCCACGACTTGGAAGTCCTCGGGACAAAAGAGCGGGCATGTTCTATGGAGATATAATTTTTTTTTGAAAAATTTCCGGGAAAACCTGGGCCGATTTTCCTAGCTAACGAACTTATCCAAGCCATTTGCAAAAGGAAGGTATTCACTAAATTTAATCAAAAAGGGCCCATTATTTTTTGAGTTATCGGTGTGATATATATATATATATATATATATATATATATATATATATATATATATATATATATATATATATATATATATATATATATATATATATATATATATATATATATATATATATAAACATATAAAAATTGAAACTGACCCCGAATATGTGTTCTGGGGAGCCTAATTAGCGTTCATTTGAAGAAATTTTTTCAAAATTCAAAAGTAGGGATCTCCTCATTAGTGAATTTTTTTAAAAGAAAATTCACTAAAAGATAAACGGTAAAAATAGTACTAAAATTAGGCTAGGAGTTATAGAAAAACCTTGTACCTTATACCGGTCGTATATATCTCGAAGATTGGATAGCCTATTTTCCCGTATTGTAACAAGATTCCAGCCATGTACTAATCTATTTTATTCTAAAAAAGTTGTTTTAAATTTCGTGTAAAAATGGTAGGACCTATGAGGTTTGTTGATATCGAAAAGCCTTTCCCATAAAACCTGTTCCAGTCAAATAACCAAGAACCGATTTGAATAATTTTGTTAGCATCAAAAAGGCGTGTACCAACTTTGCTTCCTGCCGCTTCAAATTTCAAGAAAAATCGACGAAGCTGACACAATCGTTAATATCGAACTACCTTCCTCACAAACCTGCTTTATTGCTACTAATACTGAATTGATTTTGGCAACAGTTATACTATAACCTTTCTTAATAAATATATTGCTGCATAAAAATCGAACCAGCAGTTTATACGATTAGTACAAACAAACAGATACACAGACATAGTTTACTGTTTTTGTGTATGTGCCTATATGTAACAATTTAAAGGTTTGTTTAAGCTGGTCAGATTAGGGTGCAAGCAATTATATTGGATAGTGCATTTCTATTTTATACTCGACCCAGAAGGCATACTGTAATTATACAGAAGATGAAACTTCAGATTCTACCTCCCAACGGATCCATCCTTGTCGTCATCATGCATGAATTCCATTCAAAACTACTTCACATAGCTCGAATAACTAACTTGAAGGAAAGTTTGCCAGACCAAAAGTAATAAATTGCTGTCGACCTCCAGATACAGAATTCTAACATCCCTACATAAACTTTACACATATATTTATCGGGGTTTCCTGTTTTACAGTAAATATTAGTATAACTATGCGGGAGGTAGCATTTTGTTTGTTTTTTTTCTTTTCTTTAACGTTGGCCTATGTCCACGACTATGACCAATCACCGACGCCAGGTAGCAGTTTTACCTCACTATCGTGGAAATTTTGCCGAACCCCTGCCTTTCTGTAAGGAGGGTAGCGATCTTTAACGTGACCAACATCGCATGGACACGGGACCGACGGCTTTACGCCCCCTCCGAAGGTCGAAACGTGCAGACATTCAACTTCAAAATACAATGTCACAACCTCGGTTAATGTTAAAGTTACAGTATGTACTGAAAAAAACTCGGGACGCAGCAAGTGCGTTATGGTAGTGAATTTTTATTAAATGCTTCAAATTTAAATAACTCAATTTTCTATAAACTTAGAGAGTTTAATTTCAATACGTAGTAAGGTTTTTCCTAAGGCAAGATATCCACAAAATTTCATTAAAATAACTTTGTAATTTTCGGAGAAAAAACTTTTTTTCGAAAGAAAATTTAAAATTTGAATAACTCAATTTTCTCTAAACTTAGAAAGTTGAATTTTGGTACGTAGTAAGGTTGAGGCAACATATATAGTAAATTTCATTGAAACAGCTTTGTTACTTTCGGAGAAAAAAAATTTTTCGAAAGAAAACTCAAAATTTTTCCGGAAAACCCCGTCTGATTTTTCTGGATAACGAACTCATCCAAGCCATTAATAAAAAACAGGCACTTGCCAAGTTTCATCGAAATCGGTTAATTATTTTTTGAGTTATCATATATATATATATATATATATATATATATATATATATATATATATATATATATATATATATATATATATATATAAATTAAACCTATTTATAAATGAACTTTAATAAGATATTATGCTGTGACAATACCTCTCTCAAGCACCCTAAAATATAATCAAAATGTGCACAGTTATATATGTTTTATTTCTTTTTCCCTTGTCTTAATACACTACATATTTTATGACAATCGAATTAATTTACTTATTTGATTTCATAAATAGTCGGTTAATAGTGACTTGGAATGAAGTAGACACCACATCTTCAAACATATTAAGAGAATATGAGTAAATTAACAGCAACTGGGAATGAATTCGGTCAGTCGCCCAGCCATGTGGTTAAAAAACACTGTTTGTATGAGTGGTTACAACTCTAGCTCTAAATAAATAAAAGGACTGTAACAGCGGCAGAAGCAGAAGTCAATGGAAGGTTTGTGTACTCGGAAAGAAACTATTGACTATTAATAACAATTGACTAAAACGCTGCGAGTTGTAAGGCAAAAATAATTATACTACAGAGGTGATAAATGATAATACATTACAATAGGGTTATATATAATCGTAAATGCTTCCAATGATTAACAATCAGTGAATTCAGTATTATTGACATTTCACTGAAAGTTAAAAATGAATTTCATGAGTCAATGACAATAAGAGAAGCATTGACTAACCAACAGCAACCACATACTTGAACTATGATTTAAACATAAATGTTTCAAATTTGAATAGCTCAATTTTCTGTAACCCGAAAAAGCTGAATTTTGGCACATAGTTAGGTATTTCCCAAAGCAATATGTAGACCAAATTTTATCGAAATTTTCGGAAAAAAAAATTTTTTTTGAAAGAAAACTCAAAATTTTCCCGGAAAACCCCGTCCGATTTTCCTGGCCAACGAACTCATCCAAGCCATTAATAAAAGAAAGGCACTTGCCGAGTTTCATCTAAATCGGTTAATTATTTTTTGAGTTATCAGACGGATACACACACACACACATATATATATATATATATATATATATATATATATATATATATATATATATATATATATATATATATATATATATATATATATATATATATATATAAGCATATAAAAATTCAAACTGACCCCGGATATGGGTTCTAGGGGTCCTAATTCGCGCTCATTTGAAAGAATTTTTGCAAAGTCTCACCATCGATACCTCTCTATTAGTGAAGTTTTTTAATAAAAATTCACTAAAAGTGAAAGGAGAACCCTGGGATCGAACCCAGTACCCTTCGGTTCAGGGGCACACGTTCTTTCCCCTGGGACACCGAAAAGTAGCATTTTAGTAGAGCTGATATCAATGAAGTCACTATTACTTGTAAATGTCAAAACAATTGGATGTAACATAGTTACATTGACTTGACTAAAAGGCTTTTTCTTTCTGTGGCGGTGGTTCCGACCGCAGTGTTTTAGTCAACACTACCCTATGTTTCTCTTGACAGCTAAAACGTTGCGTTACGTTATTCGACAGCAAGCTGTCAATAACTACTATATAAGAGACACCAGGGATCTCTCTCGCTCTCTCCTCGCTACTAACCGACACAGTGAAGATACGTCTCTCCACGCTCGGTCAGTTATCTGTTATGTGCTGTCTGTGATTGTTTTATAGTTAAATGTATAGTTTATTCAGTTAGTGAAATAATAAAGTATATTAAATGTTTACGTATGGATTTAATATCAACAACTGCAATTAACAACCATATTGGTGACCCCGTGCCGCAAGCCGAAGATGCCCAGCCTGATGTTCCAGCCGACGTCGCCTAACTTCCACGCACGTGCTCATGCCTACAGAAAACTAATATCTAAACAGGTCAGTCTTTTCTAATTTAAAAATTATCTGATTTTTTTCACAATGGCCGAAGATTCTTCAAGCAGCAATATCATGGCAAGGGTTGCAATAAAATTACCTCCTATATGGAGACGTAACGTGAAAATCTGGCAAATGCAGGTTGACGCCCAGTTTGATATATCGCAGATCAGTTCTGAAAAGACAAAATTCAGTCATGTACTCGCTATACTCGATCCTGATGTCGCAGAGTCAATTTCAGATTTTTTAACCCAACCATTATCATCAACCCCCTATTCAGATCTAATGAAACGCCTTTTTATTTTTGATAGACGCTCCAATATGAAATTTCTAATCGACTCTGGAGCGGATATTTCAGTTATTCCACCCACTCACGACCAACGGAAATTTCAATCGAAACGTACCTTGTATGCTGCAAACGGGACCCCTATTCATACCTATGGCGAACAACTATTAGATTTGGATCTAGGTTTACGCCGTAGGTTCTGCTGGCCCTTCACACTTGCCGATATCAAGCAACCAATTATAGGCGCTGATTTTCTAGCAGAGTTTGCTTTACTTGTAGATATGAAACATAGACGTTTAATCGATACAAAGACAAACCTCTCTAAGACCGGTGCTAACCCACCACCAGGATTTAATTCTAAAATTCATCTCGTAGACCCGACACACCAGTACTTCAAATTGCTACAACAATTTCCTGACCTGTTTAAGGAAACTTCTTCTAGCAACCTTCCAGAGGTTGAGTTCTTCCATACTATAAGTACGGAAGGACCACCTGTCACTGCAAAAGCTAGAAGATTGCCCCCGGAAAAGCTAGCTCAAGCAAAGCTAGAATTCCAGCACATGATGGACTTGGGAATTTGTAGACCCTCCAAAAGTCCATGGTCAAGCCCCCTCCACATGGTGCAAAAAAATGATGGCTCATGGAGACCATGTGGGGATTACCGAGCACTAAACGCTAAAACAATTCCAGACAAATATCCCATTCCAAATTTGCAGGATTTTAATGCCCAGTTAGAAGGCAAACGTATTTTTTCAAAATTAGATATCATTCGCGCTTTCCATCACATCCCAGTAGCACCTCAAGATATTCCCAAAACAGCAGTCATAACTCCATTTGGGTTATTCGAATTTGTTAAAACCCCATTTGGCCTTCGTAATTCAGCACAAACATTTCAAAGATATTTACATTCAATTTTAAGACATCTTGACTTTGCCTACTCCTATCTTGACGATATTCTCGTTGCATCAGCCTCTGAAAAAGAACATCAAGAGCATCTAGCAAAACTTTTTCAGACACTTCAAGACAACGGCATCCGTATCAATTCATCTAAATGTGAATTCGGAGTGGCCGAAATTTCATTTTTAGGTTTTCGTGTAAATAAATCTGGATTATTTCCACTTCCTGAACGCATCAAAGCTATTACCGACCTACCTCTTCCCGATACCATTGAAAAACTCAGAAGATTTCTAGGTCTCATAAATTTCTACCGTCGTTCTCTTCCACGTGCTGCGGAAATTCAGCAACCACTATTCGACCTCTGCCAGAATCCCAAAAAACGCGACAAACGTAAAATCGAGTGGACTCCTCAGACTCGAGAAGCATTCGAACGTTTGAAAGAGGCACTAAAAAACGCTACACTAATAGCTCATCCGTCTTCTTCGCTACCACTGATTCTCCATGTCGATGCTTCTGATTATGCCGTAGGCGCTTCCCTCCAACAATTACGTGATCAAACACTAGAACCCCTAGGTTTCTACTCTAAAAAGCTTACTTCAGCCCAAAAATCTTACAGCACCTACGATCGCGAACTTCTAGCTGCTTATCAGGCAGTTAAATACTTTAGATATACCCTAGAAGGTCGCCATTTTACCATTTATACGGACCACAAACCTTTGACATACGCTTTTGAACAACGCGTCGATAAAGCATCTCCAAGGCAACTACGACATTTAGACTTCCTAGGTCAATTTACCACAGACATTCGCTACATACCAGGTCCTACAAACATTCCCGCAGACTATTGTTCTCGCATTGAAACAATTTCACTTTCTTCCACTGTGTCACTCCAAGAAATTGCGCAAGCTCAGTCATCTTGTGAGGAACTCAAACACCTTCTGCAGTCTAAATCTTCCTCATACAAATTTCAAAACATGCCTCTTGACAACGGAATGAATCTTATTTGCGATTCTTCTTCAAAGAAACTTCGCCCATTCATTCCGCTCAAATTTCGCCGAAAGATTTTCGATTCTATCCACAATTTATCTCACCCAGGCATATCAGCTTCAGTCGATCTGGTCCAGGATAGATTTTGTTGGCCCAAATTGAAACGCGATGTATCTCTTTGGTCTAAAACTTGCATTCCCTGCCAGAAAGTCAAGATATGGAGACACACTTCCAGTGCCATTGGACAATACACCCCAGCCATGAGAAGATTCTCGCATATAAATGTTGACATTGTGGGACCATTACCACTATCACAAGGTCAACGCTATCTGTTAACAATAATAGACAGATTTTCTCGATGGCCCGAAGCAATTCCATTGTCAGATATTACAGCAGAAACAGTAGCGAACACTATTTTATCATGCTGGATCTCTCGTTTCGGTGTTCCGCAATACATCACCACAGACAGAGGTAAACAATTGGATTGCCACCTTTTCACACACCTCACTAAAACACTAGGTGCAGACCACATCAAGACCACAGCTTACCACCCAGCAGCAAATGGTGTAATCGAGAGATGGCATAGAGTTCTGAAACAGGCCTTGAAAGCTCATATGGACGAAAACTGGGTCGCTAAATTGCCAATTGTGTTACTAGGACTCAGATCGTACATAATTCCAGAATATCGCTCAACACCCGCTGAAATAGTCTATGGAGAATCAATCAAACTTCCCACCGACTTTTTCAACAGCACACAAGCTCATGATGTTCCACCACTTATATCTCAGCTGAAAGAAGACATAAGGAAACTTCGACCAGTACCTTTTAAACACCATACTGCAAAAAAGGTATTTGTCCATCCTAAGCTTATGGAAGCTCCTTTTGTTTTTGTTCGCATTGATATTCCGCGAAAAACTCTCGAACCAGTTTATGACGGCCCCTTTGAAGTGTTATCCCGAACTGACAAAGTCTTCAAAATCAAGAAATCACACGGAGAAGAGACAATTTCTGTTGACCGTCTTAAACCCGCATTCATTCTTTGTGATAACGAACAGACAACTTTCCACCCTCAGAGACATCCTAGTGAAACTGAAAGTGACAGTGAAAATCCAACACCTAGTGAAACTGAAAGTGACAGTGAAAGTCCAACACCCAGTGAAACTGAAAGTGACAGTGAAGTTCCCGTTCCCGTTCAAACTACACGCCATGGACGTAGAGTTCGATTTCCACGAAGATACTTGAACTAATAGCGTTGCCACTGAGAGGGGAGTATGTGGTTCCGACCGCAGTGTTTTAGTCAACACTACCCTATGTTTCTCTTGACAGCTAAAACGTTGCGTTACGTTATTCGACAGCAAGCTGTCAATAACTACTATATAAGAGACACCAGGGATCTCTCTCGCTCTCTCCTCGCTACTAACCGACACAGTGAAGATACGTCTCTCCACGCTCGGTCAGTTATCTGTTATGTGCTGTCTGTGATTGTTTTATAGTTAAATGTATAGTTTATTCAGTTAGTGAAATAATAAAGTATATTAAATGTTTACGTATGGATTTAATATCAACAACTGCAATTAACAACCATACTTTCAAACAGTTTTGTCTGTGGTTTTACGCGTTTCGGCTGTTAAAAATCCATCTTCAGGGGAAGTCTAAAAGTGCAATAAAAAGCTTGTCAATAGCATTATTTTTGGTAGGCATCATGCTAGACACAATACTACGATGTAGAATCTAATCACTACAAACCATCAGTCATTGGCCCGCTTGAGATCAAGGTCAACGAACTTCCTCGATTGTTCATTCGGTCGAACTAGCTACCCTGAACAAACAACATTCGAAAATTTATACCTGAACTGCTTATGTGCATAGATACTGGATATAACTACCGACCAAGTAAATCTTCCAAGTCATAATTCTTCCAGATTGTCCGTCTGTCTGAGTTAGTCTGGACCCGAAATCCTCCAGCGCTCAACTCGAGGTGGTATCATAGAGAACTTCGCCGCCGAGCAACATGCAAACAAAGTCGTTTGCTCATTTCGAAACTCACAGTGGAAGTCTTAATTTCCAGGGGTTATTAAACTCACTTAGAAATCTCAGCCCTCTCTCTCTGAGTTTCGAATTATCGAATTTCGGCCCTGAGCAACATCTAAACGAAGTCGTTTGCCCGTTTTGAAGCTCACAACGGAGGTCGCAATCTGTAGCTGTTATTCCACTCCCATGGAGATCTTAGCCTCTCTTTGAGTTTGTCTGGACCCGAAATGCGCAGGGTTTAACTCGAGGCGGTATCATATGGAATTTTGCCCTAGAGTAACGAAGTTCCGATTTCGAAACTTACAGTGGGGGCCTTAATCTGAGGTTATTCGACTCACCTAGAGATTTCAGCCCCCTCTGTGTTCCTCTAGACCTAACATCTGCCAGGGCCCGATTCAAAGCGATATCACACGGAACTCCGCTCTTGACTCTCCAGTCACCTCCTATCACAGGCAGAATATGTCTTGGACCTATTACTTGATTGAATCCTTGGACCTACAGGGGGCATCTAGCATTATCTACAAAAAATACTCATAAAGTAGATAACCATTTCTACTTAAGCAGGTTGTTGCTGTTTAGCTTTATGTTTATTTTCTCATTTAATAGACAAATAGAAATTAAAAATGCTAGATATGATTATTCGGATTCTAGTTTGATCATATTTGAAGAAAGCTCATGAAAGTCACCATCTCGTTTATACAAAAGCTCGTTAAAAAACAATCGTACCCGATAATTCAACTGGTTCAGAAGTTGAAATATCTACAATTTTGTGGAATTTACTAATACATATTTTTTACGATTACTGTCCAAAATTTTATCATTTACATAAGCCCTTTAAAGTCCAAATTAAAATGTAAAGCAAAAAAGGAAAGTACGTTTTGATTGATGGACAGCGAAGTCGGATGTCAGAGATATGTTGTAAATAAAAAAATATTAATTTCCCTACTGACAAAATAAGCTGATCAAATTCAAGCGAGTTAACACACACGCTGTGACTGCAGCAAACTTGCAGAACACAATAAAGGAATATATCTATGTTTTGTGTGATTCTTTTTGGCATTTGACATCGAGAAAAGGATATTTCCGCTCCCCCATATCCAAGATGAAAGGTTTGTCCCAGTTTATCGCGCAGAGAATATATGTAATAAGGCGAAATGAAAATGTCTGCGTCTGGTAAGGAAACGGATCAAACAACAAACTTGGTAAAAGGAAGCGATATATTCTAAAAGCGTGTATAATATAAAATCAATAGTGACGCGACTACGGTATAGAAATATATAACAGGTTGAAAAAATATACCATCTATCACATTTCTGTCAAAGGTTCCTTCACGAAAGTGACTTTAAGTCTTCCACATATATTATTTTCCTGTTGACACCATCCCTGATGTTGAGTGTTTTTCCTATATAGACGCAGTAGTTGACTTTCATCAAAAACTTCTGTATAATTTACGTTTTTGTTCAATATAAGAGAACATTTTAATTTTATTAACCGACAACAAAAAAAGGAGGAGGTTCTCAATTCTACTCAATTTTTTTTTTAATGTGTGTTATCTCAGAACTTTTTTCTAGGTAAACCGATTTTGATTATTCTTCTTTTATTTGAAAGCTGGTGCTTCTCATGTGGTTCCACATAAATTTGATCAAGATCCGACCAGTAGTTTTTGAGTTATCCTGAATGAAGTCGGTTATCTATTTTTTTTAAATTTTTACTTGTATCTGGTAATATCGACTACGATGCATTTATTGTTAAATATATTAGATAATAATGCGTGTATCTCTCCAATTCAGTTTAGCTCACTTCTCTAACTGAAACAATTTTCCAGTACATATTATTTAATGCTTTTTTTAGGTCTAAAAACGCAATAATTTCCATTCTTCTATTGTCGTAAGTGTCAGCACCGTTTTTCTAGTTGGTCCGCCAGCTGACTCTTGATTTGGCTTTTTGTTCTAATTGTTTACTATGATTAGTAGGATGATCCACACATGACTGTACACTTATTGTCCTGGACTGGTCGCGTTTCTGCGCCGTCACCGTTTTTGGAATAGTAATACTTTTACTCTCCACACGCTCACGGGACAACTCTTCTAATTTATAGCATTTTGCGATCAGTTGACAATCTTTTACACCGACATTTTTCCAATTTCTGCTGCTCTTTGGTCTGCGCTAGGGGTTTTTTTGTCAAAAGTTTTTCAGGGCTTTCCAGAACCCTTGTCTTCAATTTAGTGATGAGCAAATGCAAGACCAGGACCAAGACCATGGCAGTCATGGTCTTGGTCTTGGTCTTGGTCTTCACCTTCGGTCTAGATCTTGATCTTGTTTTGTAAAAAATATCCCGATCAGCTGGGTCTTGGTCTTGTTAAAGTGAGTTTTTTTTCTCCCCCAGGGCTCGTCCTCGCCTTTGCCGCCCCGATAACACTGCAGTCTTTGGCTTATTGTGCATGCCCTTAGTCTTTCTACTCCACCCATTCCAAAATCACTGTGCCTTGAACTAGTCTGTACTGCGATTGGTAGGGTGAAGTTTTATATTGCTCCGTCTCCGGTCTAGACTGACCGTAGATCAGCTGTCTTTCGCGGTCCAGAGCTTTACACTCGCACAAGATGTGCTTGGCAGATTCCTCCCCCTCGCCGCAGAGTCTACATGCGAGGTCCCCTTCGAACAGCTACATTTTATGCAGATGTTTCTTGACGGCCACGTGTCCCGTCAAAAGACCTGTTATGTTTCTGAGCGGTCCTCTGCTAAGATTTAGCAGCTCCACAGATCTCTTTGGGTTCGTCAATTACTGACTTCCCATGTCTGAGCCCTGGACAGTTTTCCCAGTACACCTTGTGTTCGTTTCTGACTCCGGACTTAATGGCTCTCCTGGCAGTGCAACGCCCAGAACCGTTTCTGGTCCCATAAATGGTTCTGCTGACCCTATCTTCGCGAGACTGTCGGCTTTTTCATTGACTTTGACCCCCGAGTGACCCGGCACCCAGATGAGGGTGACCTCATTCTGCCCAGCTAGGTCGCTCACCCCGTCTCGGCACTCACTTACCAGCCTGGAGGTTACGCGTGGGCTACTTAGGGCCTTAAGGGCTGCCTGGTTGTCTGTGGCTATGAGGATCCGCTTGTTGGTGTAGCCCCTCTTGTTCTTCCGCATACACTGTATGATGGCGTACATTTCGGCCTAAAAGACCGTTGTATGGGCTTCGAAGGAAATACTATGACTTACACTCGGTCCTTCCCAATAAACACTTGCCCCCGTCCCATGCCCCCCGCCGGATGCGTCAGTAAAGCAGACGAGCGCGTCCCGTAGTAAGCCCAGCGTCTTCCCCTGCCATGCCTCGTGGTCGGGGATTTCCACTGTAAAGTTGTTTTCCCTGCAGATTCGCGGACTCGCGTAGTCTGACTTAATTTCAAGCATGGGCTCCTTCACGATCTCCTGAATTTTGCAGTGGCCGCTGAAGCCTGGGTTGATCTTCAGTCTACCATTGCATGCTAGTCTGTATAGGCCTAGCCTGGCCTCCCCATGATAACTATGTGTGTGTGCGTGCGTGTGTGTGGGGGGGGGGGGGGGGCAGATCCAGCAACACCTCCGGCTGTTGGGGTTGAAGTCATGGCCCCTGTGATGCCTAGGCAAGCCATCCTTTGGATCTTGCCTAGTTTTTGTTTGGCACTGGATTGTGTCACCTTGGGGCACCAGTAGTAGTAGTAAGCATGTTGGCGTGACATTATTCAGAGAATCAGATAATCGGGTGGTAGATATCGAATTATTTCGGATAACGTGGCGGATTTGAAATAGGTGTTTGTTTTGGTTAATGCGGCGTCCGGTTATTCGAGCTCCGGATACTCGAGCTTGTACTGTACTAGAAATTTACGCAGTCAAACCTTTAACAGATGACGCTTTATCTCTTGAAAAAGCAAATAGATCGGCTATTCACTTTAAGAGATATCAATTTGTAATGTTTTATTCAATTTCACTGATTAGGCCCTGGTATTGCTTATTTATTTTTTAACCTTAGTCTTGGTCTTGCGATTTTAGTCTCGGTGTTGATCTTGCAAAATGTGCAAGATCAAAACTAGGACTGCAGGACCAATACTTATTTTGCTCGTCACTACCTGAAATGGGCTGGCCCAGATCGTTTGGATTAATTTTCTTTTTATAATCCCCTACAAAGGTATTTTTCTATCTTTCAACGATTACTTATAGGCATTTCAATGTTAAGCAATGTCCTTATGTTAATCGTTGTCCTTTATGATTCTAGTTTTTGTTCATTGTCTAAGTGGTTGTCTTTTCACCTGTTTGTCTCTATTCTTATTAAACCATGAAGTGGACTGATAAGTTTACTGGGAGATCGTCGTCTTTGTCGTATTTTGAAGTCTAATTGTACATTTATGCATATTTAAGTACCATTTCTTGTATGTTCATTTTTCCACCTTGCATGAGAGCATCAGTGGTTCAGTGGTAAGTACGTATGCCTCTAAACTGAAGGGTACTGGGTTCGATCCCAGGGATCTCCTTTAACTTTTTCAGTACATATTGTAACATTAACATCAACAGAGATTGTGTCATTGTATTTGAGCAAGTTGGATGTCTGCACGTTCCGCCCTTCGTAAGGGGCGTAAAGCCGTCGGTCCTGTGTCCATGCGACGTTGGGCACGTTATATATCCCTATCCTCCTTACAGAAAGGCAGGGATTCGGTAAAATTTCCAGGATAGTGAGGTAAAACAGCTCCCTGGCGTCGTTGATTGGCCATAGTCGCGGAAATAGACCGACGTTAAAGAAACAAAACACCCACACACACCTTGCATCTTCGAGGCCTGCCAATATTCTTTTGCTTTTATTATTTGCTACCTTACATTTCATCGTTCACATTTTTGAAAATATGTTTACAAAGATATGTGAATTTCCGTTCTGGTATATTTCCCCTTTATAAGTACAGTTTAGAAAACATAATTCACCACAGCCAAATAAAAGAAAACGACTTTTCGGAGAAACGTTTTCGTCTTAAGCAGCATTACCTTTGACAACAGTAAAGTGACATTTGTAGAGGGACAATTATCGTTTTTTTTTTTGGTTTTGGCTACGGTTTTCATGCTCTGAGAAAAAAATAATATACTATCGGTTTGATAAAGTTTTCTAAAGTAATCTATAGCTCAAAATAATATAAAAGTCATGAGATTTATCTTGAAAAGGGCAGAAAGGTCTATATTTACTCGGATACACTTTATAAACTGGCAGGCTTCGTTAAATAAACATCAGAAAGATTAGGCGTATGTATCAAAATTAGGTAACGTGATTTCTCCGGACTTTCGTTCTAGTCTCATCTGTTTGTCTGGGAGTTGGGAGTATACTCAATCTCGACTGGCTCCGTCTGGGCACATTACCCATCTCTCTTTCCTTCTTATTCTTCTTATTTCTCCTCACATGAAAAGTCTAGGCTAATAAGCTGCCATGTGAGACAAATATAGGGTTCTAAGGAAATAACAAAGATATATATTTGTGTATTTTGTCTTTGTTTGATATCTCTTAGTAGATCATTATTATTTTATAGTGGTAGTAAAGCCAATATATTTCCTAAAACTAAACAACTGTGATATTTACTTTGTTTTTACCAATATTTATGAATGGAATTTTTATTTAGGCTTTGTTTTACCACAGAAATGCATCGTATTCCCTTTATGATGGGGAGAAAAAGGTTTATCAGTAAAATATGCAGCCCCTATAAGATTAACAGCTGGTTTTTGAATGGAATTTAGGTTCTATCTAAAACACATTAATAGGAGTTAAAGTTAAATTTTTATAGGGATTTGAAATTTATAAACAATCAGAAAGTACAACCAATGTAGAATCAAGAGTGTAGAAATTATGCAACATTAAACTAAACCCTAATAATTTATAAGTATATAATGCGACCCCGTTTCGGCGAATTGCAATAAAGAGTTAATGACTTTTACAGTCGTCATTATTTATTTTGGATGCACTGAATCGAAAATAAAATGTATATACCTCTATATGGCAAAAAATAATCGGAGAACTTGGCGTTATACCATTTAAAGGTTGCGTTCTAAAAACTGAATTTCGTACCAAAACTAAATCGAATCTGTAATATATAATCTTTGTAGGATGTGCTCTGTTGCATAAAAAAGTCTGGACGCAGCAAGTGCGTTGTGGTAGTTAATTTTCATAAAAATGTTTTTTGTAGCAAATATGTGTTTTTTTAAAAGAAAGCAAGCGTCAAATTTCCTCACCAATGTAAGCTGTATAGGCGAAACAATGTACCATATGTCATTAAAACAACTCTCTTGTTTGAAAATGTACTTAAATTTTCCAAAAATAAACTAAAAATATCCCGAAAAAACTGGTTTCCCGGCCAACGAACCTTATAGGTTAATAGCAAATTGACCTGTTCAAAATTGAAGCATTTAATGAAAATTCGCTACCATAACGCACTTACTGCGTCCCGAGTTTGTTTTCTTACAAACATGCAAAAATGCAATAATATGTGTGTTCGATAAAAAAGGAAGATTTGTATCACCAACGACTTATGCGCCAGCCTGTGATTGTAGAACTATTTTTAAGATGAAGCTCAAGACGCCCTATAATTAACGTACACAATTATTTTTTGTATCTTGTTTAATAACGGATATATTGAACTTTATTGATTTTCTACGAAAATTCCCTAAAAGTTATATACCACTAAACGTTAAACTCTATAGCTAAAACTACTGCCAAAGCATCAGACAAATGGTCTATTTGAAATGAATTTTCTGGAAATATGTTAGTAAAATGAAGGACAATCACGGTCGAAACTGGGTTTGTAAAACATTCTTCTTGCGACATTTTCTTTACATAACCCGTATTAGTTTTAGGTTCCTTACCTAAATGTTGCCAATTTTTACGTTTAAAATCGCGACTTTGACGTTTTGTGGAAAACCCCAATTAATTTTAAATGCCTATAACTTTTTTTTTAAACTTACATACCTAAATTTTGATACATGGTTCACTCATTATATATAAAAATTGAAACTGACCCTGGATATGTGTTCTATGGGGCCCAGCTCACCTGAAGAATTTTTTTCAAAATTCAAAAGTCGGGATGTCCTCATTAGTGATTTTTTTTAAAAGAAAACTCACTAAAAACAAGCATTTGTGTCTACGATTGTATTAACTATGGAACAGTTTCACTAAGTTAGAGCAAGAACAAACAACCAAATATGCTATTCAAATTGAATTAAGTCTTAGAAGTTTTCATCTCCTCTTTATTAAATTATCTTTTATACAAAAACTCGCTAAAAAATTCATCGTAATAACAACAATCGGATTAGATAGCGGTAAAATGAAATGAAAGACTGAAAAAAATTAATAAAAAGTGAAGTCACTAACTAGGATTATAAGTCGTCTTATTATATCACTCGATCATCTGATGCACACCGCTTAGCCCACTCGACCATCTTCGACATGACAGATGTATGTACTAGCAGGTATATACACTAGTATGTTAATTTCTAACGTCTTTATTATTTATACCAAACAATTTTTATTTACAATGGATTTTTTGCTCATATTTTAACAAAATGAAGGAAAATAACGACTTAGGCACATATCTAGGAGCTTGTTAATCATTTCGTGTCGTATTTTTCATTAACATTAGTACGCCTACCATAATTATCCATTTTGACGTTGTAACATTTTTTAGTCAGAGGCTTAGCCATAACTTTTTTGTCTTCTGGTTTTTCGTGCATAAGATACTCTTTATGATGGAAACCAGCGTACCAAATTTGGTTGCCATTATTTGTTATTTTCGGAGATATACATTTTCCCGAAAGAGAACACGTACCAAAGTTCAGCAAAAACGGCTCATTATTTTTTTAATTATCGGTGTGATATATATATATATATATATATATATATATATATATATATATATATATATATATATATATATATATATATATATATATATATATATAAACATATAACAATTGAACAATTGAAACAGACCCTGGATGTGGGTTCTAGGGTGCCTAGTTCGCGCTCATTTGAAGAAAGTTTTTCAAAATTCAAAAGTCGGGATCTCTTCATTAGTGAATTTTTTAAAGAAAATTCACTGATAAAGTAACTCAATCAAGTGTGATGTCCTTTAAAAAATTACTAATGTTGTACATGATGTACTATTTTTCTAACCATCGTCCACATTTCAAAAAGCTTTTATTCTTTTGGTCCTGCTGAATCACAATTTAGCTTTCTACCTAATACATTGAAACATTACATACGTATGACTTGATTAACATCTTCCAAGTTAAAACCTTTATTAGTGGAAACAGTACATTGTCTATCGAATGCTCCTTTGGTTTGATATTCGAGATTAATACTCTGCGCTCCTTTTCTATTTGAAGTTTATTCCTATATTGAGATTTTTAAGGAGCTACAGCCGAAAAGTCTGTTTTGCAAAGATACGAAGTGGAAATAGGTAACAGAATGCGAAACGCTTTGGCTTCAATAGAAAATCACTCTGGATATTTTTTTAGTGACAATAACAAAATTTAAGTTTTCTGCGGTTTTGAAGAAATATCTATCAGTTGTTCTTTTTTTGTAGCAATGGGCGGTACGTGTAGGTACTTTCAAATTGATTTATTACCCGATTACGGTCATTTAATTTAATGGTTTCTTCTGCGAAATAGTTTTTAAAAATAATAGTAATGAAAATAGTAATTCTATTGGTATTTTCGGTACAAGATCTAGTAGATAAGACATATTGGCATAAATAAAAATATAAAATAACGAAAAGCCATAAACAACAGATATCTAAATATACAAAAATTAAAATTGAAGTCTTATAATGTCAAAAAATATAAAACATTAAACAACTAATCTTTTCAAACATAAAGCTACAAAATGTTAAATCAATTAAGAACGGATCCCCTTGTTTGTCAAAAACACCAGATTATTTTTCGGTTGGGAAATTATATAAAGGAATGTAGTTCATCATTTCAGAACAATTTCGAAGATTGCTTACGTAAAACAAAACGAAAAAATAATAGCGAGTTTCAGAATGATTCTCGCTACAGTTCTTTTACTGTCCAAGTGACTAATAATAATAAAACTAATAATAATAATACAAAGGTTGCAACGTAACGATCTAAAGAGTATAGTAAGATTCATACACAAATTGATTTCAATTCCGACAAGATGACGCTAAATAACGGATATTTTAGTTATTATATTGCCTTATTTAATCGTTACTCTAATTAATTTAATGAGTTAATTGATTATAAATAAAATTAATACTGATTAATCAGTCTTGATATTGTTTTCGTCTAATGGTTATCGAGATGTACTCACCTAATAGCGTTCCTCTTGTATTCGGATTCGGAATAGAGGGATTTTCTAGTAAATAAGCAGTGAAAGTTTTTTTTTAACCACCCTCAAGCGTCTAGTATCGAGTATCTGTAAAGAATATAAACACAGTTGTAGTGTTCAAACGTTTGGAATTTTTCATTCTCTTATGACGCTAACTTGGTTAGTGAAACGATCGTCAGGTCTTTTTTTTTAATGTGTTGTGGTGATGTAGGTTATCTAAGTGTACTTATCGGTGCTCACCACAGGTTCCAATCCTCATTTAGTAAGTTTTTAATGGGAAACCTGTGTTAGTGAAGTTTCTTAAAAAAAAAATTCGCTAATGAGGAGATCCCGACTATATATATATATATATATATATATATATATATATATATATATATATATATATATATATATATATATATATATATATATATATATATATATATATATATATATATATATATATATATATATATATATATATATATATATATATATATATATATATAATAATAATAATAATAAACGTATCACACCGATAACCCAAAAAAGATTGGGCCGATTTTGATCAAATTTGGTACCTTCCTTTTGCAAGTGGCAAGTTCGTGAGCCAGGAAAATCGGCCCAGGTTTTCCCGGAAAATTTTGTCTTTCCTCCTTTCAAAAAAAATATCTCTTCGAAAATAACAAAGTAAGGGCAAACAAATTTGGTAAGCTGCCTTCTGTTAAAAGACAAAAAAGTTAGAGATAAATTAATTTTTAATTAATTAAATCTGATTAAAGAAAGTTAAAACGTCAAAATTGATAATTTTGGTAGAAGTACGAACGTGAGTGAAAAATACGATACGAAATGACTAACAAGCTTCTAAATCTGTGTCTAAGTCGTTATTTTCCTTCATTCCGTTAAAATATGAGCAAAAGATCCATTATAAATCAAAATTGTTTGGTGTAAATAGTAAAGACGTTAGACAATTAACCGGATATACCTGGTAGTACACACATGTCATTTCCGTGTGTCCCTGGCCGAGTGGGCTAAGCCATGTACATCAAGATAGTCGAATCCTATATGACGAGTTCTAATCCTAGTTGGTGACCTCACTTTTAATCAAGTTTTTTAAGTCTCATTTCACTTTACCATTATCTGATCAGCTTGTTATTCCAATGAATTTTTTAGCGAGTTTTTGTATGAAAAAATAATTTAATAAAGGGGAGATGAAAACATTTAAGACTTATTTCAATTTGAATAGCATATCTGGTTGTTTGTTCTTGTCCTAACTTATTGAAACTGTTCCATCGTTAGTACAGTCGTAGACTTTTCCCGTGGCTTAACAAGTGCTTGATTTAGTGAATTTTCTGTACAAAAATTCACTAATGAGGAGATTCCGACTTTTGAATTTAGAAAATACTTCTTCAAATGAGCGCGAACTAGGCCCGCTAGAACCCACATCCAGGGTCAGTTTCATATTCCATATATATATATATATATATATATATATATATATATATATATATATATATATATATATATATATATATATATATATATATATATATATATATATATATATATATATATATATATATATATTATAAAGGTATCACACCGATAACTCAAAATCTAATGGGCCGGTTTTGATAAAATTGGTTGAGTACATTCCTTTTGTAAGTGGCTTGGTCAAGTTAGTTAGCCAGGAAAATCGGCCCAGGTTTTCATGGGAAATTTTGTGTTTTCTTTCGGAAAAAATCTATATCTCCGGAAATAATAAGGCAAGGACAACCAAATTTTGTATGTGTGTTTGTATTATAAAGGGTGAATCGTGTACCGAAATTTAGGTCTGTAAAGACAAAAAAGTTATAGACATTTAAAGAAAAAAATGGGGTTTTCGTTAAAATGTTAAAGCCGCGATTTGAAATGTCAAAATTGGCAACATTTAGGCAAAGAACCTTAAACAAATGCGGATTATATAAAGCAAATATGGGAAGAAGAGTGTTCTGCAAATCCTTAAGTTTCAGGTTCAAGGTTCAACCATCATTTTCCTTCATTTTACTGAAATATTTCCCGAAATTTCATTTCAAATAGACCCTTTCTCTGATGCTTTGGCAGTTGTTTTAGTGAAGTTTATGGCTTAACGGTCTATAAGTTTTAGCTAATTTTCGTAGAAGAAATTCGTTAATGGGGAGACCGCTACTTTTCAATTTTAAACAGATTTCTTCAAATGAGCGCAAACTAGGCCCCCTAGAATCAAGGGCTTAGTTTTTTTTTCAGTTTTAGTTTCAGTTTTTCATCTGGTTACAAATATACAGGGTGACGCATTTCTAAGGTAAAGGTCAATATACTTGTTATTATACAAGATACAAGAAAGAGTAGTATACGTCAATTATAGGGTGTCTTGAGCTTCATCTTATAATATTACTTTGACAGTCACAGGTGGCTCATAAGTCGTTGGTGATACCTACAATTTTTTTTCTTATATTATTGCATTTTTGCATTTTTTATCGAAACATGATGCATGTTTGTAAGAAAAAAATCGAGACGCAGCAAGGGCGTTATAGTAGTGAATTTTCATTAAAGGCTTTAAATTTCAATAACTCAATTTGCTATTAACCCTAGGTTTGTTGGATAGGAAACTAGTTTTCTCGGAAACATTTAAAGTTTATTTTCGGAAAATTCTTGTGCATTTTCAAACAATAAGTTAATTTGATGAAATATGGTACATTGTTTTTACTATATAGGTTATACCGGTAAGCAGATTGATGCCTGCTTGCATTAGAGAGGCATATTTGCTGTTAGAAGCATTTTAATGAAAATTCACTTCCATAACGCACTTGCTGCGTCCAGACTTTTTTAGTTTTCGCTCTTATACATATATTTCTGAACTTATAAAGTCGTGATCTTCCTAATAGCAAATTTTTCTACGGAAATTTGTTTAAAATTATTAGCGTAGTGACTCACTTACAAATCCTTTTAATAAAGAGCAATGAAAAACACAAAGTCTTTAAAAGGGTGAACTAGAGTAATGGGTCATAAATCAGTTAAGTAGTTTCTTCTCTAGAAAACAAAGCGAAAACCATATTAGCTTGTAGCCTGCAAAATTATGCACTTTTTATGACAACTACGTAATAAAATAGCCATAAAGATAATCGAAATTGCCACAAAAACTCTCATATTTTGATACACCTTCTTTTATAGGGACTTTATTTTTTATTATCTTACCTTATTTTCATATATAAACATACGCAATGGGGTATAGGTAGTTTCGCCTTTATAGTGAAAAAAACAATAACTACACTAGAACATAAGTATAAAAATCATATTGAAAAATTATAAATGACATTACGTAAATGACACCATCCTGTTCAGAAGTTCTGACCAGCTTTTGCTGTCTTCGCATAGAAAAGACAACGAACACGCATCGAGCACACAATGACAAACGTTGCCGCCATTAGAAATCGAGCCTGGACAGAGTTTCGGCCCAACATCCATTTCAATACACTACCGAGATGTGAATACTGAAAAATATCATTTCTTTTTATTAAAACCTAAAAAGAAAAGTAATTCGTTTCCTACAATATAAATGCACCTTAATAATATACATATATAAAACAAGAAGCGACTAAAAGTATATAAATTACCATTTGCTGAAAAAAAATTATTACGCTGAAAAGAAAAATAATTAGATTCCTGAAGCACAAGATAATATCTTAAGTAAAATATATGTGGTTTACTACTGTGCAGTAATTATACAGAAAGAATCAGATATTTACACAGAAACCTGAAATAAGTCAACTTACCAAACCTGAAAAAATATAACAGTATTACGTACAAAATCTTGAAAATATTGTGAACGATAACACAATTATAAAATTAAGATATCAAGAATAAATAATATATCATCATAGTTGAAAGCATGGCCATACTTTGAAAACAATAAGCATTAATAAAATGTTAGCTTGAGGCAAAAACAAACAATAGTATAAAAATACAGACGTACAGATAATGTAAATATAAAAATACTCACACAATTTTAAAATGCTGAAAGTGAAGACAAATTAGAAAAGTTTCAAAATATTTGCTGCATATCATCACATTACGTAATGTTTAGGTTTGAATTTACCTTACAATTCCTACTGAAACTTATTATTTTGTTTCCTATATTGACTTCCGATTTAGCATCAGTGTTTGATAAAACCCTAAAATAAAAGAAAACTATCATAAAAGTGGTTTTACTACATATCCTATTACAAATCCAAAAATAACTTACCAGTCTCTTCAAATAGATTATGCTGAACACATTACATCACCTCACTAGTCACGTCTTCCGCATATATATATATATATATATATATATATATATATATATATATATATATATATATATATATATATATATATATATATATATACTATACCGCAACGAAAAGCCGCAAAAATTGGGCTTGTTACCTAAAATAAAAATAGTAGATACCAACCTCAATTGAATGCCCTTTAGGCTCGCTGATATCCCACGATGAAATCTCTTCAATACGTACTCTGAAACAAAAAGATAAAGAAATCTAATACACAAACTTTATAAAATTATAATAACGATAATAAAAGTATGGTATATAATTTTAAACAGAGTACTATTTTTAGGGAATTCTCATATGGAAGATTTAAAGCTTATAGGATTTGTTAAGTGAGCATAAATTGGGACCCTTGTAACAAATATTCTATGTTTATATTAATCTATTATTTATATATATATATATATATATATATATATATATATATATATATATATATATATATATATATATATATATAAGGTAGCTCATATAACATTTTACTACCTCTTAAAATCTTTACTTTTCAGTTGTGTGTGTTTTGTTCCTTTAACGTCGGCCTATTTCCGCGACTATTGCCAATCACCGACGCCAGGGAGCAGTTTCACCTCTCTATCCTGGAAACTTTGCTGAAATCATGCCTTTCTGTTAGGAGGGTAAGGATCTTTAACGTGCCCAACATCGCATGGACACGGGACCGACGGCTTTACGCCCCCTCCGAAAGGCGGAACGTGCAGACATTCAACTTGCTTAAATACAATGCCAGAACCTCGGTTGATGTTAATTGTACTGAAAAAGTGAAAGGAGTACCCTGGGATCGAACCCAGTACCCTTCGGTTCAGAGGCACACGTTCTTATCCCCGAACCACCGAGGTTCCTACTTTTCATTTAAAAGAGAATTCAACAGGACGCAACAAGTGCGTTATAGTAGCGAATTTCCATAAAAATGTTTCAAATCAGGGTATTTTTTTAATTAACTGCTTATAACTTATTTCTTTTACTATATAAATATGAATTCAGGTATATATTATTACACTTACGTAATAAACCTTCGTATTAAATTTGGTTGCCATAGTTTTGTTATTTTTAGTGATACAAAACATTTCTGGAAGAAAACTAAAAATTTTCACAGAAAAAGTGGTATTATTTTTGCTAACATATTTATCCAAGCCATTCACAAAAGAAAGATACTTATGTACTTATAAGCCAAATGTTATTTTTTATATTAATTACTATGAAATATGTCTAATCTTCAAATAACATTCGGTTATTTGGATAATCATACTGGACACCATACATATCCAAAATTTGGATTGAATTAGATTCGCCATTCGTATCGATATTTCTAGCTGTTATATTATCGCGATTTTTAACAATGTCAAAGGAAATATCAAAATTTTTGTCCTGAATAATTTTAAGTTTTTGCAAAGATTTGGATGGTAAAAGTGATTATGTTTATATTAAACACAAATTTGTGGCCATGGCTCTTGTAAATCACAACAAATCACATCAGTGACCTTCTCTCTAGCACATCCAACCCAGTTCACAGTTATGCGGACGACAGCACCCTCCACTCAAATATAGAATATTCTAAGCTTGTCTCTTTAGCCCAATTAGATGAGGATCGCAGACTCATGGAGGGTTCTGTCTCCGTGGATCTCCAAAAAATATTAGACTGGGGAAGTAGAAATCTTGTACAATTCAACCCCACCAAATCTCAGTCTTGCTTTTTTTCTCATAAGAGATACACCAGCCCTAGACCCATCACAATGAACAACCAAGTTATTCAAAGTAATAAGTCTTTTTCACTTGTTGGCATTTCTGTGGATCGAAATCTCAATTGTCACCAACATGTCACATCAACGTGCCGTTGGTGACCTCTCTCTCTTTTATAGATATCTGCACGGGCACTGCTGAGAAGTTCTTTCTTCCATAGTTCCTCCATCTGTTGCCCCAACAGATCTACCAGGGGAACAGAGCGAATGCACCCTTTTACTGTCCAGGTCACCAGACATAGAACATCTTGTTATGCCCGCTTTTTTGTCCCGAGGACTTTCAAGTTGTGGAATTCCTTGCCGGCACATGTTTTCCTTCTCTTCCGAACCTCCAAGCCTTCAAGTTCAGTTGTACTGAAAAAATGAAAGGAGTACCCCGGGATCGAACCCAGTACCCTTCGGTTCAAAGGCACACGTTCTTACCCCTGAACCACCGAGGTTGTTAATTCTATACTATATCTACTTTTACTTAAGACAAGTTTTATTAATCTATTTACTATGGAATTTAAACCAGCTGTTTCTTGTGCAAACGTATGATGTGAGTCATTTGGAATGAACTTAGAGTGGTTGTTTTCTTCCTGTGGACATCGAATTCAAGAAAGTCATTATTTTTAATAACTATAGTACATCTAGGAAATAATGTTTACTGTTAACTTCTAATTCGTGGGTGAATCTTATTGAATCAAAATGATCAAATAATCTACTTATGCATATATTTGTGTTAAACACTGCAGAAATATCGTCCACGTAACGAGAGCATACTCTAAATCCGTCTCAAATCTACTCATGAAAATGTCCGCAATAAATGGAGACAGTGGATTTCTAATTGCCGTGTCTTCAGTGTGCTCAACAAACTCATTGTTAAATTCAAAAATATTTTGTTTTATACAAAAGTTTGTTAAAGTTAAATGTTCTTTGCAAACCTCTTCACTCATGTTGTTCAATTTCGACAACTGTTCTACATACGCTATCGTTTATTTTGTTGGCACGCTAGGAACTAAAGACGCCACATCAAATGATGGCGTTTAGAGGCGTTAAAATATTTAAATGGGACACAACTAACTTATAGACCTTCAATACTTCGAGCTTTAGGATCTGTATTTCTTTTTACAGAGAAAATCAGGCAGCTAAAACAAATGTTTTTCTCAAAATTCGAATAACGTTATAGTCTTTGAGACATTAGCACAGCATAGTAATCTTCTTATGCTGTGACATTAGTTTACAAAATTAATTTCTTCTGTCACAGTCATTCTCGCTGAGTTGTTGATGGATTTTTATTTGATGTGGGGGAAAACCTACTAACCGATAAAAACATTGATACACGACGCGTGATATGTCTATCGACTCGCGAAGAGGCATTCCACGAGCCTATTATCCGGCAGTATATTTGCAAACTTGTACAACCTCAAAGGAACGGAAGTGGCGGTTTATAAGACTGTATGAATTGAACAAATTTTTAAATATTTCTAAAATTGAAGTAGTAGAGTTTCTAGTAAAGTTGCCTATTTCTATTTTAACAGCTTGCCTTAGGATTCCGGTTATTTTTGCTTTAATTGATCTACTATAGAGAAGACTACAATATAAATCACGAACATAATAAACAAGTTATGAAGGACAACGATCAAAATGTATTACTAGGAAAAGGAAAGAGTGACCAAGAAATTAAAGAACGGAAAAACAGTGGGTGTTATGAATGGTCGAATTTGGCTGTGAGCTGTTTAACGTATGCATACAAGAAGTACAAATACAAATGAAGTTAAGGGATGATATCCTGGTGGCCTTGTATAAAGGTAAAGCAAGCAAGAATGGGTCCAAAAATTACCGAGGCGTAAGTGTGTGCAAAGTTTTAGGTAATCTTTTAATTTGGGAGGGTATTGATAGAACGAGTGAGGCAGCTGACCAAGGGAAAGATTTGGGATGCTTAGTATGGTTCCATGATAGGAAGAGTCTGTACTGATACTGTAGGTAGGCAGAAGCTGTGGAGTATTTTCAAAGGAAGTAGTGTGAATGATTGACTAATTCGAGCTAACAAGGCACTTCATGATGACATTAAAGCATGTGTGAGAATTAATGGAAAACTTAGTGACTATTCTAGAATTAAACAGGGTGTCCAACAAGGATGTGTGATGTCTCCATAGTCATTTAACATATTCATGGACAAATGTATAAGAAAAGATTTCTCGGAGACAGAAGACATAAATGTGACTACTTTTAAGGCACATAGGGTAAATTTAGGAAGAATTTCGGTGAAACAATGAAAGAAGTACTTTTTTAACTGTTTGTCAAATGTCATAAGTCCGAAAATGTGACCAGTGAGTTTATGAAGACTGAAAGCTTCAACTATTCAAAAAAGTAATGGCAATATGAAATAGGCATTCAACATACTCATTGACAAATGTCTAAGAAAAGTTTTCTCGGAGACAGAAGGCATAAGTGTGACTACTTTTAGGGCACAGAGGGTTTAATTTAAGAAGAATTCTGGTGAAATAATGAAAGAAGTACTTTTTTAACTGTTTGTCAAATGTCATAAGTCCGAAAATGTTCGAACTGATTGAGTGAACTGCACTATAGCACGATCATCGATGAAATGGGCCCTTTTCAGAGTTCTTGGGGTCTATAAGGGGTAGGCGGCCTCTCTAGCCAATTAGACAGCCGTTCCAGAACATTCTTGCGGCTCTGATTGGCCAAAAAGGTAAATCTCTATGGTGACATCTTCGGGTTGACCAACATTGCATGACGTGCTCAGGCTGACCAACTCTATTTTGGTGTCCATAGTCGGCACGTGCGTGTGGCAAAAAAGGGGTCGAAAATAACGACGGAACAAAATAGGCCAAAGAAAATTATATTAGCAATGGACAAAGAATTACAAATGACGCTCATTGTGCTGGAATCAAAATAAACATCATTATAACAAAAAAAGTAAGTAAGAGGACGACTGAGAAATAAATATAAAGCTAAACGGTCGAAAGTTTGGACAATTAAAATTGTATACGTGCCTTGGAAGTATTATTACAGATAATGGTAAAGGTATCAAAGAACTGAAAAGAAGGACTGCGATGACAAATCTAACATTATATAGGCAAAAGATTTTCCTCACAGGTTACAATGTAATGAAAAGAACTGCTGGAAATATGTGATTATGGTGGCGACGCTAAGGGAATATCGCACTTAGAGTGTGATAATGTTAAAGCTAGTTTGTGATGGTGCGAGTTACAGTACCCTCGTGTATACTTATATTTTTATATATATTTTAAAGTTTATAATTAAAGCTTCTTAAAATTTCAACAAAGGGCCCAGTTACTTAATTTGCGATTCTGTTGTATCTTTTCATTAAAAACAATAAAAAGTTTTTGGTATAAAAAATAAAATCAAAAAATAAATCTGAAATTTTAATAATATGGCTCAAGGTTGCCACTTTGATCCTTTGTCCTTTGTCCTGTATATTTGTACATGTTTAAATCTGTAATTAAACTTTTTCCATTTTAATTACAGAGAAAACGAAACATGATTGTAATCGGATTAGTCCGGCATATAACGAAGATTTATTTGATCAGACACTCTCTCAAAGTGTTATCTGCAGTGAATCAATACAATTTATATACCTAACGCCTGTGCCAAAATAATTAAATTGTTATAGTGAAGCACCAGCGATTGAAGCGCCGAAATACAAATAAACCATCAGTGAACCTGCAAACTGATAAATTTTATCAACGACCTCCTATTTCAGCTTCTACACCCCAGGGAATGCAGGAAATTGATTAATGATGTTGTAGATGACACTTCACTCACCAAATTTACGTTTATTTCGGCAAATAACGAACAAGTATGTTGTAAATCCCTTTATCTCTTCATTAACGCCATTTATCAAGATACTACATTGTACTGTGCCACTTTCACACTGAATTCAAATCAGTTCATGTTGCTTTGTACTCCCCTAATTCTTTAATCGAGAGTTATTTGAGATCGATAGAACCCAATTCCAAACGTCAGTTAGAAATTGTTTATGTTTATGTATATATATAAGTGAAAAATATTTGGTTCTCGGGTTGAACAGCTTCCAGAATTTGTTACAGTTAGACATTTCGGCTCCAGTCTTGAAGCTATTTTCAGGACGTTAAGGAAATATGAAAGGAAGTTAATTCTAATACCCCAATATGCATACTCGTTGACGCGCTGGATAAGGGTAGGTTTGGTTGTTGTAGTTCGATTAGAGGGCATAAATCTGGCTACTCTCCAAGTCTCACTGGTCTCTAAGGTATCGATGTGTTCAATCCTAGACCTGAGAGAGATTCAACTGCTGTTTGTTGGTCTTGTATTATTTATAGTGGGGCTTCTAGTTGGGTCGTTATCGGTGTCATTAGCTGGATCGATAAAGTTTATTATGTCAGGTACTTTAATAATGGTATTGGGCGTATTAAGCGGACTGAGCGGATTAAAAGTATCTGTTGAGTCAGGCAAGAGGGCAGTAAAGCAGCCTATTGATTTATTGGTCACTTGTATGTTTGAAATGCGAATGTAGTAACGAAATCCTGCTACTTAAATTGCCTAAAAATTCCCGGACTTTCAAGTCGATCCTTAAACACCAAACGAGTATGAAAGCCAATATGAATATAATATTATATTTCTTGGATAAAACGGCAATAAGTATGATAACAGCCATAATAACAGACAATATAAACAGAAACAGGAATCCGAAAAGTAATAAAAGTGCTCGATTCGGGAGTATTAACGTATTAATTTTAATCTCTTCTGCAAAGTTGGGGAAGAACGCCCGTATAACTTATAAGCAGCAAACTCGCAAACAACAGAAAACTCTCGTAATAAATTTAGATTTAATTTGTTCCGCAGCATAATATCAATAAAAAATAACTGAAACACTGCCTGTTCTTATATTATAATTTCACAGTGGATTCATAAACTGATTGTTCGACTGCAACATGCCATTCTCATCTTCTTCTTATTTTTGTTTTTTATTTGCAGTACTGCGATTTTTAGAAATCGATTACAGAGTCGCCTAGAGACGATACATGTTTTGGTCTTCCAAACTGAAACTAATTGTTACTATAAGAACAACATACAAATATTGAGTGATCTGAGTTCAGTTAAATAATGAAGTTGATAATTGTGTGTGTGTGTGTGTTTTGTTTCTTTAACGTCGGCCTATTTCCGCGACAATGGCCAATAACCGACGCCAGGGAGCAGTTTCACCTCATCATCCTGGAATGTTTGCCGAACCCCTGCCTTTCTGTAAGGAGGGTAGGGATCTTTAACGTGCCCAACATCGCCTGGACACGGGTCCGACGGCTTTACGCCCCCTCCGAAGGGCGGAACGTGCAGACATTCAACTTGCATAAATACAATGCCAGAACCTCGGTTGATGTTAATGTCACAGTTTGTACTGAAAAAGTGAAAGGAGAACCCTGGGATCGAACCCAGTACCCTTCGGTTCAGAGGTACACGTTCTTACCTCTGAACCACCGAGGCCCTAGGTTGATAATTGTGTAAGATAAAGAAACCAATTTTCCTAGACAGTAGCTTCTTCAGATACATACATACATCCAAACATTTTTTTTGTATTTTAAGCGAATTTTCGCATGGAAAACTATTTAGTCAAAGACATTTCAAGAATATTCGGATGAGACGAAAAAACACCGGAAAAATGAAGTGTACAAAAAGCGGCCAAATAATTTAGATGACCGGAGGGTTCGCATATTGGTGCAGCTAGAGCAGTGAGGCAAGAGATATTTGCAAATGTTAGACAAACGTTGTTGAAAAGACTCGTTTTCTGTTTTAACAACAATGGAAGAAATTTTGAACACATATTTTGACTTGCTGTGTTACTTTTTATATACATTTTTTTAGTTTATGCAGAAACTGTGGTGCTATTGTTTGACTGGCGAAATAAAATTTTATGTTTTCTCAAAATTGCTATTATCCAACGCAACTAGAATTAGATGATCTGGAATGCAGAATGATCATCATATTTGCTGAAACTTTTATTGATTTTAAAGATATTTTACTCGTTGATTGGATGGCCTTTACTTAAGCCTCTGAATGCATTTGCCCAGAAGTTACTACCCAATTCTCCAGACGTCATTATTGTTGAATTTTTTACTTCCTGCTTCGTTGTCACCGGAGAAACTTCTGGGTATCTTAGTTTTTTCCTGCCTTAGAACCAAATAGATGATCTCAATGCCTTTCGTATTAACTGTTAACACACCACTTTCATAAATCAGAAAAACTGACCGGATTTAAACACGAAAGGTAATATTCACAAGAACCATATATATATATATATATATATATATATATATATATATATATATATATATATATATATATATATATATATATATATATATATATATATATATATATATATATATATATATATATATATATATATATATATATATATATATATAACCATAATTATCCATCATTTCATACCCAATCAGTGAACAGTGATATAAGGGTCAATTTAAAAGTAAAGTGAACATAATAATGAGAGCATTTTGTTTTCCATTGTCTTTGCTGACCAGGGTGAATTTAAACTTGATGACTGATTTATGTTGTACTTGCTCAAAGACCGTAACAATGTATCATCTTATTAAAATGAATACGTTTCCTTTGGCTAAACATGTAACCAGATAGTGAAAGCATGTTATGCCACTTAAAAAAAGATAAAAAGCTTTTCGAGGGTTATACAATATTACAACCTAGCATTTGTACAAGAGCAAATAGATTTAGAGCGATGCGTCATATTGCTATTAGTTTGCTAGGAGCTTGCTAAATTACATCCTGCTCGTAGAACCAATTTACTCTCAAGTCAATTCGTAACATGTCCTTGCTATAAACAGACAGAAAATATATTTCTAGCAAATGAAGAGCACTTGAAATATATTGGGATTTTAGTATATCAAACATTTAGTGCCACAATTGATAACATCTAATTTTGGTTGGTGGTTGTTTCATATTTTGTAATCTATTCCCAAATAGACATTTTACAAGGTAATAGTTTTAATATACAATATTTTTTTGGCTGCGGATAATTATCCACTAGCCCGTTATCCGAGTTTATAATGACGGTAGATCAAATAAAACAGAGACCTTTATTTTTCTACTTAATACACACAAAGACAAGCACACATTATTTTTCTACGTAATCTCCTCCTTGGGAAATACATGTTTTCCATCGTATCAAATGCTGTGTAATAATGTCATCGTGAAGAAAGTTGTGTTTGTAGCCAACTGCGCACGAAGCGATGTACTCCAGTGAATTGTTTGCCTCCCAACGCTTTTTGAGTGGCGCAAAAAGATGAAAATCGTAGCGCCGTCGGTCAGGGCTCTAAAGAGGGTGTTCCAGGTGTTCAATGCTTTTCTTTCTATATTTGGCGTGTGAGCACTGCCGTGTGGGGTAAAGCATTCGGTGCGGAAGATTCACATCTTGTATTGGTTGGTCTTTTGTGGCGTCTTTAAGCAGGTCTATTCTCACGCAAAAGCTCGCTGTAATATGTACACCGCATTAATTGATGGTGCGACTTTTGTAGCAACACTTTAGGCCGGTCAAAAACACAGCCACAACAGTCTTGAATTTCACTGGAGCTGCGTCACTCTTCTTCGCCACTCGACACTGGGGTGGCTTGTGCGGACTCCGGCGTGGTGATGTATCCACGTTTCATCACAGATTATTATGCAATTCAAATTTTTTTATACAGGAGGGGGAAATGCTCATGGAGACCCCATTCACGGCCCCGTAGTGCCGTGGGATATCGAGGTACTGTGAGACTGTACTCACAAAAATCCCCTCCCTAGGAGTACCGGACCTTAGTCCATACCTCCGTCGGAAAGATTTCACACAATGACTTTTTGGGTATGAATGTTTTCATTCTGTTTTTGCCGCGGTGGCGTTAGCAAGTAAGTATAAGCTTTGGACGCTTATGCTTATGTGGAAGTTGCTCGTCGTAGTCGGTGGCACTACGGAGTAGAGCATTTGGGTGAGAAGCGGCTTTTGCGAACTGAGTTGTGGATAGTTTAGTTATAAACTCAAGTATCGAAGACATTTCCAGATCAGAGTGAAGCTGACTGTTTCGGACAAACCATGGCGTTCCGGTAACCATTCTCAGAATTTTGTTCTGGATGATTTTAAGGGTCTTGATGTGTGTCTGCAATTCAAAACGGCTTACCACCTCTTTTATCATATTGTCCTAAGTGCTTAAGCACCGCTATACCATTTCACTAGTGCCTCGGTCAGTTTTAAATCCGAACAGATTTTCATTTAAGTTTACTTATTCTGTTTTTGTACAATCTCGGCTGATTGATTGATACAATCTTCGCTAAGTGACTCTATACACTTATAGTATTATGATAGTTGTATTTTTGCGGGTTTATAATATAGTAATACCTACTTTCACACTTCTAAAAACCCACAGACCAGCTTTCTTGATTTAGAACATTTTACGATTAGTTTGAATGATTGTTCTTTAGTTCTCTTACATCGGCTACATGAGTTTTGTGTTTATCCAAGATTTTTTGAAGCCTTCTCAAATTTTACTCTCGAATTAAAGTGCCTAGATCATCTGGCTTCACCGTGTGTATCTACTCTAAGAATATAAGCTTTTTCATATTTACACTTTTTCCAGGTAGACTTTGTAGTGTCTAAAAGCGGATTGTTATTTTCTCTGAAATGTAATCATACAAATTTTGAGTTCTGTCAGTAATTTATAAAATGGTTTTTGTCTGTGTTAGAGCGTTTGCTCCATCTAAGTAAATTTATTATATTCACGAATAATGCTCAAGAAATTAAAATCCTTTATTTGAGTTAATATAAAGTTTCTTCGTAAAATTTATCAAGTGTCTTTTTCAAAACTTTACTCAAACAATCTGCTTCAGGAAGAGCTTAATCTGAGAGTGGTTATGAACTTTTGTTTAGTTTTACATAATACAAATGTCAAGTGCATAGCTTGCCATAGAAACGTTCTCTAGTTCATCTTATAGATCATTTTCAGGTATGCCAGTTGTTTTTGAAAGAATTAATTCACCCTACTGTTAACAGAATATTCTTTCTCAAATTATACTCGCCTTTCTGATTAACTCTTTGTTAATTATAAGGTTCGCTGGGATCAAACGGTTCAGGTTTTTGTATGAAACTTAAACATCAGCTATCTAATTTTCTATTTCCAGAGCAATGTCTTCTAACATACATAAAGGCAAATGAAATTGGAACAAAATTTCACGAGACGTTTATATCCTAAAGCGCTCAGTATGGAGTTCGCTAATTACTTTCTACGTCTAAGGTCAAAATTAAGATTCAGCATGTTATTAGCTTCTTGAAAACACACTTGAAGTGGCAAGTGTTAAAGATAGTGATTGGATTTTGTTATTTAAAGGTAAAAGCTTTCTCGTATGCCTTAAATTCTTGAATATTTGGTCCGATCAATAGCTTAATGTTGTGTGGGTTCAGTATAACATATTGATGTTTGTTCAAGAACACTATGAAAAATCAATACAGTATAATCATAATTTTCCACATCTTTCCTAGAAATGATTGTTTCTCAATAGACATCTTAAGTTATAGTAATTTTATACACTTGGGTTAATTTTTTATTTGTACTAGAACGTTGGTTGACATGAGAAAACATTTCCTTTGTGATTGCTATGTTGAAACTGTATCATAAAAATGAAAAGACTATTTAAAAGAAAACAGTAACATGTTGCGATAATAAACTGTAAGTGTAAACTAGTACGTATAAATAAAGTATCAGAAAATTACTATTCATTCAGCATTAGATTTGCCTTCCAAAACCGCCTTTTCGCTAAGAAGCCATATACTTATGGTTGAAACGCTCAAACAAAGAGGAAGGAGCAATGTCAGGGGAGCGAGGTGGCTTCTTCATATGCTTTTTGATTATTGCTTGGATAATGAAGCTTCTAAAACTATAGCTTTGAAAGTTTGCTGCAGATTTTGATAGGTTTTGCGTAGATCACCTAAAGCTTACTTTTTAACTAATTTTGCGCAACGAAAATATAGATGAAAGTCTAAACAACATAATAAATATTACGTAAGAGAACTCGTCATATTTCGCTATGGTTTTCTAAATATTAGAGTCTACCAGAAGACACTGTCGTTCTTTTAGTTGTCAAGATTTACGTACTATCTTGAATGGTACATTTTTGACTGCGTTATGCTCTTCGACTATAAAATTTTAAGAATTAGCATTTAATTTTGTAGTTACTTATAAATGTTTGGCTTATAATAGTTTTCATTTCACACAATCTATTTTTTGAGTATGCATTATGCTTAGCTTTGCTATAGAAATGAAAACATAGTAGTTTAAAAAAAGTGGTAGTTGTTAAGTATATAGTGTATCTATTTTGCAGTTTTAGACAATTGTTTGTGATTTTGGATTAAATTTTGTTAGGCTAAAGAACTAAAAGTTTAGAAAAACATGGCATTTTCAAAAATCTTTTATTGGTGTCTCAATTTTTTTTATTATCATGTTTTTATTTTATGTAAGGTTTACATTTAAACAAGGTTATAAATTATATGCAAAATTATTAAAATTTTGATGACAAAATGTACTGGCGTATAACCCTCGCTAAAAGCAAAAGGCCGCTTAAGTCATGTAAGCAACAAAATTTAAGTCAGGTTACAATATTTTTTGTAAATGCTGTTCTCTACACACGATTAAAAAAATGCTTAAATACGAAATTTGCTCTAATGCGATATTATAGTGACTTATCTATAAAAAAGGGCAATAAAGACAATTGAGGAAATATTAGGTAAGTAACAAAATTATTTTCATTTACTTGAAAGTTCAAAACATCGAGTATTCAATTAATTCGTAACAGAAAACACTTTCTGACCACTATAAATTTTTAACAGTACGTAGGTAATAAATTACAAAAATGTAAGAGGTACAATTTTTTGTCGGAGTTTAGTTCAGATGTAAAAATAATATTGTGCTCCTCTGTTTTTCACCCCCAACGCATGCAGTTTGACGCGTCACTTAATGTTGTAGCTCATCATAGGTATATACGACTTCAATTGGGCTACGGGCATTTGAAAGCTTATAACTGCAAAAATATTTTTAGGCTTTTTTGGTGGAAATCGGTTTCTAACTTCTCAGACTTTTACAATTTTCTTTTTGTCGCGAGTTTCAGAGGCTTTTTAATTAGGCGAATATATATATATATATATATATATATATATATATATATATATATATATATATATATATATATATATATATATATATATATATATATATATATATTATGAAAAATACTTATGGGAAAACATTTTCCCCTTAGGGCCCGTCCGTGATTGCCGCCCTGATAGCACCGCAGCTTTTAGCTTATTGTGCATCCCCTATGCATTTTCTACTTATTTTACTTTTCTTACATTCCAAAAGCGGCTGGTAGGGCAAAGTTTTAAATTGCTCTATCTCCGTTCTAGGCTGTCCGTAGATCAGTTGTCTTTTGCGGTCCAGAGCTTTACACTCGCACAAGATGTTCTGGGCTGATTCCTCCCCTCGCCGCAGAGTCTGCATGCCAGGTGCCTCTCGAACCGCCCCATTAGATGCAGGTGTTTCTTCACAGCCATATGTCTCGTCAAGAGTCCTGTTATGTTCCTGAGCTGTCCTCTGCTAAGATTTAGCAGCTATACAGTTCTCTTTGAACTGGGTTCCCCAATTACTGACTTCCCATCTCTGAGCCCTGGACAAATCGCCGAGTACGCCTTATGTTGGCTTCTGACCCAGGACTTATGGATGCCCTGGCAGTGCTCTTTGTCACGCCCAGGGTCGGTTCTGGTCCCATAAATGATTGTACTGATCCTTTCTTCGCGAGACTGTCAGTCTCTTCATTGCCTTTGGCCCCCGAGTGGCCCGGCACCCAGATAAGGGTCACCTCATTCTGCCCAGCCAGGTCACTCATCTCGTCTCGGCATTCACTAACCAGCCTGGAATTTACCCGAGGGCTACTTAGAGCATTAAGGGCTGTCTGGATATCTGTGGCTATGAAGATCCGCTTGTTGGTGTAGCCTTTCTTCTTGTTATCTCGTACGTAGTGCAGAATTGCGTACATTTGGGCCTGAAAGACCGTTGCGTAAACCCCGCGAGAAATTATATGACTTACCCTCGGTCCTTCAGAGTAAACGTGCCCCTCCCCCATCCCAACTCCCTGGCGGATCCGTCCGTGAACCAGACGAGTGCGTCGCGTAGTAGGCCCGGCGTCTCCCCCCGCCATGCCCTGCGGTCGGTGATTACCACTGAAAACCTGCTTTCCGTACTGATTCATATGCTCGCGAAGTTTGACCTCATTTCAAGCATCAGCTCCTTCACAATCTCCCGAATCTTGCAGTGACCCCCGCCACCTGGGTTTATCTTCAGTCTGCCATTGCCGACTAGTATGTATAGACCGTGCCTGGCCTCCCCCAAAATAACCAAGTGAAGCCGAGGGTGGGGGGCAGATCCAGCAACACTTCCATGGTGGCTGCTGGGGTTTAGGTCATGGCCTCTGTGGTGCCTAGGCAAGCCATCCTTTGATGCTTGCCCACCTATCACCTTGGGCCACCATACGAGTGCTGCGTAAGTTAACAATGGTCTGACCACCCGAGTCTACACCCAGTTGGGCCATACTAGGTCTCAGTCCCCATGTTTTTCCATATAGCAGCCTGGTAACGGCTGGGGTCATGACTGCCTTGCGCAGTATTTCTTCAACGTGGCCGTTCCAGGTTAATTTGGAGTCCAGTACTACCGCAAGATATTTTACCTCCCTGGCCATAGGAATGTTTCTACCATATAGCGTCAGAGTTATGTGGCTCTCCCACTTCCACCTAGTAAATGGTATGGCGGAGGCATTCTCGGGGCTGTCCCCGAATCGCTGGCTAACCATCAGCCTTTCCACCATTTTCAGTGCTCTCTGCATACGCTCCCAGACTGAATATGTAACCTTTCCTCTGACTATGATGACAATGTCGTCCGCATAGCTCTGTGCTTCGTACCCCCTCTCCCAAGAGCCTCCGCAGTAGGCCGTCCACAACCAGATACCAGAGCAGGGAAGACAAGACGATACCCTGCGGGCACCCCGCCGCCACACTCGCCATTAGAGTCCCCCCCCCCCCCCCCCCGCGAGTGAGGTGAACACCGCTCTGTCCCTAAGCATGGAACTGATCCACCTGCCGCAGCTTTCCTCTATATTGCCCGCTCCCTAACAGCTTCCAGTACCCATCCGAATGAGATGTTGCGTCGTTAAATGCTTGACGGTTTTGACTGGGATTGTGTAGAAGCGTTTTGTGAGCTTTGACCTTATCAAGTCTGACCTTGTCACAGTATTTAGAGAACCATAGCTTTTGAGGGGCTTAAGAGGTTTTCAGTGTACGTGGAATAAATAATTCCATGCCAGCTTGTATGATTTCGGTAATATTTTGTGAGATATCAGAGGGGTCAGGATGAGAGAAGCAGACAGACGCCCATGGAAATGAGAAAAAGTAATCCCGCATTTCGTCGCAGTTCGCGGAGTTGTAGCGCCAAACGATACGTGGGTGTGATGACTATGTGACCTCGGGTTGCATTGCGCAGGAAGCAGTGACCATGCCGTGGTCTGAGCGACCAAGTGGTGCGGTGACTGATGTCTTATAGCATTCAGGTTTTGTAGTACGAAGGAGATCCAAGGGATTTGAACTGTGTGTTGTGATGCGAGGAAAGTAAGTAGGTTGCTGAAACATATTGGCTAAAGAATTGCTGACTGCGAAGGCCTCCGCTGGTAGTCGAGGAGCTGGACAAAGTTGTTGTCATAGGGTGACCGGTAAATGGAACAGATGAATTTAGTTGCAGCCCTGAGAGAGAGTTTCATCCAAAGTATGTCTTTTCTTCCAGCTTCCAAATTAAGGAGTCTGGTGCAGGGTAGATTGCTATGCGCAAACACCTCCATGCAATCTAAAGGAAGTAAGAAGCTCATACCCTGCGAAATTAAGGTGATTAGTGACTGTTTTGGAACTGATTTGGGTTTCGGTGAGGAAGAGGAGTTGGAGCCTATTAGCCTGGAGAAAATGATGGACTGAGTTTAGGTTAGAATTTAGGCCACATATATTCGAGAAGGATATGTTAAATCTTGATGCCGGCGCCCCCTGGACACCCCTCTCCCGGAGATCCGAATGGAGGGGTATTTTACCTCCGGAATCTTTTGTACAAGGAGGAGCCATCATCATTTTTGGTTATAAGGGAAACCGAGTCATACACCAGAACCGGAAACGTCCGTTGAGATACCTACCAGGTGAAGTATATTGTGCAATGTAACAAAAGTTAGACAACATATTTGATATCATCGTGATATATTTTGACTCAAAGTCCTGAACTACAAGAACGAAATGGATATCAGTTTTGAGACAAGAAATTGATTAAATGGAGTCACTGAGCAATGTAACAAAAGTAGAATAACAGACTTTGTGAGTTACTGTTGCGAAATATTAGGACTCGGTAATCCAGAGCTCTAGGAGAACGCATTGAATGTAGTAGTTTTTATAAAAATTATATTTTTATGGGAAATATCTGGAAGAATAGAAGCTTCCAATCCAAATTAATCCTGATATGCTGAAGAATATTGTAAAATAGATGCTTTGGTAATAGAATAATATAGAACAATTGGAAACATGTAGAAAATAAGTAGCTCTCAGTAACTTCGAATTTAGAATGACAAAATCTTTTGAGCCAACAATTAAAATTGTATTTTAGCACAACCACAAAGCTTGGCTTATTTGTGTGATACGTTGTAAAATTCATTGCCATAAATAATAATAATAATAAAAAATCTGTTAAGGCAATAAATACGATTTATGTATATTAAAGATTTAAAAACACACGACAAAACAACTGTAAACAAATAACAAAACAAAAAAAGTTGCTTTTAGTAAGATTTTGTAGTTTTGGGTTTCCTAAGTATGTTTCTAGGTTGATCAAAACGAATTTAACACAAATATTGGTAATATCTTGCCAGCGATTCACTAATCATTGTTTATTGTTTTGTGATGTTTTAAATAATATATCGTATTTTTATGCATATTTACCAACATATGTATTTTCAGCGACTATGATTTGTTCTTCTTTTGGTTTTGAACTTTCAAATGCATGAAATAATTGTGTTGCCGAAATGTTTACCTTTTCAATCAATTTTTAATTATAATATCACTTATGTTGTATTTTGGCTCTATTAATAACTCGAAATATCTTACGTAGTTGGTAGTATTTCAAAAAATGTTGTAACCTGTCTTGAATTTTATCGCTATTTTGTTATTGGTAACATGACATAAGTAGCAGAACATGTTTATTAGAGATGTATTCATTTTAATTGCAGTCGGAGGAGCGAGTGAAGCCAGCGGGGCTCGTGGGGCCAGTGGGGCCCGGAAGCGGCAGCGGTGGGGGTGGGGGCCCACAGTGGAAACCTTCGCGGCGCAGCAAGTCCGAGGGGCCTCCACGCTGCGGCGACGTTCCACGGGAGCGGGAACCTGAACTGCGTAGAGAATCTGACCCAGAGCCTGACGTCGATGATATGGTAATACATAATCTTCAATACCCTCCCTCCCCCATTATCTGCCTTTTATCCATACCAAAGCAGAATTTTGCGTACCCAGAAACCAAATAATGTAGAAAATCGGCCCTAATCCCTAACTCAATATACACGCTATTAATATAACATAACATAAAATTATTAGATCATGTAAAGTTTGGAACCTCTGATGAGCACTGACAAGTATGCTTTTGTAACTAACACTATATTTTCAGGCTTCACTAAGGATTTATTTATCAACCAGTGGATTTTCGCTTGGCTTTTACTTAATCATCTTGTTAAATTAACAAATAACAAAAACATTGGGTCTTTCCGATCTCACGGCCATTCTAGATATGTTTTGCCCATCAATAATGGTGCAGAGACCGAAACACTGTGTCTAAGTTTCATAAAATATATCCTGAAAAGTTCTCACCAAGTGTTTTTGTTATTTTTTACTTACAGTTTGCATTATCCTTCGGTAAAATAACTTTTGTTGATAAAACACTAATCAGGTAAAAACCGCGATTATATAACCTCGATGTATTTTAGAATTGTGGATTTTCCACGCACAAAAATATTTAGTTTATTTGTAACTTTATATTTTTAATTCACGAATATGTTGGCAAGACTATTTTTAGAATCAGATGTCAAATATGACTAGTCTTCAGTTTTCAGATTGGCCTTTTAACATACAATTTTTAGTTATAGTCAAAGATTTTGAGCCCTAATTCTTATTTAAATGCTAAAAATTACTAATCTCTTAGGTACGAGTAAATTATTTGTAAAATCATAGAATAAAAGTGCGTTACAATATTATAAATGTCTTTCATAAGTAACTGTAATTATGTTTTTCACGCGGTATATGTTGTATTGTCAGGCCATAGATTTTTCTTAATTACAAGAAGTAAAATTACATAGTTTTATGTTATGTTATATGAATTAAAAATACCTATATGCTTTGTAGTCAGACATATTGCCTAGTATTATATTTAGGTCAATTTTTGGAATGTTTAATTCATCCAAGTTCATTTTAACCGCTACATTAAAAAGAAATGTTTTCGCTTCCGATGCCCAACATTAGTAATATTGACACTAATGCAAAGAAAGATGTTTAAATATTGCAGCCTTGGCAAACGCAAGTCCTCCTTCCGAAATCATGAATTCTTTGCCATTCTTTAACTTTTATAGTACATTAAAGACCAACGGGTGTACATATTGTCTTCGTATGCAACTGATTCAACAATCACTTTAAAAATGTTAAAATAGATCCTGATAATTGTTAAGTAAATTGGCCACCTTATTATCCAGATCTGGTGTCACTGGATTTCCTTTTACAGGTCGTTACAATTAGGTAAATAGAAGTTACATGAACATAAATAATAGTGCAGCATTAGAAATGGCGGAAACATATTTTAAAACATTATCAAAAATGTACTAAGGCTATGTCTCACACCGATAACTCAAAAAATAATGGGCTGATTTTGATAAAATTCGGTGAGTAAATTCTTGTTGCAAGTAGCTTGGATAAGTTAGTTACCCAGGAAAATCAAACGAGTTTTTCCGGAAAAATTTTAGGTTTTCTTTTGGAAAAAAAAATATCTCCGGAAATAGCAAAGCTATGGCAACCACATTTGGCAGGCTGGTTTATGTTGTAAAAACTAAACTCTACACCAAAATTTAGGTCTCTAAGTTGAAAGAAAAAAAGGTATGGGCTAAATTTTAGTGCCACTAAATGTCAGAGAAGACGCAATACCAAAATATTGTATGTATTAAACAAAATGTATTACAGACAACGTTTATCTTTTCATCGCGCAAAAAGTTCAAGAAGTACCAGAAAGATTACTTTGAAAATTTCATGATTTTTCTCCTGTAAATGTCAAACTTGACATTTGAAGCGTGACAATTAGTATATGGTATATTGTGGTTTATAAATGACAAATATTACAAAAAATGTATATAAGAATGCTTTAGATTTAAGCTACACTTCTTATTTGTTAAAATAGTTGCAAAATATGCATCTGAAGACCTTCCATATTACAAATAAATAGCTTAAGACCATTAGCGGTTATCTACCTTTCATTGTAGAGTGTGATACAAGGCTTACAGTGGTGGAATTGTTAGATGCATGGCTGATTAGCGAAGGGACGCCGGTTCAAATCTCACGCTCACTGAATTTCTCTTTCAACTTTTTTTTATACTTTTTTTCGTCTTTGATTCAATTTTAACCTTATCTGATCAGATTTTCTAATTCCAATATTTTTGAGCGACTTTTTGTTGAAAATGAAAGATAAGCACTTTTAGGACTTTTAATTCGAGTTTAATAGCAGCTGTCGTTGCCCATAGTTGGTAAAACCGTTCCACTGTTAACATGGACGTAGAGATTTGTGACACCAGAAGTTGTTTTCTTCTCTACAACCAGATTCAATTTTTACAGCATATACACGCAAAAGAATTTTCTCTGTGAAGCCACAGAAAAAGTATCTAGTTTTGTATTTAGATCAGATTTTGAATATTTTTTAATTTATTTCTATTTGCTAATTTTCTTGTACAAAATGTTCTTTTAATAGCGAATTTTCTTATAAATGAATTTAATAAATTTTCTTTGAAGAAACATTAGTTGAGAATCTTTGTATGAAAAATTATTCAATCAATGTAACATTTTTTAAACGAAATTCGTCGAAAATAAGGTTTTAATTGATTTTCGTGCAAACAAATTATTTTATTTTGAATTTTAATTACAGATTAGGTATATAATTTGAATTTTATGTATTCTTTTAGCAAAATTTTGTGTAAAAAATATTGAGCCAAATTTGATGCCTGCTTTCATTAAAAAAAGACATATTTGCCATTAAAACATTTTTATGAAAATTTATTACCATAACGCACTTGCTGCGTCCAGACTTTTTTATAATGTTGGAAAGACCGAAACATTGTGTTTGTGTGTGTCTTAATTATATTTCTGCAAAGTATTTTGTATTTTCACTCACTTGATTACAATCGTTAAGGAATCCAACTTATTTGATGGCCATAACTAAATGTATCATTGGAATAATTTGAATTTTGATATATTCTATCGCCTTCCTAAAGTTTACAAAAATTTTGTTAAGGTATGTGTCTCTAATGGATCACAATGTACACTATAGATAAAATTATATTGATAGGGGTGCGGTACAAATTTTCAGATTATTATTATATGAAAGAAGCCAATTGAAAGCTAGAAAGACGACAATATCAATTTTTGTAGGTATGTTGGAATAGAATATCGGATTTCTTTTTGCTACTGGAGCCTTTAATCTCCTTTATATGTTCGTTCTTTAATCTACTTAAAGCGATTAAGAATCTCTACATCTTGCAATTTTAGTCTTTCAGCATTATTTTCTGAATTCTAGAACGGAATTAAGTCCATTTTACTTTTGCTCATCGTGAGCCATTAAATTATATTATTTTCTCATTTGAATAATATAAAGTATCTAATTTGAAATCAAAGTAAACTGGGCGGCGTACATAGATAGTTACCACCTATTCACGTATCTACTTATTTATTTCACAATTTGCCCCACCCTTAAATGGACACGTAAAGCTTTTAATTTTCTATTGGATATTAATTTGCTATTTAGCATGCTTTTTGTCTGGTAGATCTACAATTTGTCTACATTTTTGTCAAATACGCATTTGTCTAGATTATATTACCTATATGTATGTCTGCGCTCTTGTTTTATTTTTTAAACCTAAAACTTTTGTTACGTCTGGATACTACAGGCATTACTAAAATTAATATCGTTTGACATATTGACATTTGACAGGATAACGTCTGTCGGGTCAGCAAGTTTATTAAGAATTATTATTCGCAGACGAATTAACAAGCATATGTTAACTAATAGTACAGTAAGCAAATAAAAACTGTAATAATCTAATCTTCTTAGATTAGTTTTTCTATTTGATCTAGAGCTCAGTTATATAATCTGTGAAACTTTGAACAGTTAGAACAAACCTGCGTTTTATTTGCTACAAAATTCTGTACTTAGTCGATTTTATTTGGTAATAATTTCTATTAAAAACAATTACTGAATATGCTTTTTTTAGTGAATTTTCGTAGAAAAACTTCACCAATAGGGAGATCCCGATTTTTGAATTTTGAAACATTTTTTGCATATTAGCGCGAACTAGGACCCCTAGAACCCATATCCGAGGTGTGAATTTATATATATATATATATATATATATATATATATATATATATATATATATATGTGTGTGTGTGTATGTATGTATCACACCGATAATTAAAAAAATAATAGGCGGATTTAAATCAAATTTGGCATGTACCTTCCTTTTGTAAGTGGCTTGGATAATGTCGTTAGCCAAGAAAATCGGACCAGCTTTTCAGGGGAAATTTTGAATTTTTTTTCGAAAAAACTTTATATCTCAAAAAATAAAAAAGCTATGGTAATCAAATTTGGTAGATAGGTTTAAGATATAAAGATTAAACTACACACCAAAACTTAGATTTCTATATTACAAAAAAAAAGTTATAAAAACCAGTTGGTGCCAGATCATCTCTATGAAAATTCACTACAACGTACTTGCTGCGTCCAGACTTTTTTCAATATAGAAATGTTTCGCAGTTCAAGCACTATAAATTTATATCTATGAGGTAAATCTTTAGCCAAAAACCGTTTAATCTCGGTAATTTATTGCAAAATTTCCGAATTAATATCAATCAAAGAATTTTTTAACAAAAAATTTCAAATTTTTCTATGCAAAAACTATCAATGTCAGGAAGGAATGAATATGATTCTGAAATTATGTAACCTCGAAGGTATAATTTAGACAAATTTCAGTTAAATTGTAGGCAAAAAAAATTTTCGTCAAAAAAAGTTGACGACTACTAGTATGGAAAAATTGCGAAAAAATAAAGATGATGCAAATTTAATAAAACTTACAGATAATATTCAGTATTTACACCGAATCAAAATAAAATTCACTTTAAGTCACTAGTGTTATTATTTTGTGAAATATAGTAATTTTTAATGGCAATCGCAAACAAAAAATTTCGAACAAAAATTATATTCAACAAACCGCAATTTTATTTTAAGGTGAGGTTTTGTTTAATTTATTATTTAAGTCGTTTAGTATGTATGTTTTTTGTATCCTTAAGTTTACACAATTTTGATTTTTTTACATTTTTTAACCTTTAAATTTATTTTACCAAGAATCATATCTTCGATAAATAACCAAAATCGTATTGAATCGTACAAACATAAATATGTTAAATATTGTCAAAACTAATAAATTTTGTTAACAAATTAACTGCATATTATAATGTTTATGATGATACACGTTGTTGTTCTCTAAAACATTTTCAGGCAAGATAAAAATAAAAGATTAAAATAAAATCCAGTATCATTTATCCCTGTACTGAAGTCTCATATTTTTATTGCGAAAACCACGGAATCGTAAACTGCAGATAAGAAATAAAACTGTCTTTTAAAGTGTTATATGTTTTTGTGCTCCCAAAGGCGAGTTGGAACACTTTTGATTTTTATATGCTCCTGTGGGTTTTATTGACAGTTACAAACAGTGGAAAGTCCTTTACAATTCACATTTAGGTCAAGCTACAACAACTGAAAACCTACTGTGTTATACGGAATAGAATTTTGAAGAAATGTTTTATATTATTATGTTCTTTTATTTTCCTTATGTTACAATACGTTTGCACATCAATCAATTAAAAAAGTTACACATATCTTAGGTTTTCCAGTTGAAACATTTTTATTTGGTCAAATATTTACAATTATAATGTTTCTACCCTGCGACTTCATAATCTAATTAGCGCAGCAAAAATTGATTTTACAATCGATCTTGGGAGAACCAAAATCACCAAGTTACACTCGTCAGAGAATTATCCATCCTTTGATGGCACTAACTTGCTTAGTAAAACGATCGTCAGGTTTTTTAAAATGTATTGTGTTAATTTGGGTTCTCCAAGTGTACTTATCAGTGCTCATCACAGGTTACAATCATTACTTAGTCGATGTTTTTATAATAAATCTGGCTACTACGTTTCTGTTTTGATTGACAGCAATTCTCTTTATATCTTTTTCTGTTCTTATTAGTGAATTTTCTTTTAAAAAATTCACTAATGAGAAGATACTGACTTTTGAATTTTGAAAAATTTCTTTAAATGAGCGCAAACTAGGACCCCTAAAACCCATATCCGTGGCCAGTTTCAATTTTTATATGTATGTTATATATATATATATATATATATATATATATATATATATATATATATATATATATATCACACCGATAACTCAAAAAGGAATGGTCCGAAGTTAATAAAATGCGATGAGTACATTCGTTTTGTAAATGGCTTGGATAAGCTCGTTAGCCAGAAAAATCGGACAAGGTTTTCCGGGAAAATTTTGGGTTTGCTTTCGAAAAAAATTCATATCTCCGAAAATTAAAAAGCTATGGTAACCAAATTTGGTACGCTGGTTTCTGTCATAAAGAATATGCTTTGTACTAACTCAGATCTCTAGATTAAAAGACAAAGAAACTACAAGCCTCTGATTAAAAAAAAGTTGAAACGTCAAAATTGATAATTCTGGTAGTCGTACATTAGATCATTAGCGCTTTATGAGTTAAAAATACGACTCCATATTACTAACAAGCTCCTATATATGTATATGAGCCGTCAGTTTCCTGCATTTCGTTAAAATATGAGAAAAAAATCAATTTTAAACCAAAATAGTATGGTGTAAATAATCAAGACGTTAGAAAATTAATATACTATAGTATATACTTGTTAGTACATACATTTGTCATGTCGACAATGGCCGAGAGATGGAAGAAGCAGTGTGGACTTAACAATGGACTTCTATAACACACGTTCTAATCCCAGTTAGTGACTTTTTTTTAAATCTTATTTCATATTACCGTTATCTAATCAGATTGTATAGTTCCGATGAATTTTTGAGCGAGTTTTTGTATGACAAATTCAATTAGGACGAGATAAAAACTTTTAAGACTTAATTCAATTTTAATAGCACATCTGGTTGTTTGTTATTGCCCTAACTTAGTGAAACCGTTCCATACTTAATACAACCGTAGAGTTTTCCCGTGGCTTCACAAGTGCTTGTTCTTTTCTGCAACAGAGTTCAATTTTTACTGGACACAGCAAGTGCGTTATGGTAGCGAATTTTCGTTAAAGTTTCAAATTTCAACAGCTTAATTTGCTATTAACCTAACGTTCGTTGGCCAGGAACCAGTCTTTTCGGGAATATACTAAGAAAATTTTTGTACATTTTCAAACAGTAAAGTCATTTTGATGAAATATGGTTTGTTTCTACTACATCGGCTATACTGATAACCAAATCTCATGCTTGCTTTCTTTAAAAAAAAGACATATTTGTTAGTAAAAACATTTAAATGAAAGTTTACTACCATAACGCACTTGCTGCGTCCAGACTTTTATCTTGATTGGAAAAAGTTTAGGGTACCTAGAAGAGTTGAAAGAATATGTAAAACTTAAACTTGTAGCCAACACTGATAACCACACTTTGGATAAATATAATTTACTACAATATAATCTCACTTCTAACGACGCTTTCACTCACAAAGCTGGCTTCATCAGTTAATAAATCTGATTAAATTAAATAACAGTAATTAAATTCTACCATAAAAAAAACGAAATTCAAGTTTAGGAAGTACTATCATGCGAGCACCACTAGTTTATTGGTTGTATTCGATTCTGAACTAACCTCTATCCAGGTAGTGCTTAATTTTTCTTCTTTCCACTGTGATAAGCACAATTTGCCCTACATGAGTTGAGAGCATTTTGTCGCAAGAGTTTTGAAATTTAATTATTATCGATGGCGCCTTTTATAAGTTATCGGGCCTTGACCGACGTCGCAAATTTTCCAATTATTACTACTATTTGGGCTGAAGGCGTTTCACACTCCCCAAGAGGAACATCCACTCATCTCAAGTATCATTTCTTCTCTCATATTCCACAACTCGCGTTTTATTTCTGTTGACAATTTGTTGATTAGTTCCTCGCCTCGTCATAGGCGAGTCGCCTTGTTGTACAGCAGGGTTGTACGTGACCAGCAGACTTTTACGAACAGCTGTTGAGTCCTGGGTGTAGCTTGGTACAATATAGATAGTCTGACTAGCCTACACCTGAGCTAATTCCTGTGTGTAAGCGCCGAAGACTGAACCACACCGCCGCTCCGTCCTCCCTTTTTTGGCGACCAGGGCGTCTATAAGCGGCGCTGATTCCAGACTATAACCCACTAGTCCGGCGACGAAGCCAAAGTTGTTTCGTGACAGATGCTGAGTCCTGCGTGCTAATTCCACATGATCCCTTTGATTCCCCCACAAAAAGGCAACCTACATTTCACCGTCTACTGGCTAGGTCGTAACCAGAGAAGTTAAAAAAACTATCCAAGGTGTCGTTCCGAAGAGGGAAAAACTGACCAGGCATTATCTTACGATTGAATTTTTAATAAACAAACAGAACAGATAAATCTCTTCACAGAGCTAACCAGGCGCCCTAAGAATAAACCGTGCAACATGCCCTGGCAAACCGCAGGCGGCGGCATTTCTCAGAGACTTCTTTTTGATCCATCTGGTATGCCACCAGTCAACCCTGGTGACCCAGGTTATTATTACTATTATTCTTTCTTTTTTATTATACAATGCAATCTTATCCCTAAAAATTATCCAGTTTCAAATATAGAGCCAAACAACTTGAACAAGTAGAAACGTTTACGTACTTTAGATGTTTTATTACGAATACAATATAAGAACTTGATGTGACATCTAAAAAACAAAATTGTTTGTGACAGGAACAAAAAAGGGACAGCTAGACAAAACTCAAGTACAACAATCATGACCAATGATTAATTGAATAACACTTATTAAAAATATTTTATCTATAAAGTTACAAACTTAGAGGCAAAAGTCCGTAAATATGGACGATCTTGTAAAACACAATTTTCGATACATGATTGTTGGTGGGAGATTTCCAGGGTGTGGCGTAGTTAACATTTCAGGCGAGAAATGCCTGTGGTAATTAGATACTGTACTGTCATTTTAGTTGGCGCTACTGGTAATACGATGGACATTTATGAATTAACTGTTTGCTAAATTGGAAATCAAAAATCTAATTTCACTTCACTGATAACTTCCATCAATTTAAACACCTTTTTATTTTCTTACGTTCAAGTGGGATTTTAATCAATGTTCGCAATTTACAAACTTGTGTCTTTATCAATTTTTTCGATTTCAAATTCAGTACATTAAAAAAACTACGTCCGCACAGTTAGTATTGTTTTTTTTTAATCATTTTTAAGATTCAATTACATTGACAATTATAATATATAATAGTTTACTTTATAACATTTTTGAACATTGAACATGAATTGTTCAAGACAATCTAAATTAACTAAGATTTTCGACCGTGGGGTGGCCAGAAAGAAATCTACCTTCCAGCTTCATAGAGCATGCATCGGACATATTGTGCAATATTTGACAAGCCGTACAACTAATAATAAAATCTGTATTGCTAAATCTATTGGGAGTAATTTCTGCAAGAGCACGTTCCCACCTCTTGTTTCAGGGGATCAAATTGTTTCTACCGCCCTGGGCAAGGCTGAACTTTTTGCCTCGTTGTTCGCCGGCAATTCTACTCTCACAACCCACCTCCAAATGTTCAACCACCAACAGTCCCCAATGTCGCGCATAAAATGACGGATATCATTTTCAAAACTAAAAAGGTACGAAAGATGCTCTTCTTAATACCAGGAAAACCTCTGGCTTTGACGAGATCCCAGCAATTGTTCTCAAAAAATGCGCACCAGAACTTGCTCCTGTCCTAACTCGTCTGTTTCAGACATCTTACAATAGAGACATATTTCCTAGTAACTGGAAAAGTGCTCGAGTACTACCCGCCCCCAAGAAAGGATCCAAAGCGCTTCCTAGCAACTACAGGCCTATTTCTCTCCTTTCAGTCGTCTCTAAAGTGATGGAAAAGTATATGAACACAGAATTACTAAAATTTCTTGAAAAACACAGTTTAATCCACGACAGGCAGTATGGATTCCGTCAGCGCAGATCAACTGCCGGCCGCCTTTCGTTTGTTACCCATTCTTGGAACAAGTCTATGGAACTACACGGTGAATCCTAGATTGTCGCTCTAGACATATCCAAAGCATTCGACAAGGTCTGGCACGCAGCGTTGCTTAATAAACTTCCGGCCTATGGCCTACCACCAACACTTTGTACCTGGACAGCAAATTTCCTTTCCAACAGGAGAATTTCTGTTGTCATGGATGGCCATTCCTCTAAACTGTATCCAATTAATGCAGGAGTCCCTCGGGGTTCAACTTTAGCCCCTACTTTGTTTCTTCTCTATATCAATGATCTCGTCTTAGCACATCCAACCCAGTTAACAGTTGCACGGATGACAGCACCCTCCCCTGAAATATACAATATTCTAAGCCTGTCTCTTTAGCCCAATTAGACGAGGATCGCAGACTCATGGAGGGTTCTGTCTCTATGGATCTCCAAAAAAATATTAGATTGGGGAAGTAGAAATCTTGTACAATTCAACTCCACCAAGTCTCAGTCTTGCTTTCTATCTCATAAGAGATACACCAGCCCTAGACCCATCACAATGAACAACCAAGTTATTCAAAGTAATGAGTCCTTTTCAATTGTTGGCATTTCTGTGGATCGAAATCTCAATTGGCACCAACATGTCACATCACTTGCTGAAGCGACTGCTAAGAAATTAGGTTTTCTCTTCCGGGCTCGCAAATACTTTTCAGCAGCTAATCTCTATGCCTTATGTACTCCACAAATAAGGCCAAACCCCGAATACTGCTCCCACATCTGGGGTGACGCTGCCGCTTCTACACTCGCTATCCTGGACGCCTATCAGAAGAGAGCTTTACGTCTCATCGGTGATCCTACCCTCACCCAAAGGCTGCCATCCCTTGTCCACCGACGTGCCATTGGTAACCTCTCTCTCTCTCTCTCTCTCTTTTATAGATATCTGCACGGGCACTGCTCAGGTAAGCTTTCTTCCATAGTTCCTCCACCTGCTGCCCCCAACAGATCTACCAGGGGAACAGAGCGAATGCACCCTTTTACTGTCCAGGTCACCAGACATACAACATCTTGTTATGCCCGCTCTTTTGTCCCGAGAACTTCCAAGTTGTGGAATTCCTTGCCGGCACATGTTTTTCCTTCTCCTTCGAACCTCGTAACCTTTAAGTCCAGAATTAAAAGCTCCCTCTTTCTTCCTTGTCGACACCTACGGTACGATAGTATTTAGGCTTTGAGCCCTCGTGGTGTGTTGTTGCAATAAAAAAACCCAATCACAATGACAATTAAAAGAAACAAAAACAATATAATGATAATATAAATAAACAAGTGTTGGTAGAAATACAACATATACCTACCAACTACAATAACTCTATAAGTAAAACTACAGAAACACATAAACAAGTCCGAGGTTCTGGCATTGTATTTGAGCAAGTTGAATGTCTGCACGTTCCGCCTTTCGGAGGGGGCGTAAAGCCGTCGGTCCCGTGTCCATGCGATGTTGGGCACGTTAAAGATCCCTACCCTCCTTACAGAAAGGCAGGGGTTTGGCAAAATTTCCAGGATAGTGAGGTGAAACTGCTCCCTGGCGTCGGTGATTGGCCATAGTCGCGGAAATAGGCCGACGTTAAAGAAACAAAACACACAAAACACGCACACATAAACAAATGGCAAGACTGAAAAGCGCATTCCAAACAGAGCACATACACACTGCAATATAAAATCCAGGCAACAAAACGTACAATTTAGAAACTCCTCATCAGAATAAATGAATTATGTAGCAACAAATCGAGTTATTTGCAGCTCTTCCTCTTCTTTAGGAATATTGTTATACAATGTTATGCAGTGATATGTAGTTTATGCCCTTATTTGAAATCTACCTAACCTGTGATGCTGCACAGACACTTCTTGCGGCCTCCTGCTTCATACCAATGGCAACCTAAAAATTTACTCTGGTTCTCATGGGCATATTTCAAGCAGGCAAACTCTCCCTATTACTGCAAATCTTCTAGTTTGTGTACGTTATATTTCCTCGTTGTATCCATTTTTTTGCAAGTGCAAGTAATGAGTGTTCAATTCTAGATACTAAAAATCTATGTGAGAAGTTAATTATTATGGTTTTTGTAGTTTTTGAATATTTGTTGGGATATACATAGAAAACATTATATTAATATCAGTGTCTAAAAAGGTACAGTATGATCAGATATTTACACAATATTTCAAACTTGTTTACGGCATCATTTTCTGGTTAAGGAGTATTTTAAAAGACCATTAGTTATTCATTTGAAGTCACAATATCATCTATGAGCTTCTTATGATTTGACTGCAAAATTTAGTTATACGAGTATAATACAAAGGTAGTTTTCCATTTGGCTTTATGAACGGGTATTATTCTGAATAAATTTATGTGTTCACTGAGTTTAAGCCCATATTGTATGCCTTATTAGATAGTAAAATATCCTACGACATACAATAGTTCTGGACTTGAGGTTTATATCGGAAAATATACGCTTCCATTATGTTCTTTGTAGAGAATATTATCATAGGATTACTTTATTCTACCTGGAACATGTCCGTAATATTGTATAAACAACTTGCGCACATGTAGCAAATATGTAGCAAATCGATAATACTTCCATATACAGTTGTCTACATAAAAAATGCATTCTTCACCATTTTATCACCACTGCATACTACTTTATAGGCTTGCATGAGCTTTCTCGCAAAAGAACTTTCTAAGATTCTAAACCTGTCGATAATGAAGTCTCTATATGTCTAGTATCTCGCTGCCCTTTTCTCGGCTAGCTAATCTATCTATAGCTGCATTAGTATGATGCATTTTGTACTTTAATCTATAGCCTTAAATATCTATTCCAAGTCAGTATTGGTCCACCTTGTAATGCCATATGAATATGTCAAACCAGAAAGTGCAAAAACGTATCTATATAGCTGTTATTTTTCTGTTAGCACTTAAATATATAAGGTACTGCATCAAAGACAACCTTGTCTCCTAAATTCTATTTAGAATACAGGATGTTCATCTGTGACAGTCCATCTTAATTCTCTAGATCACAGAAGAAAGTCTGGAGAACTCTGCTTTTTCTGTCGATACTATCATCCATATAACTTATCAGAAATTGCTTCATTAGTATCTTCGCTCACGACCTTTAATCGGAAAACCCGTTTTAGTCGAAAAGTGCAGGCTTTTAGTGTCAAATTAACCAATTGTCGAACATTTTGTTAAGAGCCATTGTTCTTTCCTGAAGCATCTAAACTTTGAAATACCCTCCCGGCAAACATGTTTACGAAACCAACAACAAGCCGAACTATTTCTAAATACTTATAGGCATTTCCATTTCTCAAGTATCTGCCAATCTTTCTTTCTCGATATAAACAGATTTACATTTAGCTACACCAAATTCCATTCGGATGTCACATGAGAACTGTTTTGTTACGTCTAGTAAGTTATGCAACTGTTCGTTATTCCATGCATATAACTTTAGATCGTTAATCTAAAAAAGATGATTTTCTTTGTGGTTCCGTATATTTATAAAGAAGAAATGCGTGGAATTCAGGAACGGTTTCAAGGTAGTTGTGCAATCCTTGCAAAGACTTCCAAATGGCTGATGTGCTACATACATGGTCTTATCCCAAAAATCATGTATTAGACCAGGACCATGTGCCTTCCAAGTGCTGGTTTTGATAGTGCTTGTCGCAGATTTGTTAATGATATAATTACTTTTGGCATTATTTTAATGTTATTGCAAGTCTCTTCTCAATATTCAGACAGTTTATGGTGCAGTTAGATGACTATGGTTTTCCCAAATATATTCCCAAAACTCCTCTAGTTCATGCTAATCAGGGGTAGTATTCTGTGTTGAGTAAAGGGTTTTATTCTGCAAGTCTCTCTAGGACTTCTTTCATAGTTATTGAAATTTATGTTGTGTTTTTCTTAAGATACATTCTTTGTAAGGTTTTAGACGTTGTGCTAATACTTGCAATCTTTGTGCCCGATTAACTAATCATTCTCTAACTTGATTATGATCGTCAACATTCTCAGCACCCACTGTCTTTGTAACTTTTGACATAACTTCTTCCCAACAGTTTCTTAATGTTGACTCAGACGAGCTCTAGATATGTCCCTATGTCTACAGTGTTCCTCTCCAAGCTCCTCATCCAAGGAGGCGTTTGTGGAGTTTTCTGCTTTGTTTCCTGCACATTATGTGGACGTAATTTAATATTAGTTGTTTTTATAACTTCAAAGGTAGCACAATGTGTCTTTAATTTTGTAGCATTGTTTCATTTCTACAGGTCAAACATATTCGTTGAGATTCTTTCAAAATCTCTGTTTTTTTTCTAGTTATGCAGCTTAGAGAGTACAGGTCAGCAGCAACGATCTAATTCGCTAAACTTAATAGCGCAGTGTGGAAATTTTGTTCCAGTTTATAAAATTTCTGGGGATATGCAACAGCGCTCTAAGTGAAAATATTATTGTTGATGTTTCTTTCAAATCTAAAGTTTGGTTCATGACCTTGACTTAGCTGGTGTTCCTCCGTAAATAGCTATAACGCAGTGATGCCAACTTGTTGTGTGGGCAAGTTTTCATAATTTTGTTTTACAAATATGTGTTCAAGTTCTCGCTGAACCTGCGTTTCAAGGTCAGCTAGTTTAGTAGGATATAGCATGCGTATTGCTAAAATTGTTCTGTGGAGTTACTCAGCAAAAAATATGAGGGTAAGTGTCTGTAAATAAACGGTGTAGCTTAGTTCGATACCTTATCAATTCTCTCTCCAGATTCGTGAACTTGTAATATGTGTGGTTGATCGATCGATATCATCAGTTGAAACATCTTAGATAGATGTAACAATAGGGCTTATTGGGTTGCTGGTTGTATTACTTTAGGCTGTGGCTCGTTTGGGTCACCTGACCGCTCCCGCATAGTCACCGGTGGCTAGCTGCTGTTTTTCCCAGCGATAGCTTCAACACTGCTTTGGCGAACTCCAGACAGCGGCTTTTTTCAAAGCGATTTCTATCTCTTAACTCTATCGTTGATTGCGCATCTTTGCCCTCTTAGCGTTTGATAAGTAACCGACATCATTTTGCGAACGTTCGCCATTTTTCACGTGGCATAGTTATTAACTGCCATAGATAGGGCAGGACTTTGAGATACACATAATTGTTATTATCGACTAACACTGAAATGTTTTCATACTCCCTTAAACGGAAACACTCACTTACCCAGCTACCATAGATACCAAAGGAATTGAGCTCAGATTTTTTTATTTTTTTATTTCAACAACACACCACGAGGGCTCACAGCTTAAATATTATCGTACCGTGGGTGTCGACAAGGAGGAAAAAGGCAACTTGTTAATTCTGGACTTGAAGGTTTGGAGGTTCGGAGGAGACTGAAAAACATGTGCCGGCAAGGAATTCCACAACTTAGAAATCCTCGGGACAAAAGAGCGGGCATAACAAGATGTTCTATGCCTGGTGACCTGGACAGTATAAGGGTGCATTCGCTATGTTCCCCTGGTAGATCTGTTGGGGGCAGCAGGTGGAGGAACTATGAAAGAAAGCTCCTCCGAGCAGTGCCCGTGCAGATATCTGTAGAAGAGAGAGTTCACCAACGGCACGACGGTGGGCAAGGGATGGCAGCCTTTGGGTGAGCGTAGGGTCACCGACGAGACGTATAGCTCTCTTCTGAATGGAGTCCAGGATAGCGAGCGTAGAAGCGGCAGCAGCACCCCAGATGTGGAGCAGTATTCAAGGTTTGGCCTTATTTGTGAAGTATAAAAGGTATAGAGATTAGCTGGTGAAATATATTTGCGAGCCCGGAAGAGGAAACCTAATTTCTTAGCAGCCGCTTCTGCAATTGATGTGACATGTTGATGCCAATTGAGATTTCGGTCCACAGAAATGCCAACAAGTGAAAAGGACCCGTTACTTTGAATAACTTGGTTATTCATTGTAATGGGTCTAGGGCTGGTGTATCTCTTATGACATAGAAGGCAAGACTGGGATTTGTTGGAGTTGAATTGCGCAAGATTTCTACTTCCCCAGTCCAATATTTTTTGGAGATCCACAGACACAGAACCCTCCATGAGTCTGCGATCCTCATCTAATTGGGCTAAAGAGACAGGCTTAGAATATTGTATATGTGAGTGGAGGGTGCTGTCGTCCGGGTGACTGTGGATTGGGTTGGATGTGCTAGAGAGGAGGTCACTGGTGTGGAGAAGAAACAGTAGGGGCTAAAGCTGAACCTTGAGGGACTCGTGCATTAATTGGTTACAGTTTGGAGGAATGGTCGTCCACGACAACAGAAATGCTCCGGTTTGAGAGGAAATTTGCTGTCCAGGTACAGAGTTTTGGTGGTAGGCCATAGGCCGGAAGTTTATTAAGCAGCGCTGCGTGCCAGACCTGGTCGAATGATTTGGATATGTCTAGGGCAACAATCTGGGATTCACCGTGTAGTTCCATAGACTTGATCCAAGAATAGGTGACAAAGGAAAGTAGGTCGGCAGTTAATCTGCGCGGACGGAATCCATACTGCCTGTCGTGGATTAGACTGTGTTTTTCAAGAAATTTAAGTAATTCGGTGTTTATATACTTTTCCATCACTTTAGAGACGACTGAAAGGAGATAAATCGGCCTGTAGTTGCTAGGAAGCGCTGTGGATCCTTTCTTGGGGACGAGTTGTACTCGAGCAGTTTTCCAGTTACCAGGGAATATGCCTCTATTGTAAGATGTCAGAAACAGACGAGTCAGGACAGCAGCAAGTTCTGGTGCGCATTTTTTGAGAACAATTGCTGGGATCTCGTCAAGGCCAGAGGCTTTCCTGGTATTAAGAAAAGAGAGCATCTTTCGTACCTTTTTAATTTTGAAAATGATATCCGTCATTTTATGCGCGACATTGGGGACTGTTGGTGGTTGAACATTTGAAGGTGGGTTGAGAGTAGAATTGCCGGCGAACAACGAGGCAAAAAGTTCAGCCTTGCCCAGGACGGTAGAAACAATTTCATCCCCTGAAACAAGAGGTGGGAACGTGCTCTTGCAGAAAAAACTTAAAACAATATAGACAGCCGTGGTTCTGTTTAACTTCAACGCGTTTTTAGAGTTATTTTGGGTATAAAATTCGTTTGCAAAGTGCGTTATTATGCAAGTAGCATCAGATATAAAAATTACCATAGCTTCCACTAGTGCGTCTAGAAATTTTCAGTCAGGGCATTAATACAGATCTTTGTAGCAAAAATATATTTTATATAAAGCAATTTCGTAAAATCCGATCAAATTACATATGAAATTTTATAATTTTCTCATGAGTATATAGAGTAGATACAAGATTTGGAGGATGCCTTTGATGTTGAGACACTTAGATGAAAATATGTCAAGTACCTTATTAAATTCATCTGCTCCCGGATATGAGTATACAGCTAGATTTTGGTTTACATCCTGGATAGCAACTCAAGATTGGTTTTGCAGATTCTTACATCTAGGAACGTAGAGAAGTGTCTTTGCTTGATGACGTAATTTGTTTCTGTATAACATTAAATTGTGAGAGATTATATGGAACGAAATTTATATAGAGAGTAGATCTTACATAGCAATTTAATCAAGAAATACATACCATGACGTTTACTCTTTAAATATTTAATTTTAAAAAGGAAAAAACATATATTTTCGTTATATTAGTTTCTACTTAGGTGGATAGAATTAAAATAAACATCCGAATGGTTAAGACGAAGTGTTTGGAGATGAACTATTTTCAAATAAAAACTCTCAAATAAAGAAGCTTAAACATGAAAAGTAACAATAATCGATGTAAGAATTTATTATGAAGTAATCGATATCTTAAAAGTACTACAGATTTAAACATTTTAAAAGCAAGCATACACACATAAATTATTTTTAGAATGAAAATGTTTAAACAAAGCATATATATCTTGCAAATAAGAAGTCTTCCATATAAACTAGAGACAATAACTAAAGTCATAAAAAATAACAATTAACTTGACTACTAGCTAAAACAGTCTGGACGCAGCAAGTGCATTATGGTGGTGAATTGTGATTAAAATGTTTTGAATAGCAAATATGTCTTTTTTTAATGAAAGCAGGCATCAAATTGGGCTAAATATTTTTTACACAAAATTTTTCTAAAAGAATACATAAAATTCAAATTATATGTATAATCTGTAATTAAAATTGAAAATAAAATAATTTGTTTGCACGAAAATCCATTAAAACCTTATTTTCGACGAATTTCGTTTAAAAAATGTTCCATCAATTGAATACTTTTTCATACAGAAATTCTCAACAAATGTTTCTTCAAAGAAAATTCATTAAACTCATTTATAAGAAAATTCACTATTAAAAGAACATTTTGTAAGAAAATCAGCTAATAGAAATAAATTAAATAAATTAAAAAATATTTAAAATTTGATCTAAATACAGAACTAGATAATTTTTCTGTGGCTTTACAGAGAAAATTATTTTGCGTGTGGATGCTGTAAAAATTGAATCCGGTTGTGGAGAAGAAAACAATATCTTCTGATGTCACAAGTCTCTATGTCTATGTTAAAGGCAACAATAGCTGCAACAACTTGATTAAAAGTATTAAAAGTTCTTATCTTTCATTTTCAGCAAAAAGTTGCTAAAAAGATATTAGAATTACACAATCTGATCAGATGACGTTAAAATTGAATCAAAGACGAAAAAAAGTTTAAAAAAAGTTGAAAGAGAAATTCAGTCCGCGTGCGATTTGAACCGGCGTTCCTTCGCTCATCAGCCATGCATCTAACAATTACACCACTGTGAGCCTTGTGGGTTTTGTTTCTTTAACGTCGGCCCATTTCCGCGACTATGGCCAATCACCGACGCCAGGAACCAGTTTCACCTCACTATCCTGGAAATTTTGCTGAACCCCTGCCTTTCTGTAAAGAGGGTAGGGATCTTTAACGTGCCCAACATCGCATGGACACGGGAGCGGCGGCTTTACGCCCCTGTCCGAAGGGCGGACCGTGGAGACATTCAGCTTGCTCAAATACAATGCCAGAACCTCGGTTGATATTAATGTTACAGTTTGTACTGAAAAAATGAAAGAAGAACCCTGAGATCGAACCCAGTACCTTTTGGTTCAGAGGCAGATTTTGCAGATATTCTAGGATGAAATAACTCTCTGGAAACATTATTTGAATGACATAGCTGGCAAATAGGATGAGGCAGGTCAAGAGGAAAGCCCAATTGATAAAATGTGAAAGCTACGGCAAATTGTAAAGAGCTGCTGAAGACAGTCATGGTTTTGGTGACAAGGCCTTGCCACCTCTCAACGCGACAGTTTTTGCATGACACCACAATAGCCTGCGACTTTCCAAACAATTTGCCAATTGCATTCTAAATTAAGTGTGACCAGAATTCAAACACGCCGATCAATGGACATACTCAAGAATAAGAAGAATGTAAGAGTTGTAAATTTTGGTGAGGCTGCCTGTTAATGGATGCGGAAAAGCCTTGGATTTTAGGTAGCCGAGAGCCTATTGGTATTTTTATCTACCTCGGAAACCTGCTCCGTAAGTGACAACCAGATCAACAGTTTTTAGAGCGATCGATGATATAAGTTCTACGACGATTACCGTAGCCCAGATATGAAAGAACAGAGTTGTCTAAATCCATAGGCAAACGCCACTTCCGGGTCCATTCCAAGACCGCATCAATATATGCGATGCATGTCACTTGTAACAAGCAAAAGCTACTTTACGTTTTTCTATTGTCAAAAGTGACTGTTTTCTAGTTAATAATCTAGTAAAATCTTATTGTATGTTAATAAAGAATTTATAAGTTTTATAATATAGGGTAGCCCATTGAAAACGAGTTGGCAGCCATAACTGCGAGGAAAAGATTTAAACCTGAAACAAGTCAAGTGTTCTTGTGGGGGGACAACTTTTGAAGCAAAAAGTATAGCCCAAACTTTACCATTCTAAGCGGGATATCATATCTCAAATTTTTAAAATAGGAATAGGGTTCATGTGATAGCTTGTTGAAAGCGCTTTTGATTCCCTATACATTTCTTTGTTATTTTTGAAGTTCGGTCTATTCGTTTAAAAGATATGGCTTTTTCAAATATCACTAATGCATTTCCCGAGAAATTCTTAATGCTTGAGTTGGACCTCACCAGCGTCCATTACAAGATAAAAATGTTGTTAAAGGTTAGCGTAGGTAATCAAAAGTCATTTCGATTAAGGTGCTCCAAAAAAAACGTCAGCAAAATATGTCTAATGATAACGGTGCTCCAAAAAACCTCAGCGAAAGATGTCCTGTGATAACGGATTCTTGCGTGACAGAAACCATGGGTTCTTTACTTTTTTGACGCGTCAAATGTCAATTTTGGCGTAAACTTTCAGCGTTGTCAAATGCTATTTTGACAGCTGCGTCAAAAAAATATTTTTCAAATTGCCAAAATTCAATTGCCTTTTTATTCCTTTAAAGTAAAGAAGGAAACACAATCTAAAATAGCGCTAAACCTCCATATTTTTGTAAACTCACTTCATTTTACATTCCAGTTCCAATGTATGTCTTGCGTGAGAAATTTCCGCTGCAAGTCATCTGGTTTTATTTTTTATTCTAGAAAAAAACACAGAAAAGCAGTGAATATGCCCGAAAGCGTATCAGCTGACCAAGCCTTGTAATTACCAATTCAAATATGAAATAAATTAATAACCAACAGGCTGTTCATTACGCGTTTTGAATATTCATTCATTTTTGAGGTACTGAAAATCGAATAAACTCAACACATTTTCTGATATTCATGTTCCTCGTATTGAATACAGTTCATAAACAAATATTTACATTTCCATAACTGGGAAATTTAATTGGCTATTAGTACTTCTGTCATATTGTTTCAGTAAACAGCTGTTTAGCGGTCACATAGCGTAAATGGTTGTGTAATATATTTTAATCCACAAGATTTCGCATCAGTCAAATTGATTATAAGTAGTAGTTTTGATAATTCCACGTTTTACGGTTCCAAACAAGCTGATTGAAACAAAGTGAATATTTTTTAAATGTTTTTAATGTTCATTTAGTTGAAAAGAAAATTAAATAAATCTTTCATTAAGTCTCACTCGTTAGTTTCTTTTAAGTTAGGCATCGATTTTTAGCTTTGATATGTAATTTTAATTTGTATAATATTTTCTTTTAAAAAATGGTTTATTGTTGGACTTTAGGTCTCCAATTCTTGAGACCTATTATTTAAAGATGGCACATAAAGTGTTTAATTATTTACAGTTTGACCACCTTTTAAGTTCTTAACACCTATCAGCAGCCTATACCAAACCACATCCATCATTGTCCAATGTATCGTAAGTATGAAAGGCTTGTCAATATGGAGGGCGTAATTTATCTATAATGTTTTGTGGGATTGACGCTCTATACCTAAAAGACCTACCATGTAGGTCATAGTTTAGAATTCTCAATATTTTATTTACAAACTCTTTAGCTTAGAATACTTGCAAATTACTTACATACGAGTTCTTACAAATCCGATAACATTACAATACAGACTTTTTTTAATGACAAAAAACTGGTGTGCGGGCTTAAAATTTGAATTATTATTAATACTATTAATAATGTTTTGTATGCTAGTACCGTTTCTCTAGTACGTTAGCTGGATCCTAACCCAAGTTGGTCTTCATCTAGGGAATCCTTAATTTTGCTTCGTATTTGATTTTTCACTACAAGATTTTCTGTATTATTAAAATATTAAGTAGGAACTGTACGACATTTTCTGCACTGACATTTACTACTGCTCTATCTTTTCTAAATGACGATTTTAAGCTTTAATAAATAACGAAGGAGTAAAGCTTCTCACATTCCATGTCTGTGTCTATCGATCTGTTTCCCCTAATGATGATAAATGACACTACGACTCCATTTAATTCACCTACACGAGAATTTGATTCTTTTCACCGCCTCACGTTTCGCTTGCTGCCTCTGAACTATTATTAGGACTCATTGGTCACGATTACAAACCCTACTTTGTTTAAGCCCACTTGCAGTAGACTCTCTTCGCTTCTCTAAATAAAATAAGCAGCCTAGAGTCTTTCAGGCTTTGTATAGTTTTTAGGGAATTTTTGCATTTTTCATCGAATTATAATGCATGTTTGTAAGGGAAGAAATTGATATAATTCATCGTTTTTGAATTGTGTCAATTTCAACTTTTCACGGTTTTGTCACATATCACAAATTGTGATACGGTGTTGCAGTGAATTTTCTTTAAAAAAAATTCACTAATGAGGAGATCCCGACTTTTGAATTTTGAAAAAATGTCTTCAAATGAGCGCTCTTTAGGACCCCTGGAACCCCAATCCGAGGTCGGTTTTAGACTTTATATATATATATATATATATATATATATATATATATATATATATATATATATATATATATATATATATATATATGTGTGTGTGTGTGTGTGTGTGTGTGTGTGTGTGTGTGTGTGTGTGTGTGTGTGTGTGTGTGTGTGTGTGTGTGTGTGTGTGTGTGTGTGTGTGTGTGTGTGTGTGTGTGTGTGTGTGTGTGTGTGTGTGTGTGTGTGTGTGTGTGTGTGTGTGTGTGTGTGTGTGTGTGTGTGTGTGTGTGTGTGTGTGTGTGTGTGTGTGTGTGTGTGTGTGTGTGTGTGTGTGTGTGTGTGTGTGTGTGTGTGTGTGTGTGTGTGTGTGTGTGTGTGTGTGTGTGTGTGTGTGTGTGTGTGTGTGTGTGTGTGTGTGTGTGTGTGTGTGTGTGTGTGTGTGTGTGTGTGTGTGTGTGTGTGTGTGTGTGTGTGTGTGTGTGTGTGTGTGTGTGTGTGTGTGTGTGTGTGTGTGTGTGTGTGTGTGTGTGTGTGTGTGTGTGTGTGTGTGTGTGTGTGTGTGTGTGTGTGTGTGTGTGTGTGTGTGTGTGTGTGTGTGTGTGTGTGTGTGTGTGTGTGTGTGTGTGTGTGTGTGTGTGTGTGTGTGTGTGTGTGTGTGTGTGTGTGTGTGTGTGTGTGTGTGTGTGTGTGTGTGTGTGTGTGTGTGTGTGTGTGTGTGTGTGTGTGTGTGTGTGTGTGTGTGTGTGTGTGTGTGTGTGTGTGTGTGTGTGTGTGTGTGTGTGTGTGTGTGTGTGTGTGTGTGTGTGTGTGTGTGTGTGTGTGTGTGTGTGTGTGTGTGTGTGTGTGTATATTAATGTGTCACACCTATAACTAAAAAAATAATGGACCGATTTTGATAAAACTTGAGTACCTTCCTTTCGCAAGTGGCTTGGATAAGTTCGTTATTCAGGAAAATCCGCCGAGGTTTTTCCGGAAAATTTTGTGTTTTCTTTCGAAAAAAATTATATCTCCGGAATTAACAAAGTAAGGGCAACCAAATTTGGTAGGCGCGTTTATATCATTATAGGTAAGTTACCTACCAAAATTTATCTCTGTAGGTTAAAGGACAAAGGAATTTAAAGAAAAATAAATTTGGGTTTTCCTCAAAACGTCTTATCTTTCATTTTCAACAAAAGTTCGATAAAAATATTAGACAATCTGATCAGATAATGTTAAAATTGAATCAAAGGCGAAAAAAGTAAAAAAAAAGTTCAAAGAGAAATTCAACCAGTGTGAAATTTGAACCGGTGTCCCTTCGCTCATCAGAAATGCATGTAACAATTACACCACTGTAAACCTTCTATTAGACTGCAATGAAAGGTAGATAACCGATAATGGTCTTAAGTTATTTATTGGTAATATGTAAGGCATTTAGAGGCAGATTTTGCAACTATTTTAACAAATGAGAAGTGTATCATAAATATAAAACATTCTAATATACATTTTATGCAATATTTACCATTTATAATTCACAGTACTTGTATTAATTTTCACGTTTCAAATCTCCAGTTTGACATTTATAGGAGAAAAATTATAAAATTTTTAAAGTAATCTTTCCGGTACTTCTTATCATTTTCGCGCCATGAAAGGATAAACGTTTTCTGTAATATTTAATAGATTTTGTTTAATACATACAATATTTTGGTATTGCGTCTTTCCTGACTTTCAGTGGCATTAAAATGTTGCTTTATTAAGTGCCTATAGCTTTTTTCTTTCGACTTAGAGACCTAAATTTTTCTGCAGAGTTTGGTTCTTACAATATAAACCAGCTTGCCAAATTTGGTTGCCATATCATTTTTTTCCAAAAGAAAACCTAAAATGTTCCCAGAAAAACTGGTCCGATTTTCCTGACTAACGAACTTATCCAAGCCATTTGCAAAAGGAATTTACTCACCAAATTTTATTAAAATTGGCCTATTATTTTATTAGTTATCGGTGTGTTATGCATGTTTACACAAATCGTAAATTAGGGCAAATCAATATTGAATCTATATGTCTGTAATTAAAGTCTACTAAATATAGGTACCGAACGAGTCAAAATAGTACATGGATGTCAGTCTGTGGTTGCTAAAGATTCAATCGACACGCAAGACACACACACAGGCGCGCGCGCGCGCAAACAACATGTTTAAATTTTAAAATAACAAGTTAGGGCTTGACTTAATTAGACAAATCGATTGAAGACAAACTAGCTGTTTCTGTTTTTAATTTTCAAAAAATAAGTCAACGGATTAAACTATAACTTTTAATATTACCTTCTTAACAGCAATATCAGCCCTATCAAACATATAACTGTACTTTTCATCGACCTTTGAAAATTTTCGATACTTTGGTTCTTGATTTTGTAACACAAAAGTTATTTTCATTGGAGAATTTAAAGCTAATGTCTTTGACTAGCTGACGCCGTTCTTGAAAAGTAGAATAATATTTCTATCTGTAAATTATGTTTGTAAATCTAGTTGACATTCCAACACCTTTGGTGTGGCTTAGAGATGTGTTCTTAGACCTGTCTTATTTTTGTTATATCTTTGTTCCATCAAATGTCAGATGATAACGGTACCTTATTGCTGATCACGTAAGACTGACTGTAACAGTTGATAGTGAGAAGACTTTCAATGTAAAACTCAGCTGGGTCGATGTCCAGTTGTGACGTCAAAAACAAAAATTCGTTTTTAACAATACTAAAGAGTAAGCGCTTTGGTAATAGATTTATAGATTTCTTGCCTGAAAAATTTCTCTCATAGGATTCTATGTTGGGTGTTGTGATGTAATCAAGTTTTCTGGTATATATGTTAATTTGGAACTTCATATTGACCAATAGGTATTGCAAAAATATGACTAAAAGTTTCAATGTTCTCTGCAGTTAAATTTATGCTGAGTCTTGATGGTCTCTTGCTATCTTACACATCACTGATTAGCGCATTGCTGCTTTACAATATTATTTTGTTGGGCAGTTATGTGCGCCTCGATGACGTTCGAAGAGTGCAATGTAATGACCATTTATACTATGTTATATTTCAACAACACACCACGAGGGCTTACAGCCTAAATACTATCATACCGCGGATGTCGACAAGGAGGAAAGACGCAACTTGCTAATTCTGGACTTGAAGGTTTGGAGGTTCGGAGGAGAAGGAAAAAGATGTGCCGGCAAGGAATTCCATAACTTGGAAGTCCTCGGGACAAAAGAGCGGGTATAACAAGTTGTTCTATATCTAATGACCTGGACAGTAAAATGGTGCATTCGCTCTGTTCCCCTGGTAGATCTGTTGGGGGCAACAGGTGCAGGAACTATGGAAGAAAGCTCCTCTGAGCAGTGGCCGTGCAGATATCTATAAGAGAGAGCGAGGTCACCAACGGCACGTCGGTGGACAAGGGATGGCAGCCTCTGGGTGAGGGTAGGGTACCGATGAGACGTATTGCTCTCTTCCGAATGGAGTCCAGAATAGCGAGTGTAGAAGCGGCAGCGGCACTTCAGATGCGGGAGCAGTATTCGAGGTTTGGCCTTATTTGTGAAGTATATAAAGTATAGAGATTAGCTGGTGAAAAGTATTTTTGAGCCTGGAAGAGGAAACCTATTTCTTAGCAGCCGCTTCTGCAACTGATGTGACATGTTGGTGCCAATTGAGATTTCGATCCACAGAAATGCCAACAAGTGAAAAGGACTCATTACTTTGAATAACTTGGTTGTTCATTGTGATGGGTCTAGGGCTGGTGTATCTCTTATGATATAGAAAGCAAGACTGAGATTTGGTGGAGTTAAATTGTACAGGACTTCTACTTTCTCAGTCTAATATTTTTTGGAGATCCACAGAGACAGAACCCTCCGATCCTTATCTAATTGGGCTAAAGAAACAGGCTTAGAATATTGTATATTTGAGTGGAGGGTGCTGTCGTCCGCGTTACTGTGAACTGGGTTGGATGTTGCTAGAGAGGAGGTCAATAATGTGGAGAAAAAACCAGGTAGGGGCTAAAGCTGAACCTTAAGGGACTCCTGCAATAATTACATACAGTTTAGAGGAATGGCCATCCACGACCGGTTGGAGAGGAAATTTGCTGTTCAGGTACAGAGTTTTGGTGGTAGGCAATAGGAGGGAAGTTTATTAAGCAGCGCTGCATGCCAGACCTGGTCGAATGCTTTGGATATGTCTAGAGCGACAATCTGGGATTCACCGTGTAGTTTCATAGACTTGTTCCAAGAATGGGTGACAAATGAAAGGAAGTCGGCAGTTGATCTGCGCTGGCGGAATCCATACTGCCTGTCGTGGATTAGACTGTGTTTTTTAAGAAATTTTAGTAATTCGGTGTTTATATACTTTTCCATCACTTTAGAGACGATTGAAAGGAGAGAAATAGGCTTGTAGTTGCCAGGAAGCGTTTTGGATCCTTTCTTGGGGACGGGTTGTACTCGAGCAGTTTTCCAGTTACTAGGGAATATGCCTCTATTGTAAGATGTCTGAAACAGACGAGTCAGAACAGGACCCAGTTCTGGTGCGCATTTTTTTGAGAACAATTGCAAATATAGGCTCTAAAGGTTTTAATTCACGCTCATTTGAAAAAATGCTTTAACGGCTCGAAAACGTTTCCTCTATTCATCAATTTTTTTAATGAAAATCGTTAAAACCTCAAATACGCTGTGTCTCGGGTAGTATGCTTTGCATCTATGCCTATTTCGTTTGAAAATTAAGTAGAATTCGACTAAATACCAAACTAATAAATCATCTAGCGTATGAATTTAAGCTATTCATTGCAGATTATGCATATATATCATTCTCAATGCATAGATATCATTTTGCTCAAATTTTAGCTCATATTTCATTATTTAATTCAGGCAGGGATGAGATGCTCATTGTGAAATGTATCGCATGTCTTGGGAGTATTATGTACTATACACTATACGCATAACGCCAACGAGTAATGGAGGATGCTTCGAGGTAGAGATTAAATTTCTGAAAAGCTTTATCCACATACAAAGCGAATTTCTAGGTGTTCACGTCGGTTCGATATTTAATATTTTCTATTTTGATATAATAAGCTGCAATTGAAGAGTTTTCAATCTCAACTTGTCCTAAGTAGACAAAACCATTCATTCCTAACAATATTTACCAATCTTATTATACATACTTAAAGAAGCCAGAAAAGCATAACATAACATAAAAGAGGAAATTTCTGTCGTCATATCCTACAATTTTTTAAATTCGTCTTGGAACGTTTTAAGCCCGAAACATTCCGGATTCAAGTACGTTAAGGTAGCGTATTTTCATAAAATTTTCAACACCTGTGTGACTGATTGCTTCTGACAGTTCCATCTTGTAGCGTTTCAGTCTTTTAAACAGAGAAGCAACCACTCATTGCCATTGTCGTTCCAACGGCAAGTTGTATGTAGATTTTGTTCACGCGATGTGTATTAAGATTTCTCATATGCGTATTCTTAGAACATTACGAATACCCTGAATTCATTTATAAAGAAAATTACTAAAGGCGTGCTATGGATTTTAGGTAAAGGCAAATTATTTAAATGACACCATTTTATGCATTTATTTAAAATTGGACTTTAACGCAATCGACACAAACAAAAGTATTCAGAAATCACCATTAAACTTGATTTGGTACTTATAAGATTGCTGAAAAATATCAGATCTGCCGACCTCCTTTCCTTTGCCACCCATTCTTGGAACAAGTGGAACTACACGGTGAATCCCAGATTGTCGCTCTAGACATATCCAAAGCATTTGACCAGGTCTGGCACGCAGCGCTGCTTAATAAACTTCCGGCCTATGGCCTACCACCAAAAATCTGTACCTGGACAGCAAATTTCCTCTCCAACCGGAGCATTTCTGTTGTCGTGGATGGCCGTTTCTCTAAACTGTATCCAATTAATGCAGAAGTCCCTCAAGGTTCAGCTTTAGCCCCTACTTAGTTTCTTCTCCACATCAGTGACCTCCTCTCTAGCACATCCAACCCAGTTCACAGTAACGCGGATGACATCACCTTTCACTCAAATATACAATATTCTAAGCCTGTCTCTTTAGTCCAATTAGATGAGGATCGCAGACTCATGGAGGGTTCTGCCTCTGTGGATCTCCAAAAAATATTAGTTTGGGGAAGTAGAAGTCTTGTATAATTTAACTCCACCAAATGTCAGTCTTGCTTTCTATCTCATAAGATATACACCAGCCCTAGACCCATCACAATCAACAACCAAGTTATTCAAAGTAATGAGTCCTTTTCACTTGTTGGCATTTCTGTGGATCGAAATCTCAATTGGCACCAACATGTCACATCAATTGCAGAAGCGGCTGGTAAGAAATTAGGTTTCCTCTTCCGGGCTCGCAAATACTGTTCACCAGCTAATCTCTTTACCTTATATACTTCACAAATAAGGCCAAACCTCGAATACTGCTCGCACATCTGGGATGTAGCTGCCGCTTCTACACTCGCTATCCTGGACTCCATTCAGAAGAGAGCTATACGTCTCATCGGTGACCCTGCCCTCACCCAAAGGCTGCCATCCTTTGCCTATCGACGTGCCCTTGGTGACCTTTCTCTCTTTTATAGATATCTGCACGGGCACTGCTCAGAGGAGCTTTGTTCCATAGTTCCTCCACCTGCTGCCCCCAACAGATCTACCAGAGGAACAGAGCGATTGCACCTTTTTACTGTCCAGGTCACCAGACATAGAACATCTTATGTCCGCTCTTTTGTCCCCAGGACTTCCAACTTGTGGCATTCCTTGCCGGCACATGTTTTTCCTTCTCCGAACCTCCAAACCTTCAAGTCTAGAATTAACAAGTTGCCTCTTTCCTCCTTGTCGACACCCACGGTACGATATTATTTAGGCTGTGAGCCCTCGTGGTGTGTTGTTGAAATAAACATAATGAAAAAATCTCAAGTTTATTCAGTATTCGCCAACATGGAATGCAAGACAGATATTATTGTTTTATTTTTTAAATTCTTAAATAAAGAATTATACCTATTTTCATACGCTTTAGTCCTAAATGGAATCATAATTTATGAATTGTTATTGCCCTTACTTGGCGAAACCATTCCTTACTAAATAATGTAGCAACATATTTTTTATAGTTGTCATGAATCGGTTTAAATAAATTCGATTTCCTCCTGTGTAACGATACTGTAAAAAGTCGAAACCGGTTATAGAGAATGAAACAGATACTTGTGAAGGCAGAAATCATAGTAACAACGTTACTATAAACGAATTCATAATAGCAAAGCCATTTCATTATGGGTTCTATTTTTTGTATAAAATGCGTGACTTATGAAAAACGCTACCATAACACACTTGCTAGGAAAGAGCTTTTTAATTTAATTTAATTCCTTTGATATAAAATATGGTTTGGAAAAAGCAGGAAGTATTGACTAAAGCGGCTGTATTCTTAAACAGGATATTTGACAAGATCCTAACCTAGGAGAGCTAAGACAGGAAATGAGTCTAACAACGGAAATGCAAGCACCTCTGGTGCAAACAGGCGATTCCGCATTCCACTCCAGATCGCATAGGAAATTATATTTCCTCACCGGCATGATTTAAGGGGTGATATATTAAAGTGGAAATCCACAGATGAGAAAACTTGCCTCCAGCTAAAGAAAATGTCTTTATGAGTGTACTCAGGGGTGAAATGTTTTCTCGTACGGTGCATCTCATTGCATTTTTCCCTTTAAAACTGTTTGTGTTGGAGGAAAGTAGAACGCAAGTTGGTGATCGTAAATAATGTGTAGTGGAGACTGCTGGAAAATGAAAATTTAAAAGAAAAACGACTAAAAATGAATAAAATTCTTATGTAGTCAAAGTGAATTTATCGACGAGAAATGTTTGCCTAACTGATTCACTTATTACACATGCATTGTGCAAAAATTCTGGACGCAGTAAGTGCATTATGGTAATGGTAAGTTGTCATTAAAAGTTTCCTAAAAGCTTCGTTGTTGACTAGAAGCCTTTCTTCATTTTAGCACTATTAGTGCTTTTACGAATTATTCTCTTCAAATGGACGTTTATATCTTCAGTATAACTTTCTTAGCAATTATTCTTTTTCGTAATACAATTTCTCTAGATAGACCCTCTTCAATTTAATGATCTCTTTCTTTTCTACCAGTAAATGTCGATCATTGTCATTTGTGGCTTTATTTTTATTTCTAGTTTGTAATGCAATCTTCTCACTTTCTGCTCTGTATAAGTACACATGGAGAAACCCAAATCACTAGAACACATCTGTTAAAGACCTGACGATCATTTTACTAACAAAGTCAGCGTCATCAAACAATTTTTCATTCTCTGATGATGCTAACTTTGCTAGTGAAACAATTGTCAGATCTTTAAAATATGTGTTGTGGTGATTTGGGTTTCTCCAAGTGTACTTATCAGTGCTCATCACAGGTTCCAATCTTCACATAGTGGACTTCTTCGTCTTTTCTTTCTGTTATCAATTTCTATACTTTTTTTGTATCATTAGTTCTTCTGCTTTTTAATTTATTTTAATTAATTATTTGGTTTTTGATAATTACTCTTATTAGTGGCATGATTTCTTAATTGTTAAAAAGACACAAACGCTCACACAGCCACACACATTTAAATATTGACACAACTTCAGAAGGTTGTATAGATAATTGAAAATATTTATTTACATTTATTCAGTTGAAACTTTGCCATTTTTTTAATTGAAAATATAATTATATAACTAAGTTCTAAACAAAATACCTTTGACTACAAATAATCAAAAAAATAGATGTTTATATATTTTTTGTAACTATTTACAAAATTTAAATATTTCGGCAGGCAAAATATGTCTGATTTCAATTAAAACCTTTAATAAGCGGTTGCATTAAAATTAGTTAGAGCCTCGGTGGTTCAGGGGTAAGAACGTGTGCCTCTGAACCGAAGTGTACTGGGTTCGATTCCAGGGTTCTCCTTTCACTTTTTGAGACCAATATGTACAACTTGTGTGTGTTTCGGGACACTGTGGCGTCGCGGGAAATAAAGTGGCGTATGAGCTCGCAAGGCTTGGTTCCCGGCGGCCGTTCTGTGGCCCGGAACCTGCTATAGGCATAAGTAGGAGGGTGGTCTCCGACGCCCTAGATAGGTGGACTGAGGAGGCCATGGAGAGGCACCGGAGGTCGGTCGGTGGCTGTAGGCAGGCGAGGGATTTCGTGGAGGGGTCGGGCAAAGACAAGACTGTCTGGCTTCTCGGTAGGAGTCGTTCTGCGCTTTGCCGCATCGTTGGGGTGCTGACAGGCGACTGTGCTCTTAGAAGACACCTTACATTGGTAGGTGTCGAGAGGGATCCCATTTGCCAGGAATGCGGCGAGACTGAAGAAGAAACGTCTTACCACTAACTGTGTGAATGCGAGGCTTTTGGGAGTCTTCGAACAGAATTATTCGGTTCCAAGACTCTACAGAGGAGCCAGCTAAGTTACATCCAATGGAAGACCGTCATGGCCTTTATTTCGTAGTCTAGGAGGTTCGGTGGCGGAACGGAGGAAGAGTAGGGCATGGTTGCTGGGGTTGGCCAAAAGGACTCGTTGTGGTCTCCTTGCCTGGCGTTAGCCTCTACACCACTGCTACTACTACTACACCTTAAAATCCCGGCTTTTTTGGGTACAAAATATAATTTTAATGTTTTGATATTTTTCGGTACTTTAACCCAAAAAAGGTTTTCTTTTGTTTATAACATTACATAAAGTGGGTTTATCATACAAAAACTTTTGCTTTAGTATCTCCTTTTGACCTCACACAGCTACAATTGTTTTAAATTACTGTAACTCAACTTTTTATAAAACTTATAGCAACTTGAAATTTTGTATGTAGAAGATTCGCTAAGAGCGATTCTTACCCCTTCATTCACATAAAGCTTAGTTTGAAATAAACTTGTTAAAATCTTGAACTTCACCGTTTTAGACACAACCTATTTTAGTAATGTTTACTCGATGCAAAAGTCACAATTTCAACTGCAGAAAAATAGTGACGAATTGACAGTTGAGATTTTTCTCAAACAGTCTCGTTGTGACACATCTATAACATGCTCTAGTATTAAACTTAGAACAAAGAATCAACGCTTATGCTTTTTGTTGTAGCAGGAAAAAATGTTATCGTATCAAAAGGATATTAATGTCCTGGACTAAGAAACACTTCGTCAGGCTAAATAGATCTTCCTTCAAACCATTTATTTTCCTAAAATCCTCATAAATGTTAATTAAGCGTCAGTAAAACTAATTACAATTTATATAAAATTCCATTACACCTGTTCCAGATATTAATGTTGCATTTACGTGAAAATTTTAAAAACCGAATGAAAAATAACATATCTTATAGAATATAGGGATAAATTTAGGCAAGTTGAAACCACATCATTATTCATAATGCTACCGGGTTGGTTTGGGTTTCAGTGGCTGTATCTTCCTGCGCTTCATTGCCATTTTCATGTTCACTCAGTCTATACTAGACGCCTGTCATTTTACAAAGAGATAAATGGGAAATTTCCATCATATTGAATCCAGACGGTTTTTAAGGATCGTGTGGCGGGGTTAACGACAAACTGGATAGATTGTTTCTGAGAAAAAGCTATCGGAAATGTTTCCAAAACGTTGACTAATACCAGCCAACGTATTATAGCCTTATATTTAATTTAAAATAGTAAACAAATACGAAGTTTTCTTACTTGGTGAAAGCGTTCCATAATATATACAGACTTCTTCTCTGACTCCAAAATTGCAAAAGAAAACAGGCAGTTGTGAAGCCAGAGAAAAAGTCTCTACATATATATATATATATATATATATATATATATATATATATATATATATATATATATATATATATATTCAATAGGAAATCTTTCTTATAAAATCTAAATCAAAGTTCTGAGCCAAATTATTACTATTAAAGTTAAGAGGGCAGAGATTCTACAATAATAAAGCATGAGAAGAAATCGTCAGAATGTGGTGATTTTCTATATCAAGTGCCTAAAAATCGCTTTCATTGTTAATTTCACATGGATTCTAAAAAACAAAAAATAAATAAAAAACGTTAAGTAAACTATGTGAAGACTGGAACATGTGACGAGCACTGATAAGTACACTTTGGTGATCCAAAATCACCACATCTTTTCACAGACCTAACGATTGTTTCGCTAACAACGTTAACATCATCAGAGGATGAAAAAATTCGAAACTAAATTACTGCTACAACTGTAATTATATAATTTTTCGGCAGACGAAAGAAACCGGAAGTAAAATTGTAGTCGGAGGCGCATCGTTTGTCTATTGTGCCTTTATTGAACGGACGAGGTTGACGAACTACCTTAATTTTCTACCTGACAAGTTTATGAGTTTTTATCTAATTTGAAGGATAATGGGCTTGAAATGAAAGTGCCGCATTATTTAAGGAGGCTTACGTTCTATATTGATCTAGAAATTCGTAAACTGATTGTTGTGTTGTAGAATTTTGGTTAGAATATTCATCCTCTGATGAAGTTAACGTTGTGGGCGAAACGTTCGTTGTACTTTTTAGAAAAAAATTGCGATAGTTATTAGTATGTCTCCAGATGTACTTGTCAGTGCTCGTCACAGGTTCCAGTATTCACATAGCGAATTTCTAGATCAATGTAGAACGCGAGCTTCCTTAAATAACACGGCACTTTCATTTCAAGCCCATTATCCTTTAAATTAGATAAAAACTCATAAACTTGTGAGGTAGAAGATTAAGGTAGTTCGTCAACCTCGTCCGTACAGTCAAGACACAATAGACAAACGAGGCGGCTCCGACTACAATTTTACTTTTGGTTTCTTTCGTCTGTCGAAGATTTATATAAATACAGTTGCAGCAGTAATTTGGTTTATAATTTTTTCATCCTCTGATGATGCTAACGTTGTTAGCGAAACGATCGTTAGGTCTTTGAAAATATGTGATGTGGTGATATCAATGTCGTCATATCAAACCAGAGAGGACACACTGTATGTCATTTTTGCTCCTATTGCTTATCACTGAACCTTTTTAAAAATTAGTATAATTTTGAGATAGAGAGTAACGGTAGTAGTAGAAACCCATTTCAATAGGAATCGCCTCCTAGTGAATAGTAGTTAGAAGAACTATAGTACAGTATCGCAAATAATAATTAGGAACAATTGACACGGAAAACAAAGCAGTATCGTGCCATAATACAGTAGTGTTTATTCATACACGGCAAGACCTAAAGACGGCTTGTACCTTCTCATCCTTACAGTCACGTCAACCTATTACATGAAGGACAGGAGGGTAAGTACTTCTGTATTATGACATATAATCTAGCATTTTAATTTTCCTAAAAATTAGATACAGTCCATTTAGTTCTTATACAAAACATTTTGGTCCTTCGAGCCGGATTTTAAAGTTTAAACCAAAATAAAGCTTAGGGTTATATTAGCGAGGAGACCATGGGTCTACGTAATATATATTAATATACTATAAGCTGTATGTCAACCTAGCTAAATATGTGCTAAAGAAAAACGGAATAAAAATGGCATACAATGGATTCATATTTTAGATGATTAGTTTGACAATTTACTTTGCTTATAAAATCCTGGGCGTTCAAGTAGCTGACTAACATGTAATTAATATACTTCAGATGCATTCCTTAGCTTCAAATGAAATTCAATCACCAATTAATAGCACATTTGAGTTATACAATGCCCACATCTTATGGCATCGTAATATATAATATAATGGTAAGAAAGTTTTTTATGTCGGTCTATTGCGCGACTATGGCCAATCACCGACGCCAGGGAGCAGTTTCACCTCAATATCCTGAAAATTTCCTTGAATCTTTGACTTTCTATAAGGTGGTAGGGATCTTTGACGTGGCTAACATCGCATGGTATACAAGACCAACGGCTTTGCGCCGCCTCCGAAGGACGCAACGTGCAGACATTGAAGTTGTTCAAACACAATACCAGAACCTGGGATGATGTTACTTTTACAGTATGTACTAAAAAAGTGAAAGGTTCACCGACTGGGAATCGAACCCATCACCCTTGGGTTCAGACACATGTACTTACAACTAGGCCACCGAGGGCTTGGTTAGAAAGTTATGTTATGCCGCTGCAAGACTTTCATTAAAGTAAAATCGTTTTCTTAAAAGTTTTTATTTCTTTATTTTATTACATTAAATAGTGACACACATCACATTTACATTTCAGTGGCTTAATCTGCCATTTTATCTTTATTTTATTTTTCAAAGAATTTTTGGATCAAAATATCATAAGGTAGCAACGAATTTTTGTTTATAGTTGTGACAGGTGCGTATAGATAATTGCAATTTTATTTCTACCTGACGATACCGTTAAGGCGAAACCAGTAACAGGTAAGATAGTAAGTTATTGTGAATCGAGAGAAAAAAATTGCGTATTTACTATGGAACGATTTTAACAAGTGAGGTCAAAAATAATTAATTAATTGAGCATGTTTCACCAAACTGTATTTGAAGGTGCTTGCCACAGGCTCTTAAAAATTGACAATGTACAGATATGTATTATTTTAAAGAAATGGCGATAACTATGTAATAAGGCATAATTACAAGCCTTATGATTATTTACATAATTTGATATAAATTCTTACTCCAGAAGCCTGACCATTATTTCTTTTACAGGGTAACGAATCCGGGCTTCTGAGAAAAGCCATTTCGAAGATTAGTACTGAGTATAGAAGACAATTCGCCTGGCCTCAAGGACATTTATCTAGGAGGGATGCAGCCGGTTCTACGCCTAGAAAGTCCAAATCAATGGGAGCTATCAAACCTAATGCCAATGCCATGGTGCACAAAAAACGTATAGATATGGAAAATAAAAATGGTAAGTCGTAACATTCATTCCATCTGTGTGTTTCTCTTATTATTATTATTATTATTATTATTATTATTATTATTATTATTATTATTATTATTATTATTATTATTATTATTATTATTATTATTATATAAATCGAAAGAGCTGCCTAGTGAGCTAAAATTATTACTATTACAAAAACGATAAACGCGCCAAAATCCTGATGCTGTTTATTCATTTTTTCTGGTTTATTTTATACAAGCAATTTGCAAAACCGATTTTTTTCTTTATTTACAATTTGAAAAATACTTTTCACCTCAAGAATTGCATATAATTACTAAAAAGGCTCTTACATAATATATAATATGTACTTAAAAACCATAAAAATACTGTTTTGCGAAATATACCTCCCACGGCAAAAGTTTACAAAAACTTTTGCGGTGTGTACTTTTTTTTCTCGTAATAATATGCTATATTAAATTTAACCAAAGAGTTTTTAAAGAAGAAGAGGACAAAAATTGAATATTTTCAAACCAAATTTTATTTGAAAAAAAAATGTAAAACATTAAATTTATTTCACTTTGGTACAAAAAAAAAGTAAAAAAAAAGAATTAATTAATGTAATAGGATTCTCTATTTTTACATTTTCATAATATATAAGCATTTGATAAATTGCTTTTACAAATGTTGAACTGAACTTGTGACAGACTTAGTTAACCTTCTTATTTCTGACAGCTTGTGACAAGAAAATATGAGTATTTTCTGCTTATGCTTATATTTCTCTTTAATTCCCCGGTTTTAAACTTCCGTGAAAATATACTTAATAACTTTTTATATTTGAGCTTTTTGTTCTATTTTAATTGTAGATTATGTAATTTCAATTTTATGTGGTTTATCAGAAAATTTTGCTGCAAAACTAATAAGTTAGTTTTCGCAACAAAAAACTTTGTTTTCCTAGAAATCATTTTTTGTCAAACTTTTGTGAAACATTAGTAATTAATAGATGATATTATTGAAAAAATATATATGCGAATTCGCGTGAGAAAATTGTTCTAGAATTTTCGTGAAAAAAAATTCTTTACAAAATTTTTGAGTATTTTTTTTTTGAATTTTTGTCTACAAGCTTTTTGTGAATAGTTATATCCTAGTAGGTGTAGTTTCTGTGTGAATTGCTTGAATATGTTTGTTGGCCAGAAAAAATGAAGACGAGTTTTTTCACGAAAATTTTCGGAAAATCTTTGTACCTATGTAAACAATAAGGTTACACTATCTGCAACATTGTATGTCTTTTATTAAAAAAGACATATTTGACATTAAAAACATTTAAATGAAAATTTGCTACCATAGCGCACTTGCTGCGTCCAGACTTTTTAGGATTTATCATTTTTCCTAATCTAATATTATTGGAATTCCCCTTGTAGATACGTCACAAATAATGATTTTCACAAACTCCAACATAATTCAAAATTTCTTTATGCATGACGCGATTTTCTTATTGCTAGTTATTGATACTAATAAAACGTCTAAATTTAGGTGAAATAAAATTAAGTTGATAAGCTTGTAAATAATAGATCTAATTTCTAAATGGTCCACGCAAATATAGCCTGAGTAAATATAAATGACCTCACTGAAAGGTTATATCTTGTCTCTCATTAGGTTTTCCATTAATATCTCAACCAAAACCTTATATTGATCGGTCTAATTCTGCAGAAAACACCCCCATAAAAATAGTTTGTCTGAAAAGCAGAATTTATTTGATTGGAAGGGAGATTGGCAAGAAATATTCTGAAGGTTTTCTTGTTTGCATCGCATCGATTTTATGTAAATGAAGGTTGTTATCAGAGCCATTATTGGCGGCTATTCTAGTTGATTTATTATTATGAACAACTGAGAATTGAAATCAAATTTACTGACGTCTTAACTTACTATCATATGATCGTACAGTAAAACTAGCCACTTTCCTGGTTGTACTGAACGAATTCCTGATACAAAATATTTACTATAAGATTTGGCGCCAAAATACACGGTAGTCAGGCTACTCTTATAAAATACATCACAAGTGTATTTTTAAATTTGTACAAAAAGTTGGTCGCAGAACGTACGATGTGCTTATTTTACTAACTGACAATGCTCGTTTGACAGTTATTTCTTTTTCCTGAGTGATGTCATTATACTTTGGTTGCCTGTGACTGAATTTTTACGTTGTGTTTTATTCTAATATTTTAAGTTTGAAACCTATGAGAGCCAAGATAAATAAACTTTAACACTTTTGCTTATGATTTTTTTATTATAAATACACAAATCTGGTTTTTAGTCATTTAAAACTTTAATTGTTTTTCAAAGTATTTGGCGCTTGCACAACATAACATACCTCATTTGTGAGTGATAAAGTGTACAAAATTTTGGACATTGCAGGCTGGAATGCAACCTTATTTCCCTCCACTGATTCCTACTGGGGATCCTGAGGGTATATGGCCTAGTCAACCTAATATCGTCCTCGGCATTCCGTACCTTGATGGCCGAAATCGGAATTTCCTTTTCCACCTCCTTGGTGACTCTTGCATGTGAGTGATAAAGTGTACAAAATTTTGGACATTGCAGGCTGGAATGCAACCTTATTTCCCTCCACTGATTCCTACTGGGGATCCTGAGGGTATATGGCCTAGTCAACCTAATATCGTCCTCGGCATTCCGTACCTTGATGGCCGAAATCGGAATTTCCTTTTCCACCTCCTTGGTGACTCTTGCATGCCCCTCTTACTGCTCCCTCTCCACACCAGTTTTCAGAGTCACGCATTCTAAGATGCGACGCCATAGCCCGCCTTCTGATACAGATGGGAAGCGGTGGCAGCATAAGCAAGACCACCAGCGCGGCAGAGGATGTCGTCCTCATAGCGCCTGTGATACCCAGGATTGCCAGCATTTGGAGTTTGGCCAGCTTCCTGGTAGTGGTTTGGTTCACACCACACCACCAGACCAACGCTCGATAGAGGATCCTCGGCCTGACGGTCGCAGTGTTAATCAAATAAAGGATCCGAGAGTTAAATCTTCAGGTCCTCCCTATCACTCGACGCAGCTGCTAGAGGGTCGCTACTCCCTTCCTCACCACTCGTTCTATTTGCAACCCCCATGTTACTTTGGAGTCCAGGACCACCCCCAGACATTTGACATCCCGCACTAAAGCTAAAGGTTTTCCAAACATCACGGGCGCCCTGAACCCCTCCATATTCCTCTTCTTGGTGAATAGGATCATCTCCGTCTTCGCCGGGTTTACGGAGAGTCCCAGCTCACCGCAACACCTTTCAATTATGCCACAGACAGCTTGCATGCACTCACAGACGACGCCGAGGAATTTGTCGGTGACTAAGACCAGCCCATCATCAGCGTACGCCTGGGCGTAGAAGCCATTCTCGGAGAGCCGCTCCAAGAGGCCGTCCATGACCAGACACCATAGATGAGGCGAAAGGCAGCTGCCCTGAGGACAGCCGCCCGTCACCCCCAACGTCCAGCACCCGGCCCCTCAAGGTCAGAGAGACTCTCCTGTCCTCCAGCATGCTCACCACCCAGGTTATTAGGGAGCCCGGCGATCCCCTATCCTGTAGGGCGGCACAAACTGTATCCGTCCTTGCCCTATCAAAGACCCCCTCCACATCGAAGAACACAGCTAAAGTGCTTTCCCCGTAGTGTATGGCATTTTCCACCTTTCGCGTCACAGCGTGGAGCGCCGTCTCCGTCGATTTCCCCCGCTGGTACGTGTGCTGACTTTTATGAAAGGGGTGATCCCTGAGGATCCCTTCCAACATGAACCTAACTACTATATTTTCCAATGCCTTAAGCAGGAAGGATGTAAGGCTGATTAGCCTGTACGCATTGGCCAGCGTGTAGTCCTCCCTTCCCGGTTTGGGAATGAAGACCCCCCCGAACCCGGAGCCAGGCCTTTGGGACATGCTCAAACGCTTAGTAACAATGTCATTTCGCACTTTCGCAGCTGCCCTGATTTTTTCTTGATCATTTTCCGTACTTACCACACTATCGTCAATTTTGTTACATATGATGCATGTTTTTTCATCTATTTTATAGTCTGTTACACTGTTTTTTGACACTATCGGCTATTTTATGACATTCATATATTCATTTCATTTCAATAACCTGTGAACAAAATAAAAACATAAACTGCCACTCAAATAACCTCAAAATCACACACAGCGTTTCATATCGAAATTACAAGTACTCTTAAAATACAAACATTAACGCCAAAAAAGCTATATGATTACCCAAATTACACATACTTGTACACAAAATGACATAAATTCAACATATTATCGCAAATTTCAACACAAAATGAAAAATACTGGATTGAAAATTTACAAAAGCGACGCGTGCGGACGGTTTAGTGCCCTTTGGCCAACTAGCTGGTGCGGGGCTGCCATGACGGGGCGTCATTAGATCGTGATCAGAGGCCTCTACACGCATACAGTTTTTTTTGCGGTAAGTAGAAAATGGATATTGCCATGTTGCCAAATTAATCGGCAAAAGAACTATCTTGCTCTTTATTGAAAAGAAAGAAAAAAATAGTAAGCATCAATATTTTTCGAATTCCTTTCGTAACGTTAGATATGAGGATATAGCGAATCATTCGGCGTATATTTTAGAAAAATTCATTTAGCCGTTTTGGCAGGAAGAGCCCAAACTTGGAATGTTTTGAAAATGTTTTTTTACGAAACAACTGGCTGAAATGTAACTGTGTGGTATATTTTTTAGAATGAGCTCATGGAGCCCTTGCATTTCATACCCCACTCGATAGGTTTCTGAAGAAAAAAAAATCATACAAAAAATTGATGACGTCATAACTGGAAAATGTACCAGGTGGCGGATGTTCACCCCAGTCTAAAATACTTACTAAGACTCCTACTAAACTTTGCTGAAAAAATATTCTCCATACTTTCCCACAGGAGTGCAGTCAGGTCCAGGACTAAATAGTTAACACTGTATATCAGATTCGCTTTATTGTAGGGTAATCTCGTAATTTCCAAATGTCCCGCAGTCTTTCATCTTTTGATCTGAACATTATTTACAGTGTACGGGAAAGTTAAGTGGTTTTGTTTTCTCGTAAAAGAAACAATACCACACTTTAGCAAGTTGAAACATAGGCTATTAATGCCACTCTACTCATAAACTATATCAATTAATTTCTAAAGTATAATACAACGATCATTGGAGTTTATTAAAACGCATAATTTCAAGTCGTCGGCAAAAAGCAGATGTTCAGGGGTAAATATTCATGACGGTAACGTTATTAGCGAAACGATCGTCAGGTGACAAAATTGTATTGCGCTGAATTTGGTTCGCCAAAGTGTATCATCATTGTTCATCACATGTTCCAATCTGCACTCAGTGAACCATAATAACAAATATCTATAAATAAATATGAAATTGAAGCTAAAATAAGAAAATATATACGGGGAGAATGCTTATATTTGTTCAATTCATTTATATAAAATACAATAAATAGGCTGAAAGAAGACAGCAAGAATCAAAATTATTAAAAAACGGTTTCATTGTATAATGTACACAGATTACAAAGTTCTAATAGAAGAAACTGAAAAAGAATTGAGGAGGATGTTTACGGTATTGAATGATGTCTCAATAACAATTTAATTAAAAATCAATATGATAAAAACAAACGTGATGAAAATAAGCAAGGCTAGGACTAGGAAAACTAAACAACAATTTGAACAATTAGAAATGTTTACCTACCTGGGAGTATTTTTACGGGTGGTGCGAAATCTAGCAAAGAACTTAGAAGGTGGATGGCGATGGCAAAGCAAACATTCAATAGACGAAGTACTATTCAATAATAAATATTCAACTCGGATCTGCGTAAGAGATTCATCAAGTCATAGGTATGGATTGGTATCATGTATATGAAAGATGGACACTGACTAAGCGGGACATGAAGAGAAATGACGAAAAATGGCCGAAAAAGCACACCGATAGAAGGATAAAGTGTGCTAGAAGACTTGAGAGAAAAGATATGCTTACTGCAAGAAATTTAAAATAGGAAGGCAACTTTATTTAAACATATTCTAGGACATAATATGTTTGACAGTATTTGAAGGGCCCATGCTGGAACAAGAAAGAGCTAGAACAAGAGAAAAGCTTGTAAAAGGCCTAGTCCACTTAATGAAGTGCAGAAGCTGGGGTTAAATAATGAGATAGGGGATCCTGCTTGCTGCTACCCAAAAGCGACATCGGCATTGATGATGAAATGTAAATATAAAAACGTAAAACTAAACACATAACTTCAAACTCGAGGTCTAAATCGTTTTATAATTGGGAAATGTAGTTTCAAAAGGCATGTTTCTCTTCCAAATGGTTAAAACGTTTCGCTGATAACAAAGAATAACAAATCGCGTTACATAAAACATTGTAAGGTGACACTTTTCCACATTGGCAGATCAATATCTGTTATTTTTATCTTTTCCATGCTGAGTAACACTCTGAAACAGCCAAACAAGCGAGATATCGATGAGAGACAATAAAAAACGTGCATTGTTCTTTTCAGTTGTTCAAACGAAGTATGAACGACATTGGCAGCTGTTCTCAGTTCGGATAGATAATTAATTGTTTGCCTCCATTTCACCTCTTTTCCAACACCACAGACAATTTCATTTCGACACAATAGTCCTTGACAATAGCAATCATTATTCAGATCATTTGGTAAATGATCCTTCCCCTAAAAGCAATTTGTTTCTTTAGACTTTTATCTACTGACCTAGTTGAAAGAAATCGACAATCGACACGTTGCAGATTAGATTACACACATAAAATTACAGGTAGCTTTTGGAGAAATATTTTAACAAGCCACATAGAGGAAAGTTTTTTAAATCTTTTTCATCCAACAAGTAAAACAAATAACGTGACTGCTCAAGTTGTTTTCTAATATATCCTGGCTTAGCAACGAAAACGGTGAAGCCGTAAGTTTAAAGTTTGCATTGTAAGTCTGAACGTGAACCAATCAAGGGCAACTGGCATAGAAAAATTTGCTTCATACACGGTGTTACACTCAGTTCTCAGTTCATTACAAATTTTTATACGAAGTGAAGATTGGAACCTGTGATGAGCACTGATAAGCACACTTGGAGAACCCAAATCGCCACAACACATTAAAAAAAAAAGTCTGGACGCATCAAGTGCGTTATGGAAGTGAATTTTCATTAAAATGTTTTTAATAACAAATATGTCTCTTTAATTCCAGCAGGCATCAATTTTGTCACCGGTATAACCTATATAGTAGAAAAATGTACCATATTTTATCAAAATAACTTGTTTGAAAATGTAAAAAACAAATCCGAAAATAAACTTAAAATGTCTCCGAAAAAACTCATTTCCTAGCCGACGAACCTTAGGTTAATATCAAATTGAGTTATTGAATTTTAAAGCATTTAATAAAAATTTGCTACCAAAACACACTTACTGCGTCTCGATTTTTTTTACAAACATGCATCCTATTTCGATGAAAAATGCAAAAATGCAAAAATGCAATAAGGAATGTTAAAAAATATATTTAGGCAGCATCAGCGACTTATGGGCCTCCCTGTGAATGTCAAAATAATTTTATAGGATGCAGCTCAAGACAACCAATAAGTAACGTATACAATTTTTTTTCGTATCTTGCATAATAACAATTATTATGAGCTTTACCGTAGAAATGCGTCACTCTGTATATACGTAAGCAGAAAGTAAACCCGGATTCTAGGGGGCCTAGTTTGCGCTCATTTGAAGAAATATTTTTAGAATTCAGAAGTCGTGGTCTCCTCGTTAACGAAACTTTAGCTACAAATTATAGACCGTTAAACCATAAAACTACTGCCAAAGCATCAGAGAAAGTGTCTATTTGAAATGAATTTTCTGGCAATACCTTAGTAAACTGAAGGGCAATGATGGTTGAAGCTGAACCTTAAGGGTTTGCAGAATGCTCTTTACATAATCCGTATTTCTTTCAGGTTCATTTCCTAAATGTTGCCGATTTTGAGGAAAACCCCAAACACAAAATTTTCCTGGAAAACATGGCGAGTTTTCCTGGATAACGAACTAATTGCTCAGCAAATTTGATCAAAATGGGCCCATTATCTTGTGGCTTCACAGAGAAAATTATTTTGCGTGTGGATGCTGTAAAAATGGCATCCGGTTGTAGAGAAGAAAACAACCTCGTCTGATGTCACAAATCTCTACGTCTATCTTAACTGTGGAACAGTTTTACCAACTAAGGGCAACAACAGCTTCTATTAAACTTGAATGAAAAGTCTTAAAAGTGATTATCTTTCATTTTCAACAAAAAGTCACTAAAAAAATGACATAATCTGATCAGATAACGTTAAAATTGCATCAAAGATGAAAAAAGTAATAAAAAAAAGTTGAAAGAGAAATTCAGTCTACGGTGAGATTTGAACCCGCGTCCCTTCGCTCACCAGCCAGTCATCTAATCGTTGCACGACGGTAAGGCTTGTAACAGACTCTGCAATGAAAGGTAGATAACCCATAATGGTATTAGGTTATTTATTTGTAATAAGTAAGGTTTTTAGAGACAGATTTTGCAACTATTTTAAGAAATGAGAAGACTAGCTTAAATGTATATCATTCTAGTATACATTTTATACAATATTTACCATTTATAAACAACAATAATTATACTAATTTACACGTTTAAAATCTCCAGTTTGACATTTACAGGAGAACAATGATAAAATTTTCAAAGTAATCTTTCTGGTACTTCTGGAACTTTTTGCGCCATGAAAAGATAAACGTTGTCTGTAATATTTAATAGATTTTGTTTAACACATAAAATTTTGCTTCATTAAGTGCCATTAAGCTTGCCAAATTTGGTTTCTATAGCTTTGCTATTTCCAGGGAAATATGATTTTTTCCAAAAGAAAACCTAAAATTTCCCCGGAAAAGCTGGTCCTATTTTCCTGGCTAACGAACTTATCCAAGCCACTTGCAAAAATAATTTACTCACCAAATTTAATCAAAAGCGGAGTTATCGATGTGATAATTATATATATATATATATATATATATATATATATATATATATATATATATATATATATATATATATATACATATATATATATATATATATATATATATATATATATATATATATATATATATATGTATATATAAACATATAAAAATTGAAACTGACCCCGGATATGTGTTCTAGGGAGCCTAGTCCGCGTTAATTTGAAGAAATTTTTTTCAAACTTTCAAAGTCTAGATCTCCTCATTGTTTAAAGAAAATTCACTAAAAGTTATAAAGTTGAAATGTTTTTATGAACATTCGCTACCATAATACACTTGGTGCGTCCAGACTTTTTATTTATCATTTTCGTATGTTCGTTGTCCCAGGATGAATTCTGGAGAGAGTATAGAGAATAGAAGACTATGGATGGAAATATATAAAATAATTCTTCATCCGGCTTAAAATAAAGCCCTTTAGTAAATATCCTTTTCCCGTAGAAAATCTTCTCTGGGTGTTTTTCATCTCACCTTGAAACACCAAGATATCAGCCGTACTTTACCACTCTTCGTGAGAACGAACAGCGTCCCAGTTTGTAAAATATAAACTATTGAACAAGTAAAGCCTGAAAAATCCAGGTCACTGTACTTGAAATATATTTCTCATCTGCGCGCTTTGCCCCCGAGACGGAAACTCGAATTTTTCAGTTTTAACCAAGCTGTGACGTCGAATACATCTGCTATATTTTTGTTCGGAACGACGCGAATAAGAGTTCTTGTTTGTTCTAGTTCTTCAAAATCATGAGTTTCTTGAGTTAGTGTCTGTTTGTCATAACCAACTTGTTTTCTTTTTGAACGACAGTGGCTTAAAGATTAAATTTTCTTTTAAAATTTGTAAAACAACATTCGCGCGACTCGTAAATTTACCGAAACTGTGGGATAACTATTTATTAGTCTAGTCATTATTTTCGTAATTGCTTTATTGGAGTTAGTTATCAAAAACTTATGTGTAACATAATTTGAAATAGGTGTCAGTTTTTTTAATTTTATGTGAAATCTTTGGTAAAACAGTGCGTTTTGTAATCCTCTTATCATTTTATTAAGTGAATTCTATATTTACGAATAGAATCAAGTGTAGTTAAGGTTGTTTAGGACACACATAGGCGATTTGATCAGACTTTAGGCTTTGTAGCGATAAAATTTTGCTTAAAAATAAAGAAATCTACAACTACTGAACTATTAATATCATATTTTTTGAAAATAATATGTCCTGACTTTAATTTTAGTTAACTATGACGTGATTCGCGGCTACAGATTATAAAACGTCAGGAAATGATCAGCGACATGTCCTACTTTGTATCTTGGACTTTGTCATTCTATCAAAAAGTCTCTTAATGCAATTATAAATAATAATGACCAGGAATAGAAAACTGTTATTTTTCCAACAATATAAAGGTCCTCCCCATTATGCCATGCCTATAGTTTTGACAATATACAATATTTGGCTAAAAAGTTTTAATATCCATAGAAAGCTCAACAAATCCGTAATCTTCGGCAGGTGGTAGTGGACTTTTCCTTTACGTGATAGTAAACGATTTTTTTTCACGCCCGAGGAGGTACCATCCCTTACATCAAGGGGCCGGTGAAGTTCCAACGGACATTTCCGGTTCTGGGGTATGAGTCGGGTTCACTTATAAACAAAAATGATGATAGCTCGTCCTTGTACAAAAGATTCCGGAGATAAATACCCATCCATTCGGATCTCGGGGAAAGGGGTGTGCAGGGTGCGCCGGCATCAAGATTTGACATATCCTTCTCGAATATATGTGGCCTAAATTCTAACCTGAACTCCGTCCACCATTTCCTCCAGGCTAATAGGCCCCAACCCCTCTTCCTCACCGAAATCCAAATCAGTGCCAAAACAGCCACTAATCACCTCAATTTCCCGGGGTATGAGCTCCTTACTTCCTTTAGATTGCATGGAGGTGTGTGCGCATGCGTCCGTAGCAATATACCCTGCACCAGACTCCCCAATTTAGAAGCTGGAAGAAAAGACATACTTTGGATGAAACTCTCTCTCAGGGCAGCAACTAAATTCATCTGTTGCATTTGCCGGTCACCTTCTGACAACAACTTTGTCCAGCTCTTCGACTACCTTTCTGAAAAAACCGACCACCTTATTTCTGAATATCCTTCCTCCGAGGTCACTATTCTTGGTGACTTTAATGTTCATCGAATGGCTAGGATCTTCAAAAACCGATCCACAAGTGAGAGCAGCGGGGGCCTTTGCAGTCAGCAATTCTTTAGCCAATGTGGTTCAGCAACCTACTTACTTTCCTCGCATCCCAACACTCAGCTCAAATCTCTTGGATCTCCTTACTACAAAACCTGAATGCTATAATACATCAGTCACCGCCCCCCTGGTCGCTCAGACCACGGCATGGTTACTACTTCCTGCGTAATGCAACCCGAGGTCACACAGTCATCACACCCACGTATCCTTTGGCACTACAACTCTGCGAACTGGGAGGAAATGCGGGATTACTTTTCCTCATTTCCATTCCATTTCCAAATTTTTGTCTCGTCGAAAAAATTTTTGGGAAAAAATATATTTTGGTAGGTGGCTAAATAACTTGAAATAGTTCTTTGGCCAGGAAAATTGGACCAGTTTTTTTAAATTTATTTAATTTATTTTTATTAGCGAATTTTCTTGTACAAAATTTTTATTTTGGTAGCATATTTTCTTATAAATAAATTTTCTTTGAAGAAACATTTGTTGAGAATTTTTGTAGGAAAAATTATTAATTTGATGGAATATTTTTTTAACGAAAATCGGCGAAAATAATGTTAATGGGTTTTCGTGCAAACAAATTATTTTATTTTTAAATTTAATTACAGATTAGGCACATAATTTCAATTTTATGTATTCTTTTAGCAAAATTTTGTGTAAAAAGTATTTAGCCAGTCTTTGCAGAATTTTTTGTGCTTCCGTAGAAATCACCAAGTTTCGTGGAAAATGTTTTCGTGAATAATTATATTTTGGTAGGTGGGTAAATAACTTGCAGAGGTTCGTCGGCCTAAAAAATCGGACCAGTTTTTTCGAAAACGTTTTAAGCTCATTTTCGGAAAAATTTTGCACTTTTTCATACAATAAAGTTATTTTGATGAAATATGGTACATTGTTTCTACTATGTTGGTAGCCAAATTTGATGGCTGCTTTTATTAAGGAAAGACAGATTTATATTAAAAACTGTTTATTTTTTCAATCGAACACACCTTATATTATTACATTTTTGCATTTTCCATCGAAATATATGTTTGTAAGAAAGGAAACTCAGGACGCAGCAAGTGCGTTATGGTAGCGAATTTTCATTATATGTTTCAAATTTCAATAGCTCAATTTGCTATTGTGTTAACGTTTGTTGGCTAGGAACCAGTTTTTTTCGGGAACATTTTGAGTTTATTTTCAAAAAACCTTTTACATTTTCAAACAATAAATTTATTTTGAGGAAATATGGTACATTGTTTCTACTACATAAGTTATACTGGTAACCAAATTTCATGCCTGCTTTTGTTAAAAGAAAAGAGATATTTGCTATTAAAAACATTTTTATGAAAATTCACTACCATAACGCACTTGCTGCATCCATAATTTTAATAAATTAATTAAATAAATGAAGTCGTTTTTCAGCTTTTTCAATAATTAAAATGGTTTTAAAATATTTTGCTTAGCTTTTTAAGTGAAATGTGGAAAACGCAATTTACCATAAACCAACTTCCAGCCTAAAGATCGTTCCACCAACAAAACTGGTTCGAGTTTCGATTCGAGGATAAATTGATACTTTAATAAACAATTATAATTATTTTGTGGGGACGATTGTTACGCTTGAAATTGTTTTGGGAGCTTAAAGATTTCTCTAAAGTTTAGCTATCAGTGCTCACCACAACTTTCAAATATCACATGGTGATAGCATACTAAAACCAGTTACTTAGATCTAGAATGTCAATGATATTGAATAAACTTTCGAAATTTCAAGGATCTAACAAAGTTTCAGTTTATTTTTTCTCTGTTGTTGCAGCAAGTGAACTCGAACCTCTAGTCGATGATAGAGCAGATCACGAGAGAGATGAGAAGGCTCATATATACAAAGAAAAATTTAATAGTGAGTATAAAAAGAACTTTAGGCCTTTCTCTCAGTATGAATATTCAGATGGACGTTTTATTAAACGGACAGCAGCCGACGAAGATGATTCAGGACCGAAATCGATTCCCATAAACTGCGAAAGAGGCGGAGCTGATTCGTGGTATCAAGAAGTTGTAGAGTTACGTAAAAAAGCAGGAGAATATAAGGTAAGTCGAACTTACTTTTTAATATTTATTAATTTATTGCCAAAAATGATTATGATTTAGTACTAAAAGTTGTAAGCTTTTGTATGAAAAGAAACGCCTTTCGCACGTACTTGCTTTCAGGGATATGACTGCTTATTTTCCAGACTTTAAAGCTTTGAAAAAGACACCAATAAGTTCTTATATTTTATATTAGTCGCCAGATATGATAAATAATCGTAAATATTAGCTCGATGCATCTGCTTGCTGCATTTTAAATATATGTTAATCTAGGTGTTAAAAAAACGAAAGTAATAAAACAGTACGTGGTTAAAGTTTTACCCTATGCTAATGATGCAATGCTAATGACTAATTTCGTATTAGAAATACGGAATGAGGTAACATATACAGTGTGAAACACACTTATGGAATAAAATTCCTTATTCAGCAAAAAATAGTTTTTGTGGAAAACGCTGAGACACGTGAAGTTTAATTTGTCGAACATTATCTTATAAACATAGTTAAAAAATTAAACTCCCACCATTTTACCCCCACCACTTTTTTTTAAACAGAAACCCTGCATTTTTCCATCACAATTCGATGGATCACATTTTTCTGAATGCGCAGATACCCCATATGTATGGTCTGATATTACAGTTTTTAATACAGGGTGGAAATTTAACACCGGAATATTCAAAGTAAGCAGTTTACCCTGAAATTCAAATTTCGAAAATAAAGTTAATAAAAACGTCCCTTTTTATAATAAATGTTCAAAATGTTCTCCATTTACTTGCACACAACGAAATAATCTGCTCTCGAATTCTTCACTGACTCTTATCTTAAATTTCTTATATTGTCTTTCATCTAAAACGTACTTGGTATCATTAATCGTTTCTTATTAACTACCAATTTTTGCACTGTGAAAGGTGAACTTTAACAGTTCTGTTTTATTTTGTGGTGTATTGTGTTGAATGCACGGTCTCCTAATAAATTAGTCGTAATTTTGTTCCGATAATTTCAATTAATTTTTGGTCTAATAATGCGATACTTAACTGAAATTCTGGGAACAGAAATATTAATGATGATCGGGTGTGGTGATATGTGTAGAACACAGGCACCTATTTATCGAAAAACATCCAGATTTGCCCCCACTAACCCAGGGAACTCTGTCTAAGATACATTCACAGTTTCGTGATTATGCACACGTTAAACCACTGCCTAGGAGCTCAATATTGTATTGGCTTCTCAAGAAGAACCAACAACTTCTACCCGTCAAGTTGCACGTGAAAATGATGTTAGTCAATCAACAGTTTTAAGGTTTCTCAAAAGGGAAAAAAAATGCATCCCTATAAACTACAACACGTTCAGGAGTTGATTGACGGGGATTCTGATAGAAGACTGCAATTTTGTGAACAACTGCTGGACATATTACATAGAAATGTTATTTCTTCTACTGACGTTCTGTTTTCCGATGAAGCAACATTTCTTTTGAATGGCGATGTAAACAGGCAAAATTGTAGATACTGGGCTGCTGAAAACCCCCACTGGATGCGACAAACACACACTTAGCGTCCTCACAAGTTGAACGTTTGGGCTGGTATCATTGTTGATGACGTAGTTGGACCTGTTTTTATAGAAAATCTAAACGGTACAAGATATTTAGAAATGCTAAGAGAACAGGTTGTCCCAATGTTAGCAGATTTGTATCCAAATCTAATATTCCCCATGAAAGGATATGGTTTCAACAAGACGGTGCACCACCCCACTTTGCTCTTCAAGTACGGGAGTAATTACACGAAGTCTTTCCACAAAGATGGATTGGACGAAGAGGTTTCGTAGAATGGCCCGCTAGATCACCATATCTTACACCTCTTGATTTCGTTTTATGGGAATACCTTAAAAACAGAGTGTATAAAACGCAACCTGCTGATTTAGATAATTTGAAAATAAAAATAACAACAGAAATTAGGGACGTAACGCCTGACGTGTTGAACAGAGTTAGGGAAGAATTCCAGAGCAGATTATTTCATTGTGTGCAAGTGAATTGAGTACATTTTTAACATTTATTATAAGAAAGGGACGTTTTTATTAAGTTTATTTTCGAAATTTGAATTTCAGCGTAAACTGTTTAGTTTTAATATTCCGGTCTTAAATTTCCAGCCTGTATTGAAAACTGTAATATTAGACCATACATGTGGGGTATCTCCACATTCAGAAAAATGTGATCCATCGAATTATGATGAAAAAATGCAGGGTTGCTATTTTAGAAAATGGATAAAGTGATGGGGGTAAAATGGTGGGAGTTTATTTTTTCAACTATGATTATAAGATAATGTTCGACAAATTAAACTTCGCGTGTCTCAGCGTTTTCGACAAAACTATTTTTTGCTGAATAATGAATTTTATTCCATAAGTTTATAATAAATTGTACCTGGAAATTTAAAATTTCAAAAGAAAACGTTGATAAAAAATCGTAACAATATTTCTCAAGTGCAATAATTTAATTTCATTGTTACGTTGTTCATTGCTTATTAAACTTATAGGCAAGTATATTGTTTAATATAATGAGGGGAGCTTTGGATTAGATTCTTAACCTTTACAAAGTGCCAAAATAAATGGTAACGGATATAAAATTGAAGCTAGAATAAGAAAAGGTCTACGGCAAGGATGCCCATTGTTGCCATATTTGTTCAATTTATTCATAGAAGATACAGTACAAAAATAAATTGACATCGGTTCCATTGTATAAGCTATGAGGATATAGTTATGATAATAGAAACGGAAAAAAATTATAAAGAATGGTCAGTGTAATGGATGGCGTGTTAAGAAGAATGAAATGGAAAACAATATAACGAAAACGGTAGTAATGAAAATAAGTACGGACGAAAATTGTTATAATGCTTACAATCAGCAATTTGTACCAGTGGAAATGTATCTTGAAAGTATTATTGCAGATGGTGGTGTGTATCAAAGAACGGATAATGGGGGGGGGGGTAATAAAATACCCTTTTCATTAATGAACGTTTTAACTGAGACTTGAGGAAGAAGTTCATCAAGTCATACGTACAGAGTGTTAGAATGTATGGTGTGGAAAGCTGGATTTAAATAAACAGTACATGGACAAAATAGAACCTTTGGAATGTGGACATGAAGAAAGATGACCAAATGCAAAGTATTCCGATATGGAAATGAATACAAACATGCTAGAAAAAGTAAGAAAGTAAATATGTTTGTTGAAAGAAATTCAGGGGAGAAAGCAAACATTCTTTGCAATAATTCCGAAACATAGTAACTTTCTGACAACATTATTTGAAGGACACATGCTTGGATAAAATGGAAGAAGTAGAGGACAAGAGGAAAACTTGTGGAAAATCTCTACCAACTGATGGAATTATAATGAAATGAAAAAAGCTGCTGAAGACAGAGATTCATTGTTGCAACGACAATCGCCTTAAAACTATGAGGTTGAAGAGGCAAAAATTTAAAATCCATAATTTCAGTTCATAGTTTATATGATCTTGAAACTAAAAAAACATATATGAGGGACAGTACTTCATATAAATTGTGTATGTGTACAGTCACAAGTGTTGGGCTTTTATGTATTCGCACGCTGTATAATTGTCTACTACAATAAATAAATAAAAATAAATAAAATATGACTTTAAATGAGCTAAAATTTCATCAATTCTCATTTCTGTGGCTATGTGATTTTCCTACTTACAAGTTATCGTTTTTAAATCATTCCCATTTATTTTTGACGTTTTATGGTTTTAACTTTGTGTTTTGAATTGTTCGATATATTTTACAGCTGGCTAAACATATTAATGTAATATATTAACCTATAGTAATAAATTCTACTCTAAATTTATTAAGTGATAAGTACACTTCAAGAACCCAAATCATCACAAGATAATTTATATTATAAAATTTACATTATTCTTCAAATTTGCACGATTTTTAAACAAGAGAAAACATAGAACATATACCTAAAGTTTACCTTTTCAGGTTGACAAGTAGACGTAACGTTTACTAATATACAACATTCAATTAATTTATAAGAAAATTCGCAATTAAAAGAACATTTTGTAGAATAAAATTAGCTAATAGAAATAAATTAAATAAATTAAGAAAACAGGAATAAAATTTGTTTACCAGTATAATCTATATAGTAGAAACAATGTACCATATTTCACAAAATGACTTTATTGTTTGAAAATGTACACAAATTTTCCGAAAAGAAACTTAAAATGTTCCCGAAAAAACTGGTTCCTGGCCAACGAACGTTAGGTTAATATCAAATTCAGCTATTGAAATTTAAAACTTTAATGAAAATTCGCTACCATAACGCACTTGCCGCGTCCAGTAAAAATTGAAATCGGTTGCAGAAAAGAACATGCACTTGTGAAGCCACGGGAAAATTCTGCGGCTGTATTAAGTACGGGACGGATTCACCAACGTTAGGGCAATAACAAACAACCAGATGTGCTATTCAAATTGAATTGAGTCTTAAAAGTTTTCATCTCGTCCTAACTAAATTTGTCATACAAAAACTCGCTAAAAATTCATTGGAAGTACAAAATCTGATCAGATAACGGTAAAATGAAATAAGACTAAAAAAAAGTTAAGTTACTAACTAAGATTAGAACGCGTGTTATAGGAGTTCATTATAAAATCCACACTGCTTCCTTCACCTCTCGGCTATTGTCGACATGACAGATGTATGTACTAACAGGTATATACTCTAGTAGATTCATTTCTTAACATCTTAATTATTTACACCATACACTTTTTGTTTATTTTTTTTTCTCATATTTTAACGAAATGAAGAAAAATGACGGCTGAGACACAGATCAAGGAGCTAATGCGTACTAATGTACGATTACCAGAATTATCAGTTTTGGCGTCTCAAGTTTTTTTTAATCGGAGGCTTGTAATTTATTTGTCTTTTAACCTAGAGATCTGGATTTTGTCTTTATGACAGAAGCCAGCGTACCAAATTTGGTTACCATATCTTTTTAATTTTCGGAGATATGAATTTTTTGCGGAAGAAACCTTGATCGATTTTCGTGCCTAACAAACTTATCCAAGCCATTTACAAAAGGAAGGTACCCACCAAATTTGATAAAACTCGGCCCATTATTTTTTGAGTTATCGGTGTGATACATACATACATATATATATATATATATATATATATATATATATATATATATATATATATATATATACCCACATATATATATATATATATATATATATATATATATATATATATATATATATATATATATATATATATATATATATATATATATATGAAGGCATTTTTTCAAAATTCAAAAGTCAGTATCTCCTTATTAGTTAATTTTTTAAAATAAAATTCACTAAAATGACAAAGACAACGTACATCGATAGAAAAATAAATAAAAGTATGCAGTAAGTGAAGATTGGAACCTGTGATGCGCACTGATAAATACACTTGGAGAACCCAAATCACCACAACACATTAAAAAAGAACCTGTCGATCGTTTGACTAACCAAGCTAACGTCATCAGGGGATGCATAATTCTAACAGAACAAAACATAATTATTCATCTTCTGATGACGCTAACTTGGTCAGTGAAACGATCGTCAGGTTTTTTTAATTGTGTTGAGGTCATTTGGGTTCTCAAAATGTACTTTAATAAAGTATGCAAAGATGGTTACTGAAAGACATTGAGATGCAAATAACTAATCAACATTTTTAAGAAACATATACTTGGAAAACGGGAAGGAGCAAACCAAGGTGAAAACTTCTGAAAAATCTGGCATAATTGATGAAGTGTGAAAGTTACAATATAATGAAACGAAAAAATATTTTTAGAGGCGTATGTAGAATCACTGTTGCGAAAAAAGCCGATATGGTCCTTTGATTGTGATGACGCTGAATTAACAAATCAAAAAGTGTTAAATGTCTCTTGTTTTTTCAACGCAAAGCAATTTTTACGGTACTAGATGTTACCATTTCATTCTCCACAAAATGTTCCGCACAAAAATGTACTTCGCATAACGGATGCATTTCCTCATGAATTATCGTTATGAAACAACAAAACTCGGCTTATGTGTTTGCCAAATTCCTACATTTTTCATCGCTACCAACTTTTGGTATTTAAATTTCAAACAAGTGGGAATAAAGGGTTCCAGGAGCGAGTTTATCATTTATAATATACACCAAGCATAATGCCTGTTGTGCCAGGTCACCCATTTGTAGCAGAATTTTTATTCAACTCACGCAAATGTTGACACATGTTGACAAATGCTGCTTTAATATTAAACAGGTGGATTATTTGAGAATGTTCTGGCGTTAATTGAATGAATTCACATGTACCCATGCCTGAAGGCATGTTGTATAAGTTATGTAATACCACGTGATATATTGCAAAGTGAAACGGGTTAGCTGTAATTGTAATAAAGGCCGCTTAGTTTACCATCTCATAAAACGTCGAATTCCATGTTCGTGTTCCCAGTTTGTTCAACAACCCACCTTGGAAATTACCTTAGAATTATTGCCCGTATGTGGTGCTACAGGAGCTTAAAACTCTTGAAGATTCAGCTCGTACTAGGTATTGCAGGCAACTTACTTCATTTAAAATGTATCAGCCATCTTAGTGATATTTTTCTTTTCAATTCAATATTTCATATCGCCTAAAGATTTGTCACCTCAACACTTTATTTTCAATAAAGCATTTCGTTAGATAGGAATATGATTGATATATTTTATATAGAAAGCTCATGACAACCTCAAGGCGACGTCAGTTTGTCGTCGCAATTATGACTCTCGATCTTCAGTAGCTTTGTTAATTTCATTTTAACTTCCATACTTGATTAGTTAGACCAGCTTTCCTTCTTGGTATACCTCTTTCCCTTTTTCAAGTATGTTTCTTTAAAATAATCTTCTTATGAAATTATTGTCTCATAATATATCCATTAAATGTTACCTTCGTCCTCTCAATTTCTTTTCGCCAGTATATTTCTTCTCTCACCTTTTCTATCACACTTCTGTTCATCTTTCTACCAGTGTACGTTGTAACTGTCATTTTAGTGAATTTTCTTTAAAAAAAAAACTAATGAGGAGATCCGGACTTTTGAATTATGAAAAAATTCTTCAAATGAGCGCGAAATAGGCCCCCAAAAACCCATATCCAGGGTCAGTTTCAATTTTTATTTGTTTATATATATATATATATATATATATATATATATATATATATATATATATATATATATATATATATATATATATATATATATATATATATATATATATATATATATATATATACATCACCGATAACTGAAAAAATAATGGGCCGATTTTGATCAAATTTGGTACATACCTTCCTTTTGCAAGTGGATTGGATAAGTTCGTTGGTCAGGAAAGTCGGTCCAGGTTTTCACGGAAAATTTTGTGTTTTCTTTAAAAAAAAACCATATCTCCGGAAATAACAAAGTAAGGGCAACCAGATTTAGTACGCTGGTCTGTCATAAAGACTATCCTATGTACCAAAATTCATATATCTATGTTAAAAGACAAAAAAAGTTTGAGGCAAATTAATTTGTAATTAATTAATTATCTCTGATCCAAGAAAGTTAAAACGTGAAAATTGATGTAGGTGTGTTAATGTGAGTGAAAAACACGATACGAAATGACTAACGAGGTCCTAGATCTGTGTTTAAGTCGTTATTTTCTTTCATTTCGTTAAAATATGAGCAAAAAATCCATTTTAAATCATAATTGTTTGGTGTAAATAGTAAAGAAGTTAGACAATTAACATAGGTACTACCGGATATACCTGATAGTACATATATGTCGACCGTGGCCGCGTACTTCGGTAAATCGACTCCTACATGACGAGTGCTAATCCTAGTTAGTGACTTCACTTTTTCTCAATTTTTTTAAGTCTCATTTCACTTTACCGTTATCTGATCACATTGGGTTTATTCCGATGAATTATATATATATATATATATATATATATATATATATATATATATATATATATATATATATATAAAGGCTGAACCATTTACAAAAATTTAGGTCTGTAAGTTTAAAGACAAAAAAGTTATAGTCATTTAAAGCAAAAAAATTGGGGTTTTCCTCAAAACGTAAAAAGTCGCGATTTGAAACGTCACAATTGGCAACATTTAGGCAAAGAACCTGAAAGAAATACGAATTATGTAAAGAGTGTTCTGCAAACCCTTAAGTTTCAGCTTTAACCATCATTGCCCTTCATTTTTATAAAATATTTCCAGAAAATTCATTTCAAATAGACACTTTCTCTGATGCCTTGGCGGTAGTTTTAGTTAAGTTTATGGTTTAACGGTCTATAAAAAAATATCCGGGTTTACTTTCTGTTTACATATATACAGGGAGCGCCTCCGTGGCCGTGCAGGAAAGTCGATTCAGACTTTCCAATACGGACTTGGGGATGACGGTTCGAGACTCACCGGCGGCGGATGATTTTTCAAATCACTGTCGTCGTTGAGATCGAGCTCAAGGTGGAGGGTAGGTTAGTTTAGATGACCAAAAAGGGTCAGCAATGACCTAATTGCCAGTAAGCATCTTACCTTTTTTTACATATATACAGGGTGACGCATTTCTACGGTAAAGCTCAATATAATTCTTATTATGCAAGATACGAGAAAAATTGTATACGTTATTTATAGGGTGTCTTAAGCTGCATCTTATAAAATAATTTTGACAATCACACTGTGGCCAATAGATCGTTGGAGGATACCTACAATTTTTTTAACATTCCTTATTTTTCATAGAAATATGATGTATGTTTGTAAAAAAATCGAGACGCAGTAAGTGCGTTTTGGTAGCGAATTTTCATTAAATGCTTCAAATTTCTATAACTCAATTTGCTATTAACGTAAGGTTCGTCGGCTAGGAAACGAGTTTTTTCGGAATCATTTTAAGTATGTTTTCCGAAAATTTTTGTATATTTTCAAACAATAACTTATTTTGATAAATATGGTACATTGTTTCTACTATATAGGTTATACCGGTGACCAAATTGATGCCTGCCTGCATTAAAGAGACATATTTGCTATTAAAAATATTTTTATGAAAATTCACTTCCATAACGCACTTGCTGCGTCCAGACTTTTTGTTTGTTGATAAGGCAGATCAAGAACTGACACTTTTAGCTATTGATATTGGTTAAATTTTATTTTTAGTGAATTTTCTTTAAAAAATTCACTAATGAGGAGATTGCGACTTATTTCACAATGTACGATGCATGAGGTATAATGTAGGATGTACGATGAATGATGCGTGGTGTACTATGTGTGTTGCATGATGTACGATATGTGCTGCATGATGTATTATGCATAATTCATAAGGCATGGTGTCTGGTACATTATGTACGGTCTATGCTGGTAACGTATGGGGTACGATATGTAATGTATAAGGTAAATGTATAATGTATAATGCATAATGTATGATGTATGTTGTATGATGTTAAATAAGCGCGAACTAGGCCCCGCAGAACACATATCCGGGACCATTAACTATTTTCATTTATATATATATATATATATATATATATATATATATATATATATATATATATATATATAATGTATTATATATGATGCATAATGTTTAATGGATGATGTAGCATGTATGGTGTATGATGCGTAATGTATTACGCACGATGTAAAATGTACGATGTATGATTTATAATGTATAATGTACGGTGTATAATAAATGATGTATGCTTACAATGTATAATGTACCATCTATTATGTATGATGTATTATGTATGATGCGTGATGTATCATGCACGATGTAAAATGTACGATGCATGATATATGACGTATAATATATTTTGAGATAAAAATTTTGTTCGAATGAAAACTTAAAATTTTCCCGGAAAACCTTGTCCAATTTTCCTGGTTAATGAAGTTATCCAAGCTACTTACAAAAGGAAGGTACATGCCACATTTGATTAAAATCGGCCCATGATTTTTTTAGTTTTCGGTGTGATACATATATATATATATATATATATATATATATATATATATATATATATATATATATATATATATATATATATATATAAATTGAAACTGACCCCGGATATGGGTTCTATGGGGCCTAGTTCGCGCTCATTTGCAAAAATTGTTCAAAATTCAAAAGTCGGGATCTCCCCATTATTGAATTTTTTCTACGAAAATTCACTAAAACCGAAAACAAGACACCAGAAACAAACACAAAATACACTACATTCATTTATAACCACCACATCAAAAAAATAACACGAACACTCAAACAATATGACTTAAAAATGAGCTACCAAACCAAGAACACAACCCACATGAATTAAACGGAATATATCAAATAGAATGTAACACATACAATAAAAAATATATAGGAATGACAAAAAAGTCAATATAAATAAGATTCAAATAACATATAACAGCATTAGATAAAATCCACATACCTAGCTACAGATCAAACGTAGCTACACACATTCACAACACAAAACACCAAAAACCAGATATCAACCAATTACAACTAATAAAACATATTAAAGACCACAAAAAATGGAAATCTGGGAACAATACTACATTTAACTAACAAACAATAAGAAACAATTAATCCCAGAACAAATCCTAGTAGAAACATTTAAACAAAACTTAACAAAAGCCATACAAATAGACAAATTATCAAACCACAATAATCAAAACAGAAAACCGATACACTCGACACAGTCCGAAAACACAACCAATCAGAGAACAGTAAAGCGACCAATAGAAGCTCAAAACGCAGACGTCACGTACAATTTTAGACATAGATCGCACAGGAACGATCAGAGTCAGTAGCGTGCTGATGATAAACCAGGGCACTTAGAAACTGCAGTCCACGTAAACAAATAAAAAATAACAAAAAGTACAGCAAACAAATAAAGTATATATATATATATATATATATATATATATATATATATATATATATATATATATATATATATATATATATATAGTCAGCCAGGAAAATCGGACCAGTTTTACTGGGAACATTTTTGTATCTTTAAAGATAACAAAGCTATGGCAGCCAAATTTTTTGATACGCAGGTTTATGTTATAAAGAGTATACTACGTACTAAAATTCAGATCTCTAGGCTAATAGAAAAAAGTGTTAGACCTTATGTTATTGCATTTTTGCAGTTTATATCAAAATATAAGGCATGTTTGTAAGAAAAAAACTTCGGGATACAGCAAGTGCATTATAGTAGCGAATTTGTTTTAAATGCTTCAAATTTCAATAACTAAATTAACAAGGTTCGTTGGCTAGGAAACCAGTTTTTTCGGGAAGATTTTAAGTTTATTTTCGGAAATTTTTTGTGCATTTTCAAACAACAAAATTTAATGAAATATGGTACATTGTTTCTACTATATATAGGTTATACTGGTAACCAAATTTGATGCATGCTTTCATTAAAAAAAGGACATAGGTATTTGCTATTAAAAATATTTTTTATGAAAATTCACTACCATAACGCACTTGCTGCGTCCAGACTTTTTATTTTCAAGAGTTGTTACTTTAGGTCGAAAATGTTAAATTTGTGTGTGTGTGTGTGGGTGTGCGTGTGCGTGCGCGTGTGTGGGTTAGCTCTTGAGGTTGATTAGAAAAGTACAAAGGCAAGGTTAAAGTTTTTTGCTTAGCAATTCTGGTAAAGGTTGACCCAAGTAAAGGCATGTTCTAGCTTACCATTCGATTACTAAGGCTTAACAATTTGATTGTTTCCACGAAGAAATTTAAATTTAATTATACAAAGCTGTAATTTTGCTTCTTTGCCACACTTCACTTCATTTTTCTTTTAATTAAAGCCAACTCTGAATACCTAAAAATTTTTCTAGTTCTCAGATACATTAAATAGCATTACTGGCTTTTATACAGGACAGGTAAGTTGAGCTTTAGAAAAAGATAATTGATCTTAAAAAGACATTGGTGTACCAGTATCATTTTTAAAATTACATCCGGTCCACTGGTTAAGCTTTACCATCGAGTGCACCATGAAATTCTGGACCAATAAAACCTTAGAACTATTGTTTCTGTCAAACTAATGTTATGTAGATCTTGCAGTAATTTCAAAATGTTAAAGTAAAAATCCTGAGGCAAGTGTGTTATGGCAACGACATAAAAGACTATCAAATGCTAATAATTTAATGTTTCATAAACTTAAAAACTTTCTACAGATAGATGTATATAGTTCTTCTCTGGCTTCACATATCCTGCTTTTCTTCTTTGCAACCGGTATTGCATTTTACGGCCGTAAAAGGTGAAACAATTTGCAGAGAAAACACAAGCACTTGTGAAGCCAGAGAAGAAATCTACATCTGCATCGAGTATGGAACGGTTTCACCAAGTAACACAACAATCAATGAATTTTGGTAAGACCAGCTTTTGAACTAAATTATATTAACCCTGACACATTTGTGATGATGTAATCGATATCAATTCAAAAATTGACATATGCATCCAGTAAATAAAATCAAACTATGTATGTTTTATAATGTCGAAGTTACATAATATTTTATTTATTTATTAATACTACAATTTGGAAAATAAAACTTCAAAATGTAAAATGGAAACACTTCTAAAATTTTTATTATGTATGACGAGTATAACTACAAATCATCTGCAAAAGCATATATTATTTTATGCAAACGTATATGTATATTACTTTTGTGGTGGGTTCGTCTACCTTTGAGGAACCTACTAGTTTGCCCAATATATTCTTGATCACAGTTATAACATGAAATAACACCTGACTGAGTACAGACGTGGAAACTATTTCCCTGGCTTCACAAACATTCGTTTTCGTTTCTGTAAATCAGAGAACACCAACCAGACAGAAACAATGTTTCTTTTTAGGATGCTGTCAAGAGAAATAGTCTCCACGTCTGTATTTACTATGGAATTTTTTCACCAAGTGAGTTTCACCACAACTAATGAATAACACCTGACTTATGATGTTTTATCTTAATGTTTGAGTTTGTTAAAAATATTATTTATTATTTTAGGGTATCGAAAAACTATTTTAAACTTGTTTACCTCCTTAAATAAAGGCTTTAGTTTATTAAAAATATTTTTAGTTAAATAAATCTAAATGTAAAAGATGCTAAATCTTTTTGAAATGGATATGACATATCCATTTGACAAGGCCAGACTTGAAAAGGCCAAAGCTCACAAAACGCTTCTACACAATCCCAGTCAAGAAAACCGTCAAGCCTTTAGAGACGCAAGAAACCGCTATGTCCACATTTTTTCTGAGGCAAAAAACTCGTTTAATAACCACATCAAAAGCAAAGTCCTTTCAAGCTCCAACGGTAGCAAACCCTTCTGGACTCTTGCTAAACCTATTGGAAATAATTTATGCAAGAGCACGTTTCCACCTCTTGTCTCAGGGGATGAAATTGTTTCTACCGCCCTGGGCAAGGCTGAACTTTTTGCCTCGTTGTTCGCCGGCAATTCCTCTCTCAACCCACCTCCAAATGTTCAACCACCAACAGTCCCCAATGTCGCGCATAAAATGACGGATATCATTTTCAAAACTAGAAAGGTACGAAATATGCTCTCTTCTCTTAATACCAGGAAAGCCTCTGGCCTTGACGAGATCCCAGCAATTGTTCTCAAAAAATGTGCACCAGAACTTGCTCCTGTCCTGACTCGTATGTTTCAGACATCTTACAATAGACCCTAGATCCCTAGTAACTGGAAAACTGCTCGAGTACAACCCGTCCACAAGAAAGGATCCAAAGCTCTTCCTAGCAACTACAGGCCTATTTCTCTCATTTCAGTCGTCTCTAAAGTGATGGAAAAGTATATAAACACCGAATTACTAAAATTTCTTGAAAAACGCAGTCTAATCCACAACAGGCAATATGAATTCAGTCAGCGCAGATCAACTGCCGACCTTCTTTGTCACTCATTCTTGAAACAAGTCTATGAAACTACACGGTAAATCTCAGACTGTCGCTCTAGACATATGCAAGGCATTCGACCAGGTCTGGCACGCAGCGCTGCTTAATAAACTTCCGGCCTATGGCCTACCAGCAAAACTCTCTACCTGGACAGCAAATTTCCTTTCCAACCGGAGCATTTCTGTTGTCGTGGATGGCCATTTCTCCAAACTGTATCCAATTAATGCAGGAGTCCCTCAAGGTTCAGCTTTAGCCCCTACTTTGTTTCTTCTCCACATCAATGACCTCCTCTCTAGCACATCCAACCCAGTTCACAGTTACGCGGACGACAGCACACTCCACTCAAATATACAATACATCTCAGCCTGTCTCTTTAGCCCAATTAGATGAAGATCGCAGACTTATGGAGGGTTCTGTCTCTGTGGCTCTCCAAAAAATATTAGACTGGGGAAGTAGAAATCTCGTACAATTCGAGTCCACCAAATCATAGTCTTGTTTTCTATCTAATAAGAGATAGACCAGCCCTAGACCCGTCACAATGAACAACCAAGTTATTCAAAGTAATGAGTCTTTTTCACTTGTGGGCATTTCTGTGGATCTAAATCTCAACTAGCTCCAACATGTCACATCAATTGCAGAAGCGGCTGTTAAGAAATTAGGTTTCCTCTTCCAGGCTCGCAAATACTTTTCACAAGCTAATCTCTATACCTTATATACTTCACAAATAAGGCCAAACCTCGAATACCCCCACATCTAGGGTGCCGCTGCCGCTTCCACACTCGCTATCCTGGACTCCATTCAGAAGAGAGCTATACATCTCATTGGTGACCCTACCCTCACCCAAAGGCTGCCATCCCTTGCCCACCGACGTGCCGTTGGTGACCTCTCGCTCTCTTTTATAGATATCTGCACCGGCACTGCTCAGAGGAGCTTTCTTCCATAGTTCCGCCACCTGCTGCCCCCAACAGATCTACCAGGGGAACAGAGCGAAGGCACCCTTTTACTGTCCAGGTCACCAGACATAGAACATCTTGTTATGTCCGCTCTTTTGTCCCGAAGACTTCCAAGTTGTGGAATTCCTTGCCGGCACATGTTTTTCCTTCTCCTCCGAACCTCCAAACCTTCAAGTCCAGAATTAACAAGTTGCTTATTTCCTCCTTGTCGACACCCACGGTACGATAGTATTTGGGCTGTGAGTATACGAGTGGCACTGAATAAAAATTGAAACTAACCTCGGGTATATGGGTTCTAAATAATTTTTTTAGTTTATTTTATGAATCTTTTTATAAGTCTCAAACTCGAAATCTCTCTATTTGCAAATTTTTCCATGAGTATTCGCTAAAAGTAACTAAAGCCACAAGCACTGTGTCAGAGAAATCGTGTCAAAATTTTTGACAGATTGTAACTTTCAAGATAACATTAATCAACTTCTTTACCCGAACTTTTTCTATGCACAAGTTAAGTGAAAATGTAGAAAAGAAAGCAGTAGAATTAAGTAAATGCCGCTAAATTGTAACATATTATGCAGTCTGGCTAAAATCCTATAACGTTACTTCCTATTTCCTGGAAAGCGTTGGAATCTTTCCAGGGCACTAATGTAACTTTGCAATATTGCTTCTATATTCTTTCACTGTCATAACTTTCGATATCCGTTTCAATATCTACGTGACAATGAAATTGCAGTAAAGAACAAAACAAGCAAACCCTATGCGGCACTGTCATTTTTAAAGACAAGCAATAAAGCTGAAAGCTTAATATTTTGCAAGCTGCCAAGCGAAACAAAATGCGACAGCATATGTAATTTTAAAACGATTTGTAGATTACACAGTTTTAGGAAAGAGTCCTGATCATACCTGCGTTTTATTTATTCTGCTCTCGAAAATGCCTTTACCACTCTTGCATGCAATGTACATTTAAAATTTAATTTAAAAGCAAAATAGAGTTATGTGAATCGATTTCTATACGCCAGCGATTTTTTTCTGGAATTACTAACGCTAAAATTAGAGAAGTAAAAGAAATCTCATCTTCCTTGTGCCTAAATTTAACAACCAGAGTGGACAAAATCTGCACCCATAAGTCTTAGACTTGTGCCGAGGTACAACACTCAGACCTCAGAGACAATTATTAGTGAGATTTGTGGTGGAGCTAATTTGAATCGCCAAAATGGAATGAAAATCTGACTTGCCTTTTTGCGCAATGTTCCTTGTAAATTGTATCAAAACGGAGGGCCTAGCAGATCGATTAAATATATTTCCTGTGCATTTCTAATTGGTTGTAAAATCAAATATAACTAAAAAGACTTTGAAGTTTCAGGTTTAAATTTCTAAAGTTTCTAGTTTATGTGACGTTCTATCTTTAGATACTACACTGTAGACATACAATATTTTCTTCGTCTAATACATTCATATTTTTGGTGCAAGGGATGGTGGCAACTATTTAAATTATTAATAATTATTTTGCTTCCCTTTTTGATAAAATTAAAGAACATAAAAAAACAATAACAAATAAAAATGAAAACAATAGTCTATCTTCCCATTGTATCCAAATAAAGATGTTAAAAATAAGTACACTTGGAGAACACCCAAATCACCACAACACATATTTCAGAGACCTTACGATCGTTTCGTTGACAATGTCAACATCTTCAGAGGAAGAAATTTCTAAAATAAAAAACTAGCTCCCGTGTATTTATATCGCGTCAAGGTAAACAAACTAGTCCGAAGCAAAGTTGTCGTCCAAGAACGATCGTTTGTTTATTGTGCAGTGATACTACGCGGTCGAAGACCAACTTTAATCTTCTGGTCGACAAATTTATGACCCTTATCTAATATAGGTTTAAGGGACCCAAGTTATTTAAGGAATCAGCACGTTTTCTTTCAATCTAGAAATTTACTATGTGGATATTGGATCATGCCGCCAAAGACTTCTGGTGAGATAAACAACATCAACTCAACACATCTTTTTTAAATAGAAAACTAAAACCCAGGTGTCTGTCTCACCATGTTAACTCTAACAAAGGCTAAATAATTCAACTAAAATACTACATAAAAACTATATTTATATTGATTTTAATTCTACGTGAAAGTGTTTATATTGACTACATAGATACAACAAAAGTCGAGACAAACATAGAGATTAGTATATGTATAAACCGCCCGAGTTATTGACAATAATTTATTACTCTACCAGACAAATTAGGAGTGTTTAAGCGGTCAAATGCAAATAGAAAATAAAGGGCTTGAAATTAAAGGTGCCGCACGATTTAATGATGTTTTGTTCTTAATCGACCTTGATATAAAAATACTTTCTAATGAATCAAGCATAGTTAGATGTCTAACATTTTTGACAACTTTCAAATTTTCTTTGTCAATGTGTTGATTATTATCTCATATATGTTGTGCCACACATGATTTGTCTACCGTGCCATATCTTACCTGTGCGAGATGTTCACGAAATCTGGTGGCTATGTTTCTCCTAGTTTGACCCACGTATTTGAGATCACAATCTTTGCAACTAATCTCATAAATGCCGGACATTTCAATGACTTTGTCTTTTGTTGTCTTTGTTTTTCGTAATGACCGTAGAATGCCGTGTTCCTTCAAAACAAGTTAACTTTCTTGTATCTTTTCGAGAAATAAAGATAATTGCCACAAATACTCAAAAACTGTAAAATTATGACCTAAGAATGTCTTGATGCTTCAAAAATAATTTCGTTTTTATGTATTTGTGGCGAGAAATAAAAATAATTGCTACGAATACTCCTTTTAAGAATGCTTTGATGCCTCCAAATAAATTACTTTTCTCATATGTTTTGCGATAAACACAAACAATTGCTATAAACACTGAAAAATTGTAAAAGGATGACTTTTAATGAATTTATTCTTCAAAATAAGTTACTTTTATTGTGTGTTTTACGAGGAATAAAAATAATTGCAAGTTTGGTGTATGTAAAAAAAATCTGTGATTATTGCGTTTTATATTTAGTTTTATCGCGTAGTAGAGAGAGGGTGAAATGTTGTAGACAGGTGTAGTAGTTTTCCTCAAGAATGTAAAGTAACGATTCTGCATTTTACTGGGCATCAGTTGCATGCTTGTTTCAGTATTTGGAACCGATCCAGTAGAACGGTTGCAAGTAGATACTTCAGAAAGTTTCCTTAACAATTACAAGTAGAATGAATGACTCCATTCGTGACATTATCTTCGGTCTTGCAGGATGTGATAAAAAATTTGCTGCGTACTATAATTTAAAAGGACGAATAATCAAATAAACCCTTTATAATTGGGTTCCAATTAGGACGTTTAACAATTCTTGGATCATGATTCTCTGGTTATACTTTTGATAGAGTAAGGTTTCGTCTGAAGCTTCTTTAAATATCAACAATTGCGTTATGAAAGCAAATTAATAGAAAATTAGACTTTCCCACATTATATATAATATAGAAAAAATGAAGAAATAATGGGGGTTAGCTTTATACCTAAAATTGTTCTTACAAAACGTATAAGAACAATAAAGTGTTATTTACATCTAGACCAAATTTCCAATTCTTTTAGAGGTTATATAAATCCTTCGATTTCGCACCGTTTGGTATTTAATTTAATAGCCGTAAATCTCTGACATCATCTAAGTATGACAACCAACATATCCAAAATGTCAGTAGATTTATTATAGATAAAATCCACGTGGTGTCGGTTCTCCTAAACAAAAATCATCGAGTAGGCTTTCGACTAAAACAGGCTTGCCGATTAAAAGTAGCAAGCGGAGATACTAACGGAGCAATTTCCAATGAGCATTGTTGACGATAGAATCGATATAAGAGGCAGAGATATCCAACCTTTCTTCAGTGGTCTAGAGAAGCAACATTGACTGTGATATATGCCCCTCGTATGAGGCGAACAGCTCATTTCTGAATATAATCTAAAAGAAACAAGGTTGTCTTTTCTACAGTCCCATAGACATGAGAACAATATTTCAACTGTAGCCGTATCTGTACTTTATACAGCGCAAGAATCTGCTGCGATCAAAAACACACCTTCAACTCGAAACAAACCCAAGTTTCTTTGCTGCAGCGATTGGAACATTGGAAACATGTAAATGTCAGAAAATATCCCATGCAACTATATCCAATGTAGAGAGTGTGGGAAGCATTTTCCCCATCTGAGCCTCTGGTCTCATAGGTCAATTATCTTTGATGCGATGCAATTCTGTGTTTTTGAAGCATTAAACATAACCAGATTCGCGTAGCCCCAGCTAAGAATGTTAAACATGTCATCATTTAGGGAGTTGGTTATTTGGACTCTCATTGATAAGGAACTTTTTTTGTCTTAAAAACAAAAAGAAGACCGCACAATTATTAAAACAAATTGTGCAGGAATTCCTTCTGTTTCCAAGATGATAAGGAACTAGAAGGAGGTATTAGAAGAGTCGGTGATAACCTACTGTAAAGGGCGCTATCAAGAGCAACGCCGTGCCTCGGATTGTTGGATGTCAACAGGTCATTTATATGCAAAAGACAAAGCGTAAAATCTAAAACAGGACCCTGGGGAACACCCGCATTAATTTCTAATTTATCCGATGTAAGGCCATCGATAACATTATTCAAGGAGCGCCTTTCAGAATACCAGATATTCATTGGCCGAGTTTAGAAGGAGATCCGTATGATGGAAGTTTATTGAAGAGTATCGCATGCTATACCTAGTCGAATGCTTTGCAAATATCCAATAAACAATTCCTTGACTTTCTTTAAATTTTTCGAGAGCAGAACTTCAATTGTGATGAGTGACGTATGTCAGAATATCGCAAATAGGTCGGTTTTGAAGAAAGCCATATTGGTGCTCACTGAGGGTGTTTGATTTTTCGAGGTATTTTAATTTCCTAATTCGTCCCATTTAACTAATTGATAATGCCAGATTGGTCCAGTCTATTTCTGTGAGAAGTTGTCTGTAGAGTTTATGTTGCGCTCAGCTCACGCAGATTTCATACAGGTTTTATACAGCTCTCTTTGAAGACCGTATTCGTGGAAATGCTTTCCGAAAATATGGGTTCAGACCCTCTCAAGGCGCGTCCTGGTAGAACCAGTGCCAAGCAATTTTTCTCCGGCTGATGTAGCAGCTTTCCAAAGCACTACCAATGGATTCGGGCCACTGTACTGCTGGTGGTCAGCTTGTGGAACTGCTTTACACCTATACCCTCGATGAGAAAAGACAGGGCCGCCAAGTGCTGGACTTTCTCCGCTACCCTGATTAGTTGACCGACAGCTAATAACCCACGTGGCAGCTCCCGGCGTTTTAGACTAAATATTGGCCGTAGAGTATTCCCAGTTCTCAACATCTATAAGGTTATATGTGATGGTACTACACTGGGTTGACTCCGAGTCGCTGGTTAATTGATAGACAGCTACTAATAACCCAAGTGGCCACTCCTGGCGGTTAGATCAAATATTGAGCGTAGAATATTCCCAGTCCTCAGCATCTATAAGGTTATATGATAATGGTACTTACCCTGGGTCGACAGCAAGTTTCTACCATCTTTAAATAAACATGTTTATGTTCTGATTGTTTTCAGAGCGGTCTAAATAAAGGCCTAAAAGAAGAATTCCTTTATTTATTTGGTCTACCCTGTAGAGCGGTGAGGTTATTTCATTTGCTAGTCTTCAAGAGACATTTATTTTTCCATTCAAAAATCTGACGTTTGCCATGTCCTTGGTTATAAGATGTCCTAAATGAAGTGTATGCAGTAACTTAATACGGAATCCTTGAACCGATTTTAGAAGCGATTCCAAACACAGTTATTGCTATCCAAGTTTTCTACACTGTTGATTCAGTTTCAAATAACAAAAATCCATAAACAAAGAAAAAACTCCGGAAGGCATCGCATAGAAGCCGATTTGTTTCCTAGTTCAGTCGGAAGGATATGATGAAAAATCAATGCTAAATTCTATTTTCAAGTATTTCAGTATTTGATACACTTCATTTGATTCAATATTAAAACTTAGGGAAAGGAAATGGCATCTAGTTGCCTTAGGGATATTTTTTACATGGTTGTTGATTGAGATATTGCTCCGTTGCAAGTTTCAAGGCCCTGTCTAAAAGGCTTCGTTATTTCGTTAGTCTGAAATGTAAAAATAAGGAACGAAAATAACAAATGTCAATAAAATTTTCTGAATGTACTCTTTGCTGGAATTTATATTTCACTCGATTTGTTATTTATTTTAAAAGCTACATTGAAATTGCTTTCAATGCAATGAAAAGCAATTTTTATGGCTTTGGAAGCCAGCATTCAATTGAATGTTTTTGTATAATTTCCAACGTAATTTAATTGAATGTTTATACAATTTTTCAGCAGAATGTACGAAGCTTATGAAATAGCACGTTTAACTAAGAGCCTCGGTGGTTCAGGGGCAAGAATGTGTGCCTCTGAAACGAAGGGTACTGGGTTCGATCCCAGGGTTCTCCTTTCACTTTTTCAGTACAAACTGTAACATTAACATCAACCGAGATTCTGGCATTGTATTTAAGCAAGTTGAATGTCTGCACGTTCCGCCATTCGGAGGGGGCGTAAAGCCGTCGGTCCCGTGTCCATGCGATGTTGGGCACGTTAAAGATTCTTACCCTCCTGGGGTTCGGCAAAATTTCCAGGATAGTAAGGTGAAACTGCTCCCTGGCGTCGGTGATTTGCCATAGTCGGGGAAATAGGCCGAAGTTAAAGGAATAAAACAGAAAAAAACTTTTTAAAACTTCACCTTCAAATTAAATTACATTGTTCTTTTAAATGACAAGCTGCACTTAATTTTCTTTTGCCATTACTTTGCTGCTACGACAATTTAATCTTCTTAAATAGGATGGCAACTTTTAGCCAATTTTCGTAGACAACATTTTCGAAATCATTTCTTTAAGCCTTCTAAAACTTTTTGGAATGAGCGTAAACTAAATCAAACCACATAAATATTAATGTAAAATTTAATTATCCGGTCAATGAAGATAGCGATATGAAATTAATTACACAAAATTCAATAACCTCGTGAAATTTAAAGGTAAAAGTAACGTTTTGAACCAATGGTTTTGAACATTTTATAAGTGACCTTAGTACCAGTGATTGCTTTATTACTAGTATTTTCATCTAGTGAAAACTAATATTTTTGATTAAATATTAGTTTTCTTCCTGGAAGTGGCATAAAAATTCCAACATTTTGAGGTCATCTATAAAATACGCAGAATGAAATACGATTATAAATATTTGTCACCCTTAAAAGTAATAAAGGTCAGTCAATATGTCAGTGTCATAAAGCGAAATTAGTTCCGTTCGATAGAATTTATATTGGGATATGTGGGGGAAACATTTACCCACATCAAATATCATGGGGTGCGATTGCAATATCTAGCCAACCAGTCAACCCAGCAATACATTATTGTAGGACTGTAGTTATGCAACCCATCAAACAGCAATCTCAACGTGTAAATAGCTGACATAGTTGGCTAATGCCTAAAGCGACTAATACACTACTAGGAGAGATTGGAAATGCATTCAATTAACGGTTATAAGCTAGGTGATATTGGGGCAGCCATATAACCAGATAATAGTATCGGCCAGTAATGACTTAATTAAATTTCGAGAGGTCAGACATTAGCTAAAAATTACACAAAAAGAAATCTACACGTATAATCCAAAAAGTATCAAAGTTCTATCTTCTTCAATAAAACCGGGAATAAAGTAGTAATGTCGTAAAGTACCTACAACGATGAAAATAATTACTAGAAAATAACATTATCAAACGCAAATCTCTCAGTAAGAATTCTATCGCGGAGAGGAAGATATCAATATACAAAATTATATGACACAAAAAAGATATATCCAGATTATTTGAGCAATTTCCAGAGAAATTGTTGTAAAATCATTGAAAAAAACTTACAGGAAAGATTCCTTGTGTAAACGAAATAATTGCGCGAAATTTAAAATAAACAGTTTGGTGTAAAAATGAAAAAAATAATTATTGAATGTAATAGCGGCATATTATAAATCGCAGCGCAGTGGGTTACCATTTCAAAAAAAGTAATGCGAGAAAATCTAACAATATGCGTGTACAAAGTCATATAGCAAAAATTCTGTTACTCATTGTGAAAAACAAGAATACGAAGCAAAATTGATTATGTAGGTATTACATGTACTGAAGAACCGTTTGGATTTGACCCGGCCTAGGAACACAGCAGCAAAGGCGTAGATATGTTTTTTTATGGAAGGATATTCTGAAAATACAAAAGTTAAAAAATTAACAGTCAAAGGCTTAAAAAGGTATTGAATAAAAACAAATGAACAAACAATTGCGGAAATAGTAAAGAAAAAAAAATCTAATATAACCCACATAACAAAATAAAGACAATTACTCGAAATCAGAGTAATACCGAGGTTCTCTTTTTTTGTTGGGCAGATGCCTTCAAAACCTTTCCTTCATTTATAGGATTGCTCTGATGCGCATATACAAAAAGGCTAGTCCATCTAACATATGTTGTCCCATTGTTAGCTGAGTCTTATTTTCAACGTTCTCAACGCGGAAAAACACTTTTCTGGAGATGCTACGCAGACAGGAAAAACTGCAGAAATTCTGGGTGCGAGATGTATACTTCTTTCAGATCATTTGAGCTTTTCTACAACCCCATCAAGCACCTAGGGAGCAGTTGTTCTATTTTCCATCCCACAAAATTAGCTGTAAATTCAAATCCAAGGTTACTCACAAGAAATCTGGACTCTTGCTCTTATTTTCATTTTCCAGCAAATATTTTGGCACATTTTCTTTTACTGATAAAATCTCGTCGTCATTTTTGTGTATTATAACTGCAACAATGATATTTTGTGACGAGGCCTTGGCTTGCAGACCGTTTTCTCCGTGACACAGATTGGCGGTTACATAGACGGATCTCGGGCGCCAGATTTTATATGGTTTACTCCCTGTTGAGAGAGTCTGCGACCTCTGCACGAAACTCTGACCGATTTAACGATCAGAGTACCAGGGTAACTCTGTGGGAGGGGTTCGGTCGCCATTAGGTGATACGGGCTAAATTTAGTGACCCCCGAGTGAGCGGGCTTTAATGGCTGACTCGGCGTGATCCGACCACTTCTGTCTTATCGAAAGATGTAGCAGATTTTGTAAGGATGGGTTAAGGGGTTAGATACGAATTAATTGAGGTTCTTTATTTATCCAACCCTATATTTTAGAACAGAAACTATTTACAATATATATATATATATATATATATATATATATATATATATATATATATATATATATATATATATATATATATATATATATATATACATATACAAAATACTATTTACAATCTATGTACAATTGAAGCGTGTGGGTCATAACGATAGCCAGAACACGGCTCTCTATAAAGCGACAATGGTTAGTGTTGGATGAAGCATACGGAGTCAGAAAGGTATATACGGTACCGGCGGTGTTTACTAAATCAAGCGGCAAACGGCAGGACGCAAACATCTTGATTACTTTAGCGAGCCAAAATAACACAAGAGTACAATGTATGGGGAGGAAAGCCTGGAGCCAGCCAAAGTGCACAGGGTTAATTGGAAATGTTCGTGCTACTTGTAGTGACCTAGACAGGCTGTGAATCCTCAGCGTCCCTATCGGGATCAATCCAAGATGAATATATATATATATATATATATATATATATATATATATATATATATATATATATATATAAGCTGTCAGTATATTTTGATGCCAACGGTCTACTGCAGCTCGGCGTGTACCATTACTTTTGGACCATTTGTAGACATAATGGCAATGATATAGTTAACAAGATATTTTTTTCGTTTATTTTTTACACTTTTTGTATTGCGTATTAAATAGCTTTATTTCTTGTAAAAAAAGTTATATTCTCTTACCAAAATTTACTACCGAAATAAACTTCCTGCCTCAAAACATTTTGTTATCCCAGTAAGTCACTATTTTGTGTAAAAAAAGACATATTTGGACACAATACCTTAAGTTTGTCCGTCGCGTCTCTCTTTAAAAAAAAAATCTTGGTAAAACATGAGACGAGACGCGTTTTCAAGGCATGAATAAGGGCAAGTCAAAAAATTGAGGTTATGTAATGTAACTTATCATAAATTCTGTTGGTGAAGTAAATCGATACACACAGTCGGATTCTTACATATTTATGAAGTAGAAGCACTACGAGCACGAGCTACTGGGCCTGGTCAACGACATTTCGTTTCGGTCTTTTAGTAATAAACTGTCGACCTATTTCGTGTACAGTTTAGATTTAGACTGTTTCTTAATTCCTGAAATAAAATAGCAGGGTACGAAGAACAACCACAACAATTAATCACTGACCTTTTAATTATACTAAAAGAGATAGACACGAAATCTGGTAGTTGAATCCTTAAATGTCGGCGTATCAAGGCAAACAAAGATAAGCGTCTAAATACGAGAATATATTATCCAAGATTTAGCATTTCTTAAATATGTAATTAGGAATCATAGATAAAATAAGACATGTCGCCAATTCTTTTAGACATACAAGAATACTACTACGCTACATATAAAATCAAATTAAATGCCTTTAAATCCGAATACATATATCTGTTTTGATTAAAAAAATATATATATTATACCAAATTTTTTGCACCGCTAAAAATATCACAACAGCAAATCCGACTAAGTATAACAGATCATGTGAAATATCTCGGCGCGCACCTTTTTTTTCCCTCAGGGCTCGTTCGCGGCCTTGCCGCCCCGATAGCACCGCAACCCTTGGTTGATTGTGCATGCCCTTAGTCTTACTCCACCCATTCCAAGATCACTGTGCCTTGAACTAGTCTGCACAGCGATTGGTAGGGTGAAGTTTTATATTGCTCTGTCTCCGGTCTAGAGTGACCGTAGATCAGTTGTCTTTTCCGGTCCAGAGCTATACACTCACACAAGATGTGCTGGGCTGATTCCTCCCCCTCGCCGCAGAGTCTGCATGCGAGGTCCCCTTCGAACCGCCCCATTTTATGCAGGTGTTTCTTGACGGCCATGTGTCCCGTCAAGAGACCTGTTGTGTTTCTGAGCTGTCCTCTGCTAAGGTTTAGCAGCTCCACAGCTCTCTTTGAACTGGGTCCGTCAATTATTGACTTCCCATGTCTGAGCCCTGGACAGTCCGCCCAGTACACCTTGTGTTGGTTTCTGACCCAGGATTTAATGGCTCCCCTGGCAGTGCTCTTTGACACGCCCAGGGCAGGTTCTGGTCCCATAAATGGTTCTGCTGACCCTCTCTTCGCGAGACTGTAAGCTTCTTCATTGCCTTTAACCCCCGAGTGACCCGGCACCCAGATGAGGGTCACCTCATTCTGCCCAGCCAGGTCGCTCGTCTCGTCTCGGCACTCACTCACCAGCCAGGAATTTACCCGTGGGCTACTTAGTGCCTTAAGGGCTGCCTGGCTGGCTGTGGCTATGAGGATCCGCTTGTTGGTGTAGCCCCTCCTCTTGTTCTCCCGCACACAGTGCAGGATGGCGTACATCTCGGCCTGAAACACCGTTGCATGGGCTCCGAGGGAAATACTATGACTTACCCTCGGTCCTTCCGAGTAAACACCTGCCCCCGTCCCACGCTCCCCGCCAGATCCGTCCGTGAACCAGACGAGCGCGTCCCGTGGCATGCCCGGCGTCTCCTCCCGCCATGCCTCGCGATCAGGGATTTCCACTGTAAAGTTGTTTTCCCTGCACATTCGCGGGCTCGCGAAGTCTGACCTCATTTCAAGCATGGGCTTCTTCACGATCTCCTGAATTTTGCAGTGGCCCCTGAAGCCTGGGTTGATCTTCAGTCTACCATTGCAGGCTAGTCTGTATAGTCCTAGCCTGGCCTCTCCCATAATAACTAAGTGTAGGGGGGTAGATCCAGCAACACCTCCATGGCGGCTGTTGGGGTTGAAGACATGGCCCCTGTGATGCCTAGGCAAGCCATCCTTTGGATCTTGCCTAGTTTTTGTTTGGCACTGGATTGTGTCACCTTAGGCCACCAGACCAGTGCCGCATATGTTAACGATGGTCTGACCACCCTTGTGTACAGCCAGTGGGCCATACTAGGTCTTAGTCCCCACGTTTTTCCATATAGCCGCCTAGTGACGGCTAAGGTCATGACTGCCTTACGCAGTATTTTTCCAATGTGACCATTTCAGGTTAGCTTAGAGTCCAATACGACCCCAAGATATTTTACCTCCCTGGCCATTGGAACGCTCCTACCGTATAGAGTGAGAGTTCTGTGGCTTTCACACTTCCTCCTCCTCGTAAACGGCACGACGGTTGCTTTCTCGGGGCTCACCCCGAGCCCTTGATCAACCGTCCACCCTTCCACCACTTTCAGTGCAGTCTGCATACGCTCCCACACTGCCTGTGTGCGGCGCGCACCTTGGTCAAAGGTTAAATTTGCAGACACATCCACGCAATAGAAAGATAGGCTTTTTCCGCAATCGTAACTTATACCGCACCCACATCAAGAGAAACGTAAGTTTTATAAACAATTTAATATACATAGCAGTACTCCGATCAGTAATGACCTATATGGATGCCACGTTTTGGGAGGGCTGGCTACCATAGCCGTATTACTTTACAGGTTTTCGCTACAATTAGTATGCCGTACTGAAGAGCTCTAATTAGAGCGAAACCGGTCTACGGTTCTAATTGTGGCGAGAATACATCTAGCCTTACATAATTTATCTTATATTAGGGTAGAAATGGGCCAGGGCTGACAATTTACTAAATTGTTGGTTGTATACAGTCTCTATTTTTTAACACTTTGTGTTATTTGGAGCTGGCGTGACAACATACTACTTGGTTCCGCAACTAGGTGGCAGCACGTTACTTCGTGTCTTTCCACTCACTTAGTGATTACTTTATTACCACTGGTGACGTTCACCTGACCAGCTGAGTTTTAGCACTCATGTGTTGGCTGTTAACAATTCTGCTGTTGTAAATGTTATGAACGCAGAAGCAACAGTTATTCTATTGTCTAAGGATAAACCATGAACACATTCGTGACCTCAAGCGGTATTTTGACATTTTTGGCTGTCATTTTAAAATTGCGCGCTATTAGTTTGTAATTATAACCCTACATCTAAATCAAAGCAACCTTTTAAAAAGTTTTAAAATCGAAAATGAATAATGCAAATGACGATAACTTAAAAACCTCATTGTAATGGAATTAGCTGATCTTAATCCTACAATTTAGCTCTCATATCAATGTAATAGGACAGTCGATAGAAAATGTAGCCTAGTCAATGAATATTGTTCCGCCTGAGAGACATGAGGATGACGATTATTATATTATGGTTTATGGTATGGTATTACAAGGATGTAATATCAAATTGCACACCACATGATTTTAATAACCATTTAAGAATGTCTCAAACAACTTTTCATTAATCGATAATTACAGAATACCTGCGAAAATAAACAAATTCAGAACAGTGTGTGGCTACTTAACTACATGCTCCATAATTATGTTGTGAGTCGGCGAAAATTAATTAAATTCACCGGGATAGGTGAATGCATAAGTTGACCCAATTATTTAAATGTTAGCACTTGGCACCTTGGTGAACGCAGCCATGTGAAGATCATTCTTAATTTGCTGGTAGGTTTTATAGTTTAATTTTGGTGGTATCTGAAGAAGCTGCCATCTAAGCAAAACTAGTTATACAGTCCAATAAATGTGTGAAAGGTTTCTTAATTGATTTTTTGGGCGATCCTTAAGTAGACAAGTCCCGTCCATGCATCGAGAGAGCCGCATTGCCGGACGGTGCTTATGGCTCTAGGGTCCTGCCTGACCTAACCTGCCCTGTAGGTCAGTTCAGGCAGGCCCCTAGAGCAATAAGCACCGTCTGGCAATGTTGCTCTCGCAATGCATGAAATGATGGGACCCGACTACTTAAGGATGACCATTTTTTATTTATTTGCTTTTTTCCAGGACTGTTTATGTAGTCAAATTAAAATGTACAAAATTAAAAATTTCAGAACAGAGGCTGGGGAAGTGATCAAGTAGCTCCAGATAGGATGTCAGATCTTTACAATAAACAAATTGAATTGTGGGATCAAGTTTCTAGAAGAAGTTCTCTTTCTGCATTATCGTTAGCATCAATGACTCACAAGAACTATACGAAAGAAGACAAGGACGAAGATAATACAAAAAAGAGTTCTCCTTCTAAATCACATAGGAATGCAGAAAATTCTGCCAGAATGATGAAGGAAATGTTCCGACATCATCTAGAGCGAACTATTGGTGGTCCAGGTAACAATTTCCACAATTTAAGCGTCAAAACAAATACCTCATCTACTGGGTACAAAATAAAAGTTTACAAACCTATTGAATGTCTTCCATTATGGATTAATTAATTTACATACTATTTAAATTGATAGAAAATCTGTTTTAGTCCATAATTTTTGTTATAGATTTTGATGGTTTGATATTGTCTCCAACAAGAGATAAGCTGGAACCAACAATACCTAGAAAAGATGGCGATTCTAGGAGCTCACAAAAAAATAGTCCAAAGAAAAGTTCTCCAATGAAATCATCATCCCTTAAACGAAATAATCAAAAAGCTAATAAAAGTGGTCCTAGAAGCGGTAAGTCATTCATATTTCATCTATTAAACCATAATTTAAAGGCTTTGTATTATGTTTTATATAATTCTTCTAAAAAGCTGTGTTTAAAACGTGTTTACCAATTAGAAAAATTATGGGATTAGATAACTATGTTAGACAATATACATATATTAATTAATTATTATTTCTGGTATAGGTGATCTAAAGGTACACAGAGCAGCAGTAGATTCTTGACATTAAAATATTGTGATTTACCCAAACTTAGCTTAGTCCAAAATGAGTGAAATTTGAAACCTGTGATGGGCACTGATAGGTACAATTTGGAGAACCCATTTCATCACAATAGAGTTTTTAGACCTGACTGTTTATTCGTCTGTCTGATGACGCTTTGTTAGCGAAACGATTGTCAGGTCTAAAAACTTTATTGTTATGAATTGGGTTGTGCAAATTGTACTTAACTTAGTCCAAAAGTCAAAATTGTAACAGATGCAGAGTGTTAAATTGCATTTCGATTTTCTTTGATATTTAGAAAAGTATTTGACTTATCTTGCAAATAGGTACAGATGAGTTTTTCGCAATGATAAAAATTAATTAATTTCCCGTTTGGCTCTAACGGTTAGAGGACACTGCTTGTTGTACCCTTCAAGTTTTAAAAATACTCAAACTGTTTACAGCAAGTACACTTGGAGAACACCCAAATCACCACAACAGATATTTCAGAGACCTTACGATCGTTTCGTTGACCAAGTCAACATCTTCAGAGGAAGAAAAATTCTCTCTGAAGATGTTGACTTGGTCAACGAAACGATCGTAAGGTCCCTGAAATATGTGTTGTGGTGATTTGGGTGTTCTCCAAGTGTACTTATTAGTGCTCATCACAGGTTCCAGTTTTCACATACTGTTTACAGTATATGTATATAAACACCGAATTACTAAAATTTCTTGAAAAACACAGTCAAATCCACGACAGGCAGTATGGATTCCGTCAGCGCAGATCAACTGCCGACCTCCTTTCCTTTGTCACCCATTCTTGGAGCAAGTCTATGGAACTGCACGGTGAATCCCAGATTGTCGCTCTAGACATATCTAAAGCATTCGACCAGGTCTGGGACACAGCGCTGCTTAATAAACTTCCGGCCTATGGCGTACCACCAAAACTATGTACCTGGACAGCAAATTTCCTCTCCAACCGGAGCATTTCTGTTGTCGTGGATGGCCATTCCTCTAAACTGTATCCAATTAATGCAGGAGTCCCTCTAGGTTCAGATTTTCCTTTTCCTTTTATGTTTTAATTGGGAAAACTGATGTCAGGAAGGTTCTAAGCCTGTCTCTTTAGCCCAATTAGATGAGCATCGCAGACTCATGGAGGGTTCTGTCTCGGTGGATCTCCAAAAAATATTAGACTGGGGAAGTAGAAACCTTGTACAATTCAACTCCACCAAACCTCAGTCTTGCTTTCTATCTCATAAGAGATACACCAGCCCTAGACCCATCACAATGAACAACCAAGTTCTTCAAAGTAATGAGTCCTTTTCACTTGTTGGCATTTCTGTGGATCTAAATCTCAATTGGCACCAACATGTCACATCAATTGCAGAAGCGGCTGCTAAGAGATTAGGTTTCCTCTTCCAGGCTTGCAAATACTTTTCACCAGCTAATCTCTTTACCTTATATACTTCACAAATAAGGCCAAACCACAAATACTGCTCCTAGATGTGGGGTGCCGCTGCCGCTTCTACACTTGCTATCCTGGACTCACCCAAAGACTGCCATCCCTTGCCCACCGACGTGCCGTTGGTGATCTCTCTATCTTCTATAGATATCTGCACGGGCACTGCTCAGAGGAGCTTTCTTCCATAGTTCCTCCACCTGCTGCCCCCAACAGATCTACCAGGGGAACAGAGCGAATGCACCCTTTTACTGTCCAGGTCACCAGACATAGAACATCTTGTTATGCCCACTCTTTTGTCCCGAGGACTTCCAAGTTGTGGAATTCCCTGCCGGAACATGTTTTTTCTTCCCCTCCGAATCTCCAAACATTCAAGTCCAGAATTAACAAGTTGCCTCTTTCCTCCTTGTCAACACCCACGTTACGATAGTATTTAGGCTGTGAGCCCTCGTGGTGTGTTGTTGAAATATAAAAAAAAAGTATTCTCTGGTATTTTCTTAACAGCAAGATTAAACTTGTTGAATGTTGCTGAAACCGGAAGAGAGTGAAAGAGAGTGTTGTCTAAAAGTATATGTCTTGTTACATACATGCTTTAAAATATTTAAAATTTCACATTAGAGTACCTAAATCTTTTATAAGTGTTAATATAATTCTAATGTTATAATTTTCTTTCAGTCCGGTCCCAGTCTGTAGGTCCTACGGATGCCAGAGCGGAGAAGCGTTCCCCAAAGCGCCAGTCAAGATCAGCCACTGTGAAGGAGAGGAAGATGTCTGGAAACGCAACTGTCAACAAAAGACCTCGACCTTGTAAGCTAAAGCATGTGACTATATTAAATAGTCAATGTGTGTGCCAAGATCGTGGCAAAGCTTTCTGATTGGCTATTTGACACATAATGTAAAAGCAAAATGCAAATTGCATATTGCAGTGCAGAAATTATATATCTATCGCTTTTGGTTTGCAATTAAAACATCGGTCGTAAATATTACACCTGCTTCCTACCGTGTATGTTTGTACTGCGAAGCAAAGCAAGCTCACTTTGTATGGTCTGCATGAAGCTTGATTATATTGTATTATTTTAAATTTAATACAAAATTATCATTTTAGTGAAATTAAAATATATCTAAATTAAACAAAATTGGTTCAGTGTTATTATAAAATACAAGTCTATTGACTAAAAAAATGAGAGCCTTTCAAAAAAGATCTATCATATCTTTTGGCTAATTTTACAAATAAAAATGGGCACACAAGCTTTACTTGCATTGATTACATGGTGACAGACATATCAGGGAGTCACTGTTCCTGTGGGGTGGTGGATCCAGGTATAGCCGATCATCTCGCACATGTTTTGTGTATTGTGGTATACATGCATCTGTTGCATTTACTGGTCACCTTCTGACAACAACTTTATCCAGCTCCTCGACTACCTTTCTGAAAAAATCGACCATCTGATTTCTGAATATCCTTCCTCTGAGGTCCCTACTCTTGGTGACTTCAATGTCCATAATAAGGAATGGCTAGGATCTTCAAAAACCGATCCACAAGAAAGAGCAGCGGAGGCCTCTGCAGTCAGCAATTCTTTAGCCAATATGGTTCAGCAACCTACTTACTATCCTCGCATCCCAACACACAGCTCAAATCCCTTGGATCTTCTTCGTACTACAATACCTGAATGCTATAAGGCATCAGTCACCGCGCCCTGCCCACCCCACTCCCCTTTGTTCGCTCAGACCACGGCATGGTCACTGCTTCCTGCACAATGCAACCCGAGGTCACACAGTCATCACACCCACGTATCGTTTGGCACTACAACTCCGCGAACTGGGACGAAATGCGGGATTAGTTTTCCCCATTTCCATGGGCGTCTGTCTGCTTCTCCCATCCTGACCCCTCTGATATCTCACAAAACATCACGGAAATTATCCAAGCTGGCATGGAATTATTTATTCCACATACACAGAAAACCTCTTCAGCCACTCAAAAGCCCTGCTTCTCTAAATCCTGTGACAAGGCCAGACTTGAAAAGGTCAAAGCTCACAAAACGCTTCTACACAATCCCAGTCAAGAAAACCGTCAAGCATTTAACGACGCAAGAAACCGCTATGTCCGCATTCTTTTCGAGGCTAAAAATTCGTTTAATAACCACATCAAAAACAAAGTCCTCTCAAGCTCCAACGGCAGCAAACCCTTCTGGACTCTTGCTAAATCTATTGGGAATAATTTCTGCAAGAGCACGTTCCCACTTCTTGTTTCAGGGGATGAAATTGTTTCTACCGCCCTGGACAAGGCTGAACTTTTTGCCTCGTTGTTGCCGGCGGGCAATTCTACCCTCAACCCACCTCCAAATGTTCAACCACCAACAGTCCCCACTGTCACGCATAAAATGACTGATATCATTTTCAAAACTAAAATGGTACGAAAGATGGTCTCTTCTCTTAATACCAGGAAAGCCTCTGGCCTTGACGAGATCCAGCAATTGTTCTCAAAAAATGCGCACCAGAACTTGCTCCTGTCCTGACATCTTACAATAGAGGCATATTCCCTAGTAACTGGAAAACTGCTCGAGTACAACCCGTCCCCAAGAAAGGATACAAAGCGCTTCCTAGCAACTACAGGCCTATTTCTCTCCTTTCAGTCGTCTCTAAAGTGATGGAAAAGTATATAAACACCGAATTACTAAAATTTATTGAACAACACAGTCTAATCCACGACAGGCAGTATGGATTCCGTCAGCGCAGATCAACTACCGACCTCCTTTCCTTTATCCATTCTTGGAACAAGTCTATGGAACTACACGGTGAATCCAGATTGTCTCTCTAGACATATCCAAAGCATTCAACCAGGCCTGGCACGCAGCGCTGCTTAATAAACTTCGAGCCTAGGGCCTACCACCAAAACTCTGTACCTGGACAGCAAATTTCCTCTCCAACCGGAGCATTTCTGTTGTCGTGGATGGCCATTCCTCTAAACTGTATCCAATTAATGCAAGAGTCCCTCAAGCTTTCGCTTTAGCTCTTACTTTGTTTCTTCTCCACATCAATGACCTCGTATCTAGCACATTCAACCCAGTTCACAGTTACGTGGACGACAGCAGCCTCCACTCAAATATACAATATTCTAAGCCTGTCTCTTTAGCCTAATTAGATGAGGATCGCAGACTCATGGAGGGTTCTCTCTCTGTGGATCTCTAAAAAATATTAGACTGGGGAAGTAGAAATCTTGTACAATTCAACTCCACCAAATCTCAGTCTTGCTTTCTATCTCATAAGTGATACATCAGCCCTAGACCCATCACAATGAACAACCAAGTTATTCAAAATAATGAGTCCTTTTCACTTGTTGACATTTTTGTGGTTCGAAATCTCAATTGACACCAACATGTCGCATCAGTTGCAGAAGCGGCTGCTAAGAAATTACGTTTCCTCTTCTGGGCTCGCAAATACTTTTCACCAGCTAATCTATATACCTTGTATACTTCACAAATAACGCCAAATCTCGAATACTGCTCTCACATCTGGGGTGCCGCTGCCGCTTCTTTACTCGCTATCCTGGACTCCATTCAAAAGACAGCTCTACGTCTCATCGGTGACCCTACCCTCACCCAAAGGCTGCCATCCCTTGCCCACCGACGTGCCGTTGGTGACCTCTCTCTCTCTCTCTCTCTCTCTCTCTCTCTCTCTCTCTCTCTCTCTCTCTCTCTCTCTCTCTCTCTCTCTCTCTCTCTCTCTCTCTCTCTCTCTCTCTCTTAGATATCTGCACGGGCACTGCTCAGAGGAGCTTTCTTCCATAGTTCCGCCACCTGCTGCCCCCAACAGATCTACCAGGGGAACAGAGCGAAGGCACCCTTTTACAGTCCAGGTCACCAGACATAGAACATCTTGTTATGCCCGCTCTTTTGTCCTGAGGACTTCGAATCTGTGGAATTCCTTGCCGGCACATGTTTTTCCTTCTCCTCCGAACCTCCAAACCTTCAAGTCCAGAATTAACAAGTTGCCTCTTACCTCCTTGTCGACACCCACGGTACGATAGTATTTAGGCTGTGAGCCCTCGTGGTGTGTTATTGAAATATATATTAAAAAAAAAAGAGATGAGAGAGATCTGACAGTTCGTCGTAAGACTTGTATTATTTATAGGTAGATAAAACAGTATAATTGAAAAATATAAACTGGTTTAAACTTTAAGAAAAAGACTGTATTTAAAAGATGCCATACAAAGTGACTGCTAAAAATAACACATGTCAGCTTCTGTAACCGTGATCATTGGGTTTTGTGTGGTTGTGCATTTTTTATCTAATTCCTTATAATTGACAAAAAATGTTCCGGTGTTTTAGCATCCTTAAATACTACTGCCTCATCCCGATCTAAGCATAGTCCAGTCCCCTTAAAAAAAGAAGATGACCGATTGGCGAAAACAAATTCAAAATCTCAGAGTAGTATAGACTCTAAGCAAAAACTAGGCACAAAAGAATTTCGAAAAGGAGAACTAGGAGGTAAGGATAATAAGCACGATCATTGGCACACGCAATTACCAGTCTAGATGTAGGCATCGATTTGTGGTACCATCCTTTAGTTAATACTATGTATCACTAGCCGAACGCGAAAAGGGGGATTCAAATACTACAATCAAAAGCTCAACGGATCCAGAACAGAAGATAGAAGAGCCTGAAAACATCAACTATGAGCCTGTAGTTAAATCGCCTCCAGAACCCACCAGAGTCAAATCGCCTGAACAGATCCTGATGAGATCCCCAGATCCTGTCAACTGGACTGTGCCTCTCGATACTGGAAAGACTTTTACTGTAACACAGAATGTTAGAGAGGGTAATAAACTATTAATATTTCACTTCAATATCTACCAAGTAATACTTCATGTCTTGGTTTTGACTTCTTACCATTAAATAGATTACCTCCAATTATTTCTCATTTGTTTTTCTGGATTTTTACTGTATACATTGTAAAACAAATGTCCTAATTTAATTAACCATTATATTTATTTTTGATGTACTGCATAGAAAATTGAGTTGTTATTAAAATAGTATGTTTTTCTCTTAAGAGAACACTTTAGGTACAGCAGGGTAGTTCACTAAGATTACCCCACTTAGCTATTTTATCAGAGGCGGGAAAGATACTGATCGAAACATCAATACTTTTGAAGATATACTTTTCTAGAGTATCTTTAATACAAAGATACGAGGGTCGATCAGTATCCGTGTTAGGAATGAAGAAGCAAGTTTTTCAGTTTTTTTTTAATTTTTCTCTTTTTAGGCAAATTAACTTTTCCCAACGTTTCTGCCATTTCTTTAACCCCCCCAAAAAACACGATTTCTCAAAACTCCTTAAAATACGCTTCTGTCTCTGTAAAAACCTCGTTTGGGCTGAATTTTTTCCCCAAGCCATGTTTTCATATTGGGGAAGAGATAGAAGTCGCAGTCGCCAGGTCCGGCACCTACAGTGGGTGCCGCAGCAATTCATAGCGCAGTTAATGCAATATTTGGCCGCAACAATTCCAGATGAATATGCTGATGCGTCATCGTGGTGAAACAACATTTTTTTGCCAAATGGGGCCGTGTCTCTTTTAATTTCTTATCGAATCTCTCCCTTCCAATCGCAAAAACACGTGGCGATGACCTTCCCGGCTGATGGAACCGCCTTTGCCTTCTTCTGAGAAAATTCGCCTGAAAAATCTATTGTTTTGACTGTCGCTTGGTCTTGGGCATATAATCATGTATCCAGGTTTCATCAACGGTGACGACTCGACGAAAAAACTCCTGCGAATTTCGCTTAGAGTGGTCCAAACAGTGCTTCGACATTTACAGCCGTATCTGCTTGTTGTCCACCATGAGCAATCACTGCACCCATCAAACCGACACCTTTCTCATACTTATCCTGTAAAATATTGATTGGTGTTCCTTACGACACGCCTACGGCCTCTGCTACATGTCTTGGACCTTTTAAACAATTTCCTCGGTAACCACGTCGGCCGGACGGCCTGGCCGATCCTCATCAAAAACAGATATACGACCACGTTTAAATTCGTTGACCCAAAATCAAGGGTCGCCATAGACATCATCCAACTTTGCTTTTATTTCTTCACATGTTTTTCCATACAAAAATAAAAAGCCAATTACGGATTGATATTGCACTTTTTCCATTTAATCAAGAAACATGAAACATCTGTGATAAAACTGGCTATTAAATAAAAACTAATGAATCAGTATGAATCGGTCTAAAATTTAGTATGGTGTTGTTTGACAGCAACGCCACCTGTCTTTAAACATGGGTTTTTAATGATCGACTCTCGTATAAACCAGAAAACTCAACTAGTCTATTTAGCAGTAAATTTTGTCTGGTTTCTCCTTTAAGAAAGAGAAAAGCAAAAAATTACAAACACAAATATTCACACCTACCTTCAAAATAGTTCCTTTTAACACAAATAGTTAAAGGTATTTCTCTTCTAGACTATGAGTAGGTTTGCCTTAATTTTTCAGTCCATCTCCTGACACCCAGAAAAATTCAGACTAGTAAAGATGAAAAACCAGCTCAATAATAAATCCAGATTCAAATAGGTGAATATTACTTATATAAATTCTTTCCTTTGTGTGAAAAACTCAATCACTTGTTGTTGTCATCCCTGCCATACAAAGCATTCTTTTTTACCCCTTTGATGTATCATCCATGATTGCTTTTTAGTGACTCATTTAGCAACAAGTGTTACACAACCAATAATGCCATCTCTTGGTTACAAAATCAACAACTGTTAATACTTTACTCCTTTCAACAAATATATTGTCAGTTTGTGTTGTATCAAATTATTAGCGCCCAAAATTAAATCAGAAGACAAACATTTTTGGCAATATCTTTGCTGATATTCATGTTAAAACATTTTTATATTGATAATTTTAACATTTTTAGGCATTGCATCATTTTCAGCTCCATCTTTAAATGTTTATGTTAGTACAGAAAGTTTTACAGATTAAAAATCTTTAATTTATAACGATTTAAGTAGTACAGCTAGATTCAGATCAGTTGGCGAGAGTGATAACCTGTATTTCTAGAAAATGCTAACACAGGCTATAAAAATATTACACGATGACAGAATTGCAGTGGCATTCTATTGAATGTAATAAAATTAAGGACACTCCTAACCAATGTCAGTTTTACATTCTTCTATATAGACAAAAAGTCGAAGACGCAGCAAGTGCGTTATGGTAGTGAATTTTCATAAAAATGATCTGGCACAAAATATTTTATCATAACTTTTTTTCCTTGTAACATAGAAATCTAAATTTTGGTGTATAGTTTACCTTTGATATCGTAAACCTACCTACCAAATTTGGTTATCATAGATTTTTTATTTTTTAAGATAAAATTTTTTTTCAAATGAAAACTCAAAATTTTTCCGGAAAACCTCGTCCGATTTTTCTGATTAACAAACTTATCAAAGACATTTACAAAAAGAAGGTACATGCCAAATTTTTTCAAAATCGGTTTATTATTCTTTGAGATAAAAATTTTTTTCGAATGAAAATTCAAAATTTTCCCGGAAAACCTCGTCCGATTTTCCTGACTAACGAACTTATCCAAACTATTTACAAAAGAAACGTACATGCCAAATTTTATCAAAATCGGCCCATTACTTTTTGAGTTATCGGTGTGATACATATATATATATATATATATATATATATATATATATATATATATATATATATATATATATATATATATATATATATATATATATATATATGTGTGTATATGTATATATGTATATATGTATATATGTATATATATATATATATATATATATATATATATATATATATATATATATATATATATATATATATATATATATATATATATATATATATATAAACATATAAAAATTGAAACTGACCCCAGATATGGGTTCTAGGGGTCCTAGTTCGCGCTCATTTGCAAAAATTTTTTCAAAATTCAAAAGTCGGGATCTCCCCATTAGTGAATTTTTTCTACGAAAATTCACTAAAATGTGTAAAGATATGATCTATATCCTTTTTTTCAATTTAATAGTTAATTGCTTTTAATAATAATAATAATCGACTTTATTACAAAGAAAACAGATATAACAGATTCAAATATTTCACATACAGTGTCTCTAAAAGGTCTCTACAAAATGCTATGACAGATTTCTTAGGCTAAAATATTAGGATCTAGTCCAATTTATCTTAGTCCAAAAGTTGATCGTTTTCGAAATAGGTGTCGAAGTTATTATTTGTTGAAACTCCTTTTCAAATATCTATCTTAGTAATAACAGGATTTGCATGAAATTTGGTATGTAGATGTTTTTCAGGATGAGAAATCCATGTTTTGTCATAGTTTTAATGTACCTTACAGAGGGCGCCACCAGCAGCCCTTTGTTTACATTTAAAGCTCAATCACTTTTTTCTGCCTCGGTATATAAAATTTCTTATCAGAAGCTTTTATTAGGATGATATGTTAGCTTCAAAAAAGGTACACCTTGTAGATTTTGATTTGAGGAGCGGTTTCTGTGATAATCGAATTTAAGTGTTTCATTAACTACACATTATTAAGTATTGTCATTAGTTACAAAATAGTACTGTCAAATAATTATGTCTGACAAGTTGTCACTGTAGTTTTAAAAATTATCATTTCTTTCGTCAATTTCTCGCTATGGCCGTATCCCTACACTAACGCAGAAATGACCGATATGATATTAGTTTATGGTTATTGGCAAGGAAATGATCGGAAAATCGGTCAGAGAATGTCAAGAAAGATTTCCAAATAGACACGTTCCAAACCATCAAACATTTGCCGCTGTTGAAAGGCGTCTACGAGAAGCCGGTATATTTGTTCCTGCTAAGTTTGATTATGAACAGAATCGAGATGTTAGAACAGCAAATATCGAGGAAGAAATTTTAGAATGAATTGAAGAAGATCCGAGTTTAAGCACCAGACAAATTGGTTTGGAACTTGGAGTTTCTAAGGATACGGTGAACAGAACTTTAAGAGAACAGCAGTTACATACATTTCACCTCCAAACAGTGCAAGAGCTTTTACCTACCGACCTCAAATTAGGACTACGCTTTTGTCGTTTTATTAATGAAAAGATTGAAAATGATCAAAATTTTCATCGAAATATTTTATTTACCGATTGAATGCTGTTTTACAAGAAGGGGTATGACAAATTTACATAATGAACACATTTATGCTGACGAAAACCCGCATGCAATAAAGGTTTTGCATTATCAACGTGAATTCAAAATTAACGTGTGGGCAGGAATTATTGACAGATTTATCATAGGTCCTGTCATCTTACCACATCGCTTTTAGTTATTTTACCAAATTCATTTGATGAACTTCCAATAGCTGTTAGGTAAAATATGTGGTTCATGCACGACAGTGCACCACCACATTTAATGCTAGAAATCATTTAAATGACAGATTTTGGAATCGATGGATCGGCAGAGGAAACAATGCTCCTGTAAATTGACCACCTCGCTCACCGGATTTAACGCCCATGGATTACTTTTTATGGGGAACACTTAAGCAGTTGGTACATTCTACGACCTCCCTGGTTCGGACGCTTCAAGTGCATAAAAACAAAGACGGTTAGACCCAACTGCACCTGATATTCTGATATTTTCAAATAAATAGTCCATCGTATTAATATCGACTTTAGGAAATTTATCTGCGTCGTTATTTACATTTTAAAGAATTAAAATATCTTCATTTGAAATGATGGTTTTATGTCTCCGATATGTTTGCAGTTAAATCTTTTTATTATAGACCTTGAAAATATTTAGTCGAGGTCAGGGGTGTGTTACCAAAATAATATTTAGCGAATTTTCCTACATTTTTATGAAGGTCGTTTATTCGCTCTAACAAAGATCAAGAAAATAAACAGTAGTTGTAGAAAATTCTCAAACAGTTGGTAGAGGAATTAAAATCGTACGATGGTTTAAAAAGTCGATTGTAACATGTTATTAGCAAAACTCAAATGTTTGAGTGGTTTTTCCGTTTCAAAAGAGGTGAAATGCCAATTGAAGGCAAACCTCGCTCGGGTCGTTCTTCCACAGCTCGAACCGATGAAACTGTTAAAAAAATTTGCAAGATCATCCTGGAAGATTGATGACAAACCATTGACGAAGTTGTAGGGCTGTCTGGAGTCACTTGGACTTAAGTTGAGCAACTTTTAGCCGAAGATTTGGGCATGAATTAGGCAGCCACCATTTTCATCCCCAAATTGTCCATTAAAATTCACTGAACGAAACTCCCAGTCACTTTATGATGGTGTAAATAAATGAAAGACCAGACTAATAATATGATATCAGGAATCCTTGGCCAAGTGATGTTAATTTGCTTGTAGCATGTATTTCAGATAATGAATTTAACAATAAGTTGTCTTTTTCTTTGTAAACATAGATAATAAAATAAACTTTTAATATTGTACCAATTCATAATAATCGAGGCTTAGGCCAGATAAGTAAAACTTGTTAGTAATTCACAATCCATTGGGTCCTTCACCTGTAACACTTTCTGTGAATGTTTGGAATAACAGATAAAGAATATGTAACGTGTATAATTGCAGGTGATATCAGCAGTCGTCCCCACAGTGAAGTGAAAGCTTGGACGCCGCCAGATATGCCCCCACCTGTTGCCCAGTCAGCTCCTCCAACACTAGATCAAACAAAAGAACAAGGCATGTCTTAAACGGACGGATATTCCAGTACGGATCCGAATTCCGCTTACCATATTCGATTTGATTATGTTGCTTTAGGTATGGATTTAGCAGTGAAAAGTATGAACTCGAGTTAAGGACACGGCAGAGTCATCACTGCACAGGTTTGCAGAAAACCTGCATCGTACATCATCTCATCTGTCGTCTGTCTTTCAGTCCGGAAGACACATAGATCATCTTGTAGATGTCAGACGACTGTCAGATTTATTTCAATCGAGACAACAAACATAACCTCAATCTCAGATTGTGCAAGTGAATGCCCTTGCCATTTCTACAGGGTAGTAGCCAGAAACTTTTGACGCTAATGGCTATTTATGTTTTAATGGGTAACCCAATTCGTGATCCTATAGCCTGTCAGTTGTGTAAACAGAAGGAAAACGGTCGAATATTTGCTTCGGAGCCACATATATAGGTGCAATTGTACATGAAAGAGAACAGTGTCAAAATATGCTGTATCGTATTGCAAAAGACTGTAAGAATATAAATAATTAATAAATAATCATGATCCTATGTCGATGTAATAGAAAACCTAGGATAATTCCCATTCATGAGAAATTAAAATAGATAGTTTGTCTATGTCTAATAAACGTCTAGAGTGATTACCTATTAATAATAAGAGTTATTTAAGTGTCTAATGAGATTGAATGTTCTAAGACCGTAGCATTCTTAGACACGTAATTCCCTTAATAAACCTAATTCATTATTATATCATATATTATAACATTTAGTTATTAACGATGATCATATTTTGGCACTGACGATTTCCATATTTCATATTTTATAAGCGTTTTCATATTTATACGTGCGTTGACTTGATATTTTGTTTACATAACTGTAACGATTACGTGGCGACCCATAACACATGATCATCGGTGTTACATGATTGTCGGGATGCCACTGTTATATATATATATATATATATATATATATATATATATATATATATATATATATATATATATATATATATATATATATATATATTTCCGACCATCTGGCAACAGGATGTTATTGTGCCATTTGCTGACCTTATTTAAGTCACTTGCCTAGCTTTACATTTACCTACGTAACGACCAACAACTGCTTATGTTCCATGCATCCGTCTTTTAAGTCCGTCAAGGTGCCACATTTACACCTCATTGAAAGTCCAGGAGTATGCCCAGTTTTTATAATGAAAATTGTGATCTCTAATCAGTGCACTCGTGTTTTCTGCCACTGGTCAGTTAAAATTCAGACGAAAGTATCAATGGTTACATTATATATTCTGATATTTTATGTAGATGCGTTTGCTTGCAAGTTTTTCTGGTTAATTTAGTGTACATCGAACGCACTTACAATATTTATTAACCATACAGTAAAGAGTTATATAAAAGTTTCTGTTAAAACTGTCTTTTATTTATACCTTCCCCAATACCTTTCAGATATGGCAAAGCTAAATATCATGTACTGAAAGAGTGGCTAATGACAATTATGTCGAGGTCATACCACCTTTTTTCACCACCACCACATCTACTGAAAGTATATAAATGTAAGAACGATTCAAACAGTATGTGGAAATTTACGAAAGGTACAGTATTTAATAAAAATAATAAAACATGGGGGGAATAATGTAACAGCCATGGAATGTATTTAGTATCTTAATTCACTAAGTGAAGATTGGAACATGTGATGGGCACTGATAAGTACAGTTGGAGAACCCAAATCACCACAACATATTTTAAAAAGACCTGACGATCGTTTCACTAACCAAGTTAGCATCATCAGAGGATGAAAAATTCTAACTACTTTAAAAACTAACATCACCTTACATACTGGATCTTAGATAAAGAGGCGAAACCGAGAGGGGAACTAGTCGCATGCAAATTCTGCAGTGTATTGCATTTTTATCGCCGGACGCGGTCTTTATTAACTTATCTGAAAGCTGTTCCTTCTAATAATTTTGGGAGGTTCAACGACAACTAAATTAACATAGTTTCGTTTGGTGGAAATATCTGTACTCTTATGTTATCTCTAGGACGTGTTGAAACGTGGGAATTTATTTTATAAAGCAATCGATCAGGTTACTCGTAATCGGCGGTGGTGAAACGTTAATACATTTTTCGTTGTAACTATATTTCACAATATATATACTCTCGAACGCGTTTAGCTGTCCTGATTCTAACATTTTTTATTAATTTTAGATTATCTTCATTAACGTGATGATTATTATCCCAAATATGTCAGGCGACGGAAGATCTATCTATAGTACTGTATCGTAATTGGGCTAAGTGTTCTTTGAATCTAATTCCAATCGATCTTTTTGTTTGTCCAACATACTTAAGATTACAATATTTACAACTTATTTCATAAATTCCCGACATTTTTGCCGTGATATCCTTGTCTTTTGGGTTACCTAGCAAGTTTTTTAAGGTAGTTTTTGTAGAAAATGTTAGCTGCAAGTTGCGTTTTTTAAAAATGCTATCTAGACCCCTCGTGATTTGAGGTTCAAATGGTAAGAAAACAAAGTTTTTGTCGGATTTCTCTCTTCTAAACGTCGTTGATTCCGTCAACATTTTATTTATTTTTTGTTGATTAATTTTTCCACTAGGCAAGCAGTGTATCCGTTATATTCGACCACGCTCTTAATATAATTTAATTCTCTTGTATATCTACTTTTGTTTAAAGAAAAATTAATTAACCGATTTACTAAAAAATTCAGACTGGCAATTTTTTGTGTGTACATATGATGTGAGTCGTTCGGAATCTAGCTTAGAGTGGTGGTTCCTTTTCTATAGACATCGAATTTCAAAGTGTCGTTATTCTTGATAACTAGTACTCCTAGGAAGGGTAATTTGTTATTAATTTGTAAAACGTGGGTAACTTTTATAGAATCAAATTTATTGTTTAATTTGGCAATAAAATCTTCTATTCTGCAAATGTTTGTGTTAAACACTGTGAAAATATCCACGTAACAAAACCACACTCTAGGAAAATAACCACTTTCTTTTTCAAGATCTGTTTCAAATCTGCTCATGAAAAGGTCTGCAATAAATGGCGGTACTGGATTGCCCATTGCCGTGCCTTGGGTTTGTTCAAAAAATTCATTGTTCAATTGAAAAATATTTTGTTTGATACATAAAATTAAATATTCTTTGCAGACATTTTTCATCCTCTGATGATGATAACTTGGTTAGTGAAACGATCGTAAGGTCTTTAAGAAAGATGTGTTGTGGTGATTTGGGTTCTCCAAGTGTACTTATTAGTATCTTAAATATTGTGTAAATTTTTAATTAAATGTTAGTTTCGTTTAAAATGCTTTAGCAACTTGCTGTGTAATTGGCAGAGTTCACCAGGCGCCAACAGTTGAATACTTGTGTCAACGTATGCATTCACCAGTTCCTCTGAGTTTTTGCTGGAACTCAAGTGTTGCTGAATGAGAGACCACAAAATAGTGCTTGAAGTCAACAATGTATTCATCAGTCTCCAACCGCTGAAATAAGCACGCTTGGAGAACCCAAATCACCACAACACATTAAAAAAAGTCTGGACGCAGCAAGTGCGTTATGGTAGTGAATTTTCATAGAAATTATCTGGCACAAAAAAAAATTATAACTTTTTTTTTAACATATAAATTTTGGTATATAGTTTCTTTTTAATGTCGTAAACTTACGTACCAATTTTGGTTACCATATCTTTTCTACTTTTTAAAGTAATTTTTTTCTCCGAAAGAAAACCCAAAATTTTCCCGGAAAACCTGATTACATTTTCCTGGCTAACGAAGTTATCCAAGCTACTAGAGTTATCGGTGTGATACATATATATATATATATATATATATATATATATATATATATATATATATATATATATATATATATATATATATATATATATATATATATATATATACATATAAAAATTGAAAATGACCCCGGATATGGGTTCTAGGGGTCCTAGATCGCGCTCATTTGAAGAAATGTTTTCAAAATTTAAAAGGGGATCTCCCCATTAGTGAATTTTTTCTAAGAAAATTCACTAAAAACCTGACGATCGTTTCACTAGCCAAGTTAGCGTCATCAGAGGATGAATCATTCTAAATATCCACAACTCTATAGGTATTCTTCTGTAGGTAGTTGGTCACTAACGATTTAGTGATATTTATCTAAGTCATTACTGACTGACTACATGCAGAAGAATATAAATAGAGTTGTGGATATAAGATGTTCAATACTGCGTTTGAATTATTATTGTTTAATTTTAGTGTACATAGATATTTGGTATTTTTCTAAATAGGACATACAAGTGTTTCGTTATTGGTAACGTTGTCTTAATATATTGTCTACTCTTGAACCTCTGCGATATACTCCGTAAAAGGCGCATGACAGGGCAGCGATAAGAAGAGTCAAGATAGAGAAATTGAACCAGGTGGGTTGTAGTTCGTAATAATTTAAATTAAATCATATACAGTCCAATCGAAGTAAGCACTTATTAGAGTGCGTCGTGACATAGAATATTTAGAATTATTCGTCCTCTGATGACACTAACTTGGTTAGTGAAACGATCGTGAGGTTTTTTAAAATGTGTTGTGATTTGAGTTCTCCAAGTGTACTTATCAGTGCCCATAACAGGTTCCAATCTTCACTTAGTGAACTGCTGAAATGTAATCTATAGTCAGCAGATGAGCACTTAGACTCAGCTGTTGGCACCCGGTGAACTCTGCTGTTGCAACTGCATGACAGTAGTTGTCAGTTATTAATTGCAATTAATTTAACAGAAATGCATAAAATATCAATTCTACAGAAAATTGGTTACGAAGATAATACACGATCAGAGATCGAACTTGCTTGCCTATTTCAAAAAAAATTCCTAGTTGCATTTTAATTTAAACAGCGCCGGCAATGCGGGGAGAAATTGCCCATGAGCGTCTCGCCACAGTAATGATCCAGTTGAATTGATCATGCGCACTTTGCAGAATTTTTTGTTACGAAATGAAAGACCTCTCTAGCGTGCTATTTACACACAGTCCTCCCAACCGACCTTCCCAGATATCACACACAACTTTCTAAGTTTATGGAAAATTGATTTTTTTTTAATTTTCAGATTTTTTTCGAAAAAAAATTTTTCCTCCGAAAATTACAAAGCTTTTTTAATGACATTTGGTGGATATGTTGCCTTGGGAAAGGCCTTCCTACATACCAAAATTCAACTTTCTAAGTTTAGAGAAAATTGAGTTATCCAAGTTTGAAACATTTAATAAAAATTCACTACCATAACGCATTTGCTGCGTTCCGAACTTTTATATTTTCTTAATCGTGTGTGAAAATATATTGTGATGAATGCAGTGTAATTATTTTAGTTGTTAAGTTATTCAGAAATAAAACAGTTGTGTATCATGCATTTGAAAATCGCAACAATTGCATTCCCGCATAAATTTAAAAAGCCTGGACGCAGCAAGTACGTTATGGTAGTGAATTTTCATAGAAATGATCTGGCACAAAATATTTTATTATAACTTTTTTTCTTGTAAGATAGAAATCTAAATTTTGCTGTATAGTTTACTTTGTATATCGTAAACCTATCTACCAAATTTGGTTATCATAGCTTTTGTATTTTTTCAGATAAAAATTTTGTTCGAATGAAAACTCAAAATTTTCCCGGAAAACCTCGTCCGATTTTCCTGACTAACGAACTTATCCAAACCATTTACAAAAGGAAGGTTCAGGCCAAATTTTATCAAAATCGGACCATTCTTTTTTGAGTTATAGATGTGATATATATATATATATATATATATATATATATATATATATATATATATATATATATATATATATATATAAATCGAAACTGACCCCGGATATGGGTTCTAGGGGTCCTAGTTCGCGCTCATTTGCAAAAATTTTTTCAAAATTCAAAAGTCGGGATCTCCCCAATGGTGAATTTTATCTACGAAAAATTCACTAAAACTGTTGATTTTCTTTGTTATATTATAGAGTAGGCTGAGGCTGAGATAGATCAGTAATACATTTTTATCAATGTATTTTGGTTATTGCAAAATTTTATTAATATTAAACTTAAAATAATTATGTAATGGGATAATTTTTAAAAAATAGGAAATTTAATAAAAAGCATATTATGTCAGTTTATAAAAAAAGTTACTTACGAAATCCCAGGAAGATCCTTGCTTGCGGCGCCGATCCTTGAAGATGGCCGTGGAACCAACCGCGCCACCAGCACACCAACACCACACCACAAAAACTTAAAACGGGATTATTGTGAAATTATTTTTACCTTAACACTTCACCTGATTTATAATACTTTAAAAAACTTCGCCAAAAGGGGGTGGATGCAAAACCCGCACATGAAACCCGATGCGCCGGCTATTTTCAAATTTGCAAAGTGCTGGCGGCTAAACAAAAATTCGTTCGACTGCATTGACTTAAAAACAAATTTGAAAATTCACCAGCCGCGAAAATATTAACGGTAAACGCGCGACGCGATTGCGAATTAAGTTATCATTAAATAAAATGAAACAAGACTCAAATTAAATTAAAATTGAATGTGTAAAATTTAGAAGAAATTCACAGACATGTTAACAGTAAAATGGTCGCCGGAAAACTGAACGATCAAGGGTATGCAGATTGTGAAAAGAATTTAATCACAAATGTTTTTACACTCCTGTTGCACAAACGGAAGATAACGAACGTCCGTCGTAGGTGTTTTTTGTAGCTACAGTAAGTCACAGGGCCGCCTTATCTCATAGTTTTTTGTGCGCTTTCAGAACATGCTGGACGTTGTTGTGACAAAAAGTTGTTTGCAGGTAAATAAAAGTTTTAAAATGTTTACAATAAGTTGAGTTATTGATAAAGTTATAACGAAAATTATGAAACATTATGACTTGTGTATTTTAATTTAGTTTTAAAGAATTTATATTTATAGGTATGCCAGAATATAATTATTGTGTAACACAAATGCTTATGGCAGGGCATAACATTTAGATTTTTTTAGACAGTTTTTCAATTACCTATTACTTTTTTGGTTTCAGTGAATTTTTATTTTAAAAAAATGACTGATAGAGAGGTATCGATGGTAAAACTTTGCAAACATTTTTCAAATGAGCGCGAATTATGACACCTTGAACCCATATCCGCGGGGTCAGTTTCAATTTATATATATATATATATATATATATATATATATATATATATATATATATATATATATATATATATATATATATATATATATATATATATATATATATATATATATATATATATATATATATATATATATATATATATTTGTGTGTGTGTATGTATGTATGTATCCGCCTGATAACTCAAAAAGTTATTAACCGATTTTTATGAAACTCGGCAAGAACCTCTCTTATATAATTAGTGGCTTGGATAAGTTCGTTGGCCAGGAAAATCTGACAAGGTTTTCCGGGAAAATTTTGAGTTTTCTTTCGAAATAAATTTTAATCTCGAAAATTACAAAGCTATTTTGAAGGAATTTGGTGAATACATTGGCTTGTAAAAGACCTTATACCAAAATTAACCTTCTAGATTTATAGAAAATTGAGTGAGTCAAATTTGAAGCATTTAATGAAAATTCGCTACCATAACGCACTTGCTGCGTCCCGAACTTTATTTATATATATATATATATATATATATATATATATATATATATATATATATATATATATATATCTGCACGGGCACTGCTCAGAGGATCTTTCTTCCATTGTTCCTCCACCTGCTGCCCCCAACAGATTTACCAGGGGAACAGAGCGAATGCACCCTTTTTTACTGTCCAGGTCATCAGACATACAACATCTTGTTATGCCCGCTCTTTTGTCCCGAGGTCTTCCAAGTTGTGGAATTCCTTGCCGGCACATGTTTTTCCTTCTCCTCCGAACCTCCAAACCTTTAAGTCCACAATTAACAAGTTGCCTCTTTCCTCGCTTGTCGACACCCATAGTACGATAGTATTTAGGCTGTTGGTCCTCGTGGTGTTGTTGAAAAAAAAGGTCAGTTAGGTTTGTGTGTATGTGTAAACAGCACGTCAGGGAGGTAGGGATGCGCAATGTTCATCGATGTTTCTTAAACATCGATATTTTGCTTACGATGTTCAATATTCACATCGATTTTATTTTTTTCGATATTAGAAGGCAGCATTGATGTTTTTTACGATGTTTCATTCGATGTTTGTTAGTGCCGGTCATTTATTATTATCATTATCCATTGCCTAAAGCTAGGTTCATACACTCGCGAATTGCGTACTTGAATAAGAATAAATATTTTATATTTGTTTCTAAAATATATTTTCATTATTTTGACTCAATATTACTACAGCTTTATAGAAAACATCGATGTTCAAGAAAATCGATGATTTGGTCCCATATTTTTAACACATCAACGTTTTGATTTCGATGTATGAAATGATGCCAACATTGATGTTTTAGAAACATCGCGCATTGCTACAGAAGGTCTTTTATTTCCTTACTTAAATATTTTGCAAAATGCGCATGATCAATGCAACCGGCGATTACTGTGGCGAGACACTCGTTTGTCTCTTTGTCTTCCTGCATGCTGATTGGCCATTGTAAATCTCTATGCCCTGGCTGTATGTTGTTTGAATCTCGCAATCAGGGCTCTGTAAATAAAAACAGAAATTGGAGTTCCACAAGGAAGTATACTGGGTCTACTCTTATTCCTGTTACAGTGATATGTCACAAGCAAAGACGGAAGTGAAAGGTAATTTTTGTGCTTTGCCAGTAACCAATAGTGTTTGAAACTCAGAATCATCATAATTTACACAAACTAGTACAGTCAGTCGCCCTTTGGATAAATTCCCATCAACACATTTTAGAGTTTTGTTCGGGAACATTTTATAAAAAAGTCCTGTCTAGTTTGCATGAAGACATCACATGCCTGATATTCCTCGGATATTTTTCGGAAGTTATTTTGAAGCCAACCAGGTGTGACTTTCTTATTTACAAATTCCGCTTCCCAGAAACTTTTCCTGAACTAATTGAAGTCTTTGTTTAAAACGAGAAATCCAACTTGTAGAATACCGGAAACAGGGTTCCCACTAAAAACAGCATATCAATTTCCCTGACTTTCATATTCACAATCTATCCCAAAAATGTGTCACACACTAGTACAGGATACAGTAGTTCTTCGCCTCATGGCGGAAAACACACTTCCCGAAAATGACATTTATCAAATATACACAATTTTCCTTATAAATAAACGAAAAATGTCATTACAATGGCTTAAATCTTACTTAGAGGGTAAAAAAGTGATTATTGTGGCTGGGGCCTCCGAGTCGCCCCCTCACAGGCCTCAGGTGCAGGTGGGTGTACCTCAGGGGTCTGTGTTGGGACCTCTGCTGTTCATTGTGTTTGTTAACGAGCTGCCAATTAATGTTGCATCTGGTCTTGTGACCATGTATGCGGATGACATCACTGTTAGCGTATCTGCTGATAGTCACAAAGAACTTGTAGACAGTATTCAGGCTGTCATAAAGAAAGTGAAGGTCTGGTGCCAAAATAAAAGGTTAATCCTCAACCAAGATAAGACGGAATGCATTAGTTTCTCCATAAGAAGACCGGTAATTGCGGGAATGATGGATGATAGCGTATCCCTCAGTGCAGGTTCAAAATTTTTTGGTACATGTTTTGACACACATTTATCATGGGATGACCACATTGAACATGTTCGCGGCAAGCTTAATAGTGCGATTTTTGCATGAAATGTCTTCTGGGTGTCTATCATGCGCTGGCATATTCACACATTTCTTATAATGTTATTAGCTAGAGGCGTGATCGAGACTGTGAAAGGGTCTTTACTCTTCAAAAGCGCCTCTTGAGAATTACGTTTAATTTAGTGTCAAGAGAGAGCTTTATGGAAATGTTTAAAGACAAAAAAAATTTGACTTTTGCTTACAAATTAAAATGTGTTTCGCGAAGCAAAATTTACATCTTTCTCAAAAATTGTTTCTCTCATAAGTATCCATTATTGTGGAGGTGTGTATAGAAGACGTCGTGACTTCGCCACCGATTGGAGGTCTCGTTTTATCTCATTCGAAGAGTGGAGGCTAGAAAGAGCTCTCGCACAGCCACTAACGGTCACAGCAAGAATTTTTTCGTGCAGCAGTTAGCAAACTTCTTAACTGAACACGTTATCTAGGAGCCTCTGCCTGGCGCTTGTCGAATAAACACCCTTTAGTTTCGGTGGCTATTAAATTATCTTAAAAAGGGGTGATAAAATCCTTTCTGTTATCTGTACTACCTAATGATTATTGTCAGTGATTGTTTAAAGTAATTTAAACGATTTTTGAGTTTAAATAAACATCGTATTCAGCCTAAAAACGCGAGTTAAATTATGGTTCTTTGTTCCGACCTGTTGATTTCTTACTTTAAATCAGAAAGCGTTCCTGGTTATTACCGAACTTTAAGTCAATTGGCAGTGAATTTCACTTGGGCCAATTCACGTTTTAATTGCGATTTGCAAAGTTTCCATCAAGCGAATTCAGAACATCGACATAGTTGTCAAATGGTCTTATAGTATTGGAGCAATAAATCCACCGGCCCAATAATCGCCAATGAGAAGTACCACTCGTTTTCTCCAGCTTCTTCTCTCTTATTGGAGTCTCTGGAACCTGTGTCAGGCACTCATAGTTGATCCCACTTGGAAAGCATCTTCACGGGGTCATCAGGTAAATCAATGCAGGAAGACTTGGTGAGTCTTTATAAATATTTTCTCTGAACCAGCAGAATTTTTCATGCAGCAATCTCACATCTGTAGTTTTATAACCTGAACTTTCAAAATCATGTAATCAAGTTTGAGCTTAAACAATGCCAGGGAGGTGCTGTCAGAATAACTATAAATTTTCTGTTTAATAAATTCAAACAGTTTTTGAAATTGTAATTAGCAAATTTTGTCTGTAAAACACCTAACCTATACATTCTCTTTAATATCTCTCATTTTCAATAATTAATGTAGAAATTTTACGTAGGAGTAGAGTAGAGAATTTTTCTTCCTCTGAAGATGTTGACTTGGTCAACGAAACGATCGTAAGGTCTCTGAAATATGTGTTGTGGTGATTTGGGTGTTCTCCAAGTGTACTTATTAGGAGTAGATTAATTTAATTTTTTTTAATGGAGCCTCACTCAAAGAACTGGCCAGTTAATTCATTGAAAAATTAAGCAATTGATTGACAAATGTCAAGTAATTTACCTAATAATTTATGTTTATTTTTTGTTGAGCTGTAAAATACAGCATTTGATCTTTAATATACCTCAAGTAATTAATATTAACATTTTAGTAACATGCAACTACCAAGGGTTGCGGTGCTATCGGGGCGGCAAGGCCGCGGACGAGCCCTGAGGGAACAAAAAAAAAAAAAAACATGCAACTATCCTCATCTTATTGTTTTGTCATATGTATGTGAATTAATAATTTCTTGTTTTTGCTGCTTATTTGATTTCTATTTGTGTACAATTAATGTTTTTTTGAGATTTATCAACCATTTTATTTCATTTTGTTCGCTATTCCAAATTTAATTTATATGAATAAATTCAATATTTTGTTATATTAATATATATGTTTAATTGAAGAGAAATTCCTCCTTAATATCTCCTTTCTTTTGGCGTCTGCACAAACAATTGATTCCCACTAACGATTACCTAGATATCTAAATTTCTATATAACCTGGCACTAGTCTGGGGCGCCCACAAATATAGAACCCAAGGCAGTACTAAACAAAAAAGGAAAGAACGTGAGTATCCAACTACATCCAGATCTGTCAACCTCCTAAAAGTATTGCTAATCTTAATAAATACGATAATGATAGATAGCTATTTTAGGGTGGGGTGTTATAGGCAATCGTGACCTCACTATTGAGCAGATCTATATCCACCTGAGGTCTATCACAATATACCACGGTTCTAGTTTTTCTTTGAAGGAGGTTACACACATCGATAAAGAAAATCTGAAACTTATCAAAAATATTGGACAGCCAATGAAGCTCGATGAGTACAAAAGTATTTATATTTCTAGAGCAATAAAAATCAAACGTTCCTTAAATCGAGCCTCGCCACTGGAGTGCAGTCCTCTGTTTGCACACTGTCTTTGAAGCAGATAAACATTCCGAAACTTGTCAGGTAAAGTGAAAAAGAAAGTTCAACAACCTCGTCCGGCAATTAAAATAAAATACACAGAAAATTTGCCTGCTATTTAATCATCCTCTCGGTATCGTTCTTTACCGACTCAGTATAAAAGAAGGTGTTTTAGTAGTAAAGTAGTTAGAATTTTTCATCCTCTGATGATGCTAACTTTTCCTGAAATGATCGTCAGGTCAGGTCAAGAAGGTGTTTTAGTAGTAAAGTAGTTAGAATTTTTCATCCTCTGACGACGCTAACTTTTCCTGAAATGATCGTCAGGTCAGGTCAAGAAGGTGTTTTAGTAGTAAAGTAGTTAGAATTTTTCATCCTCTGACGACGCTAACTTTTCCTGAAATGATCGTCAGGTCAGGCCAAGAAGGTGTTTTAGTAGTAAAGTAGTTAGAATTTTTCATCCTCTGACGACGCTAACTTTTCCTGAAATGATCGTCAGGTCAGGCCAAGAAGGTGTTTTAGTAGTAAAGTAGTTAGAATTTTTCATCCTCTGACGACGCTAACTTTTCCTGAAATGATCGTCAGGTCAGGCCAAGAAGGTGTTTTAGTAGTAAAGTAGTTAGAATTTTTCATCCTCTGACGACGCTAACTTTTCCTGAAATGATCGTCAGGTCAGGCCAAGAAGGTGTTTTAGTAGTAAAGTAGTTAGAATTTTTCATCCTCTGACGACGCTAACTTTTCCTGAAATGATCGTCAGGTCAGGCCAAGAAGGTGTTTTAGTAGTAAAGTAGTTCGAATTTTTCATCCTCTGATGACGCTAACTTTTCCTGTAATGATTGTCAGGTCAGGCCAAGAAGGTGTTTTAGTAGTAAAGTAGTTCGAATTTTTCATCCTCTGATGATGCTAACTTTTCCTGTAATGATCGTCAGGTCAGGTCAAGAAGGTGTTTTAGTAGTAAAGTAGTTAGAATTTTTCATCCTCTGACGACGCTAACTTTTCCTGAAATGATCGTCAGGTCAGGTCAAGAAGGTGTTTTAGTAGTAAAGTAGTTCGAATTTTTCATCCTCTGATGACGCTAACTTTTCCTGAAATTATCGTCAGGTCAGGTCAAAAAGGTGTTTTAGTAGTAAAGTAGTTCGAATTTTTCATCCTCTGATGACGCTAACTTTTCCTGAAATGATTGTCAGGTCAGGCCAAGAAGGTGTTTTAGTAGTAAAGTAGTTCGAATTTTTCATCCTCTGATGACGCTAACTTTTCCTGAAATGATTGTCAGGTCAGGTCAAGAAGGTGTTTTAGTAGTAAAGTAGTTAGAATTTTTCATCCTCTGATGACGCTAACTTTTCCTGAAATTATCGTCAGGTCAGGTCAAGAAGGTGTTTTAGTAGTAAAGTAGTTAGAATTTTTTATCCTCTGATGACGCTAACTTTTCCTGAAATGATCGTCAGGTCTTTAAAAAGATGTGTTGTGGTGATTTGGGTTCTCCAAGTGTACTTATCGTATACTTTGTTAAAAGCTTCAACAAACTTGTGAACTAGTGAAATTTATGCTAAATAAATTTATTATTATTGTTATTAATACGAAATGGAACTGTAGTCAATTTATGCTGTAATTTGGAATTCATTTCATAATCACAGCCTGAAATGCTGGAATGTCTAAGTGATTTGTGCATTCTGATTCTGCAAGTTTCATAAATGTTTAATTCTCAAAGAATATTTTGAAATAATAGAGCCTTTAAGTTTTAAAAAAACTTTTATTGGTTATAAAATAGCTTCATAAACTATATATAATATATATGCTATATAACATGGAAATGTCATAAATAAAAATAAATGACGTACAAATATTAATGAACCATTGTATTGCACAGATGATATGTGGGAATGCTAGCAATGTGGGTCTCCAGTAGACGACACAGTGCTATGAGCTGTAGAGCCTGTAGATGGCGTTGCTGTGCCTGAACTAAATTTCAACTCACCATCGCAGATGTATTTTCCAGAGATAAATCTACGTTTGACTAGAGACAGTCTGTAACCTGGACCTACTAACTGGAAGTCTATGCCAGAAAGAGTAGTTCCTTCACAGTTGAATGCTGCTGAGATTGTCTGTAGACTGCTTGGGCCATTATCCACGTCCAGACGGGCTAACATTGAACCCACACCATGATTTTCTGAATGTTGTGACAGCTCAGTGTACTTCCAAACTATACGATTTGTTTCTGCTGACCTAAAACCACAAAATTAAGGTTCATATATATATATATATATATATATATATATATATATATATATATATATATATATATATATATATATATATATATATATATATATATATATATATATATATATATATATATATATATATATATATATATATATATATATATATATATATATGTATGTATGTATCCAAGCGATAACTCAAAAATTACTAAACTGATTTCAAACTTGGCAAAAATCTTGTTTTGGTGAAAACCGAGGTCGAGTTTGTTAATCAACCTTTATGTTCAAGTTTTTCTGGTGGAAAATCGGAGAAAGCTTTTTGAAAACGCCAGGTTTTTGTAAGCATCAGAGTAACTGGAATGAGACTTTTCATGTGGCTAAAAATAGTGCAAATAAACCTATGTTTTGAATTTTTGGTACACAATATTTAGAGTTTTTTCCAAATTGAAAATAAAATCCCAAGGACATGTGTTGATACGACTTAGTGGTTAAAGCCCAATGCCTGACAGATAGAGTAGTTAACTGCCACGCATCGATTGATTCATGCAACAGGTATAAACCATACATCAACGGTAACCAAACTAAATTGAGCCACAATAGACCGTTGGTCGCGGTGGAAGGTCCGGTATGGACCACTCACAAACAACCTAACCAAACTAAATGGTGGTGCTCTATCAGATGAGGTCCTCGTCTTGTCTGGGGTACCACAGGGATAACATATAGGTCCCGTTCTCTTCAATCTTTTTATTAATGATGTTGTGAGTTGTTTTGAGTCATCGAAATGTTTAATGTATGCAGATGATTGAAGTTTTTTCTGAAGCTGTCCATGGTGTTAACACTTTGCAACATGATCTCGACAATTTGACTCGCTGGTGCAGTTTAAACTTGTTGTCACTTAATGTGGGTAAATGTAAGGTTGTGAGCTATTTTAGGGGTCAGAATCGGATTATTTATAGCTATACCATTTATAACACTGTTGGACGTTGTCACTTCAGTTGCAGATCTTGGTGTAATTTTCAAAAACGATTTGTCATTTACTCTGCATATTGATGCTGTGGTTATGAAATGTTGCAGACTTTTGGGGTTTGTTAAAAGACACACTAAACATATGACTGACAGAAGGTCAATCACTAGTTTGTATACATCCTTGGTTCGAAGTAATATTGAGTATTGTTGTGTTGTATGGTTTCCATCCTATGCTTGCCACATTAATCGTATTGAAAGGGTACAAAACAAATTTGTTAAGTACCTTCTTTATAAGCATCACTTTCTTTGTCAAGATATTGGGTATGATGTCAGATTGCTTCTTTGTGGTATGGTCAGTCTCAAAGAGTGACGTGAGTATTTTTCATTGATGTTTATATATAAGTTAATTAATGGTCTCATTGACTGTAATGATCTGCTCGAGTTGGTCCTTTTCCATGTTCCACCACGCTCAACTCGCCAACAACAACTTCTTTTTGAGCGAACACACAGGACCAACCATGGATGTAACAGTTTCATGGATAGATTGTTGCATAATTATAATGCTAATTTTTCTAATTGTGATATCTTTTATATTGCTATGTCTAGGATGAAAACTGTCTTAAGACTGTGATTTTGTTACTTTGAATTATTTATTTTTTTGGTTTTATTTTTAAGTACCATTTGGAATTTTTTAATTCTGTAGGTGCAAATTTAAATAAATAAATAAGTAAATATATACCAGGCATAAAACATACTACTCGAAATAACAATCGTGAAATCTCAGCCGCAATTATGGAAAATGACAGACAACATGAAATTAAAAATTTGCCAAGTGATTGTTATTTAACTGGGAGATTCAATCAATTATTAAAAGACAATATATTTGTAGCTTTATGAACGGCCTCAAATACAGGGCAGCATAGATATATTATGCTGTCGCATAATACAGTAGAAACGTAAACAAAATCAAGCAGTCTCTATGAAAATGATTCTAAAATAGTTTCTTTTATCTTTAACTTAAACATAAGACATCATATAAGACCGAAACAGTCGTGGGATGTGTTTTAATGGTGATTCTGCTAATTCTGTAATTAATTGTTACATATACTTTGAATATAATATCCCCTGCATGAAGCTGATCTAATGTATCATGCAAACAAAACGTTATATGACGTATGCCTAAATGGCCTCATAAGCAGAAGGTTATGCGATCGAATCCAGCTCGATGAATGTATGTTTTTTTATGTTATATTTTTACATTTGGAGAAACAATAGTGCACAGATTTCATACGTTTTGAACAAGATCTCATTTCTGTTTAAAACGCCTAAATAAGTTTGTCACTTTTGAGTCTGAAATTATAATTTTGCCATTGTTGGTATTGAAAAAACCGGTTTGATTAGGTTCACTAAAACGAAATCATACCGGCGATTAATAAGGAAAAATGACTGCTATGCTTATAGTTTGGCAGATACTTTAGTTTTCTAAATATAAATTAAGTTTCATTCTGGAAATCTTTTGTATAACTTTAATGAAATTTGTAATACAAGTTTCTTTAAAAGAGACTATCTACAGATATAGAAAAACTTTATTCTTTAGCTTCATAGAAAATTGAGTTTTGGACATTTTTCTCAAAAGGAGTTGGAACGCAAGATTTTGTTGATAATAGAGAGATATCGATGGTACACTTTCGAAAGAATTCTTCAAATGTGCACGTACTAGGACCTCTAAAATCGATCTTTAAGGTCTGTAAGTTTAAAGTATTAACTTTACTAATATGCTGTATAATAATAGTGTACAATTCTTATGAAAATTCGCTACTATAACACACTTGCTGCATCCCGAATAATTTTTTTAAGTATTTACTACATTGCGATGTAGGCGATTTTCATGTAGTTTCCGGTTATTGATTACAAGCCGTAAAAAACAGGCCGTATTTACTTTACTTACAATACAGTCCTCTTGAAATCCGTTTTTATTTGTTCCGCTTTACTTTTACTTATTTTTACAACTAAAAGACAATATATATATATATATATATATATATATATATATATATATATATATATATATATATATATATATATATATATATATATATATATATATATATATATATATATATATATATATATACTTACCATTGTGCCAGGGGTTTAGAATTAAAATTTTTAACGCCTCCATCTACTGGAACAGCCACGGTAACATTTAGTAAAGGAGTCGGTGAACTCATGGCATGCGAATTATATTTGTAATCTACTTTTAAATCAGTATGAGAATTTGTACACTTCCAATAAGCCACCAGCTGAAACGGGCATGAATTAGCACCTGGTTTTGGTTTTATCTGAAAACAAAAATTACATTTGAATATATAAACATAAACCAGAATATTTTAGAGGTTGTAACTTATTACACACCTTGCGACTCTCAGCTTTATTATGATTGTCACAATAATAACATTAATATTACCTCATTCAATGAATTCCGTCCTTCTTTTCCTTAGTCTAAGGTTATACTGTATTGATAGTCGAAGACTGTAGTCAATAATGTCTTACCACCTTATTCAATGAATTCTGTCCTGCTTTTCCTTAGTCTAAGGCTACACGGTATTGTTAGTCGAAGGCTGTAAACGATGACATTCCTCTAAATGTCATTAACGAGAAAGGGCCCTATATAACCACGCCGCCTCCTTCTCTGCTTAATAATTTTAAAATGTTAAATCCCATCATGAGCTAGTTCAGGAGAATCAGCATGACAAAAATGGGGAGTTAATAACATAAACTTGAATAAAATGCTAGCTTGATTGCACTATAACTGTTTTGTGAATTGCTTTGATTGATGCATCTCTGTTTTATGGTAACTTGCAACGATGTTCACGTACCTTATCATTAACAAATAAAAGTTGTATTTTTAATAAACTAAACTCAAATGAACCTTGTATTTACTGTGAACACGTCGCAAGCTTCCTTATATTTATAATCCTGAATACAATGCACTAGGTTAGGTTAGGTTTTAATGTGAGTGGGCCATACCGGTCCCTCCACCGCGACCATAAGGTCTATTGTGGCTCACGCCTAATGATCTATAATATTTCGTCCAACAAAGCCAGCCTCCTGCAGAGGTCGATAATCTTTGTGGGAGAAAGTTGATCCAGATCTTCCGGAGCAAGCTTTATCTTGTCAAAGAGCAGGTATCTAGGCCTGTCCGCCGGCGGACAGGAACACAGTATGTGCTCTGCTGTCTCATCACTCTCCATACACAGCCGGCACTCAGTTTCCTGACCGACTCCAATTCGGTGCATATGGTGCCGCGAGCGGCAGTGTCCTGTATACAGGCCGACTAGAGTACAATGCACTAAGGTGACATCGATTTTTTTTAGCTGCCTCGTTAGTAGAAAATCTAGTAAAACCTTCTTAGATGTATATCATAAATATTGAATGGCGTTCCAACGGCTATTGAGGTTCTCCCGATACATAATAAAGATAAAAATGTGGAAAAGGCGATGGTAGGTAAAGATTAAGCAAATAGCAAAAAATAATAATATTGCAACAAAAACATGACACCTACCTGATATTTTAAAATATCAACGTTAAAGTATGAAGCACTAGGATTTTGTTCAGACTGTTTTTTCAGCAATGTACTTAATGCAACCATATTAAATTCTAAAACTATATAATCTGACGCAGACTGTCCACTATCTCTGTAAAAGAAAAAAAAAATAACATAATATAAACTGATTTAATTTTATCATAAAAGTCAAAATCTTTGTATCTCTAAGACATCGTTAACTTTTATTTATTTACGGGAATACCCACATTATGGCGAAGTTGGATGTGAAAAATCCATTTAATTCAGCATTGTCCACTGGCATGGTCAGGAAGATAAAGCGAAGAAAAATAACACCATACTTGGTGAGATTAATTTGTAGCTACTTAGAATACAAGAGAATAATGGTCAGGGAAATCATGTCTATCGATATGACATGTGGTGTGCCACAGGCGTCGATCTTGGGGCCTATTTTGTGGAATATATATTATAACAGGGTGATGAAGATGGAGTTGTCGGAAACAATTACTACCATAGTGGTATGCAGCCCAAGCAAATAGGATATCGAAGAGGACATCTATTGGACAATCAGCAGAGTCAAGAACTAGATGCCTAAAGTTATAACCTTATAAGACAGAAGCCATTGTGTTGGTAGGCAGGCAAAAGTTAAGAACAGTACGTGTTAGAGTGGGCAATTGGAGATCACATTCCAATTAAGTATCAAATATACATATGGCAATTCTTATTATAAGCGCCGCTAAGAAAGCAGAAAGGATGGCAACAACCCTGAGACAATTAATGCCAAATATCAGGGGCTCAAAAGTAGGTAAGAGGCTAATTCTATTCAGTGTGGTGAACTCCATTATTTATTATGGAGCTCCTTTATGGAATAAATTGGCTGCAACCCCAGTTTACAGGGCAGTATTAGAATCTAGATAATTTTTTAAAATAATCAATTAGTGAAATTTATTTAGGAAATGCATGAAAAGTCTGATGGTTCCGATATGATAAATAAATAGGGCATAGCAAAATTACCTCCTTTTAGTTTTGTTTTAAAATAGTGTTTGATGAAGTCGTCTATTCAAGCCAGGTTAGGTTGAGCTGGTTAGATAGAGTGCCAGGTATTAAATAGGTCAAAATTGTAAATTTTATCTGCACCTTCCATAATTATATACATTCAAGAGTTCTTTTAGATTAAAGAGAAATTAGACAGGTACTTACATTGCTACTAACTGTTTATTGGGTAATATACTAGTTAATCTTTGAGTATTCTTAACACGAAATACGAGTTTAGCAGGATTTGGATTATTTGCTAATATAGTTACAATTCCTGCTGGGAAAGACAGCATCATTTCTCCCGACATTTTCACTTGACACCTGTAAAACAAACAAAAAAACAAAAAGTAGTAATACATTTCAAAACTATTGTCCTCCATTTCATATTGATATATAAGAAAATTATGGCTATGGATTGGAATGTGGTTTTGTGAGATGGTAACGTAATTTTAGAAGTGACATTAATCAAGTAGATTTTAACATATATTTGCATTTGGAATATATGCTCTAAATTGTGTTATTCGCAAATACAAGTTTTGCTTCTTTGTGTTGCACAATGTACAAGTAATAAATAAACAAATAAATAAACAAACCATAAAAGAGAACAGACATTTAGTAACTCTTCAAATATTGCGCGGTTATTGATACAATAAAAGGGAAACTAATATAATAAAGACTAGTACTGATTCCTTAAGAAAACAGTTTGTAAATCGGATTTACTTTTTAATTTAATTACTGACAATACAATGAATAATGCCTTAAAAGAAAGGTACCTGAAAAGTCAATGCTGGGCCCTCTATTCTTTTTACTTTAATGATAGAGTGTACAGAGCTTTGTCCTGTTGGAAGCGGTTCTAGAAGTACTTTTGTACAGAGACTTTCGTCCTGCTAGCAGGACAGCGTTCCACACATAACGCTATCCTGCGAGCAGTACGTAGCATACCAGCGGCATTACATTGAACAAAATTTGAATTAAATATTTACTGGCATTATTTTTATGAATTGGGGTCCTGCTGGCAACATTTTTGGGTGGATTACTGACTACCTGTTGTAGCACAGCCTAAGCTGGAATCCCTTGCTGAATATGGTAGGCAAAACAATTTCTTCACGTTGTTGGGGATATAACAGCACGTACACCACAGGCACTGCACCCATAACTTGACTTTTCTTGCAAGGGCCTTACCCGACTACAAATAATGCATTTTCTTTGCACCCATTGATGATTATTCACTGCTTACTGCTATGAGTGTATGTTCTCCTGGTAACCAGACCCTTTGGCGGTGTATTGGATCTGCTGGAGCTACTGGAGTTACTGCTACCACGCCTGCCCATGCATTATTTATTAGTTGTAATGCCAGAGATCCAGTGAAATCAGAGTGCTTTTTTGTTAAATCCTTCGTGAAATATTTGTAAGTCAAATAAGCATTAGCTTCTATAATTCCGAACATGCTGGAAAACATCCGGTGCTGCCACTTTTGAGTAATCCTGGCTTGTTCAAGGGCTAAACCACTTTGACGAATATAGTTGTGAATATAGATTGCTGGAGCACCATTAAAATACTCTTGCACAAGCTTTATTCTTTGTACTTCTTTGATAACCATTCTTCCTGTCGCATCTGTTCTTTTTTTCTTCGCTGGTTCGCCTTGTACTACAGGTACCAATAAATGTGTGTACCCTTTTGTCACGCCAAGCTACACATACTAATTCAACAAGTGGTTCTGTAACTATAGTAGTTGCTGTGACATATTCACCTATTTCTGGTGGACAGTGACGTCTTGCTTCTTGTATTGGATAGTTTCTTGTAGCCGTTTTCACCATTCCAAGAAAGTAGAGACCTTTCTTGTACAGTTCGATAACAGTTTTTTGATGACCAAAACCAGGAGTCACCAACAACTATTCAACCAGAACCATGCCAAGAACAAGTTAGTCTAAGCGTTGTTGCGGTTCCTGCCCGTAAATCTCTTTACCATTCCTTTCTTTGCATAGGCTGCTTCTCTTCATTTATCTCGAGACCTATCATTATTCCACTTTACACATGCGCGATGGTTTTACATTCGCAGTCAACCCCTTTTGGCTTCTTTGAATTTTTATAACAGCTGGCATACCACCCTTTTCATTATAGAGGCCTTTTCCGTACCAAGCGAACATATATTCGTCGACTGTTAATTTGTACCCGGGTGTAAAAATATCATTTTACTTAGTACTTCTCATATCATAAATCAGAAAATAAAAAAGTGTGTCGTGTACGTATCACGAGCACTAACTCACTTACGCCGCTTATCTTAGTTGTGTTGGTATCGATATCCCATTCAACAACAGCAATATTTTTGGATCTGAAAACCTTTTTTATTGTTCCTAAGCACTTTTCGGTTCTCCAGCAATCCCCAAATTGTGAAATACTCCAAGAGTGGTCATTTTTCGTGTCGAAAGTAGTTGCTGCCGTAGAAACACATCCACTGGGCTGCATGATTCTATGTAACAACGTTAAATTGCGTCTTCTACGACAGACAAGTTCAATCCCGCGTAAAATAGAGACTAATACAGATATCGACAAAAATGTGCTATTAGAGAATTTCATTGGCTTTTAAACTGTAGGCAAATTGATACTGCCAGCAGGACCCATAAGGCTAATATATAGCAATTTCTAGCGTACTCAAATGAGTCGCTTCTGTCCTGCTGGAAGGCCGCTGTACATTCTATGATTAATGTTTAGTTTCACAGCATTTGCATATTTAAGATAATTATTTTTAGATAACAAAATAACAAAAAAAAAGGAATCTTACTTGGCTTCATCAGCCCCTTTAAAGTAGGAGTGAACAATCTCATGGAATGCCACAGCGAGTGGTATGGTATCTGCCATGCCGATAGTAAGAGGAGAAGGGCCCCTGGAAACTCCAACTCCAACACAAGCAGTGCGAAACTCCAAGCTACTGATACTGTCAGCTCTAGAGATGGTATTTTGTGTTCCCACAAGAGTTCTTGAGGGGTCACTACGGCGAGATGGAGGCCTTGGTATAGACATGTAACCAGATGTCGGAGTAGGGGTCTGTCGTACAGTCTGTTTTGTTGAAGAACCGCTGGAGTTCTCTTTATCACCATCTTCCGAAAATAAGTCGCCTAGATCTAAAAACGAAATGATAACAATCATGTAGTGGATTTAAACGAGTTGATCAGCAATTTTTAAGTGAATATATTGAAGAATATGTCTTACCTGCATACTTCGAAGACATGGAGAGAGTTGGGGAATTTAATGCCAACTGTGATGGGCTCTGCAGTGGTGCATATGGATGCGAACTGGTAGGAGTAGAAGCATTGGAAGCCGTAGGACTCTGGTGAAAGTTTAGGCCTAGCAAATCACTACTGGGTTTACCTCCCAATTGTTGCGATACCGATTGGGATCGTTTCATTGCTAAATCTCCCCCATCCATGTTCGATCCGCGTCTAGCAAATGTTCCACACAACGGTGTCAAATAGAGGTTCTCAACAGTGGCCCTTAACTCGTCGACTGAAGCTGACATCGGAGCAGAGCCATTGTTCAGGGGTTTTATTTCCACACGGATTTTACGTTCCCGCTCTTCATCTAGAAAAAAAAAAAAAAAGATAACCTAAAAAATTTAGCCGATACCCTACAGATTAGCTGATGTGGGAGAAGACGTAGAGGGTTGTAAAACACATGGATGTCTTTTAATATCAGTAGAGCTTGTAAAAATAGCCTCAGGGATGTACTGACAGTGTGGCATTTTAAAAACATTTAAAGGTCCCATTTCCATTGCTGTAGATTAATGTAGTGACATGCTATGTCAGTTTTTTTAAATTTAGTTTTCCAATTAAGTCCACACATTAATCGTTACCATAATGCACTTGCTGCATCAATGTTTTCTTCCATGCAAGGAAGTATTAAATAACCATAAATCAGTCAACTTTATACAGTTCACTGCCATAAAATAGCAATTTAATCTTATGTGCGAGGGCGGGTGAATATGTCCGTGACTTTTTGAATTTCCCGCCTCTTCGCAGGAAGGGCAACACTGCTCCTGCCAACAAGTATCTGTCAGTTGACTCCTGTCAAATTTTAAACAAGCTGCGTCATTTAGTTTGTGTTAGATAGCCATTGAAAGCAGGCAACCTCTAAAGTTATAACGAAAATCGAAAAGTGTGCTCATCAAACATTATATTTTGCAGAAAAAATCATCACTCAAACCAAGGCTAAGCTTGATAAATACCATGGGGACTCTGCACCATCAATTTCCACCGCAAAAAAGTGGTTTACTGAATTTCGTTGCGGCCGTACAAGCACAAATCATGCCGAACCTTATAGACGCCCAGTTAATTTTACTACACCCGAAACAATTGAAAAAATTCACAATATGGTGTTGGCCGATCGCAGATTGAAAGTGCGGGAGATTGTGAAAGCCATAGGTATATCACAAGGCTCAGTGGTTTCGATTTTGCATGATCACTTGGGTATGAGAAAGCTATCCGCAAGATGGGTGCTGAGTCTGCTCACAATCGACTACAAACTCAATCGTGTGATAATTTTGAAGGAGTGTTTGGCGTTGTTCAACCGCAATAGGGACGAGTTTTTTACGCCGTTTCGTAACCGTGGACGAAACATGGATTCGCTACAACACCCAGATACCAAGCAGCAGCCAAAACAGTGGGTTTCTCCTTGCGAATCGACGCCGAAGAAGGCCAAGGTGGGTTTGTCAGCCTATGAAGTCATGGCGATCGTTTCTTGGGATGTATGCGGTATAATCCACATTGATTACCTTCAAAAGGGAAGAACAATCAATGACGAATATTATACCAACTTATTCGACCGATTCAATGACGATTTGAAGAAAAAAACGACCGCCTTTGACCAAGAAAAAAGTTATTTTCCACCAAGACAATGCAAGGGTGCACATATGTTAGTCTCCATGGCGAAATTGCATAAATTGGGCTACGAATTGCTCCCTCATCCGCCCTATTCTCCGGATTTAGCCCCGAGTGACTATTTCTTGTTTCCAAACTTAAAGAAATGGCTCGGCAGAAAGCGATTTGACTCCAATGATGAAATCATCTCACAAATAAATACCTATTTTGAGGACCTCGACAAATCTTATTTTTTAAAGGGATAAAAAAATTGGAGAAACGTTGGACTAAGTGTATAGAGCTCAAAGGAGACTATGTTGAAAAATAAAACGATTTTTTGTCAAAAAACCTGTGTTTCATTCAAAAAGTCACGGACTTATTGACGCGCCCTCGTATATAATTACCTGAATCAGAGTCTGACGAAGAGTAAAAACTTCCTTTTTCACTATTCCAGTTGTGTGGCACATCTGGTCTAATCACATATCCATCTTCATCTACTTCGGGTGCTGTAGATTCTGAAGCAGCTCCAGAAGAAGCGGTTCTTGGGGTTTCTTCTTTTTCCTCCCTGAAATTTGAAATATATGATGCATGTAAAAGGAATTGCAACGAGTTTAATTTGCACATGATAATTGTAATCAAAAATGTAAATTTTAGGGCTGTGCAAACAACGTAAATTGTGTAACAAACCAAATACCAACTAAACCTTTCATCTGAAAAATGTTACCCACCATAGTTCAAACTTTGTAAATAGCTAGAGATTAAGGATATTTTGTTTCGTAGAATATTCCAATATGTGCTTAAAAGTACGATACCTAGACTTGGAGAATTTCTTATTTCTTTTTATAAAGACTGCTTGTACTAATATTTGCAATAAATATTATTAATAACATATTAAGCACTTCCGTAATGCAAAAAGTTACAGAATAAATTTCTGCTTGTGGTACTACAGCATAGAGACTCGATTTAACTACAGTAGACTCTCGATTTTATGGGATGCCCGGTAAAAATACTTTTCTGGTTAAGCCGCAAATCGCCGATTTTCACATATTAAAACAAGACAAAATCCTACATGGCATATGTTTGGGAAATAAATAACAAATAAAGAACAAAGACATGTTAATTAATTAAACATATTAAGACACGTATATTACATTTTAAATACATGTCTGCCTGTACATACCTATTTAGTGAAGTAAGAGGGTATGCTTGTCTGTTTCCTTGAATCATTTACTACCTTTCCACGAATGGTAGCATGTAAATTCCGCAACATCATATTTTCGGAAAGCTTCCCATCTTCCTGTTGTTCTAAATAACTGAGTAACTGTTCACTGTAGTTTAAGGTGTCACTATGCCTTGTCTTTTGAGGTGAAATCAAGGTGTCATCGTCTATTTTATCAAATTTATTTTCACTGGATGTTGATTCAGTCTGTGTCGCTCTTTCTATAATTTCCTGATCACTCAACACTTCATGACCTGTTAGATCTTCATCAGCATTTCACCACTCCCGTACTACCGGTTTGTCCGCACTTGAAGTCAATTTTTCTTAGGTTATTCATCATTTCTGGAATGAGATCTTCCTGTAGATTGTTTTCAGGCTCTTCACTTTCTACAAGTTAACTTGAGCATCGAACTCTTTACCAATTCACACGCTGTTGCAATTTTGTAAATTGCATCCAAAACATTAAGTTCTTTCCAAAATGAAAGTAAATCTGAACCCCTTTCATTGGCAAGCTTCAAAAGATGGTTTATTTAATAGATTGTCTTCATGTTTTGGATCACTCCTTGGTCCATTGGTTGCAACAGTGCAGTCACATTAGGTAGCAAATATTTTACGAAGATCTGACTATCGTTCGATTTCAGTATCGCTTAACTGGGATGACTAGGTGTGTTGTCCAAGAGTAAAACAGCTTTTAATGGCAGATTATTGACCGTAAGGTGTGCACCAACTTGTGGAATACATTTCTTTTTGAACCAGTCAGTAAAAATCTCTCTATCCAAGCAGATTTATTATTAAAATAATCAATTCTCGACATTGATTTTTGAGAAAGCACAGGGTTTTTTTGTAGTTCCAATAACGCCAGGCTTCAAAAAATGAGTCCCTGCAGCATAACCACAACACAATACTGTCAAACGCTGCTTCGGAATTTTGTAGCCTGCTGCATTTTTTTTCGCTTTCAAAAGCTAAAGTTTTAGTGGGTAAAAGCTTCCAATACAATCCAGTTTCGTCTGCATTATAAATTTGCTCTGTACTGAAACCCCACTCTTCTATAAATTTCCCAAAGTCTTCTTTGAACTGATCCGCTGCGTTTTGATCACTGCTCAGTTTTTCTCCCTGAACACTTATTTGCTGTATGCCATGTCGCTGTTTAAATCTAGTTAGCCAACCAGAAGAAGCATTAAAGTCACCACTTAATTTAAGTTCTTCAATAAACTGCAACGCCTTTACCATGCACACTGCTCCAGATACAGGAATCCCTTGAGCTCTTTGCTGGTTAAACCATAAAACCATGACCATGTCTAATTCATCACACGTCGCAGTTTTCATAGTTTTTCGTTTAGACATACCAGACATACTATCGGAGGTAGCGGAAAAAGCCAGGATTTTTGTTTTGTTTTTTACAATGTCACACACAGTTTGATCGCCAACTCCATACTGAATCATTAAACTTTTAAACTTTTAAAAAATTTTCAATTTTTTTTATAATGTCCAGCTTTTGCTCGATAGCTAGGACAACACGCTTTCTCTTAAGAGACATTTTGATGGCAGTCGATGTTACACTTACGCATCGAAATGACTATTAAATGAAAAGAATACCGAAGCTGAAACTTTAAAAGCACCAGTTTCTACTAAAACGTGACCAAAACTAAAATTGCATGCATTGAATGCGATGACGGTTCCTGGTCAGAACAAACTCGAGTCTCATTTATTTCTTTCCGGAAATAGCCCGTTATAATTACAGCTTCTAATAGGATATCTAAAGCTTTGACGAGCCGACAAAATTCCCTGAAAAGATAATATAAACTACCTACTTAAGGCCGTCGATAACTAAGGTACATACTTGAATTGTTAAGATGTTCATTGTGTTATTGTGATGAAATATTTAATCGTATGTAAATGAGAATCCCGGTTGATCCGCTTCCCGGTTAATAAGCTCCCGGTGAATCAAGAGTCTACTGTATGTGCTAAACTAATAATGAAAACATTTTGAAAAAATACTTACATATCAGATTTTTCCTCCTTATTGCTTTGACTATCCATACCATCTTTGGCTTTTTTCTTAGATTTCTTCTGTTTAGCTTTGTCCCTCCTACTACGAAGGAACCCTAAAAAAATGACAAACGTTGGATATAAATATGTGTTAAAACAAATATAAACCAACGATAAATAGGTAAGGTGGTGACTGAGGAATAAATGAAGCAAACAAACAGGTGTGAGGTTATGCGTGCTTTTGGTATACCTGCCAACACAGCCATATATACTGAAACGTGTAAGTTCGTGCAGGACATGAATAAACATAGTTACAGGATCCGTTCAAGCTTTACAAGCAAGACACATTATGAACGTTTAACATAAACTGGTAGAAAAGACCCAGTCCACCACCACAGAAGATTCGACAGAGGAAACAACTAAAGAGGTACTTCATGACGAGTAGCCTATTTGATATTTATAAATGTTACAAACAATTAATTTTAATCTTTGACACTTGTACAGGGTATTCATTTTAGCGATAGCATTTTACTTTGATACAATCTTGACATTTTTAAGATACAAACATAAAACAAAGCAGCTATAATAATAATATCATGAAAATAAGTCAGCAGAACATAATTTGGATGTAAGGGGGAAAGAGGCAACTTTTTAATTCTGGACTTGAAGGTTTGGAGGTTCGGAGAAGAAAAAACATGCGCCGGCAAGGAATTCCACAATTTGGAAGTGCCAGGGACAAAAGAGCGGGCATAACAAGATGTTCTATGTCTGGTGACCTGGACAGTAAAAGGGTGCATTCGCTCTGTTCCCCTGGTAGATCTGTTGGGGGGTAGCAGGTGGAGGAACTATGGAAGAAAGCTCCTCTGAGCAGTGCCCGTACAGATGTATATAAAAGAGAGAGAGGTCACCAACGGCACATCGGTGGGTAAGGGATGGCAGCCTTTGGGTCAGGGTAGGGTCACCGATGAGACGTATAGCTCTCGCCTGAATGGAGTTCAGGATAGCGAGTGTAGAAGCGGCAGCGACACCCCAGATATGGGAGCAGTATTCAAGGTTTGGCCTTATTTGTGAAGTATATAAGGTATAGAGATTAGCTGGTGAAAAGTATTTGCGAGCCCGGATAGGAAACCTAATTTCTTAGCAGCCGCTTCTGCAATTGATGTGACATGTTAGTGCCAATTGAGATTTCGATCCACAGAAATGCCAACAAGTGAAAAGGACTCATGACTTTGAATAACTTGGTTGTTCATTGTTATGGGTCTAGGGCTGGTGTATCTCTTATGAGATAGAAAGCAAGACTGAGATTTGGTGGAGTTGAATTGTACAAGATTTCTACTTCCCCAGTCTAATATTTTTTGGAGATCCACAGAGACAGAACCCTCCATGAGTCTGCGATCCTCATCTAATTGGGCTGAAGAGACAGGCTTAGAATATTGTATATTTAAGTGGAAGGTGCTGTCGTCCGCGTAACTGTGAACTGGTTTGGATGTGCTAGAGAGGTCATTGATGTGGAGAAGAAACAAAGTAGGAGCTAAAGCTGAACCTTGAGGGACTCCTGCATTAATTGGATACAGTTTAGAGGAATGGCCATCCACGGCAACAGAAATGCTCCGCTTGGAGTGGAAATTTGCTGTCCAGGTACAGTGGTAGGCCATAGGCCGGAAGTTTATTTAGCAGCGCTGTGTGCCAGACCTGGTTGAATGCTTTGGATATGTCTAGAGCGACAATCTGGGATTCACCGTGCAGTTCCATATACTTGTTTCAAGAATGGGTGACAAAGGAAAGGAGGTCGGCAGTTGATCTGCGCTGACGGAATCCATACTGCCTGTCGTGGATTAGACTGTGTTTTTCAAGAAATTTTAGTAATTCGGTGTTTATATACTTTTCCATCACTTTAGAGACGACTGAAAGGAGAGAAATAGGCCTGTAGTTGCTAGGAAGCGCTTTGGATCCGCATAAATGTTTCCAATCACTGGCAAGATTGATATTGGTCTATAGTTACTACAAAAACTGACATCACCCTCTTTATATAAGGCAATCACCCTAGCTGTCTTGGGCTGATCAGGAAGAAATATTTTCTGCTTAAAACAAAGATTAATCATAAAGCAAAATGGGACAGCAATGTACCTTAATCAGACTATGCAGCTTTACTGGGAATCCATTTGTCTTTGGCGTTATTTTTATAGTTGCTACCCTCTATATAATTTAAACTACAGCCGCTTCAAATAAAAAGTGCTGATAACAAGTTCCAAGCTTCATATAAGTTGTTAAAATATGTCAAAAGTTATATCACTTTAAATTATCGTCAAGCTAAAATGAGTACACTATGTAGAGATTTTGGAAAATGTTGCAATGGCTTAAATTAAGAAACTTTAACGTTATTAACCATTAAATACGTAGAGAATTAAAATAAGATTTTTTTTCCATTTACTAATAAGTTTTTAAATACACATGAACATTAAAACTTAAATATCCAACAGGCTACCCAACATATAAACCCCCTATTTACTGACAACATGCTACAGATAAATTTAAAAATTTAGTTATAAAAGTTGGTGCTAATTTTTTTTTTGTGGAAAATATTGTATTTATTATTAATTATTTATTAAATATTTATTATATTAATTACATTAAAGAATATTTCAAGGCTTTTGTTTCTTATAACACATGAGACAGCTGACCGAGGGGAAGATAAGGGATCTTCGTGTGAGTTCATGACAAGAAACGGCACTGACTAAATATTTTCACTTCAGCAGGTCAAAAATGCACGAATGAAGAAAAACCAACTTGGTTTGTTTGATAAAGGAGAAACAATTAACTGCAGTCTCTTGATAATTCGTAATTGTGGTAGTCGAAGTAAATGAATTCAATGAGAATGTTTTGGAATAGGTGATGAGATACAATAAAGGGTAAAGAGGTGTTGGGAACTATAACCACTACAGTTGGGAGCAAGTGTAAACTTAAAGGGGGCAAAGTCGCTGTTCATAACAGTGTACTAGTCCCAGCTGTGCTGTATATGAAAGTTGAGTGTTTTTTTTTAATTTCAACAACACCACGAGGGCTTACAGCCTAAATACTATCGTACCGTGGGTGTTAACAAGGAGGAAAGAGGCAACTTGTTAATTCTGGACTTGAATGTTTGGAGGTTCGGAGTGGAAGGAAAAACATGTGCCGACAAGGAATTCCACAACTTGGAAGTTCTCGGGACAAAAGATCGGCATAACAAGATGTTCTATGTCTGGTGACCTGGACAGTAAAAGGGTGCATTCACTCTGTTCCCCCAGTAGATCTGTTGGGGGCAGCAGGTGGAGGAACTAGGGAAGAAAGCTCCTCTAAGCAGTGCGCGTGCACATATCTATAAAAAAGAAAGAGGTCACCAACGGCACGTAGGTGGGCAAGGGATGGCAGCCTTTGGGTGAGAGTAGGGTCACCGATGAAACGTATAGCTCTCTTCTGAATGCAGTCCAGGATAGCGAGTGTAGAAGCGGCAGCGGCACCCCAGATGTGGGAGCAGTATTCGAGGTTTGGTCTTATTTGTGAAGTATATAAGGTATGGAGATTAGCTGATGAAAAGTATTTGCGAGCCCGGAAGAAGAAACCTAATTTCTTAGCAGCCGCTTCTGCAATTGATGTGACATGTTGGTGCCAATTGAGATTTCGATCCACAGAAATGCCAACAAGTGAAAAAGACTCATTACTTTAAATAACTTGGTTGTTCATTGTGATGAGTCTAGGGCTGGTGTATCTCCTATGAGATAGAAAGCAAGACTGAGATTTGGTGGAGTTGAATTGCACAAGGTTTCTACTTCCCCAGTCTCATATTTTTTGGAGATCCACAGAGACAGAACCCTCCATGAGTCTGTGATCCTCATCTAATTGGGCTAAAGAGACAGGCTTAGAATATTGTATATTAGAGTGAATGGTGCTGTCGTCCGTGTAACTGTGAACTGGGTTGGATGTGCTAGAGAAGAGGTCATTGATGTGGAGAAGAAACAAAGTAGGGGCTAAAGCTGCACCTTGAGGGACTCCTGCATTAATTGCACTGTTGGTGGTTGAACATTTGGAGGTGGGTTGAGAGTAGAATTGCCGGCGAACAACGAGGCAAAAAGTTCAGCCTTGCCCAGGGCGGTAGAAACAATTTCATCCCCTGAAACAAGAGGTGAGAACGTGCTCTTGCAGAAATTATCGCAATAGATTTAGCAAGAGTCTAGAAGGGTTTGCTGCCGTTGGAGCTTGAGAGGACTTTGTTTCTGATGTGGTTATAGTGTGCAGGCAAAGCATGTGAGAAAATTTAATTCTTCTGGAAAGGACCGCCCAAGAAGGTGTATTGAAAATAAATATGACAGCAGAGTGCTTAATGGCTTGGTCACATAGAACTAATAGACAATGTTAGAATGACAAGTAGAATGTTAATGACTATCTTTTATATAAAAAACCACAAGACTGCTTTGCTCAATCGAGTAAATAAAAAAACCATAGCGGAGTCCAAAGCGAGCGGTAAAACACTGTTTTAACAAAATTTTATGATTCGATTAAAAATGATATATTTATCAACCAGACACTAGAAATAAAAAACCAAACAAATTTCACAACATTTAACATAAATTTTAAACAATGATATTCCAATGTGTACTTTTAAAAAAAATACTTCCAGAAAATAGAACTCGGAACACACATATTTCAGAATTCATAAAAAACAAAAAAAGAAAGTGTTTCTAATAACATAATTTTCATTAATTAAAGAATAAACATGCTGTGAAATAAAAAACACGAAAATAACTGTAATAGTTATGAAAAATAGACTTTATAGTAATTTTTCAAAAATAAATATAACCCCTTTGTCAATTTCATCGATTCTCATACAAAACTTAATCATTATCTCACTTTTATAATATAAAAGATGTAAAATGTAGCAATGACAAGATTATAGGATATTCTTCAAACTTATTATTAATTGAGTGGAAAATATGCTTCCACAGGCTGGGTACAGGAATCAAGTGTTTTTGAAACTGTAAATTTTTGCTCTAAAAAATTATTGGTAGAATTACATTCGTAAGAACACAGCATTAAAAAAACATATGTATATAAAATTAAATCCGGCATGTGATGCCCCTTATCGTTGACACATTGTTGAAGCCGTTTTCATAAATTGCCATTAATTCTCTCCAGTAGGTCTCGGTCGACTAGAGATATGTGTTGACAAATCATTTGCTTCAATTTGTCTAATATACGGGGCTTAGTCCTCATATATATGTGATTTTAGGCACCCCCCCCCCCCCCGAGAAAAAATCACATGTGGATAACTCTGGAGATCGAGGAGGCCATCACCAAACTGCGAAACAGAGCAGTTGGGAAACAGGCCTCGCAGAACAGTGATCAACACTCTGGCTCTGTGTACTGTGGATTTCACGATTCTTGGTTCAGGTAGTATGTTTTATGCCTGTTATTTATATGGTTTGGTTACTGTTGATGTATGATTTATGCCTGTTGTATGAATCAATCTACGCATTGCAGTTAACTACTGTGTCTGTCAGGCATTGCACTTTAACCACTGAGTCTTCATCACTCATTAATAAAGTCATGTTTTCAATTTCCAAATAAAGCGCAAAGATTTGCTATGCAACATTTAATTGTTCGTGATAGTTCCTTTAATTTCATTCTTGACTTATATTGGTGGAATTGTAGTTCTCCACACAAAATTCGTGTTACACTTCGATTGATGATTTGAAGTTCTGTTGAATATCAGCAAGCAGACCGGCCTGGGGCTTGCAAAATTGCGTTCCTGACGCTTCCAACTTTCTCCGGAGTTTTCACAGAAGAATTCGACGTAGACAGGTTTGTTTCATTATTGAGCCATGTGTTCGAAGAATGTTAACCCAACATAGTATCCTACCAGGAGCGGGGAAAAGTCATTTTGATGGAGATTTAATATTTGGCAAACCCGCGCTGAACTGCAGTCACTGACTTGTTATTTCGAACTAAATTGTTATATGCAAATACGTGATGTTCAAACGTGCACGCCTATATATTGGTAAATTAAAGTGAAATGCTAGTTGCTACATGAGCTTCCCCTAACCCTCGTGTTCTAGCAATTCCAAAAACACATGATTCCTGTCCCCTACTCTATATATGTATGAATGAGTGAGTTATGTCTACTATAATCAGGTCAGTTCAGGTTAGGTCTAGTCAAGCAGGTTAGGTGAGGTCAGTTCTAGTCAGGTCAGTAATGGATACCTCTGCTCAAAACAGGTGATTTTTTAAAATACTTTTCAATATTAGACGAAATTTATTTTGAAATGGCATTTGTTTTTGGATTTAAAAAAAGACCTAAATTATTTCTGCACCCTAAAATTTGAGTAAAAAACCACATACAAACATAAGGGAAGGAACACCCAATAACTAACATCAAGATATCCAAAATCGCAAGGGAATAACATTCATGTAACAAAAGACAATTATCCAATACAACTTACGGCATCTTTGTTGTTTATTTTTTTTGTGTCATATTTATTGATTGTTTGCTATAACGCTGCAAAATGTCTAAAAATATATTGAAAAAATATGAGAAACACACTAATAAAACACATATTAAAAATTGGAAATACCAACCTCCAATTTTACCAAAACACACCAGACAGAAATCAAGTACAGAAAGTACTTACCCACAAACCAAAGAATAAGGTAGAAAACAAAATAGATGAATAAAATAAAAATGTAGGAACAAAGACATCAAAAAACTAGCAACTAAATTATAAAACAAATTACAAAACCAAAAGTGTGGATTTTAACTAATCAATCTACGAAAGCTAATAAAAGTGTCTGATCTACTGATATATTACTGTGTCCCAAACTAGAATTATATGTTTTTAAGTTGCAACTCAAAACTATAAATTTCACAAAACACAAAATTGTAACCTGTCGCTAAATTTTTGTTTGTAATAGAAAAACAAATTTATTTTCCAATTGCAATCAAATAGTAATTACAGTTTCGGTAAAAAATAACTGAAGATACTACACTCTGTACTAGTTTTACAAAGTGTTTTTTTTTCTTTTCACTTCACCAAAAGCCAAACCAAAATTCACTTTATTTGATTACAGCTTCAATAAATTTACATTCTATTTTGCATTATGGGTAGAAATAATTACTTATTTTAAATTGTAAGCTAAAATAAAATTTATAGTTAGCTCCAATTTTAAATTGTTAGCTAAAATTAGCTTTAACTTTCAGTTGTAAGCTGAGCTATTTATCTGCCAATATTATATTTATGGCTAAAAGTAGATTTAATAATAACTTTTTGGTTAAAATATTTTTCATAATATAATTTTTGATTTTGAGTTACATGTTAAAAATAAATCTGTGGCTTGAGGTCTAGAGTTAAATTAAGGCTTGATTTTTAGTCAACTTAAAATAAATTTTAAGCTGTAAGTTATAAAGGCCTGGAAATTATTTCCATTCGGAAATTGTAAGCTACAAAAATTTGAATATCAAATGCTAAAAATCAAATTTAGTTTTGATTTTGAGTTGCATGTTAGAAATGAATTTTAACCTTAGGTTCCGGATTAAAATAACTTATTTTAAATTTAAACTGTGAGGAATAAATCTCTGCACCATTTCGAAGTTGTAAGCTAAAATAAATGTCAAGATTAGTTATCTAACGGTAAATAAATTTTAATTTAGATCTTGGCTTATTAGCTCTAAGCCAAATCTAGTTTTTATAATGAGTTAACAATTAAAAAAAAAATGTTTGGCTTCAGGTTCTAGGTTAAAATAACTCCTAATTTTAAAACAACTCACAACTGATTTTAATTTTGAGTTGTAAGTGATAAAATTCTGAAAATCACTTATCTTTGTAAGTTGTAAGCCAAAATAAATGCCAATATGAGTTATTTAATTGTAAATGTAATTTAGTTTTAAGACGAATCTAGTTTTTATCTTGAGTCGCACCCTAAAAATATATTTGACTTCAGGTTCTGCATTGAAATAACCTCCAATTTTAAAACGATATGAAATTAACTTTAATTTTGAGGTAGAAGTGGTAGAAACCTGAAAATTATTTTTATTTGTAAGTTGTAAGCTAAAATAAATTCTAGGATCAATTATTTAACTGTAAATAATATTTAGTTTCCATTTTAGTTTTAAGACAAATCTAAATTTATGAGTTCATTTTAAAATCAAATTTTGGCTCCAGCTTCTAGGCTAAAATAACTCCCAACTTTAAAACAACTCATAATGAATTTTAATTTGTAGCTTTAAATAATAAAAGCCTGAAAATTACTTCTGTTTGCAAATTGTACGCTAAACTAAATGCCAGTACAAGTTATTTAATTATAAAGAAAATTTAGTTTTAAGACAAATTTAGTTTTTATCTCGAGCCGCATCTTAAAAATAATTTTGGCTTCAGGTTTTGCGTTAAAACAACCAATAATTGTAAAACAACTAAAAATTAATTTTAATTTTGAGGTATGAGTGATAACGGCTTAAAAATGTCTTCTATTTGTAAGTTGTAAGCTAAAATAAATGCCAAAATCAGTTATTTGATTGTAAACAATATAACTATTTATTATTATTATTATTATTATTATTATTATTAATGAAACAGATTTTGGGTTAAAATAGCCCTTAATTTTAAAACAATTCAAAATTAATTGTGTAAATGATGAAAGTCTGAAAATGACTTCTATTTGTAAGTTGTAAGCTGAAATAAATGCTAAATCAGTTATCTATTTAACTGTAAGTAAAATTTACTTTAAATTTTTACTAATTGTTTTCAAACCAAATCCAGTTTTGATTTCGAGTTTCATCTCAAAAATAAATTTTGACGTGTTCCGTGAAAATAGCCCATAATTCTAAAATAACTCAAAATTAACTTTAAAAAATATGAGTAATAAATGATAAAAGTATGCATATGACTTATTTTACAGTTGTAAGCTAAAATATTAGTTATTTCACTGCAAATTAAATTTAGTGTTGACTTTAAATTGTTAATTGAAACAATTTTTTAATTTGCTTTTACAATGTGATTAAATTTGAGTGTAAGCTAAAAATAACCTCAATTTCAACAAGAAAAAGTAAACAAATAATATTATACTATTTGGCTTACACTACTGTATAGCCTAAATAAACCTTGATTAATTACAAAGCCTAAAATAGTCTCGGCTCAAATAATAGTTTATTTTAGGCTCTAATATTTAATTTAAATTTTAAATTGCTGATAAAAATTCAGCTTTATATTTAGAAATGTATCTTAGATTTCGTAAATTTGACCAACTTGTTGGTTATTTTTAACAAAGAACCAAAGTACTATTATGGGACACTGTAACATTTTGTAGCATTAAAAATGAGTAATATTCCCTCAATATTGCAACTTGGTGAAGTAGCTATTTCGAAGTAATAGTGACCATCTTTTATAGCAGATTTTTTACATGAAACAAGTTCCCTAATCATCAATTTACAATTACAATTTCTCTAATGTAGGAAATAAATAAAAATAAAACAACATTTAAAATGAATAACTAATGAAAAATAATTGAACATATTTAATTTTTTTATGTGCCGTTTCCAGCATTTACATTCACTTGAAAACTAATAATATTCTTTATATATATATATATATATATATATATATATATATATATATATATATATATATATATATATATATATATATATATATATATATATATATAGGGTGGCGCATTGAAAACGAAAAAACGAAACAGACTGATTTGCGCCCAGAGAATATTTTTTTTAAGAAACGCTGAAACACATCAATTTTAAAATATTGAAGGGGACATGTTTTGACATAAAACTCAACTTTGTCACATCAACCCCTTAAGGGTCGTGATAACAACCCTTATATTTTAAATAGGGAACATGGGTTGAGTGTTACATCATTTGAAAGATCTTTCTTTTCTAAATTCAGTACACTAATTTTTTTGGAAGTTTTATCAACTTGTTTAAAAATTATTCACAGTTGAAGATGCAAAAACGCATTTCACTCATTCTGATAAGAAATGCTTGCTGATAGTCAATGTTTTGTTGGTTTGTAAACAAAAAATTGACTATCAGAACGAGAGAAATGCGGTTTATTATTTCAGTTTATCGGTCGGTTTGATACTTGATAGTACTACCGAATATTAATTTCATAATGGTGTATTCTGTAGAAGAAAGAGTTGAAATAATTACTCTTTTTTTCAAAATTGATGACTGTGCCCGCCGTACCGCAAATTTGTTTAATGAATGACATCCAAACAGACATGTTAACAGAAAATACATTTTGGAGTTAGTTGCAAAGTTTCGACAAAGTGGTTCAGTAGCCAACAAAAAACGGGATCCTGAACGTGAATATCCGGTTAGAAATGAGACTACTGAGATTGAAGTTTTAGGACAAATTGCTGCAGACCCAACTTTGAGCACGAGAAGATTGGCCACTGTTTCAAACATTAAAAGAAGAACTATTCAGCGAATATTGAAGCATTATAAATTTTACCCGTATAAAATTCATCTTGTACAACAACTGAATGAAGATGATTTTGATCGGCAGCTGGAGTTTTGTGAAGTTATGACTGCACGAATAGCTGATAATGGGAACTTTCTGTTCAATATCTGTTTTTCAGACGAGTGTACGTTTTTATCAAACTCTACAGTCAATCGTCATAATTGTCGTTATTGGGCAGATAATAATCCAAGAAATTTTCACAAAGTCCACACTGAAACTCCACAGAAATTGAATGTCTGGACTGGCATTTTTGGAGACCGTTTAATCGGACCAATTTTTCTTGATGGCAATTTGAGTGGCGAAACGTATTTGGAGTTACTAGACGATATCGTTTACCCTCTACTAATTGACATTGTTGAAAATGATGATCGCTATCAAGAAAATCAATTAGTGTTTCAACAAGATGGAGCTCTTCCGCATTTTTCACAACGTGTTAGGGAGTTTTTGAGCAGAGTTTCCAGAGCAATGGTTTGGGCATAGAGGTGCTATTGAGTGGCCGCCTAGATCACCGGATTTAACTCTTTTAGACTTCTTTCTATGAGGCCATTTAAAGAGTAGAATTTTCGCAACAGAACCAGAGTCTCTGGAGACGACGCATTGTTGAAGAATGCCGTCTAATAACTCCACAAATGCTCCAGAATGTCAGAGCTCGTTTTAAACAAAATTTGTACTTTTGTATGGAAGCTGGTGGTCAACAATTTGAACACTTACTTAACTGAATAAATATTTTTGAACGTTTGGTTTGGTTTTTTAGTTTATTTTTAACGAAAAATTGACTAATTACTGCATTTCTTATTACAATGAACGAAATACGTTCTTGCAACTTCAACTGTGAATAATTTTTAAACGAGTTGATATAACTTCCAAAAAAATTAAGTGTGCTGAATTCAGAAAAGAAAGAGCTTTCAAATGATGTAACACTTGACCCATGTTCCCTATTTAACATGTAAGGGTTGTTATCACCACCCTTAAGGGGTTGATGTGACAAAGTTGAGTTTTATGTCAAAAGATGCCCCCCTCAATATTAAAATTGAGCTGTTTCAGCGTTTCTTAAAAAAAATTTCTCTGGACGCAAATCGGTCTGTTTCGTTTTCAATGCGCCACCTTGTATATATATATATATATATATATATATATATATATATATATATATATATATATATATATATATATAAAATGCAAATCTGCTTCAAATATAGTTCAATATTAGGACGAAACAATCTGTACTCTACAATATTGAAGTAATATGAATCAAGTTTTATGCTAGGACGGAAATTACTCAAAACTAATGAACGAGCGAGTCACCACCTATAAGAGATATATAACAGAGATGTAAGGGAAGAAAGAAAAGTAAGAAGAAGAAGAGAATTACACTTGGATCCTCTATATGAGTGCCTGTTGAGTTGTTCCTCCCCTTCAGGAGTAGTGGGACTTGAAGGGGCACTGCAAGGGCCAGCACGGCTTTCACGAGATCCTGAAATCACAATCCCATATGTGGGTTAATATGGTCAGGTCGAAACATGCCCCAAATATTCTAGTGTTATACCAAGCGATCACAAAATTTAAGATGCTTTCTAATACTGATGCAACATGACTTCGTTTGTAAAAATTCATCGGCAATGATCAGAACTCGTTACGATAATACGAACGATTAATCAATTACGTTCTAGTCAAATCCTGAATAGGAAGTTCAATCTATGTAGGTGTCATGATCTGGTAGGCGATGGTTAATATTAATTACTATACTGACTCTAGATTTCAAAGATCTAGATGCAAGCCCTCTAAAGCTATCTGTTATACTTATTACTTTTAATATTAGATTATTACCTTCACGTTATTATCATTTTTATTATTACAATAAAACATTTACACTTAATGATCATACATTGGAAAATGAGTTATAATTTTTCAACACTGCACATCTAAAATTAAAGCCCTCGAACATTGTGAGATGTACGACAGCGTCGCAATCCTGGTGCAGAACCAGGTAGTATGTTGTTGACAGCTCCAAATAACGCAAAATATTATATACTTGGAGCTGTCGTGACAACATACTGCCTGGTTCCGCACCGAGATGGCAACCTTGTGTACTTCTCAAAATGTTCTATGGGGCTGGCTACCATAGCCGTATTACTTTATACATGTGTTCTCACTGTAATTAGTATAGCACACTGACGAGCTCTAATTAGAGCGGAACCCATCTGCGTTTCTAATTACGGTGAAAATGCATCTAGCCTTACATTGAAACCCTTATCAAAATAAAAGCATGGCTGTGGAAAATTTGCCTGCTGCTTTAAAAACTGACCATGACAACACCGACTATAATTTTGAACTCTGAGTATACTCCGTATGACCGGTTTTGCTAAATGGTATCTTCGTTCAAGAAAAATACTTACAATTGTGAGGTCAGAGAAGAAATCTCTACATTTGTATTTAAAATGGAACGGTTTCACCAAGTAAAGGCAACAGCAATTAATGAGAAACCAAGTTATTGATCATGCTTTAAGAAACAACCACAATAGTGTTGTCAAATTGACTTTATATTCCAAGATTGGATGAATATTTTTCGAGATTTGGTGCTGAATTCCAGGATTTTATAGAAACAAAAATTATAGCAAAAATTTTCTATTAAAAATAAAACCAACAACAAAACACAAAATTTTGAGATAAACAGCAAAAGTCCAAGATGAACAGAATTTTTTATAAAATAAAAATAAATGAATACTTATTTAGTCAAGAATATAATGTAAACAGGCTTCGTTTATGCTGAACCACGTGCTACACTGCTCTCTGCCGCAACATTGCCAAGAATAGCAAGATATCATGTAAACATGTAAATATTGCAATTGTGGGATTGTAATGACAATTCTGAGATCAAGGAAAATGTTTGTATTTCAAGACAATAAAGGTCAGTCCCGACCATCTGACAATTCTAAACAACAATATGCAATGAAAAGAATTATTTAATTTAATTTATACGGAGACACCCCCCCCCCCCCTCTCCAAGTGCTACAATACAAGTAAAAGTACAAAACAAAACAAATATGCACAAACAAATCTACAAAGAATCACAGCAGATCTGCCACACAAACGATACACAGTCAGTTCAGCAGATCACTGCAACAATAGACGCAACCATATGCCTTCTGAAAGAAGAAAACACAAAAGATGTCAAAATTGTCCACCTCAGTGATCTCATTCATAGTACGTAGATATCTATCAATAGGTGAATTAAACCCATAATTAGTGCGGTGGAATGGGACAAAAAACAAGTTATATGACCTTAACACTCTGTTATATATATTCAGGCCTGACCTGACCTTAACACTCTGTTAGGTACATTTAGGCCGATTCTGCACAGAATGTCATCGGAGTCCACAAAACCATTCACAATTTTGAATATTAAACAGAGTCCGGCCACTGTTCTGCGCGCTTCAAGAGAGCTCAGCGTTAACAAACTTTGTATCTCTCCATAGTCATTTTTTTTCTCCCTCACAGCTCGTCCGCGGCTTTGCCACCCCGATAGCATTACCCTTCATAGTCATGATCAGGTATGGAATAACCAAGTCTATAAGAGCAGTGCCGCAGAAAGGCATGTTGCACACTTTCAACAGCCCCTGTGTGGCTGGCATAACAAGGGGACCACACTACCGATGGATATTCGAGTACACTTCTAACAATAGAACAGTAAACACATCTGACAGTATCCAATGAAAAAGTCTACAGTTTCTCACAACATAGCCCAAAAGTTTAGAGGCTTTCATGGTAATATTCTTTATGTGTTGTATAAAAGTCATCTGTTCATCCACTGTAACACCAAGATCCTTGACCTGGTTAACATAAGACAAAAGCTCACCGATTACCGAATATGAAGTCCTGAAGTTCCTCCTTCCCTGAAAAAGCTGATATAAGAGTGTTTGCTGATGTTGATTTAATTTGTTGTCAAAGCACCATAAAGAGAGACGCTCTAAATCATCCTGCAACTCCTGCTGATCCTGAAGGCTAGTTATCACCTTAAACAGCGTCATATCACCGGCAAACAGCAGACACTCACTACCAGCAAAGATATGGATCACATCGTTAATAAAAAGAATGAATAAAAGCGGTGAACAGTGACCTCCCTGCGGGACACCAGATGTTATGTGAACAACATCTGAATAAAATCCAGCAACTTTGACTCTCTGGGTTCTACCAGTCAGAAAACTCTCAAACCAGGCCACCAAACAATCATTGAAGTCAAGCCCATATAATTTAAATAGCAGGAGTGAATGATCGACTGTATCAAAGGCCCTGCTGAAGTCAGTATATATGGCATCAACCTGCTCACCAGCCTCCAATGCATCCAGTACCGTTGACTGAAGAATAATCAGGACCTGTTAGCACAAAAACCATGCTGATGCGGCACCAAAAAACCTTACATGACCACGACAGTTGGTCATCAACCAGGGCATCGAACACTTTTGGAATTGATGATGCTTCTGTAATTTTTTATCTCATCTCTGTCACCACTTTTATACACAGGCACCGAGAAGCTCCCCTTCCAGACACCAAAAAAGATTGAAGATCGCAAAGATGAATTGAAGAGAATATGTAGAGGCTCGCTCAATGCACAGGCACAACGTTTTACAACAATATCTGGTACACCATCTGGACCGGCCACAACCCTATCACGAAGAGCAGAAATCCTTGTATAAATGTTAGAAATAGATATTTCGGAACAGCTCACACACATACTGGAGCGGTTATTACTGCTAGAAGCCAGTGGCGAAGCCGTCGCAGCTGCAACAGCGTTCATTGCATACACAGTGGAGAAGAAACTACCAAATAAATTCGCAATTTCCTGTGCAGTGTCACCAACTAAAGCACCACAGTGCATTGTGGAAGGAATGCCAAAGGATGATCGTTTTTCATTTATAATTATTCAGAATGACTTGGGATCATTCCCAAATTCTGAGTCTTTATCTCAGGTGTACTGTGATAAACACACATTTAATAGAGCCTTGCATCGAGATCGAACTCCTGCAAACTCTAAATAGCTAGTATCAGTTCTATCTTGCATATATTTTGCATGAGCCTTTTTCTTTAGAATTGTTAGATATCCCAATTCAGTTGAAACCATTTATGAAAACTAGATTTTTTAAATCTTTTCACTGGCACAAACTGACTAATGCCAGCTTTTACAACTTCATAGAATCTGCCAGGTGCAGCACTCACGTCCAATCCCTAGAATAAGAGTTCCCAGTTAACTGAGGCAAGATAGTAGTTCAGACCATCGTAATTGGTACCACGAAAGTCATAATAGTACTCCTCACTGAAGGATGTCAAACGATATGTTCTGCAATTGTATAGAACATTCGTAGCTCCTGTGATGGTTGCAGTCTCCAAAAATAGGATCAGCCGCCAGGCCCACCGATAAATTCGCTGAACTAGCAAACACCAAATCCAAGAAAACATCTCCACCATTTGGCAACTGGTTGATCTGGAAGAGTTTAAGGCAACCAAATGACACTGCAACAAAACAGCTGCAGATGAGACAGGACAGTCAACCAGTACGCCATGCTTATCATTAGACCAAAGAGCTGCCCACCAATGAATACGCTGAACTAGCAAACATCAAATCCAAGAAAACATCTCCACCATTTGGCAACTGGTTGATCTGGAAGAGTTTAAGGCAACCAAATGACACTGCAACAAAACAGCTGCAGATGAGACAGGACAGTCAACCAGTACGCCATGCTCATCATTAGACCAAAGAGCTTCAGGTAAATTGTAATCTCCAAAATGGTACACTTTATGTTGAGGATATCTCTGCATAAGATATTCAGTAGTCTTACAGTGTGTAATATATAGATTAGATGATGAAGCAGGCGGAATATACACACCCCCAGTGATGAGTTTAGTAGAACCAAGGTGACATCTCACAAACAATTACTCCACTTTCCGAGGTAATTGTTATAAAGCTTTGTACCAACAACTTACAGTGCATAAAAGGCTAGTCCCTTTTATTTAGTTAGGTATAGAGATTATATTACACGTATTTACTAATGTTTCTAGAAAGTGAAATATTTTTGACAATTTATAACATCAACAAAAAATTAGATAAAAAATGTATGGAAAGTCTGTAATAAAATATGATGCAATCATATATAAATGCAATTTGAGATTAAATTACTTTTAATTTTTGATGTTGTAATAACAAGGTTTGATTAAAATGCATTTTTGCCATTTTAATTTTAATTAATTTACTTTTTAAGGATTTCAATTTCCAGGTTGGTGGGATGGAACTGTTGCCTGGCATGGTGATTGTCAATAGCCGCACAAACAGGCCGACGTTAAAGAAAAAAAAAAAAAAAGAGTTTAGCATCTTTCAATTTGAGAACGCTAAGCATAACACAACCGAAGCAAGTTTTAGACTTGAACCACATATACTCATATAGCCACATACCCTGGGAATTAGACATGAAGAGATTTAGAAGGGAAGTTGTACGACGCGAGGTTTTGGCTTGTGTTGGCACGATCTGCTCGCTATTGCCATTACCTTCTCGCTTCGGGGCAGCCTTTGTTGTCTCTAACTCCTGCGTTGGTGAGGTCAGGGGATCTTCCAGTTCCAGACCTGCAAAGAAATAAAACTGGCCGTGTTAATATATTTGCTAGACAAATTTTAATTAAAACATGTTTATGCTGTGTTTAATCAATTAAAATACTCATGACTTAAGACTAAAGTTGTAAGCTAAAATAATGCTTAGGAGTAGTTTCATCTTTTAAATTGTAAATCAGTGTTGTTTCAAGTTATCGCAAGAAATAAATTAGCTGCAAGTTACGTCTTTCAATTGTAAGCTGAAATAACTTAGTTTTCAGTTCAAGCTGTTGGTCAAAGTCAATTTAAATTCTATGGTATAAGCTAAAATAAATGTATAACCAAACCTGAAGGCTAAAAACTGCATTAGTTCTGATAATTCAGTTTTATTTTAATTGTAACCTATAATAAATTTTGAAGTTAGCATTAACTTAAGTTACAGTTATCACTTTAGGTTGAATGTTCAAATAAGCCCTGCATGTAGCCCAAATTAAAAGTTTTAAGTCGCAGGAAGTCTTGAAATTAGCCTTGACTTTAAGTTGCATGCTAAATTTTCTCTTGTTTCTAAGGTGGAAGCTAAAATAATTTTTAAATCTTGTATTAGGTTTATGAATAAATATGGTAAACCCAATTACAGTTTTAACTTTGACTTGTGAGTTGTAAGCTGAATTTAGAATCAATTCCGAGATGTAAGCCAAAATAAAATTTTGTATAAGCTTACAATTTTAAGTTTTTATAATCTTGGACTCTAAATGAAATTTTGTTTAAAAACATCTAAGCTGCTTTTTAAAATAAAGCTATGAATTAGCTTTAACTTCAAGTTGTAACATTACATTAAATATCATTTCTCAAGTGTAAGCTAAAATAACTTTCAATTCTACCCTTAAATTTTAGTTGTAATGTTAAGATATCTTTATAAACTGACACGGGATTTCAACTGCCCGTTGAATTTAGATTTAGTCTTCAGATGTAAGCCAAAATAAGTGTTAAAATCACGTTGAAAACTAATTTTCTGTTCAAACTTAAAAGTTATAAATCAAGCATTCGACCAGGTCTGGCACTCCGTGCTGCTTAATAAACTTTCGGCCTATGGCCTACCACCAAAACTCTGTACCTGAACAGCAAATTTGTCGTGGATGGCGATTCCTCTAAACTGTATCCAATTAATGCAGGAGTCCCTCAAGGTTCAGCTTTAGCCCCTACTTTGTTTCTTCTCCACATCAATGACCTCCTCTTTAGCACATCCAACCCAGTTCACAGTTACGCGGATGACAGCATCCTCCACTCAAATATACAATATTCTAAGCCTGTCTCTCTAGTCCAATTAGATGAGGATCGCAGACTCATGGAGGGTACTGTCTCTGTGGATCTCCAAAAGATATTAGACTGGGGAAATAGAAATCTTGTACAATTCAAATCCACCAAATCGCACTCTTGCTTTCTATCTCATAAGAGATACACCAGCCCTAGACCCATCACAATGAACAACCAAGTTATTCAAAGTAATGAGTCCTTTTCACTTGTTGGCATTTCTGTGGATCAAAATCTCAATTGGCACCAACATGTCACATCAATTGCAGAAGCGGCTGCTAAGAAATTAGGTTTCCTCTTCCAGGTTCGCAAATACTTTTCAGCAGTTAATCTCTGTACCTTATATACTTTATAAATAAGGCCAAACCTCGAATACTGCTCCCACATCTGGTGTGCCGATGCCGCTTCTACACTCGCTATCCTGGACTCTATTCAGAAGAGAGCTATATGTCTCATCGGTGACCATACCCTCACCTAAAGGCTACCATCCCTTGCCCATCGACGTGCTGTTGGTGACTTCTCTCTCTTTTATAGGTATCTGCACGGGCACTGCTCAGAGGAGCTTTCTTTCATAGTTCCTTCACCTGCTGCCCCCAACAGATCTACCAGGGGAAAAGAGAAAATGCACCACCACACATCTTGTTATGCCCGCTCTTTTGTCCCGAGGACTTCCAAGTTGTGGAATTCCTTGCCGGCACATGTTTTTCCTTCTCCTCCGAACCTCCAAACCATCAAGTCCAGAATTAACAACTTGCCTCTTTCCTCCTTGTCGACACCCACGGTATGATAGTATTTAGGCTGTACGTGGTGTGTTGTTGAAATATAAGAAAGAAAAAATCCTCAGCTTTTATTTTGAAATCAAGTTTAAGCTTTATTTATAATTTATGTCATGTGATAAAAGAAATTTTGCTTTTTTTTTTTCATTATCACTGGGTTTAAGAGTTTACAGTAGTTAAAAAAAATCATGTGATTTAGTATTTTAGTTAAGTACAATTTGGAGAACCCAATTCATCACAATACATTTTTTAGATTTGACGATCGTTTCGCTAACAAAGTGGGCGTCATCAGAGGGATGAATAAATTAAGTAAATAAAGACTAGAACTACTATTTATATGTTTGTTGCCAAGCAGTTGCGAACAGCGCCCTCTAGGAACGTATAGAAACAGACCCCCACTGTCGAAAACTATTCTAATTCATACAAATATTTGTTAAATTTAAAGGTTCTTTGCAGACCTCTTCATCTATGTTGTTCACTTTTAACAAATGGTCTAAATACGTTAGCGTTTCTTTTATGGAAACACTGGGAAACAACGAGGTCACATCAAACGATATTAAAACCTCTCCTTCAACCAACTTAAAATTTTTAACTTTATTAATAAATTCAAGTTAATTTGAAACTGAAAAACTTTTTTGCTTGATAGGCAAGCCTTTAAATTAGTTTGTTAACCATTTTGCTTAATTGTTTGTCGGGGAATCTATAGCTGAAACAATAGGTCTCATGAATTTTCGGGGTTTATCGATTTTTGGGACACAATACTTTTTAGGGACTTTTGGATTTGAAACTTGTAACTTTTTTCCTAAATCTTTTGTATTAAGGTTATGACATCTCTTTAGTTTTTTATATGGTCCTGATTCTATTGCGTCATATACTCTATCTATAGACTATAGCAAAAAGAGTCAAGTGTGTTAATTTGAAAATCGAAATCCCTGAAATTAACTATCTCTTTTACTGTGCAGTGAACTTTTAGCAAAATGAAGACTTACCTGGCCTCTCCAAACCTGTAGATTTGCTACATACAAACTGCTCCAACAGCTGATCAACCGTCAGATCAACACACTGCTTTCTAAAATCCCTATGAACTTTACCCATTTGTTCATGAGTCCATTCGACGACCTCCACATAAGAATTGAGAAATTTCTTCATTCTCATTAGATAATTGACTTCTAGCTCTTGGAAATTTTTACAAGTCACTGACATTTTCTTCTCAAAGTCTTCTTTTATAGTGCTATACTTATCTACAAAATTTTTGTAATCATCTTGTGCCTTTTTCAGTTTTTGTTCTGCTTTTTCTATTTCTTTGGTGGAAGCATTCTCCTTTTTTAGTTTTTCTAGTTCCAAACCTCGTTGTACATATGTGTCTTTTGATTTTTGGACCATAAGCGTAATATTCTGCATTGCTTGGACTGCTTCCAATGTACCCGATTCATCTTCTTTTACCTGTAATCAAATAAAACAACTTTTAAAAAATTTCCCCACTGTTAAAATAAAAGTTTGGACGCAGGAAGTGCGTTATGGTAGTGAATTTTAATAAGAATGTTTTTAGTAGCAAATGTGTTTCTTTTTTTGAGAAAGCAGGCATCAAATTTGGTTACCAGTATAACCTATATAGTAGAAATAATGTGCCATGTTTCATAAAAATAACTTTATTGTTTGAAAATGTACAAAAATTTCCGAAAGTAACCTTAAATGTTCCCGAAAAAACTGGTTTCTGGGCCAACGAACCTTATAGCTTAATAGTAAATTGAGCTATTCAAATTTGAAGCATTTAATAAAAATTCGGTACCATAACGCACCTGCTGCGTCCCGGATTTCTTTTCTTACAAACATGCATACATTATATTACGATGAAAAATGCAATAACATAAGGCGTGTTCGATTACAATTTTTTTTTATCACCAACAATGAGCTACACTGTGATTGTAGAAATATTTTTTTAAGATGTGGCTCCAGACACCCTATAAGTAATGTACACACATTTTTTTCATATCCTGTATAATAACGGATATTGCACTTTATTGATTTTTTTACGAAAATTCGCCAAAAATTATATACCATAAAATATGCAAAAATATCCGAAAGTAAACTTAAAGTGTTCCCGAAAAAAACTGGTTTCTTGGTCAAGCTTATAGATTAATAGCAAATTGGGCTATTCCAATTTGAAGCATTTAATGAAAATTCACTACCATAACGCACTTGATGCGTACCGAATTTCTTTTCTTACAAACATGCATTATATTTCGATGGAAAATGCAATAACATGAGGCATGTTCGATTAAAAAAAAAATTGTATCACCAACGACTTATGGGCCACCTGTAATTGTAAAAATATTTTTTACGATATAACTCAAGACGCCCTATAATTAATGTATACAATTTTTTTGTATCTTGTATAATAAGGGATATATTGGGCTTTATTGATTTTTTACGAAAATTCGACAAAAATTATATACCATTAAACGATAAACTCTATAGCTAAGACTACTGCCAAAGCATTAGAGTCTATTTGAAAGGAATTTTTTGGCAATATTTTGGTAAAATGAAGGACAATGACGGTTGAAGCTAAGACTTCAGGCTTTGTAAAACATTCTTCTTGAGACATTTTCTTTCCACAGCTCGTATTAGTTTCAAATTCTTTGCCTAAATGTTACCAATTTTGACGTTTTAAATCGCCACTTCGACGTTTTGAGGAAAATCCCAATTTATTTTTCTTTAAATGCCTGTAACTTTTTTGTCTTTTAACCTACAGAGCTAAATTTTGGTAGGTAATTTACCTATAATGTTATACACGCGCGAACCAAATTTGGTTGCCTTTACTTTGTTATTTCAGGGATATAATTTTTTTTCGAAAGAAAACACAAAATTTTCCGGGAATACCTGTGCAACTGGCTAACGAACTCATCCAAGCCACTTGCAAAAGGAAGGTATTCACCAAATTTAATCAAAATCGGCTCATTCTTTTAGTTAATTTTCGTAGAAAAAATTCTCTAATGGGGAGATCCCGACTTTTGAATTTTGAATTTTTTTTGCAAATGAGCGCGAACTAGGACCCCTAGAACCCATATCCGGGCCCAGTTTCAATTTTTAAATTTTTATATGTTATATATATATATATATATATATATATATATATATATATATATATATATATATATATATATATATATATATATATATATATATATATATATATATATATGTATGTATGTATGTATGTATGTATGTATGTATGTATCACATCGATAACTCAAAAAATAATGGGCCGATTTTGATAAAATTTCGCATGTGCCTTCCTTTTGTAAATGGCTTGGATAAGTTCGTTAGTCAGGAAAATCGGACGAGGTTTTCCGGAAAATTTTTGAGTTTTCATTCGAAAAAAAGTTTTATCTCAAAAAATAATCGGCCGATTTTGATAAAATTTGGCATGTACCTTGCTTTTGTAAATGGCTTGGATAAGTTTGTTAATCAGGAAAATCTAACGAGGTTTTCCGGGAAAAATTTGAGTTTTCAGCCGAAAAAAATTTTATTTAAAAAAAATAAAAAAGCTATGATAACCAAATTTGGTAGGTAGGTTTACGATATAAAAAGTAAACTATACACCAAAATTTAGATTTCTATGTTACAAGAAAAAAAAGTTATAATAAAATATTTTGTGCCAGATCATTTCAATGAAAGTTCACTACCATAACGCACTTGCTGCGTCCAGGCTTTTTTTGATTTATCGGTGTGACATGTGTTCTAGGGGGCCTAGTTCGTGCTCATTTGAAGAATTTTTTTCAAGATTCAAAAGTCGAGATCTCCTGATTAGTGAATTTTCTTTAAAAAAAAATCACGAATGAGGAGATCCTGACTTTTGAATAAATTTCTTCAAATGGGCGCGAACTAGGCCTCCTAGAACCCATATGATAATTATTAATAGTGGCAATAATAAGTGGTTATTAATTTTGTTTTTGTAGTATTTATAAACTATCTGTATATCGTTTGGTTGTTTTCAGTTCATTTACATTACAGTATCGACAACATTACATGAATAAAAATAAAACAAAGGGAGAAATACATAAAATAAATAAATAAAATATATCTGAGTGATATACTGGAGCTTCATTGTAATACATATATAAATATAACCTTTATGATGAAGTCAAGTATGTATACTTATTACGGAAGCAATTGAGTGGTAATTTAATTTAAAAAAAATAATCTGACCTCTGACCTTTCGTAATTTAAATACACATTACATCTCTTGAATTTCCACTATAATATATTGATGCTTGATTGATAGTGTCTGCCACTTGGAAAGCATTAAATACTTAATTTACGTTCGAAGGTAATTATTAATTATACAATATGTGACGTAATAGGTATCTTAAAAAAATATGCCAATATTTATAAATTAAGTAAGTGATGTCGTCTTCGTTTAAAATATACTTTCTATAACAAGGTAAACAGATATTGATAGAAAATAACTTAATTAATTCTATTTTAGCTAATGTTCCCAGAACAAAATCGATTATTTTACAACATTTGCGTGTTTTGCCTCCATTTCAAAGGTCATGAGATAAGTACGAGGGTCGATCAATAAATACCCGTGTTTGAAGAGAGGTGGGGTCGCTGATGGAAGTTGGCAATACCGCCGTGTACTGATTGTACGCTTGCTTTTTTTCAAATGAGCGCGAACTATGGGCCCCCTAGAACACACATCCAGGGTCAGTTTCAATTTTTATATGTTTATATATATATATATATATATATATATATATATATATATATATATATATATATATATATATAAACATATAAAAATTGAAACTGACCCTCACACTGATAACATAAAAAAATTCATATCTCCGGAAATAACAAAGCTATGGCAACCAAATTTGGTAAGCTGGTTCATATTGTAAAAACCAAAATCTGCACCAAAATTTAGGTCTTTAAGTTGAAAGAAAAAAAAGTTTAGGCATTTAATAAAGCAAAATTTTAGTGCCACTAAAAGTCAGAGAAGAAGCAATGCCAAAATATTGTATGTATTAAACAAAATCTTTTAAATATTACAGACAACGTTTCTCTGTTCGTGGCGCAAAAGGCTCAAGAAGTACCAAAAAGATTACTTTGAAAATTTTATAATTTTTCTCCTGGAAATGTCAAACTAGAGATTTGAAACGTGACAAGTAGTATAAGTATTGTAGTTTATAAATTCAAGTTTAATAGCAGCTGTTGTTGCCCTTAGTTGGTAAAACCATTTCAAGTTATTTACCCACTTACCAAAATATAATTTTTCAAAAAAACTTTTTCGAGGCCACAAGAAAAATGTCATGAAAATTTGCAAAGAATTTTTCAAGAAAATCCGTAAGCATTTTTTTTTAATAATAACTTATTAAACATTTATCACTAATTACCAAAATTTCACAAAAACATCTTACAAAAAATGTTTTCTACGAAGCACAAAAAAATTTCTGCGAAAACTGGCTAAATATCTTTTTACACAAAATTTAGCAAAAAGAATACATAAAATTCAAATTATATACCTAATCTGATAATCTAATAGTTTGTTTGCACGAAAATCCATTAAAACCTTCTTTTCGATGAATTTCGTTTAAAAAATGTACCATCAATTGAATAATTTGTCATACAAAAATTCGCTACAAACGTTTCTTTAAGGAAAATCCATTAAATTCATTTATAAGAAAATTCGCTATTAAAAGAACATTTCGTATAAGAAAATTAACCAATAGAAATAGAAATAAATTAAATAAATTAAAACATATTCAAAATCTGATCTAGATACAGAACTAGATACTTTTTCTGTGGCTTCACAGAGAAAATTTTTTTTGCCTGTGGATGCTGTAAAAATGGAATCTGGTTGTAGAGAAGAAAACAACCTCTTTTCATGTCATAGATCTCTACGTCTATGTTAACTGTGACACGGTTTTACCAACTAAGGGCAACAACAGCTACTATTAAACTTGAATTAAAAGTCTTAAAAGTGCTTATCTTTAATTTTCAACAAAAACTCGCTATAAAACATATTGGAATTACGCAATCTGATCAGATAACGTTAAAATGGAATCAAAGACGAAAAAAGTTAAAATAGAAACTCAGTCAACGGTAAGATTTGAACCCGCGTCCCTCCGCTCATCGGACAGGCATACTAACCATTACACCACGTAAAGACTGGCAAACTGCAATGAAGAAAGGTAGATAATCGATAATTGTCTTAAGTTATTTATTTGTAACATGTAAGGTCTTTAGAGGCAGATTTTGTAGTTATTTTAACAAATGAGATGAGTAACATAAATGTAGAACATTCCAATACACATTATATGCAATATTCTCCATTCATAAACCGCAAAATAGTTATACTAATTTTCAGGTTTCAAATCTCCAGTTTGACATTTACAGGAAAAAAAATGATAAAATAAAGTAATCTTTGTGGTCCTTCTTGAACTTTTTGCGTCATGAAAAAATAAACGTCTGTAATATATAATACATTTTGTTTAACACATACAATATTTTGGTATTGCGTCTTCTCTGACATATAAAAATTGAAACTGACCCCGGATATGTGTTCTAGGGGGCCTAGTTCGCGCTCTTTTGAAGAAATTTTTTCAAAATTCACAAGTCGAGATCGCCTCATTAGTGAATTTTTTAAAGAAAATTCACTAAAAAGCCGACATATTTAAACAAAATAAGAGTATTTTCTAAAATAATTCCTTGATCAAACATTGGGGAGGATTTTTAGATGATTCTGTAGATGCAGCATATAAGAGGTTATAGGAGGTTGACTAACCACCCTGAAGCCTTTTAACTGGAGGAAACACTTGAACTTAACGGAACAGTGATTATTTTACGTAATATGACTCCTACCCTCACAGATTTTCTTGTTTGTCATCTCTATTTACACTTGTCTGCAAGTGAATCGATCTTGCTTGATGTCATTGCAGATAAATACGTAGCTACTGGATTATAAAGCGTAGGGAGGAAACTCATTCTTAATTATTTCCTGAACATGAACTGGTTTTGCACAAAACGAAGTTAAAATCGGGAAATAGAGAGACTGGTGCTGTAGAACACAAGATAAAATTGTTAATGAAAGGTACAGAGCTACATTGAAAATAACGTTTATTTGAGCGTCGTCCCTTAATATAGTTTCAGATTTTGTACCTTTTACGTTACATTCCAAATTAAATAAAATCTATAATTATCCCAAGAAAATTAGAACGAGAAAAGGCCGTGCTGACCGAAAAATATTACAAAGCTGGATATGATTTAAATTGACTTTTGGCATCCTAAATAAGAATAGTATAAGTTTGCGACGATTTCTGAGTACGGAGTATCACAAAACCATTAAATTTTTGCAGGTTTTTGACTTGAAAATGCCTCATCCTACAAATAATTTCATCTTTCCCAAAATTAAAGAAGAGAAGATTCTGCGTCTACTGGCTTTTTGACTGCCCAATTTGGTTCAGTGATTTAGCCACAACCGATCGTCAAAGATAGGTAATTTTTACCGAATTGGGTGAAAATGGATTATGCTCCTGTTCAAACGCCTATAACTAAAAAACGGCCATTCCAAATAAAAAAATTGCGTATGAACAAGTTGTGTAGAATTAAATTCTGCGTAAAGTAAACTTATAATTTTTAATAGTCGCACATTACTTCGTTCAGATACACGAAAATAACCAAAATTAGGTAGCGCTGAATTTCCGCTAAGAACTATTTTTTTAATGTAAACGAGTTTTAATTAACGTCTAGCGGTCTAGCCACAGTCGGTGGTCAAAGTTATGTTACAGGGGAGCCTTCGACGTTGACGGGCCACCTGTATCATAGTGTCGATGTATACCCTGAAGGTGGTACGGAGAAAAGCAATAAATCTGCTGAACGTACTCGAAGAGCCTGTGCCATCACTAGCATCCGTTTGGTTTGACGAGTCGATGGACGTAACACCGCCAAAAGGACGTTTCTTGCCAAACGAACTTAATAAAAAACGTCTACTATAAATGATTTCGGATAAATTGACTTGCAAAGGTTTTAAGGCCAAGCAGACGATTGACAACGTAGATCCTTTAATTATTAGTACAGCCATCGAAACATCTAATCAGGGCTGCAGTGGTTTTGTTGTCAGATAGAACATCGGCTTATTGGTTCTGCTGACTGCCCATGTAGCTGACTGTAATGACCAACCGGAACCCGTTCTGTCGCCCTTGCTCTGGTGTCTAGTCGTGGACGGCCTGCTGGGGAGGCTCTCGGGAGGGGGGTATGAGGTACAGGGCTATGCGGACCACATTGTCATCATAGTCCGAGGAAAGGTTACACAGTTAGTGTGGGGACGCATGCAGACAGCACTGAAAGTGGTGGAAAGGTGGACGGTTGGTCAAGGGCTCGGGGTGAGCCCAGAGAAAGCAACCGTCATAACGTTTACGAGGAGGAGGAAGTGGGAGAGCCACAGAACTCTCACTCTATATGGTAGGAACATTCCAATGGCCAGGGAGGTAAAATATCTTGAGGTCGTATTTCACTCTAAGCTAACCTGGAATGTTCCGTTGAAAAAATACTGCGTAAGGCAGTCATGACCTTAACCGTCACTACGCGGCTATATGGAAAAACGTGAGGACTAACACCTAGTATTGCCCACTGGTTGTACACAAGGGTGGTCAGACCATCTTGAACATACGCGGCACCGGTCTGGTGGCCTAAAAGGATGGCTTTAAATGCCTATAACTTTTTTGTCTACATTTTGGTACAATTTTTTAAATAAAAAGTGAAATCATCATAAAAAGAAGACAAATAATTTTTCCCTGACAGGGACAAAAATTCCCTGACTCTTATTAAATTTTCACAATTTTTCAGTGATTTCCCTGACAACATTTTTTCTTCCACAAATTCCCTGACTTTTCCTGGTTTTCCAGACGAGTGGGAACCCTGTATATTATATAGGAGAAACCATGTACGACACTAAAAAAAACCTTATGGTTTGAAAAATTATAATTTACCGAAAATGAACTTAAAAATTTCCCGAAAAAAACTGGTCAGATCTTCCTGGCAGAGCCTCAGTGGTTCAGGGGTAAGAACGTGTCCCTCTGAACCGAAGGGTGCTGGGTTCGATCTCAGGGTTCTTCTTTCACTTTTTCAGTACACACTGTAACGTTAGCATCAACCGAGGTTCTGGAATTGTATTTGAGCAAGTTGAATGTCTGCACGTTCCGACCTTCGGATGGGGCGTAAAGAGGTCGGTCCCGTGTCCATGGGATGTTGGGCACGTTAAAGATCCTTACCCTCCTTACAGAAAGGCAGGGGTTCGGAAAATTCCAGGATAGTGAGGTGAAACTGCTTCCTGACGTCGGTTATTGGCCATAGTCGCGGAAATAGGCCGACGTTAAAGAAACAAAACACACCCACACGATTTTCCTGTCAACGAACGTATTCAAGCAAATTATACAAATAATACAGCTTCGAAAATCTCTCTACAAGCAAATTTTATAGAGGAAAATTCACCAGGCGGGCAATTTATACTTTGAGTTAATATAAGTTCTTTGTTTTAAAAGATATCTCCATCTTAAAATTTTTAGCACTCTAGTTGAGTGGAAAGTTTCTAATTAAATCAAACTTCCAGTGTTGTTAATGATAACTTCAAACTTCACAGCTGTATTTAATGGTTTTGGTCAAATTAGATTGAGTAATTAATTTCTTTTAGCACTACCTATATTAAGTTAGCTAAATATGTTAATGATATTTTGTTAACATGTGTGGAAGAGAATTTATGGCGAAACACGTTTATCGATTACTGAATTTGTTAGCTTTAAAGATAGAGCAAAAGTAAACAAAAAGAACATCTAGGATAGACCATAAATTCCAATACGTTTCCCATGAAATAAATTGCTCTTCCTAGAACCATCAATCTTAGGAAACAGTTATCCGTTATAGTGAAGGAAATTTATGAAACATAACGAATTTCCTCAAATAGCCTGACTGGGAAAAACCTACTATCTATAAAACAGATTTCGGCTTATCAGTTTTGTGTGTTGAGCGAACAATTTTTTTCTTACACCAATTTCAATTATTGTGCGACTTAAAATAAAATCTTATAATATACGTGGGTGGATTTAAAGGTTCGTAGCTTGCCAAGCAAGCAGGTGTTTTATTTTCAGATACTACACCGTTACCTCCTAACTTACATTTTTATTACGGAATGTAAGGAGAGTATTCGCTACTAGCATCTAGCCGTACCAATTCCACTTTTTTTAAATACATATTTCAACAACACACCACGAGGGCTTACAGCCTAAATACTATCGTACCGTGGGTGTTGACAAGGAGGAAAGATGCAACTTGTTAATTCTGGACTTGGAGGTTCGGAGGAGAAGGAAAAACATGTGCTGGCAAGGCATTCCACAACATGGAAGTCCTCGGGACAAACGAGCGGTAATAACAAGATGTTCTATGTCTGGTGACCTGGACAGTAAATGGGTGCATTCGCTCTGTTCCCCTGGTAGATCTGTTGGGGGTAGCAGGTGGAGGAACTATAGAAGAAAGCTCCTCTGAGCAGTGCCCGTCCAGATATCTATAAAAGAGAGAGAGAGAGGTCACCAACGGCACGTCGGTGGGCTAGGGATGGCAGCCTTTGGGTGAGGGTAGGGTCACCGATGAGACGTATAGCTCTCTTCTGAATGGAGTCGAGGATAGCAAGTGTAGAAGCGGCAGCTGCATCCCAGATGTGGGAGCAGTATTCGAGGTTTGGCCTTATTTGTGAAGTATATAAGGTATAGAAATTAGCTGGTGAAAAGTATTTGCGTGCCCGGAAGAGGACCTAATTTCTTAGCAGTCGCTTCTGCAATTGATGTGACATGTTGGTGCCAATTGAGATTTCGATCCACAGAAATGCCAACAAGTAAAAAGGACTCATTACTTTGAATAACTTGGTTGTTCATTGTGATGGGTCTAGTGCTGGTGTATCTCCTATGAGAAAGAAAGCAAGACTGAGATTTGGTGGGGTTGAATTGTACAAGATTTCTACTTCCTCAGTCTAATATTTTTTTGGGATCCACGGAGACAGACCCCTCCATGAGTCTGCGATCCTCATCAAATTAGGCTAAAGAGACACGCTTAGAATATTGTATATTTGAGTGGGGGGTGCTGTCGTCCGCGTAACTGTGAACTGGGTTGGATGTGCTAGAGAGGAGGTCATTGATGTGGAGAAGAAACAAAGTAGGGGCTAAATCTGAATCTTGAGGAACTCCTGCATTAACTGGATACAGTTTAGAGGAATGGCCATCCACGACAACAGAAATGCTCTGGTTGGGGAGGAAATTTGCTGTCCAACTACAGAGTTTTGGTGGTAGGCCATAGGGCGGAAGTTTATTAGGCAGCGCTGCGTGCCAGACCTGGTCGAATGCTTTGGATATGTCTAGAGCGTCAATTTACTGTGTAGTTCCATAGACTTGTTCCAAGAATGGGTGACAAATAAAAGGAGGTCGGCAGTCGACCTGCGCTGACGGAATCCATACTGTCTGTCGTGGATTAGACTGTGTTTTTCAAGACATTTTAATATATACTTTTCCATCACTTTAGAGACGACTGAAAGGAGAGAAATAGGCCTGTAGTTGCTAGGAAGCGCTTTGGATCCTTTCTTGGGGACGGGTTGTACTCGACCAGTTTTCCAGTTACTAGGGAATATGCCTCTATTGTAAGATATCTGAAACAGACGAGTCAAGACAGGAGCAAGTTCTGGTGCGCATTTTTTGAGAACAATTGCTGGGATCTCGTCAAGGCCAGAGGCTTTCCTGGTATTAAGAGAAGACAGCATCTTTCGTACCTTTTTAGTTTTGAAAGTGATATCATAGGTGAACCTATTGACAGCACCGGTAAATTCAGCGATCTTCCGGGAGAACCTATCGACAACACCGGCAAATTCACCAACCATCTGGGAGAACTTATCGATAGGACGCTAATTAAACCCCCATGGGTGAACCTATCGACAACACCGGCAAATTCACAATCATCTGGGAGAACCTATAGATAGGACGCTAATTAAACCCCCATGGGTGAACCTATTGACAGCACCGGTAAATTCAGCGATCTTTCGAGAGAACCTAACGACAACACCGGGAAATTCACCATCCATCTGGGAGAACTTATCGATAGGACGCTAATTAAACCCCCATGGGTGAACCTATCGACAACACCGGCAAATTCACAATCATATGGGAGAACCTATCGATAGGACGCTAATTAAACCCCCATGGGTGAACCTATTGACAGCACCGGTAAATTCAGCGATCTTTCGAGAGAACCTATCGACAACACCGGCAAATTCACCAACCATCTGGGAGAACTTATCGATAGGACGCTAATTAAACCCCCATGGGTGAACCTATCGACAACACCGGCAAATTCACAATCATCTGGGAGAACCTATTGATAGGACGCTAATTAAACCCCCATGGGTGAACCTATTGACAGCACCGGTAAATTCAGCGATCTTTCGAGAGAACCTAACGACAACACCGGCAAATTCACCATCCATCTGGGAGAACTTATCGATAGGACGCTAATTAAACCCCCATGGGTGAACCTATCGACAACACCGGCAAATTCACAATCATATGGGAGAACCTATCGATAGGACGCTAATTAAACCCCCATGGGTGAACCTATTGACAGCACCGGTAAATTCAGCGATCTTTCGAGAGAACCTATCGACAACACCGGCAAATTCACCAACCATCTGGGAGAACTTATCGATAGGACGCTAATTAAACCCCCATGGGTGAACCTATCGACAACACCGGCAAATTCACAATCATATGGGAGAACCTATCGATAGGACGCTAATTAAACCCCCACGGGTGAACCTATTGACAGCACCGGTAAATTCAGCGATCTTCCGGGAGAACCTATCGACAACACCGGCAAATTCACCAACCACCTGGGAGAACTTATCGATAGGACGCTAATTAAACCCCCATGGGTGAACCTATCGACAACACCGGCAAATTCACAATCATCTGGGAGAACCTATAGATAGGACGCTAATTAAACCCCCATGGGTGAACTTATTGACAGCACCGGTAAATTCAGCGATCTTCCGGGAGTACCTATCGACAACATCGTCAAATTCACCAACCATCTGGGAGAACCTATCGATAGGGCGCTAATTAAACCCCCATGGGTGAACCTATTGACAGAACCGGTAAATTCGGCGATCTTCTGGGAGAACCTATCGACAGTACCGACAGTCACCAACCTTCTGAGAGAACTTATCGATAGGACGCTAATTAAACCCCCATGGGTGAACATATCGACAACACCGGCAAATTCACAACCATCTGGGAGAACCTATCGATAGGACGCTAATTAAACCCCCATGGGTGAACCTATTGACAGCACCGGTAAATTCAGCGATCTTCCGGGAGTACCTATCGACAACATCGTCAAATTCACCAACCATCTGGGAGAACTTATCGATAGGACGCTAATTAAACCCCCATGGGTGAACCTATCGACAACACCGGCAAATTCACAATCATCTGGGAGAACCTATCGATAGGACGCTAATTAAACCCCCATGGGTGAACCTATTGACAGCACCGGTAAATTCAGCGATCTTCCGCGAGAACCTATCAACAACACCGGCAATTCCCCAACCTTCCGGGAGAACCTATCGACAGCATCGGCATTCACCAACCTTTCGGGGGAACCTATCGACAGCACCGGCAAATCCTTCCAGGAGAACCCCTTTATTTAAAAATGGAGACGATAGTTAGTAACACTTTGTAGTTTTTACTTTAAACCGATAAAGATAGTTAACGGGCCAGGTAATTACTGTACGATAAAAGGCACTAGGCAGTATCACTTGTTAACCACCATCACTCCAATCCTGCCGAGACTTGCAGTATGATGTGTAACACGCTGAAGATGTAAACTCAAATCGTGCTCTTTTAACGGCAAATTTTTAATATAAAACCCGCGATTTTTTCCTATGAAAATTTGCTAAAGTCAGCCTGTAGAATAAACTGTGATAATTTTTTTTGGGATATAAAATATATAAAGACTGGAATATCAAACACTGTTTTCAGAGGGATTTGAAAAAAATTCCTAATAGATAATAGTCATACTACATACAGACTTGTAGACTACTTCTCTGGCTTCACTGTTGGTTTTCGTTTTTGTATGTAAAGGACGTAGCCAGCGCGTAAGCTAACTGGAGCAAGTGGCCCTTAGGAATTCTGGATGTTCTAGGATGTTCTTCAACGTTTCTGTGACTATAGTTTCGCTGCTTGACAGCATTCTCAGACAGATTAATATTGAATTAGTATGAAATCATGACAACTACAAATAAATACCTGTTGCTATGTTATGATATGATGTTTTGATCAAAAAATTTATCAAATTGAAAATAAAATGAAACACAGATGACAGATGAGGCTTTCAAAATGTCTATGTGATGTATGTCAATATTTAACATAAAAATATAAATTTTTTGATCAAAACATTATAGCAACAGATCTTTATTTGTAGTTGTCATGATTTCGTAGTAATTCAATTTTGATCTGTCTGAGAATGCTGTCAAGCAGCGAAACTATAGTCACAGAAACGTTGAAGAACATCCTAGAACATCCAGAATTCGTAAGGGCCACTTGCTCCAGTTAGCTTACGCGCTGGCTACGTCCTTTACATACAAAAACGAAAACCAACAGTGAAGCCAGAGAAGTATTCTCCAAGTCTGTATGCAGTATGGACAAGTTTCACCAAGTAAGGGCAACAACAATCAATGATTATAGTCATCTCAAAACATCCAACGGTACACATTTCGAAATGAAATTACCATGCAAATAATATTTTTGTTAAAAAATGAGAACAATAGTGTCTATAGATTCTGATAAAAATACATCATCCACAACAGTCAGTGTATATATACCTACATCTTTTACAGCAGATAAATAATAGTGTGATAAACTAATTATAATCACTAATAAAACTGACGGATTATTCATCATAAAATATTAAATTTGATCCGCTACATCAATGCCATAATATAATGTTATCAAAGTTAGATAATGAGTGGAAAATAAATTACCAGTTTGAGATTTAAAAAAAACCATACATATATATTATATCGAACGAAATATAATATTATAAACATTTTGCTGCTAATAAAACAAAGTTCCAATGACTATTTGCCTTAGATAAAATAATGCTTATAAAAACTGTGGACGCAGCAAGTGCGTTATGGAAGTGATTTTCATGAAAATGATTTTAATAACAAATATGTCTCTTTAATGCAAGCAGGCATCAATTTGGTCACCGGTATAACCTATATAGTAGAAACAATGTACCATAGTTTAACAAAATTACTTATTGTTTGAAAATGTACAACAATTTTCCGAAAATAAACTTTAAATGTTTCCGAGAAAACTCGTTTCCTAGCCGACGAACCTTAGGTTAATAGCAAATCGAGAATTTTGAAGCATTTAATGAAAATCCGCTACCAAAACGCACTTAATGCGTCTCGATTTTTTTACAAACATGCATCATATTTCGATGAAAAATGCAAAAATGCAATAAGAAATCTTCAGAACAAAATTGTACGTAACAGAAATTTTCACGAAATCCACACTTAAACTCCACATAAATTGAATGTCTGGACTGACATTTTTGGAGACCGTTTAATCGGACCAATTTTTCTTGATGGCAATTTGAGTGGCGAACGTATTTGGAGTTACTAGAAGAAGATATCGTTTACCCTTTACTAATTGACACTGTTGAAAATGATGATCGCTATCAAGAAAATCAATTAATGTTTCAACAAGATGGAGCTCCTCCGCATTTTTCGCAACGTGTTAGAGAGTTTTTAAACAGAGACTTTCTAGGACAATGGATTGGGCGTAGAGGTGCTATCGAGTGGCCCACTAGATCACCGGATTTAACTACTTTAGACTTCTTTCTATGGGGCCATTTAAAAAGTAGAATTTACGCAACAGAACCGGAGTCTCTGGAAGAATTACGACGACGCATTGTTGAAAAATGCCGTCTAATAACTCCACAAATGCTCCAGAATGTCAAGAGCTCGTTTTGAACAAAATTTGTACTTTTCTATGGAAGCTGGTGGTCAACAATTTGAACACTTACTTAACTGAGTAAACATTTTTGAACGTTTGGTTTTGTTTTTTAGTTTTTGTTAACGAAAAATTGACTAATTAGTGCATTTCTTATCAGAATCAATGAAATACGTTCTTGCAACTCCAACTGTGAATAATTTTTAAACTAAATATAGGAAGCGTCTATCTCATGCAAACGTAAGAGAAAGTTAATATTCCACCTTACCATAGACTAATTCAGTTATCAGTCTAGACAATGATTAGAGTTCTGAAAACTCGATGTTACGTGTGCAATATCGTTCTTCGAAATTCATATAGGCATTCTGGATATAGTTTTAAGAAATCATGATTTATCGATGCAGATATTGGAAATATTTCAGAAAACTGAATTATGAATGTGCTAGCTAATTGCCTGTTTTCCGAGATATTTACAGATTGTGATTGGAAATTGCATTAATTTCAAGACATACTGTACAGTATTCGCTGTTTCAGTATTGTTGAACACACATTGCCAACGATTTCTCTGAGATTTTCTATTTCACATTCGCGTTATAGAAGAAAATCAATTAAAAAAATTATATTTCAACAACACACCACGAGGGCTTACAGCCTAAATACTATCGTACCAGGGGTGTCGACAAGGAGGAAAGAGGCAACTTCTTAATTCTGGACTTGAAGGTTTGGAGGTTCGGAGGCGAAGGAAAAACATGTGCCGGCAAGGAATTCCACAACTTGAACGTTCCCGGGACAAAAGAGCGGGCATAACAAGATGTTTTGTCTGGTGACATGGACAGTAAGAGGGTTCATCTGAGCAGTGCCCGTGCAGATATCTATAAAAGATAGAGATTTCTACTTCCCCAGTCTAATATTTTTTGGAGTTCCACAGAGACAGAACCCTCCATAAGTCTGCGATCTTCATCTAATTGGGCTAAAGAGACAGGCTGAGATGTATTGTATATTTGAGTGGAGTGTGCTGTCGTCCGCGTAACTGTGAACTGGGTTGGATGTGCTAGAGAGGAGGTGATTGATGTGGAGAAGAAACACAGTAGGAGCTAAAGCTGAACCTTGAGGAACTCCTGCATTAATTGGATACAGTTTAAAGGAATGACACTCCACGACAACAGAAATGTTTCGGTTGGAGAGGAAATTTTGTGTCCAGGTACAGAGTTTTGGTGGTAGGCCATAGGCCGGAAGTTTATTATGCAGCGCTGCGTGCCAGACCTGGTCGAATGCTTTGGATATGTCTAGAGCGACAATCTGGGATTCTACACGGTGAATCCCAGATTGTCGCTCTCTCTATTTTCGATTTGTCAAAGCGTAATGACAGGAAAACGTCACAAAATAGTGCTTGAAGTCAAGAGTGCGTTCATCAGTCTCCAATTGCTGCAATGTATCGGTTGTCAATGGATGAGCGCTTAAACTCAGGTGTTGGCGCCTGGTGAACTCAGTCACTGTGTCTACAACTTGAATTAGTCACTAATGAGTTAAAAAGTGTTTTAAAGTCAACTACCAAATCACCGATCAAAGTGTGCGAATATCTCGAAAATTATGTCTTGTTTTTTTTTAGCATTTTCATGGTCATGTTCAGGGAAGCATTAAAATATGATCGCGTACAGAATTTCCTTAAAAATACACTCAAGAACGCACGTTTAAATTTTTACCGCCGCCCATGTTTCCAGGAGAGACGCCGAATTTTAATTTTTTCGTTCTTTCAATTGAGAATGTGAAGAGTATTCCTCTGAAATAAATTGTTTGTGATACTTATGTAAAAACAAATGTGTTGTTGCTAAATATACTATTACGGGCTTTCGTTAACTAAAAATTCACAAAGTAAATTTATTTTTTTATAATCTGTGTCATTTGTGTAATTATAAAAAGTTTACTGGGGGAATTAAAATGTCATCTGGATGTAGAATAATTTCTTGTGATAGTTATTATGTAAAAACATTGTTTTGTTGCTAACGAAACTATTGGAGCTTTTCGGTAACTGTAAATTCATTTCATTACAATTCGCGCGCCCGTGTCTCGAATCGTGGTTTCACGTTGTGGCAGCCTAGACTAGATGCACTTTATTGATTTAATATATTTGACCCGAATGGCTAGGTTGCTTATAAAATGAGATAATTGAATGCAATTATTTTGATTGGATCTACTCAAGATGCTCAAAGGACTAACAGACAGCCTTAATTCAAGATTCCATTTATCATACAGTGACCTTGAAAAACTATATATATATATATATATATATATATATATATATATATATATATATATATATATATATATATATATATATATATATATATATATATATATATATATATATATATATATATACATACAGGTGTCCGGAAATTGTGAGCAAAAAATTCAGGGGGTTATTCTACTCAAAGAATTAATGCCCACAGTTCTTATATTAGTATTTCTAAAACTCGAAAGTAACGGAGTTAATGGGTGTCAAAAAAATAATTTTTTTTCAAATTTTTGTCGATAACTTTTTTTGTCGTGAATTGAATTCTTTTCAAATTTGGTGCACACGTATATAATATCGCTTTGTATTTATGTTGTAAATTTGAAATGGATCTATCTAAAGTTAAAGGCCGAAGCTGCCCTTGACCAACAGATAAGGACTCATAACTTTTTTGGTAGAATCTTTATCTCAAATCTAACAATACACGATTGAAGGGAATTATAAAATCTTAAAAAAAAGGTCATCTTGTTGCATCACGATAAAACTAACCGTTTTCGAGAAAAATGTTCTTCAAAATTTTTGCTGGTATTGATTGAATACGAAATCACTTCATCCAAATGTCAATGTTACTAGCGTGTGCTTTGAAAACAGTCGCGGTAATTGCCTCGGAAAAAAATAATGTCACATGTTTTGACAAATAAAGTGTTATATTTTTTTATTATTACTACTATAAAATTATCAGCAATAACGATTTTACAGGGCCTCATTTTTTATTACTCACTAGAACTTGCAACATTTAAACATTGTAACAATAATTTATTTAAACTCATAACAATCATAAAAATTATAACAAAGTTTCAAAGTGATGTCCTTCCATCTCAACACATAAATCAATTCTTCTCAGGAAATTACGACAAACTCTAGCGAATATTCCGTCTTTTTGCCTGATTACCTCACAGTTATCAATAATTCTTTGCCTGAGATCTTCAACGTTTTGAATTGGACTCCTGTATACAAGAGATTTTAGGTAACCCCAGAAGAAAAAATCCATTGGGTTCAAATCAGCCGATCTAGGAGCCCACTGCACGAACCCACCGCATCCTATCCATCTCTCAGGAAATGTTTCATTAAGAAATTCCCTCACCGCTGTACTAAAAAGTGGCGACGCGCCCTCCTGCAGCAGCCACATTGTATTTTTTGATTGGAGGGGTACATCATCCAATAGAGTGGATAACTGGTTTCTTAAAATTTTAAGTATATCTCACCGTTGAGTCTTTGAGGGAAGAAATGTGGCCCAATTAAGTGGTCTCCTAAAATTTCCGCCCACACATTAACAGAAAACTTATTCTTGAAACCGCGTTCTATCGCCAAGTGAGGATTCTCATTAGACCAATAATGCTCATTATAAAGGTTGATCAAACCGTCATGTCCAAATCCAGCTTCATCTGTGAAGAGAAGCGTTGATATAAAATTGTGATCGTTGTTATGTAGATTTCGAATTATATTCCACAAATTCACGCGAACTTTCGGATCTTCAGGAGATAAAGCTTCAACTTTCTGGTAATGGTAAGGATGAAAAAGCTGCTCATTGAGAATTTCATGCACAGAACTTTTCGGGATACTCTCCTGAGTAGAGACTAACCGTACACTTAAGTTGGGATTATTCTCGATTGCATTTAATACACGGACTTCTACTCCAGGAGTTCGAGTACTTCGCTGACGGCCAACATCTTGAAATGTACTTCTAAATGATCCGAATTCTCCCAGTCTTCGATGGATATTACCGAACATTCGGGATTGTGGTACCCTTCTATTTGGAAATCCTTCAGCATACAAACGTCTTGCAGCAAGGGCATTGCCGCCAGCTATACCATAATAATAATGCATGTCACGTAGTTCGTAAGAATAATTATTATTATTCATCGTATTTTATAATTATTCTTAACTATTCCGCAAGTAAAATCACAACAAACTATTATCTGTCAAAACTAACGCCACATGATCTTGTTGACAAAGAATGTTTTCAAAGCACGCTCCGTTTATATTGAAAATGAGATTAGGTAATTTCGTATTCAATCATACCAGTAAATTTTTAAGAACGTTTTTCTCGAAAACGGTTAGTTTTATCGTGATGCAACAGGATGACCTTTTTTAAGATTTTATAATTCCCTTTAATCGTGTATTGTTAGATTTGAGATAAAGATTCAAGCAAAAATGTTATGAGTCCTTATCTGTTGGTCAAGGGCAGCTTCGGCCTTTAAATTGAGATAGATCCATTTCAAATTTACTACATAAATACAGAGTGATAATATATACGTGTGCCACAAATTTGAAAAGAATCGATTCACGACAAAAAAAGTTATCGACAAAAATTTGAAAAACCTTTTTTTTGACACCCTATAACTCCGTTATTTTCGAGTTTTAGAAAAACTATTATAGGAACTAGGGACATTAATTCTTTAATTATATATATATATATATATATATATATATATATATATATATATATATATATATATAGATGCATATTAAACTTTTTATTAACGCTTCTAAGTGTTTATGTATTACGAGGGTCGATCAATATATACCCGTCTTTGAAGACAGGTGGCATTGCTGAGGGAAGTTGGCATTACTGTCATCTGTCAAACGACACCATACTACATTTCAGACTGATTCATTGGTTAATTTTGATTTGGCAAACAGTTGTATCACACTGCTTGGTGTCTCTCGATAAAATGAAAAAAAGCGCAAGATCGATCTGTAACTCCCTTTTTACTTTTGGATGGAAAAACATGCAAATAAATAAAAGCGAAGTTGGATGAGGACCTTTCACCATCTATGACAGCCGTGAAATATTGGTTCAACGAAATTAAACGTGGTCGTACATCTGTTTTTGATAACTAGCGGCCAGGCTTCCAGGCGGACGTGGTTACCAAGGAAATTATTGGAAAGGTCCACGACACAATTCTCGCCGCTGATCGTCGAACTAAAGTGTGCGAAGTAGAGTGAATTAGAAGAGTGTCGCGATTGTTCACAGCGGACAAGCGGATACTTGAGTCGAGTCAAATCAGCACAAACGGGGTAATCGTCGAGACAGATGCGTATTTCTTTAAAGAGTGTGACAAATCGTATTTTTTGAAGGGGTTAAGGAAATGGCAGAAACGTTGGATAAAGTGTATCGACCTAAAAGGAGATTACGTTAAAAACTTGCGCCTGCAATCCTATCACGAGTATTTATTGATAGACCCTCGTACAACATGTATCCGAGGAATGAAGTTATATTCTGATGAACTGACAAGGCTCAGAGTACAAATCACAACTGAAAATATGTACTTAATTTTTTTCAAAATATAGACTATTTATATTTCAAGCGTGGGTTCAAATCCCACTGACATAAATATGAAATATTTTCTTCGGTGCGATTGGAATTGGAAATCATAATAATTATATCATCTAGATCACCAATACATAGTTCATGGCTATAGATGTCGACGGGACTCTATTATGAAACAAATAAATCAGTGTTGTAAATAGATACATAAAAATGTATTATATTTCAATGATCACAAAATAAAACCAATAATAGCTTGTGATAAAAAAACTCCACTTATTGCAGATTAAACACACAGTTTTCTGATAAAAATTTGAAAAGAAACTGAAACAAACATATTCTTACACATAAATATATAATAACAGAAAATAAATTTTTAAATACATAGTTAAAAACAAAAGCAAATGCCATTAAAAATGACAGTTACAGGTTACATATACAGTGTGCCAAAGAACATACTACAAATGTATAGCACCACGCGATAGAGGATCAAAAAATAATTTAAAAAGTTCCTATACACTTTGTGTGTTTGTGTTTTGTTCCTTTTAACGTCGGCCTATTTCCGCGACTATGACCAATCACCGACGCCAGGGAGCAGTTTCACCTCACTATCCTGGAAATTTTGCCGAATCCCTGCCTTTATGTAAGGAGGGTAGGGATCTTTAACGTGCCCAACATTGTATACGTTTTGAACAAGATCTCATTTTTGTCTAAAACGCCTAAATAAGTGTGTCACCTTTAAGTCTGAAATTATAATTTTGTTATTGTTGTAATTGTTATTAAAAAACCGGTTTGATTAGGTTGACTAAAACGAAATCATACTGGCGATTAATAAGGAAAAATAACTGCTACGTTTATAATTTGGCAGATACTTTGGTAGTAGTAGCAATTGTGGGGAGGCCAACGCCAAGCAAGTAGGCCACAATGGGCCCTTTTTGCTAACCCCAACAAGCATGCTCTACTCCTCCTCGGTTCCGTCGCCAAACCGCCTCGACCTCGAAATGAAAGCCGTAACGGTCTTCAATTGGGCGGTACTTACCTGATTCCTGTGCTGAGTCCTCGATTCGAACACTTTTGCTCGAAGACTCCCAAAAGCTTCGCATTCACACAGGTAGTGGTAGGGCGTTTCTTCATCCTCGCCGCATTCCTGGCAAATGGGATCCCTCTCTACGCCTATCAATGTGAGGTGTCTTCTAAGGGCGCAGTGGCCTGTCAGCACTCCAAGGATGCGGCGAAGCGTAGGTCGACTCCTACCGAGTAGCCAGACAGTTTTATCTCTGTCCGGCCCCTCCACGAAGTCCCTCGCCTGCCTACAGCCACAAATCGACCCCCAGTGCCTCTCCTACGTACGCCTATCGCAGGATCCGGGCCACAGAAGAGCCGCCGGGAACCGAGCCTAGCGCCCGGAACCCACACCAGTTGCACCTCCTTTGTCCTGGCCAGTTTTTTAGGGCGTCAGCGCACTCCCGAGCCAGTGTTGACCTGATTCTGGTCGCGCAGACTGCTCGGATGACCGCCTGGCTATCCGAGCAAATGTACACACATTTCTCGGGGCTCCTCCTCACATCCTGTCTATTGGCCACAGACAGGATAGCGTACACATCTGTTTCGAATGCCGTGGTATATGCCCCAAGAGCATAGCTCTCGCGCACCCCCAGGCGTTCGATGTATATTCCCGCCCCGGAGGATTGTTGATTCTCCAACCGCGATCCGTCGGTGAAATAGACCAGGCTTGCGGGCTGGAATGCAACCTCATTTTCCCTCCACTGATCCCTACTGGGGATCCTGAGGGTATATGGCCTCGTCAACCTAATATCGTCCTCGGCATCCCGTACCTTGATGGCGGAAATCGGAATTTCCTTTTCCACCTCCTTGGAAACTATTGCATGTCCTATTACTGCTCCGTCTCCGCACCAGTTTCCAGAGTCTCGCATTCTAAGATACGACGCCATAGTCTCCCTTCTGATACAAATGGGAAGCGGTGGCAGCATTAGCATGACCTCTAGCGCGGCTGATGGTGTCGTCCTCATATCGCCTGTGATACCCAGTACTGCCAGCCTTTGGAGTTTCGCCAGCTTCCTGCTGGTAGTCTGGCTCACACCACACCACCAGACCACCGCTAATAGAGGATTCTCGTCCTGACGATCGCAGTGTAAATCCAATGAAGGATCCGAGGATTAAGTCCCCAGGTCCTCCCTATCACTCGACGCAGCTGCCGGAGGGTCGCTACTCCCTTCCTCACCACTCGTTCTATTTGCGACCCCCATGTTAGTTTGGAGTCCAGGATCACCCCCAGATATTTGACCTTCCGCACTAAAGCTAATGGTTTTCCAAACATCACGGGCGCCCTGAACCCCTCTACATTCCTCTTCTTGGTAAATAGAATCATCTCCGTCTTCACCAGGTTTACGAAGAGTCCGAGCTCACCACACCACCTTTCAATTATGCTACAGGCAGCTTGCATGCATTTACAGACGACGCCGAGGAATTTGCCGGTGACTAAGACCAGCCCATCATCAACGTACGCCTAGGCGTAGAAGCCGTTCTCGGAAAGCCGCTCCAAAAGGCCGTCCATGACCAGACACCATAGATGAGGCGAAAGGCAGCTGCCCTGAGGACAGCCGCCCGTCACCCCAACGTCGAACCCTCGGCCCCTCAAGGTCAGCGAAACTCTCCTGTCCTCCAGCATGCTCGCCACCCAGGTTATTAGGGACCTCGGCGTTCCCCTATCCTGTAGGGCGGTACAAACCGTATCCGTGCTTGCCTTATCAAAGGCTCCCTCCACATCGAAGAACACAGCTAATGTGCTCTCCCCGTAGTGTAGGGCCCTTTCCAGCTTTCGCATCACAGCGTGGAGCGCCGTCTCCCCCGCTGGTGCGCGTGCTGACCTTTGTGAAAGGGATGATCCTTGAGGATTCCTCCCAACATAAACCTATCTACTAACTTTTCCAATGCCTTAAGCAGGAAGGATCTTAGGCTGATTAGTCTGTACGCCTTGGCCAGCGTGTAGTCCTCCCTTCCTGGTTTGGGAATGAAGACCCCCTAACCCGGCGCCAGGCCTTTGGGACATAGCTCCACGCCAGGCTGGCCCGGAAAACCTCCCTTATGTTGGGAAGCAGTATATCCAGGCCCCTCTGGAGCAGGGCCGGAAAAATCCCATCACAGCCCGCCGACTTGAATGGAGCGAACTCGCCCACCGCCCAGGTTATCGAGCCATCTGTGACCACCCCCTCCGCCAGCTGCCAGTCTTCATTCGGGACCGTCCACCGGCCCGGTTCGGCAGCCTCCGTGACGGCTCCACCACCCGCAAGGTGAACTTCGGCGAGATGACGCAGGGTCTCCTCACCGGTGGTTGTCCAGCTCCCGTCCGGTTTCCTTAAAGATCCTACATTACTACCTAACTCCTATTTGAGTACCCTTACCAACCTGGCTGCGCCCGGCAGGGAATTGACTTCCCCGCAGTACGCGCGCCAACCAGCTCGTTTACTCCGGCGTAATTCCTTCTTAAACTCCCTTCTGACAATCCTAAACTCGTCCCAGGCCGCCTCACCCGATTCTCGGACGGCTCGGTTTAAGGCCCTCCGAGTTTGCCCGCGTAGTACGGCGAGATCCCTGTTCCACCATCTAACTTTGATGGACTGTTTCACCCTAAGTGGTGACGCGGCCTCGTAGGCTGCCATTATTTTCCCTTCTAGAGCCTCGACCTCGCTATCTAATGCCTCTATAGAGCCTACTCCCCTCTGGGCTCCTTGGCGACCCACCGAGGCCTATTAGGTAGGCATCCCAGTCGGTCTTCCTTGGATTTCTCCTAGGGGGAGTGCTCTCACGGTTCACATCCAATTCAAAGCTGATCATACGATGATCAGACATTGATATGTGTTCCGTCACCCTCCAGCTAGATATATCCTCCGTTATTCCTCTGATCGCTAACGTGATGTCGATCACCTCCTGCCGGATACGATTGACAAATGTCGGAGCCGTACCTCTGTTTAATACCTCTAGGTTCGTTGTAGCAAAATACTTTACTATTCTAAATATGAATTAAGTTTCCTTTTGGAAATCTTCTGTATAACTTAAATGAAATTTGTAATACAAGTATCTTTTAAAAAGACTTACACTATCTACAGATATAGCAAAATTTAGTTCTTTACCTTCATAGAAATTTGAGTTTTTGACATTTTTCTCAAAAGGAGTTAGAACACGAGATTGTTTTGATAATAAAGAGATATCGATGGTAACACTTTCGAAATAACATTAACATCAACCGAGGTTCTGACATTGTATTTGAGCAAATTGAATGTCTGCACGTTCCGCCCTTCGGAGGGGGCGTAAAGCCGTCGGTACCTGTCCATGCGATATCGGGCACGTTAAATAGCCCTACCCTCCTTACAGAAAGGTAGGGGTTCGGCAAAATTTTCAGGATAGTGAGGTGAAACTGCCCCCTGGCGTCGATAGCGACCGATACAGCAGATTCTTCAGCAGTACTTCTACGTTGCTTCCGCACCAGAGTACATTTCGGGCAAAACAAGATTCAGAATTATCTAAAATGTAATTTATATCAACGGCCGAAAACTTCACACACCTTCCGTACATAACAGAACATAATGTGCATTTAATTTTATGTCGGTTAGCGTTAATATGCAAAGTACACCCCTGGCAAATTCCAGACATTTATTACGTGTTTATTTATATTTTAGCAAGCTGATAACGCTTAAAATTAAAATCCGTAGTCATTCGCCTCACAAATTAACAGCCCACAGTCACTCACCTCAAGGCAAGGTAAAAATAGATTAAATTACACTTACACCAAAGTAAACTATAGTTGCCACAGAAAGTCACAGAATTTAATTAATATAACTCAAAGAAATACTGACCTAAAGCAGGACACAGTTTAAATACGTATCGGGTACACGATGAGTTTTAATTTTTGTGTAACAATTACAAGGTCAAGCTATGTTATCTTTGCTATTTAAAGACGTATATCCTCTTAAATTTACCACTGGATGGGAATTAAACTTCATATTCTGACACAAAATACTGCAAACGTATACTTTGCACTAATTTCGGTTGAATTTTCTCTTTACAACCGCAAGAAATTAAAGAACTCAAAAATGTATAAAAATAAAACTTCAACAGCCTGTAACTTGAAAACAAAAAGCGATTGGACATTAGTATATAGGAAGTTTTTTTATTTTATTTTTTTGGTCCTCTATCGCGTGATGCTATGTATTGTAGCTATTGGCACCCTGTATACAAGTTCGCAAAGGGTGTTTTAAAAACACTACTAACCGCCTTGCTTCTTCCTTTTTTTAAGACAGATTAGGTAGTTTCAGTAACATCACATTTTCTTTTGTTAACCTGTTTGATTAGTGAACTTTCCACGTTTCCATACTCCAGTTCTTAACTTCTCAAATTTTGGGCAGCTTCAAACAAGTTTTTTGCAATATTTACTTGAACTAAATTGTTTTTTCCACTTGTTACTGTTTAGCAAAATGTTACATCTGCAATTCTAAATTCTCAAGTTATTTTCTAATTTCCGTTGCTTTATTAATTCTCCTTCTTGCTTCTGTATTGCTTCTTAGATTCTTCCCTCTTTAATTAATGCTGTTTTTCCACTTCTACCTTCGTTTCTTTTTATCCAAATAGGCCAGGAAGATGTGCTCCCTTAGCCAAAGCAATCAAATCTTGTGTGATAGGCACTTTATACATTTTGCCTTGTGGGTGCTGCTTTATAGCAGTAATTCCACAGAGAACCGGAATTTTCTTTCCACATACCCTAAAAGAAATGTGTTGTTGGAAATACGTGGGGACTGAGACCTAATATGGTCCATTGGCTGTATACAAGGGTGATCAGACCATTGTTAACATACGCAGCTTTGGTATGGTGGCGCAACGTGATGCAATTCAGTACTAAAAACTGTGCAAGATTCAAAGGATGGCTTGCCTGGGCATCACAGGGGCCATGACCTCAACCACAACACGCGCCAGGGAGGTTCTCCCCCCCCCCCCCCCACACACACATCACTTAGTCATCAGGGGTGAGGCCAGACTAGGATTATACAGACTGGTCTGCAATGATTAGACTGTAGGTCAACGCAGGCCGGACGGGCCTTCAGGATTCGTAAAATCATGAGGGGACCTATGTTTGAAATGAGGTCAGACTGCGCGGCGAGCTAGAGAATCCACACGGACAGCAGATTTGCAGTGGTAATCCCCGACGGTAAGGCATGGAGGGAGGACACGCCAAGCCTATTCCGGGCCGCGTTCGTCTGGTTCACGGATGGATCTGACGAGGTACGATGTCTACTCTGAACGACCGAGAGTAGGTCACAGTATTTCTCTCGGGGTGCACGCAACGGTCTTCCAGGCCGAGATGTACGCTATCTTGTACTGCGTGCGAGAGAACAAGAGGAAGAGCTACACCAACAAGCGGATCTTCATAGACACAGACAGCCAGGCAGCCCTTAAGGCTCTAAGTAGCCCACGGGTAAACTCCAGACTCGTTAGAGAATCCAAAGACGAGATGAGTGACCTGGCCGTGCAGAATGAGATTACCCTCATCTGAGTGCCGGGACACTGGAGGACAAAGGCAATCAAGAGGCTGACAAACAGGCTCAAAACGAAAGGATCAGCAGAATTACTTATCGGACCAGAACTGATCGTCGGCGTGCTGAAGAGCACCGTCAGGGAGCCATTAAGTCCTGGGTCAGAAACCAACATAAGACATACTGGGCAGATTGCTCAGGGGTTAGACATGGGAAAGCATTAATTGGGGAATCCATTTCAAAGAGAGCTGTAGAGCTGCAGGAACATAACAGGACTCTTGACGGGACACACGGCTGTCAAGGAACACCTGTACAATAAGCCGAAGGCTGTAGTGTTTCTGGGGCGGTAATCGTGAACGAGCCCTACAGAGGAAGAAAAAAGGCAGAATGCCATTCCCACGCGAGCGACAAAGATAGGCACATAACAATCAAATCTAAAATCGAGATGAAATATGTTTTGGGTAACTTAGCCAATCGTAACTGTCGTGGGAAGTTAAATTTGTCAAACATAAAAATATGTACTTATATGATGACTTTCTCGTGGAAATATGGACTTTTATGGACTAACCCTTAAAATATGGACTTTCCATGAAATAATAACCAACTGCAAGCCCAAGCCCTAAACTGATCATCCAAAGCTATATCGGACATGAACCTGCGCTGGGCATATCTTTATCACAATGAAACACACCTTGAAGACCTGCAAGGAAACAAAGTCATTGCAACAATAGCAAAATCTGCCAGTTCTTCTGCAACAGTTGAGAACTCTGATTGGCCTGAATACCGGATATTACCGCCTGCATCACCACCTGAGTACAATTGGGCTTGGACAAGAAATTGAGTGCCGACTGTGTACGGAGGGTTACAAAACAGTAGTTTTGGTCCAGCAGCAGACACAACCAGGGACCTGCTTTTTGACAAGACTTAACTGGCACCTGAAGATCTGGATCAAGTTGCTATTTATATGTACTTATATTTTAATTAATTCACGTGTTATTGTCTATTAAAAATGAGCAATTCATTATGGCTTTGATTGTATTATTTTTTATTTAAAAGTGATTTTTGCAGAAATTTAGCACTTAAATCTAAACAAATTTATGTTACATAATTAATATATAAGTTTTCTTTGAAAATTACAGAACGATCCTTTCCATTTCAATCAGAAACAAGGTTTTCCAGAAGACACCAAAGAGAATTTAAAAATATTATATTTTTTGCTTAAACTACTATCACTTATCAATTCTAAAAAAGATATGATAAAATCGGCAAAAAAAATTAAAAGTCTATACCTATGGCACTTTATTCTCTTTAGTAATGTAACTAAAAAATGCATTTATTATTCTTTGGTTCAGCTAAATTTATACAATTTAACAATATTATCAAATAAGACAGTGATAGCATCAGTTTTCTAACAGAACAAGTAAGTTTATACACTCCTAGTTTATTGTTTGGTACAATATCTTGTTAAATAAATAGGTAGACATTTGGACTTTTTAAAAAATATCACCTTTTCCAGGAAATCTAATATACTCGACTCACCTGTTTATTTTTCTTTTGAAGCTCTTCAGAATATTTATTGACTTCTTTAACTAGATCGGTAACTTTCTGTACCATCTGCATATGCAGGGCAGAAAGTCGTTCCGCTGAGTCTTTCAACACTTGCCATACTGGAGGAAAGGTCCCTTCAATGAAAAAACTACCAGTCTTATTCGCAAGTTTCTGAAAGAGTTTAGAGTTGGTTTCTTCAATATTACACCTGTCAAAAAACACAAAACATTCAGTTGTAGTTTACAATCAAAAAATTCACAGTATTCACTTACCTCTCTCTTAAAAACTCTGCAAATTCTTTACTAGCGACCAAGCCATATTTCATGTTACGAAACAAAACATCGCACCCGTTGTTTTTCTCCCCCTAGAGACCAAAAGGAAGCAATCAGTTTGGTTAATTGGTCATTAGGATGTCAAAGGAAATAACGACGGAATAAAATTTATAATTTAAATACACTTACCCAAAAATAATCGTTGAAATCCACAGTCATGACTAAACAAGTGTCATGCCAGATGAGCCAAATAATTTAGAAATTATTTTCAAAATAAAACGGTGGAAAACAGCCCATAACACGGCCTACTATAAAACGTAAACAATTTCCACTTCCTTCGAAAAAAATAAAGATTATGTCACGACGAAAACAAACACACAAATACACTTACTAAACGCGATCAATTACTGAATTTCAATTCGAATAAGACACAGACTAAAACAATAATAATTAACTCAAACCGTAAAACTCAATTCGCCAATAACTAACTTGACAAAATTGCTTCTTGTACTAAATCGGAGGGGGCGGTTCACTCTAGTTTGCATTTGTCTTAACCGTCTTTGGGAGCAGCACTGTCACTGACAATTTGTAATGTTGGTTGCCTATACTATTATGCTTTCCTTACGACTTAGTCTTTCAATCATAGAGTATTGAATGTCTATGCCAATAAAAGCCTTTCTCACAGGTTTATGAACTTCACTAAAACAAAACTTGTAAACATACACTAGCAAATCACAATTCAATTAAATATATTAATATATACACGTTGTTTAATAGTTATATCTAAATGTCATACATGCATTTTAGTATATTTTGTGAGGGCTTTTGAGATTGTATGATGAATTATTTGGTTCATAAAAATATGGCTTTTAGTGAATTTTCTTTAAAAAATTCACTAAGTTGGAGATCTCGACCTTCGAATTATGAAAAAATTTCTTCAGATGAGCGCGAACTAGGCAACTAGGCAACTAGACCCCCTAGAACACATCCGGGGTCAATTCCAATCTTTATATATATATATATATATATATATATATATATATATATATATATATATATATATATATATATATATATATATATATATATCTTAGGAATTAGCTACTTTTAGTGTTATAACCTAGTTGATAAGATCTGCAATATATCAAACAAGATATGGAGCTTTACCCAAAATAATGTTCTATTTTCATTTTCAGTGTTAACAGGTGGACAAATGTAAATATCATTGACAGAAATAAAGTGATTCTATTATATATATATATATATATATATATATATATATATATATATATATATATATATATATATATATATATAGAGAGAGAGAGAGAGAGATGTATCTATCACACCGATAACTCAAAAAATAATGGGCCATTTGGATAAAATTTGGTGAGTGAATTCTTCTTTCATATTTGCCATTAAAAACTTCTTTATGAAAATTCACTACCATAACGCACGACTTTGGCAACACTTTTTTCAAATGAGCGCGAACTAGGACCCCTAGAACCCATATCCGGGGTCAATTTCACTTTATATATATATATATATATATATATATATATATATATATATATATATATATATATATATATATATATATATATATATATATATATATATATATATATATTCCCATCCGATAACTAAAAAAATTGACCGATTTCGATGAAACTCGGCAAGTGCATTTCTTTTATTAGTGGCTTGGATAAGTTCGTTAGCCAGGAAAATAAGATTGGGTTTTCCGGGAAAATTTGAAGTTTTCTTTCTAAAAAAAATTTTTTCTCCGAAAATCACCTACTTTTTTTTAATCACATTTAACGGATATATTGCCTTCGTAGAGCCCTTACGACGTACCAATATTCAACTTTCTTAGTTAATAGAAAATTGAGTTATTCAAAGTTTGAATTTTCTTTGGAAAAGACTTTTCTCCCAAAATTACAAAGTTATTTTAATGAAATTTAGTGGATGTCTTGCCTTAAGAAAGACCTTATTACATACCAAAATTAAACTCTCTAAGTTTATAGAAAATTGAGTTAATAAAATTTGAAGCATTGAATAAAAATTTACTACCATAACGCACTTGCTGCGTCCCTAACTTTATTTTCTTTTGACTCAGAGACCTAAATTTTGGTGCAGAGTTTGGTTTTTACAATATAAACAAGCTTGCCAGATTTGGTTGCTAGAGCTTTGTTATTTCCGGAGATATTATTTTTTTACAAAAGAAAACCTAAAATTTTACCGGAAAAACTGGTCCGATTTTCCTGGCTAACGAACTTATCCAAGCCACTTGCAAAAATAATTTATTCACCAAATTTTATCAAAATCGAGTTATAATTTTTTGAGTTACACACACACACACACACACACACATATATATATATATATATATATATATATATATATATATATATATATATATATATATATATATATATATATATATATATATATATATATATATATATATATATATATATATATATATATATATATATATATATATATATATATATATATATATATATATAAATCGAAACTGACCCCGGATATGTGTTCTAGGGGGCCTAGTTCGCGCTCATTGGAAGAAATTTTTTCAAAATTCAAAAGTCGAGATATACTCATTAGTGAATTTTTTAAAGAAAATTCACTAAAAAACATACACGAACACACAAAATCATTGTCAAAGTAAAGCACAATAGTTTTGTAGAAGCTCTTATCGACGCTGTAGACTTGGTTCATTACGTTTCTTGTGTTTTGTTTTAGAGAAGCGGTAAAATGAAAATCAAATATTTGTATAAAAAAGACAACGGGTTTGACTACTTAGCAACTCAACTTAAATGTAGATTCTCTCCGACAAACACATTAATTTTGTAAACACTTGGATGTTCATAAACATTAGAAGTGCCTACCTTGCCTATATAACTACTTACTCAGGTAATTTTCATGTGCAGTAGTCTACGCGGTGTTAAATAAACATTACTAATAACGTACCTACACCTACCTTTCCAGCTCTTTCAACAATACCTATGTTGGAAAATAACGAGAGGCTGGTTGTGTAATTTTATTGTCATGCAAAATAATAAACAATCTTATCCTTATTGTATTTACAACTACATAACTTGGCTCTCATTTTTATAATTATCCTTACAGCGTCAATAGGATGTTGCCTTGACGTCGCCATTATGATGTCGTTTTCAGCAGTTCATTGTAACTTTCGCATTAAATCAATTGAGCCAGGTTTTCCAGACGCTTTTCTGTTGATGAGCTTTTTGCTTTTTAGCTTGGTAATGTTTGCAACTTTTGAATTTTTATTCAAATAAACGAAAACTACGACACATAGAACCCATATATATATATATATATATATATATATATATATATATATATATATATATATATATATATATATATATATATATATATATATATATAGGGTGATTTTGACAATCTAGTCCACGGATCACTCTGAAAATTTTGATAAACAAGCATGCTCTATCTAACTAAAAAATTTTCGAAAATGCGACGTTGTCGCTTCTACTAGAAAATAGTACCGACTTTGATATTTTAAATGGAACACCCTATATATTATCTCATATTTATATTATATATATATATATATATATATATATATATATATATATATATATATATATATATATATATATATATATATATATATATATATTTAGAAAGATTTCCGCGGTCTTTAATGTGAGACATGCTTGGTTCTCGGGTTAAACCGTGTCCAGAATTTATGGAAACTCGACGTTTCGGCTCCTGTTTTGGAGCCATTTTCAAGAGGTAAAGGAAATATGTAAGGATACTCTAAGGCCTCAATCTGCCTACTCCTTAGAGTGGTGGACAAATGTGGGTAAAGGAAATATGTAAGAACACTCTAAGGACTCAATCTGCCTACTCCTTAGAGTGGTGGACAAAGGAAGGTAAAGGAAATATGTAAGGACACTGTAAGGCCTCAATCTGCCTACTCCTTAGAGCGGTGGATAAAGGTAGGTTGGGTTGTTGTAGCTCGATTACGGGGCCTCAATCTGCCTACTCCCCAAATCTCGCCGGAGATCGTCTGTGAGGTCCTAAGTGTGTTCAACCCTAGGCCTCAGAGAGATCTGAGATCTGTGTTTGTTTTTCAACAGGATGGAGCTCATCCTCATTATCATGTGTGAGTAAGGGCATACTATAATCAGACATTTCCTAAAATGTGGATCGCTCTGAGAGGTGAATTGAGGGGCCACCTTCTCGATATCTCCAGATCTTATGCCATTATAAAAACTTATTTTTTGGAGACACCTTAAAATTAAAGTTTATTCAACAAAACCCAACGGTTTAGAAGATCTCAGAGGAAGAAGTATCGGCAGATAACACAGAAAATGTGACAGGCAGTTCGCAAAAATTTTGAACAGAACCTTTATGTGGTGGTCACTTCGAACATCTGCGTAAATAATTAGTTAATAAAATAAATTCGAAAATTCTATGTAAACAATCAGCTGTTTCAATACCTACATTTCAAATGCCGTTAGACAATAAGACAATTATCTCCGTAACTACCAGACCGAATTTCCCGGGCCGTGTGTCATTTTGCAGAGCATTTAACGCATTTTAAAGAAGCTATTACCCGACCCAATGTTCCAATTGAAATTTTAAGGGTGAGTGCCACCAAGAAATATCATTCAGATATTGAATAAAATTTTAAAAAAACTCAAAAACAATAAGATATACTTATAGGTATAGGACTTACTTGAGAAAAGTTGTCAGGTTTTTAATTCTCTTTAACATAACATACAAATATACAGGTGTTTCATCTGAAAGAAGTGATCTTTTTGAACTTCAAGTTTCCCGGGTTTGAACATATTTTAAATATCCTGTAGCTTTTAACTCAAATATTTTGGGCATAGCATAAGCTTAAACTTACCAACTTTGTACCGCCCTGCTTTTTTGGCACAGCGTGTACAGTCCAAAATAATTTTAAAATGTGCACACTTAGAAACTGTATAATAAATATATACATTATGTTTAAACAGTTTAGCCATAAGTGACAAATTTACATTATTCAATCGTTGACTCCCCTGTGCCTATTTGGACACCGTGTGATCACTTGGATCGCCTGTAGAAAAAATACAATTGCAAAAACTTTATTAGGTAAATATCGTAGATATAATGAACTTGACCTTGATTTAAAATACTGATTTATTAGTTGCCATTAATAAAATAAAAAAGACAACCGTAAAGGTAATGACATGTGTCGTAGGAAGTGTAAAATGTTGTGTGGGTAGTATTTCCAACTTGTTTACGCTGGATACAGAGAAAAACATTAATTTCTGTTTTAAATGTAGTTGTTAATGAGCTATAGTGGTGTCATTATCCTATAGAGACCTGCAAATAGCGACTTAGTACCTATGTAAGAAAGCACATTGCGTATTTACATTATTTTAAGTATTAATGCTTTATTAGCTATTGCAAAAACGTGTATCCTAAACTCTAACAGTCCGTATTTTATTTTATGTACCTACAACGATTTATTATAACTGTGGAATAGAAAGGAGAAGCAGGAAATTGCATAGAAAGAACGATGAATGTCACAAATTAAAAATTTTGGACGCAGCAAGTGCGTTATGGTAGTGAATTTTCATAAAAATATTTTTAATGGCAAATACCCATGTTCTTTCTTAATGAAAGCAGGCATCAAATTTGGTTACCAGTGTAACCTATATATATATATATATATATATATATATATATATATATATATATATATATATATATATATATATATATATATATATATACAGTTTATTTGTTTGCTGTACTTTATGTGATTTTTTATTGGTTTACGTGGACTGCAGTTTTGAACCGTCCTGGTTCATCATCAGCACGCTACTGACTATGATCGTTCCTGTCTGGTCTATGTCTGAGATTGTACGTGGCGCCTGCGTGTTGAGCTTCTATTGGTCGGTTTACTGTTCTCTGATTGGTTGTGTTTTCGGACTGTGTCGTGTGTCTCCTGTTTGGATCACTGTGGTTTGATAATTTGTCTATTTGTATGGCTTTTATTAAGTTTTGTTTAAATGTTTGTACTTGGATTTGTTCTGGCTTTAATTGTTTCTTATTGTTTGTTTTTTTGAATGTAGTATTGTTCCCAGACCTCCATTTTTTGTGGTCTTTACTATGTTTCATTAGTTGTAATTGGGTGATATCTGGTTTTTGGTGTTTTTCCTTTGTGAATGTGTGTAGCTACGTTTGATTTGTAGCTAGGTATGTGGATTTTATCTGGTGCTGTTATATGTTCCTTGAATCTGGTTTCTATTGTTTTTTTTTTGTCATTCCTATATTTTTTTATTGCATGTGTTACATTCTATTTGATATATTCCGTTTAATTCATGTGGGTTGTGTTCTTGTTTTTTATTTATTTTGTTTATTGTTTTGTTATTGGTTTTATATCTCATTTTAAGTCATATTGTTTGAGTGTTTGTGTTATTTTTTTTGATGTGGTGGTTATAAGTTAATGTTGTGTTTGTTTCTGGTGTTTTGTTTTCGGTTTTGTTGATTTGTTTGTTTTTGATTTGTTTTACTAGCTTATCTATTGTTTTCTTGTTGTATCAATCTCTTTGTGCTATTTGTATTATGATGTTGTATTCCTTTTCTCGTTCGTCATTATACATTTAGCATTCTGTTTATTAAGTATCTGTATGCTGCCATTTTGTGTGTGTGTAGGTTTTCTGTATATTTTGTATTCAATATGTTTTTCTTTTCTGATTAGTGTTAAGTCTAGAAAGTTTATGGTGTTGTTTGATTTTTTTCTATTGTAAATGTTATGTTGTTGTTGATTTGGTTTATTTTTTCGAGGATATTATCTATGTTGGTACAAAATACCTTAAAATTTGACAATTTTCATTATTTTTTTCATAAAATTGTCAATATCTTGAAAACCGTGAACTTTTTGATAAGATTATATAGGGTTTTTCTGAAAGGCCTATCTTCGTGTGACGTTTGATTTACGACTTTTGGGACACACACACATATATATATATATATATATATATATATATATATATATATATATATATATATATATATATATATATATATATATATATATATAGTGTGAAACACACTTATGAAATAAAATTCATTATTCAGCAAAAAATAGTTTTTGTGGAAAACGCTGAGACAAGTGAAGTAGTGAAGTTTAATTTGTCGCAACATTATCATATAATCATAGCTAAAAAAAATTAAACTCCCACCATTTTACCCCCACCACTTTATCCATTTTTTTAAATAGCAACCCTACATATTTCCATCACAATTCGATGGATCACATTTTCCGAAAGCGGAGATGCCCCATATGTATGGTATTACAGTTTTCAATACAGAGTGGAAATTTAATACCGGAATATTAAAACTAGACAGTTTACCCTTAAATTCAAATTTCGAAAATAAACTTAATAAAAACGTCCCTTTCTTATAACAAATGTTTAAAATGTTCTCAATTTACTTGCACATAACGAAATAATCTGCTCTGGAATTCTTCATTGATTCTTATCTTAAATTTTTTATCTTGTCTTTTATGTAAAACGTAGGTACTTGGTATCATTAATAGTTTTTTATTAACTACAAATTTTTGCAGTGTGAAAGGTGATATTTAACAGTTCTGTTTTATTTTGTGGTGTATTGTGTTGAATGCACGGTCTCCTAATAAATTGGTCGTAATTTTGTTTCAATAATTCTAATTAATTTTTGGTCTAATAATGCGATACTTAAATGAAACTCTGCGAACAGAAATATTATTGATGATTGGATATGGTGATAGGTGTAGAACACAGGCACAAGTCGTTAACCTATTTAATGAAAAACATCCAGATTTGCCCCCACTAACCCAGGGAACTGTGTCTATGATACATCCACAGTTTCGTGATTATGGACACGTTAAACCACTGCCTAGGACACCCAAGTTTGTTGAAGAAGATGTAAAACTCAATATTTTACTCGATTTTCAAGTAGAACCAACAACTTCTACCCGTCAAGTTGCATGTGAAAATGATGTTAGTCAATCAACAGTTTTAAGGTGTCTCAAAAAAGAAAAAAAATGTATCCCTATAAACTACAACACGTTCAAGAGTTGATTGATGGTGATTCTGATAGAAGACTGAATTTTTGTGAACAACTGCTGGACATGATACATAGAAATGCTATTTCTCCTGCTGACGTTCTGATTTTCGATGAAGCAACATTTATTTTGAATGGCGATGTAAACAGGCAAAATTGCAGATACTAGGATACCGAAAACCCCCACTGGATGCGACTAACACACACTCAGCGTCCTCAGAAGCTAAACGTTGGGGCTGGTATCATTGGTGATCACGTAATTGGACCTGTTTTTATAGAAAATCTAAACGGTCCAAGATATTTAGAAATGCTAAGAGAACAGGTTGTCCCAATGTTATCAGAATTGTATCCAAATGTAATGGAACCTAATATTCCAAATGAAAGAATATGGTTTCAACAAGACGGTGCACCGCCCCACTTTGCTCTTCAAGTGCGGGAGTATTTACGTGAAGTCTTTCCACAAAGATGGATTGGACGAAGCGGTTTCATAGAATGGCCCGCGAGATCACCAGATCTTACACCTCTTGATTTATTTTTATGGGTATATCTTAAAAACAGAGTGTATAAAACGCAACCTGCTGATTTAGATGATTTGAAAATGAAAATAACAATAGAAATTAGGAACGTAACGCATGACGTGTTGAACAGAGTTAGGGAAGAATTCCAGAGCAGATTATTTCGTTGTGTGCAAGTGAATGGAGAACGTTTTGAACATTTATTATAAGAAAGGGACGTTTTTATTAAGTTTATTTTCGAAATTTGAATTTCAGGGTAAACTGTTTAGTATTAATAGTCCGGTATTAAATTTCCACCCGGTATTGAAAACTGTAATATTAGACCATACATGTGGGGTATATCCGCATTCAGAAAAATGTAATCCATCTAATTATGATGAAAAAATGTAGGGTTGCTATCTAAAAAAAATATGGATAAATTGGTGGGAGCTTATTTTTTTAAACTATGATTATAAGATAATGTTCGACAAATTAAACTTCACGTGTCTCAGCGTTTTCCATAAAAACTATTTTTTGCTGAATAATGAATTTTATTCTATAAGTGTGATTCACACCGTGTATATATATATATATATATATATATATATATATATATATATATATATATATATATATATATATATATATATATATATATATATATATATATACACGGTGTGAATATATATATATATATATATATATATATATATATATATATATATATATATATATATATATATATATATATATAGTTTTAGTAGTATACATCCTCTGATAACGTTAACCTTGTTAGTGAAAATTATCAGGTCTTAAGAATGTGTTGCGTTGAATTGAATGAATTCTCCAAAGTGTACTTATCAGTGTTCATCATATATTCCAATCTTCACTTAGAGCATTTATACTTTTTCAAGTTATTGATCGTTTAGCTTTATATTCAGTTTCGTAGTTCTACCCTTACTTACCTTCATTTGTTTCTTTAATTTCTTTTACCAGGCCATCCAGTACACAGTGCATCTATGGTAAATATTTTTGTGTTGTTTTTCCAATTAGCACTATGCCACTTGCGTACACTGAACAATGGAACAGTTTTCTGTTTAAAAACAGATATAAGGTAATTTTTGAAATTCATGCGTTACTTTAGAAAAGCTTCCACTGACCATTTTTTCTATATTTTTTTTCTCATGGTTTTTAGATTTGGAACACGTTAAAATAAATAGAAACAATAAAGCAATTAAAAACATTTTATTTCAAAATCATAGTATATATATATAAAACTCATGTTAACACATATGATGCAACAGCAAAATAATCAGTCAATAAAATTCATAGCACAGTAAAAAAATATGCAGTAGCAAAATATTACAGTGCAGCAAAAGCTTATATTCATTAATAACATACTTATTAAATGGGTCTCTGTTTTATGGACTATACAAAAACTATTTTTAAATGCCATATTAGACTATTATAATATTGTGGAGGTAAAAATTATTGCAGTATTGTATTCGGTTCAAATAGGTAAAAGGCTTTAATTTACGATATTGTCTCTTAATTGTTTGTAGTAATATAGTAATATTTATTGTTACTAATTTTACAGCACATCATTTGACAAATAAGTCTTATAACTTGTTCTTGCCCAAGATGTAATTTTGACAGCACATCTCCAAAAATTTGCATCAAACCTTCATAATGACATTAACTTGAATTTTTACATACCAAATTAGTGAGATTTATTTTTTGATTTATAGTAAAGTATAAAATATAAAACTTACTTCCAAAGTAAAGCAGTAAGTATCTATTTTTATCTGACGTGTCTTATAATATTTTCTGTATTTTGATGAACTATATGTCACCTTATGCTATTTTAAATTTTCCGGCCATCCAGCGATTGAATTTGCGCAAAACTATTACGTAGTTAGATTCTCGAATTTTGGGAATTCGCACATGCAAATAATATAAACATTTTTAATACAAAACGAAAAGAAAATTCAGATTATTCGAATAGTTGTACCAAATGCTTCGAAATTGTTGATGATAGGGTAAAAGACTGGGGTTGGACACTGGCTGAAAACTGAAACGCTAGATTTTTCTGCTCTATTTATTCGGACATGAGCTATGTGCTCTTTGAATCTTGTTGCTACTGATCTCCGCGTTTGCCCAATATAGATTTTCTCGCAATTATTGCAAGATATTTGATAAATGCCCGATTTTTGTCGCAGGTCAATAGTATCCTTTGGCCACCCAAAAGGTTATTCAAATTATGAACTTTATAAACAACTCTCAAGTCGTTACCTTTGACTATTTTCTCTAACCCTTTTGTAAGGAAAGGATAGAAAGGAAGTACAACGAACTTTTTGGATGGCTCATCGAATTTGACATTTCTAGGAAATAAACTTCTCAGATTAAAATCATCCTTTCGGTCACAAAATCTCGAGTTTGAGCTTTCTTGTTCGGAGGTTACCCAGTTTTCCTAGTAAGCGATACAATTCAGACATGAACAAAATTATAGATGTTGCGATTTGTAACGGTTTCCCTGGTGAAGTTTTATATTGCACAGTCTCCGGTCTAGACTGACCGTAGATCAGTTGCCTTTTGCGGTACAGAGCTTTACACTCGCACAAGATGTGCTGGGTTGTGTTTCTGAGCTCTCCGCTAAGATTTAGCAGCTACACAGCTCTCTTTGAACTAGGTTCGTCAATTACTGACTTCCCATGTCTCAGCCCTGGACAGTCTGCCCAGTACACCTTGTGTTGGTTTCTAACCCAGGACTTAATGGCTCCCCTGACAGTGCTCTTTGTCACGTCCAGAGTCGGTTCTGGTCCTATAAATGGTTCTGCTGACCCTCTAGAGGACTGTCAGCTTCTTCATTGCCTTTGACCACCGAGTGACTCGGCACCGAGATGAGGGTCACCTCATTCTGTCCAGCCAGGTCGCTCGTCTCGTTTCGGCACTCACTCACCAGCCAGCAATTTATCCGTGGGCTACTTAGTGCTTTAAGGGCTGCCTGGCTGTCTGTGGCTATGAGGATCCGCTTGTTGGTGTAGCTCCTCCTCTTGTTCTCCCGCACACAGTGCAGGATGGCATACATTTCGGCCTCAAACATCGTTCCATGGGCTCCGAGGGAAATACTATGACTTACCCTCGGTCCTTCCGAGTAAACACCTGCCCCCGTCCCACGCTCCCCGCCGGATCCGTCCGCGAACCAGACGAGCGCGTCCCGTGGTATGCTAACGGTTTCTACGCTATGTGCGAGTGTGTGACCTAATAATTTTGTGTAAAGTACACTCAATGTGACGGAAATTTAGGCTGCAATGTCTACATGCAAATTAGTGCTGCGTTTCTTTACATTCTTAAACATAATGCCAACTGAATGTATTTATCATCATTGTTTATGCTTTTAAACCATATTAGATATCGCTTATCGCTCAAAACTACTCTAGACTTACTGTCGCTTATTTCCATTCTCATAACCGTCACTACTGTAGTGAAATTCAGGCATTTAAAAATGATAAACTTATACTGACAAAAAATTGGAACTCTCTCCAGTATCTGCAGTGTTTTTTATTGTATAGATTTCTGGGATAGCTGTATTGTTGTTAACGGATCATGTAGTATACTGATCAAACAAAATCAAATTTCCATTTATATCCAAGTAATAATAATTCGTCTTGAATTTTAAAGTAGTTTTGTAATTTGAACCGTTTCATTTAATTTCTGGTCCCAAGAATAAGACACACATTTTCTTTAATACTTTTGGCCTGGTCTGTATACATCTTAAACAAAGTGAAAACACAACTGCAATAACTTAATTACCTATACTGTTATATGGTTGTTGATCTAGACTCTAGACACAAACTGGCTTTCCAACTTGGTATATAATAATAATAAACATAATAAAATTAATAATAATAATAAAAACAATAGCAGGAGATCTATTACAACACTAATACTTCATGAGATTCGATTTCTATTTTACAATATCAACATGAAATATTTAATAATTTACTTAAAATAATAACAATATAAACAGTCTCACAATACTTAAAAAAATACTTACAAACCTAACGACAAGCTAAGCAAGTACTAGATCGGTTATCGCACATGAAACACGAATTATTAATAATAGTGATAATAATAATAATGACAAGGACTCTGTTGAGCTATCGCAATTTTTAGCGAGTCAGGTCCGGATTAGACTAATGAACTCAGTTCTTAATTTACGTTGCCACAATTATGACGCTTAAAAATAATAAAAAGTAAAGTTCCGTAGTTTCATATAAAATACGGTACATTTATAGCATCAATATAATAAACAACATTTCCTCTCTTTATGAGTTTTTTTGCAATACAATTGCGGAAAATTAAATTTAAACGAAGAACCTTTTCTACTTATAAATATATCACAATAATAATATAATAATTTAAGTTACAAAACAGAACATATGACGCTAAATCTATTTATATATTAAAAACAGTGTAACTTTGGGAAATAACGCGAATCCAGTCCTGTAGTGTCTTTTAAACAAAGAAGCCGCTTACCTTGTAAGTAGGTGGTCATGAGTTATCAAATTCAAGCGAAATAAAATAATATTGTCAGTGTCCTGACAATACCTCCTAACTGACATTTTCTAGTAAAATGATATTTTTGCACAATCGGATAGAACTCTTCAAACAGCATGTTCTGGTAAAACCACCCAACTGTAAAACAATTATTAAGTGTGTTATTTTGCTGTGGAAATATCTCCTAAGTTCAAACGAAATTCTTAACCTAAAAACATCTCCTATCTGACAGTTTTGCAGTAATTGTGTTTGGATGCTAGGTTAGGTAGAAATTGGCAGGTTTTTTTTTAGAATATTATTTGTTTACCTGCTATGCTAGTCTAATTAAACTGTTTAACATGCATTTTGTACAGGCTACATTGAAACATGTGTTAAGTTATCAATATTTATAGCTCGTAATTCATAAATAAGCCTTGTTAAAGTTATGTTGTAGTTAGAGTATTTTTTTATTCATTCAACAGAATGTTTTAGATTTCGTTTGATAGGTGGTATTCAGTTAATAAGTTTCTATACAGAATAATTTAATCACTCTATGTTTATAATGTTAATTCTTTATTTTTTTATAGAAATTATGTCTAATAGAACCAAGTTAATACTGCAAATGTCTACGGCCCTTAACAATGAAACCAGTGACGAAATATTTGACATTGAAAATATGGACATTGTAACATGCAATGACCAAAGTGATGTCTCTCTCCAGTTTGACGATGAAGTTGTTATGCAGGCTAGGGCAAATAGTTGAAATAATATTTCTATGTCTCGTGATCTGGATGTATCTGTACCAAATCATGAAGTTTTCATAGCTAGAGCTGTATCTGAAACGAGAAATGAAATTTCAGAGCTTACTAGCAACGACCAATTACTTAACAGCAATGTTGATATTGAAAATGAGTGTATGCAAGTTGCTGATAATAATATGGAGGAGCAAAATGTACCTAAAGGTGATGACAGTTTGGAAATCCAAGAAGAAGTCGAGGTTGAATATGGCGATATGCAAGAAGGTTGAAAGAAAAATGTAATGGCCACTGAAAATAAATCGAAAAAAAGTTAATAAAGAATTACGCCTAGAAGGGAAAGCCTATCTAGGTTATTCTCGAAAACAAGGGAATAAAACACGATACACTACAAGAAGCACGAAAATTGGGTAAAGCTTGTCTTTCAAGATTTTGTAGACAATCAACAAAGAGAAAATGCACTGATTTCACTTCTCAAGAACGTGAACAACTGTTCACTTTCTTCTGGACTAAACCTAGCTGGGAACAAAGAAAAGTTTTCGTTGTTTCCCATGTTAGAAGAATCCCACCCAAAAGAAGAACTGCTGAAATGAATTCTCGCAGGGAAGGAACCTTACAATACACGTTGCCCTTGAGAAATGAAGTGGTCCCAGTGTGGAGAATTATGTTTCTGCAAACCTTGGCACTAGGCTCTTTTACTGTGCAATCATGGGTAAATGAAAGTACCTACAACATGATGAACAACGCATTTCTAAAAGGAAAGTTCCGGATTCTTCAAATATTGGCAACATCAAGTTTTTAGACCATTTTTTAGAGAATTTGCCAAAATTTCCATCACACGACAATAGAGCTAATTCATCAAAATTGTATTTAGAACCTGTTTTTAAAAATATGAAAGAATTGTTAGATGTATATAAAGAACAGTGCATTTCAGAAGGTAAAGGACCCCTAAGCAGATAAACTTTCTGCAGAAGATTTAAAGAGAAAAATATATCTCTATACAAACCTAATGAAGATAAGTGTGACACCTGTATATCGTACGAAGTAGGAAATGTATCTAAAGAAGAATGGCAAATACACAGACGCAAAAAACAAAGAGCACAAGAAGAAAAAGCCACAGATAAGCTTGCTGCAAAAGAAAGCCGGTATATTCTTTTAACGATGGATTTCCAATCAGTTAAATTGTCAGCTCTTGTAAGTTCCACTTCGGTTTACTTCAAAACTAAACTGTGTTCTTATAATTTCACAGTTTACAATTTAGACAGTCATTACACATTATGCTATTGGTTCACCGACGTGGATTCTGACCTCACAGCAAATACTTTTGCCTCTTGTTTGGTCGATTATCGTACAAAATATTGTGTAGACAAACAGCTTCCTATAGTATTATTTTCGGGTGGATGTACATATTAGAACACGAATCTCACTATGGCAAATGCACTGTAATACTTATCTTCACGATATAAGGTCCCCATTTATCAGACATTTTTAGAACGGGGTCACACTCAGATGGAGTGTGACTCTGTTCACAGCAGTATTGAACAGAAGATACAAGGACGTGACATTTATTTGCCCAGCCAGTATGTATCGGCTACTAAAGAGGCTCGTAAGAAACCTTTTCCGTACGAGACGAAAGTCTTGGATTATACATTTTTTTAAAACTAATATCACCACTTGCGCTATTCTTCTATCAGACCACGGAGAAGCAAGAATGATCCGGTTGTAACGGATATAAGGGTGATGTTTTATAATGAAAATAAAATTCATGTAAAGACTGACTTTGACCAAGAAGAGTGGTTGCAACTACCGGTGAGGCCCAAAGAGAACTCCATTGAACCAGAATTTCCACAGCTGCATAAAGGTCCACTTCCTATCTGTAAAATCAAATATGACCATCTCCAGAGTTTCAAACAACAAATTCCAAGTGACAGTCATTACTATTATGATAATTTACCGAGAAAACCCTTAATTACTTAACAAAAATAACATTTTAAATTCTATAATTTTTTTTTTGTAAACACTTTTGTCTAATCATTAACTTGCTTAGTTCATTATGCTTTATAAGTTGAAAGAGAAAATAGAAAATATTTATGTTTTAGATTGTCCTATTCTTAGATGACATAAGTATTAAAATTCTGATGATTAAGGAAAGGATATTTTAGTTTTTAATGTTACTGGTGTAAAACAACCTTGTTATGCCAATAGATTTGAAAATAAAGTAATAAACCAATTGAATTATTTCCTAAAAGCAATTTAATCCCTAAGTCTGCGCGTTCATACCGAACAAGTTAACGGCAATACCTCCTAAGTTCTTAAATTTTGCATTCTGATACCTCCTAACTGATAAAACAAATTATAATTAATAAAATTGATTATAATTCATTCTGCATTATAACAAACACATAGATATAATAATATTCCCAAAATATTATCTAAATGATTAGAAGACATCCAATTAAAACCAGTTTTTGTCTCTCCTGTAAAATGACACTTCTAGCAGATAGAAGGTATTGTCAGGACACTGACGATATATAGTTCCCAATTTCCAAATGTCCAAAACAGGGGCGTACTAGCTTCATTAAATGTTTATTTATTGCCAAAGTATGGTATAAAACTAAATAAAACACGTAATTTCAAAACATCCATTAATCGGTTGTATATAAATGAAATATTACCTACCGGGTGTCAACGGATTTAGCGACAGCCTTGTAAATTTGGTATATTCGTACAAACGCATATTTTGGATTGATCGACATAAAAATTTTAAATGAAACCCAAAACTTTTATCTTCAGGTTCCAAAAACTGACTTTTATTTTTCATCACAAAAGGCTGTGAACAGTTTCGAACTTGTATTTTTTATTTTAAGGTCTCGTGAAAATATAATTATACGATAATATCGGCTACTTGGTTTTTTAAATGCAATTAAAAGTAAAAACCTTATATTTTTCATCTTAAGTGAATTTATTTAAATAGCAAGCTAATATAGCTTTTTTTGTGAGACATCTTGTAAAATTTGGTATACTTAAATAGATATACATATTATAAACAGATTAAATAGTAAAGCATGTGTGAAAACTAATGTAATGCTCAGCGGATATTTTAGAACTAAACAGGGTATCAAACAAGGGTGTGTGATGGCTTCGTGGTTATTTAACATATTCATGAACAAATGTATGACATAAATCTGTACGAAAACAAAATGAATGCCTCTAACAGTAAAACTGTTGCCGTACGCTGATGATGCAGTATTACTTAGTGAATCTGAAGAAGAAATGGAGTGGGTGCTGGAGAGACTGATGACAGTAACAAATAAATTGAATCTACATCTGAACGCAGATATGACTAAAGTTATGATGTTTGATAAAGAGAGTGAAAGAAGTAATAGCAGGCCCTTGATAAATGGTAGTCTAGTAGAGGAAATAAAGGAACTTATTACTTCTTAATTTAGGAAGACTGTTTTCAAATGACGGAAGAATAGATGATAAGATACAACGTATGGTAAATGCAGCTAGAAAGGTGTTGGTCGATAAAAGCAAATGTATATCTAAAGAGTCCAAAGCCGCTGTATATACAGCGTACTGCATCCAACTGTGCTATCTCCAACTAAAAGTTGGGTATGTCAGGCAAATAAATTTGTTTTTTTCTCATTTGTTGACCTTGAGATTTACTCAGACGGCGACTGACTTTTTCCATGAACTTCTCGATACCAAAGGGAAGAAGAGAAGAAGAAATTTGATTCCGTTAGAATAGACTACATGAGACGAGTGACAAGTAAAACAAGACGGGGTAAAATCAGAATTGAATGGATTCTTAACGAATGTAGTGTAGAAAAGTATGCTGAAAGTAAATATGAGATGCGGGCTTAGGTGGTTTGGTCCTAAGAACAAATGGCTGATAGAATCAGAAGTGGAATTTATAGAGATCATGTGGCTGATGAGAGAGGTCGTGGAAGGCCCAGTAAAGCTTGGACAGATGCTGTGGGCGACATATTAAAGAAAAAAGATGTCAGAAGTTTGCGTTTGTATGCAAATATGTATAAATGTGGAAGAAGCGAAAATAGCATATGATGACAGAAATGCCCGAAGAAATAGTGCAAGGAAATAGCATAGACTTTGTGGTGTAGCTACTTCTTTATCGGAATGGCCTAATGGTAGTAGTGGTAATAGTAGTAAACAAAAATATATAGTTTCATTGAAATTGTTATTACTTAATAGTACTGACAATTTACAAAATTGTTAGTTGGTTGTACACAGTCGCTATTTTATAACATGTTGTGTTATTTGGAGCTGTCTTGACAACATACTACCTGATTCCGCACCGAGATGGCGACCCTGTCGTTCATCTCACAATGTTCTAGGAGGCTGGTTACCATAGCCGTATTACTTTTTAGGTGTGTTATCGCCGTAATTAGTATACTGTACTGACGAGCTCTAATTATAGCGAAACCGGTCTGCGGTTCTAATTATGGTGCGAATACATCTAGCCTTATAAACAAATCTATTAGGTGATCGAGTTAGATTTCGTTAACTATTTTATATTTAATATTTTTATATGTAATAAGTTAATGTATATCCGTTAATTTGTAAGAACTTCTATATTAAGTTCGTTTTTCATGACTGAAATTACGTACTGAAAGTACATCCCCGTTGTTGTCAGATTGTGCTAGTCCGCCCCTGTTTGTGGTTAGTGTGGGTCTTTTAGAGTTCTTGTTTTAACCGTAGCAGTGTATAAAGTAACTACCAGTTATTCTCACCTTTGTTGCCTTTTGCCTCGCAGTTTAAAAGACTTGTCTGGGTGCTCTCCAAAATATAACGTTGTTTCATTAAGCTCGCATTAAGTTTAATGGTTTTTAGGAATCAGCTTTAGGCTGGTTCCCATACGAAAGTGCACGAATTGAATATAAATTCATGAAATAATTGTTGTGAATGTTTAGTGGTCAGTAGCGTAACCAGGACGTGGTTTTCAAACCCCTAGGCCATAAACATTATACGGAAAATTTGCATATTAATATCTGCATAGCGGAGACGATTTTTTTACTTGTGTTAGTCATGGAACTTTAAATAATGACCGTAACGTTCCGTTTAGTTTGGTTATCTTTTTCATTCGTTAAAAGTCCTCCTGGTGCAGTATATGTGTTAAGGTGGCGAAATTCCATAAATAAAAGAAAATAATTAGTTAACAAAACATGGATAGTCATTTAATTAATGGAATTAGGCAAAAGTCGTAGCGAAGCAAGTGTGTCATGGGAGCGAATTTTCATAAAAATATTTTCTTCATCGGTAAATTAAACAGTTATTAAAATAAATAAAAAAACATATTCAGGTGTCCCGCAGAAGAACCGATTCAGCGCAGGTGGGTATTGATGAACCTAAAATATGACGTTTTAGCACAACTTCTATACCAAAATGTCGTAATAATGATGTCGTTTATTTAGAGTTTGGTTTAATTTCGATAGAAATTAATTGTGAAGCGCGCGCGCGAGAGAGAGAGAGAGCACAATGTGTATTGTGTATACAACTTATAACACAAGCGTATATGTTCAAGGAAATTGAAGCACCATTCAAAAATTAATCACAACCACATGGTTGGCAAACCTGGTAATTTCTTTGCCAGGAAGTTGAAAGAACTGGAACACCAAAAAATACGTTTTTGAAGATTGCATCAATACCAAACAATGCTTTGATAGTATTTTACAAGGTGGCTTATAGAATCGGGAGATACGAGAAGACCCGTACCATTTCAGAAGAACATAATACTACCGGCTGCTGTGGATATGGTAAACATTATGGTCTGCTGGGAAACTGCTAACAAAAATGTCTTTGTCCAAAAACAAATATTGTGGCAGAACACAACATACGGCGATGAGCCTCAACAGTCAATTAATTGAAAAAATCAAAGGAATTGAATTTGTATTGCAGCTAGATGAGGCTACATATAATAATTAGAATTGTCATGTGATATGCTATGTACCAATTATCGATAGCAATAACATTGCAGAATACCTTCTCTTTTGTAAAAATATCAGTGCAGGAGCGAAGGCTCCGGACTTGTCCGAGATCCTTGATACATTTATAGCTGAAAACAATTGGGATTGGACTAAGTGCGTTGGTGTCTATACTGACGGATGTCGTTCCATGTTTGGCTGCTATGAAAGATCACAGGCACTGCATTATTCACCGGGAGGCACTTGCATCAAAACATCTGAGTTCTGCACCGAATCAGGTATCAAATTGTGTAGTGAACGTAGTAAATTTTATAAAAACTTGTCCATTGAGGCAAAGTTTTTCAAAAAACTGTGTGAAGATATGAGAGCCGCACACTCGTCTTTGCTGTGTTACAGCAGTGCACGATGGCTCTCTATTGGTCAGGTTTTATTACGTAACTTTGAATCACGGCAGGAAAATTTTGTTTTCCTTAAAGTGGAAGGACAGAAAGATGCCAAAGATTCTACCAATGCAAATTTTGAAATAAAACCAGCATACTTATGCGATCATTTTTGTAAAGCTGAATTTCTTGAATCTCCCCCGCAGAGAAAAAATATGCAGCTTTTGAAATCAAGGGAAAAAATTTCAGCTTTTATAAAAAAAAAAATCAAACTATGAAGACGAAAATTGATTGGAAGTGCGGACAAGATTGTTTTTTAATATTGTAGCAAATTTTGATGTCAAATTAACTTGATTTCTTTCAAGATTAAAACCATGTTTGAAGGGCACTTATCAGCTAATTACCTGATTTAACAAATACTTTCAAATGAAAATTTCGATGAATTGGCGTAGATTCAAGATCCATTTAATATTAGTGCTCCGTTTGAATTTATTTTGGCAGAAGACAACAAGCTTATCAAGTTGTCTTATGACAAGAGTTTGAAAGCGACACTTCAAGTTCTAAAATTTTCATGTGACCATATTTTTTTCTAAAATATACCGAAAGTGAAATATAGCAAAAAAACTAAATTTCAACCCGTCTTTACAGTAAACCGTTGTTTAAATTATATATATATATATATATATATATATATATATATATATATATATATATATATAATGTTTAATCAGTAATTTTATTGTGTACAATACAAATCGCGATATGGTTTAAATGCTTCGTAGAACCGCAAATCGCCGAAAAATTACCCCTAAACCCAAGATGGAGTGAAACTTCTGGGGAGGGAAGTCAAAAACTTGAATTTAATTTGTTCTCTGCGTACCCAAACAAAAATATCGACTTGCCTGCTCCGATTCCCACTAAAATGATTCATTGTTTGAACTATTATCTAAGTCATTAGGAATCGATGAAAACTGCTGGGATTAAAATAAATTATAAAACAGCATTCATACATTTTCGTGAGTAAAAAATCTCGTCAAGGTTGACGAAAACATAACTCGACGACAGGTCCTTTAAAAATTATAATCAGCTTACAGAAAGACAAAGAGAATTACGTTATTATTATTATTAGCTGTAATTTATAAGGTTCATAGTTCCTAGATTTTAATCTTGAAGTTAACAGTTATCAATAAATCACTGATCCAACTTCCTAGACATTGACATATTAACATTTCATAGAATTCATGCTGTGATCAACAAAATAAATTAACAACTGCAATATAATATTGTTCTATCATTGCGAATTGCATATTCAGTGAGCTGTTTTGTACACTGAGCAGCAAAATGAGTGGACCATTTTTCAACGGTAATATTTATTGGGGAAACTTAAATGAAAATTGAACTTAACACATTATTTAACAAGAATGGGAGATTGTTTAGTGAAATATTGAATGGAATAAATGATTTTCCTTGTTGTTAAGACATCCCAGCAAACACTGTACCAACTTACACATTACGCGTTGAAGTATAGGTAAACGAACAGCTTCGGTTTAATCACGAATGTTCATTTGGGGGTTAACTTAAGGTTCATAGCATTTTTTGTATACTATGGCCTTTAAAAATCCCTAGAGAAACAATTTTGGGGTAATTATATCTGACGATCTAGCGGGCCAGAAGATATCACTATTACGAGATATCAAACGTCGTAGATTCTCGTCACGATTTTCATTAGTATTCTTGCAATATGGCTAGTAGCATCATCCTGCTGGAACAAACACCGCTCTCTCCCTTCACCTTTCAGCTGAGGAAGGAAAATATTTTACAGCATATTTGCATATCTCTCGGAATTCACTGATACTGCTACACCATGTTCATCGAAAAAATACGGACCTATAATCCTGGACGACAAAGTTGCACCCTAGATAGTAACTTCAGGATAATGTAATGGTTTTTCAGGAATTTGACTCTGATTTTGAATTGACCAGTATCTGCGGTTCTACTTGATAAGATGACCATTCAAGCAGAAGTCGCTTTCACTTGACATAAACAAACAATACATACAGACTTGGAGACTACTTGTCTGGCTTCACCAACAGTGAAGCCAGAGAAGTAGTCTCCAAGTCTGTATGTAGTATGGACCAGTTTCACCAAGTAAGGGCAACAACAATCAATGAAATAAACAAACAATGTTCAATATCGGTATTGTATCTCAGGTTTAGGAAACTTTCAGCAAACTGGAGACGATGTGTTTTAACCTGATCAGTTAATTTTTGGACAACAGCACCCTTGTATGAATGGAACGTCATCCTATCTAACATACGACGAGTAGCCGCTCGAGCAAATTTAATGGTGCTGAATGTCGCCGAAGCGATCTGGTCGGGCTTTGAATATTGCTTGCTTTGTCCTGTCTTTGTTCTACGAATCACATGCAGACCGAGCTCTACCGCTTGATTTTTGTTTGAGAAGAGTCCCATATTCTGTTCTCTATGTGCATAATTCATCTCGAAATAACATTATCTGCAGGTGCGTCTTGAGTTTGAAACTTTCGCCGGAAGTCTGTTTCATTTTAATTATTAGCTAAATCTAATACAATTCTTATTACAAACCACACATTAGTCCAAAGACCAGCAACCCATTTTGGCAACTACTGTCAACCAGTCATAGACTCTAAAACCTACTTTTTCCAACTATGGCGTGATGAACTGCCGCAGTCGTTTTAATTTGTCCAGATTAAGGAAAATTGAGTTATCAGAATTCAAAAGTTTTTTATGAAAATTCGCTACCACAACGCACTTACTGCGTCAGGACTTTTCTTTTCTCTTTTAATAGAGTGTATAGTTTCTGATTTTATCTTAATTTAAATGTAATTTAAATATTGTTGTCAATATTCGTCATCAGAGTATAAACTGAGAAAACAAAAGAAATTCCTGTTTTCTTTGTTTCTTTCAAATAAAGACTAGTAACGAATCATTAAATATTTTAATCACGTATATTTTTATAGTAGCGACACTGAAGTTGGTTATTGACTTTTCTACGGTATTTTCATTAAAGTAATGATCTCACCACAGAAAACGTTTTGAAAACAAATTCTCTTATGTTGCATTCTACGAAGATAATTTTGTTTACTTAACATTGCATCAAGGAGAAGCATTACAATTATAATAAATTCGCTAATTAACATAGAAATTGAAATTAAAAGTTTGTTTAAATGTAAGTGTGGCGATATTACCACAATTTATTTTTAAAAAATCTGGACGCAGCAAGTGCGTTATGGAAGTGAATTTTCATAAAAATGTGTTTAATAGCAAATATGTCTCTTTAATGCAAGCAGGCATCAATTTGGTCACCGGTTTAACCTATATAGTAGAAACAGTGTACCATATTTTATCAAAATAACTAGTTTGAAAATGTACAAAAATATTTCGAAAATAAACTTAAAATATTTCCGAGAAAACTCGATTCTTAGCCGACGAACCTTAGGTTAATAGCAGATTGAGTTATTAAATTTTAAAGCATTTAATGACAATTCGCTACCAAATCGCACTGACTGCGTCTCGATTTTTTTTTACAAGCGTGCATCATATTTCGATGAAAAATGCAAAAATACAAAAATGCAATAAGGGATGTTCAAAAAAAATTGTACGTATCACCAACGACTTATGGGCCCCCTGTGATTGTCAAAATAATTTTATAATATGAATCTCAAGACACCCTATAAGTAACGTATATAATTTTTTCTCGTATCTTGCATAATAATGATTATATTGAAGTTTACCGCACAAATGCGCCACCTGTATATATGTAAACAGAAAGTAAAGCCGGATATGGATTCTAGGGGGCCTAGTTTGCGCTCATTTGAAGAAATCTTTTTAGAATTCAAAAGCTGCGGTCACCTCATAAACAAATTTTTTCTACGAGAATTAGCTAAAAATTATAGACCATTAAATCATAAACTTAACTAAAACTACTGCCAAAGCATCAGAGAAAGTGTCTATTTGAAATTAATTTTCTGGAAATATTTTTTTAAATGAAGGGCAATGATGGTTGAAGCTGAAACTTAAGGGTTTGCAGAACACTTTTTACATAATCCGTATTTCTTTCAGGTTCTTTGCCTGAATGTTGCCAATTTTGACGTTTCAAATCGCGACTTTTTACGTATTGAGAAAAAAACCCAAATTTTTTTTCTTTAAACTTACAGATTTAAATTTTGGTAAATGGTTAACCCCTTATATATATATATATATATATATATATATATATATATATATATATATATATATATATATATATATATATATATATATAATTGAAACTGACCCTGGATATGGGTTCTAGGGGGGCCAGGTTCGCGCTCATTTCAAGAAATGCTTTCTAAATTTAAAAGTCGGGATCTATTCATTGGTGAATTTTTCAAAGAACATTAACTAAAACAAGCACTTGTGAAGCCACGGGAAAAGTCTACAACTGTATTAAATATGGAACGATTTCACTAAGTTAGGGTAAGAACAACCAGATATGCTGTTCAAATTGAAGTAAGTCTTAAAACGTTAATCTCCTCTTTATCAGATTAGTTTTAATAGAAAAACTCGCTAAAAATTTCATCGGAATAACAGCAATCTGATTAGATAACGGTAAAGTGAAATAAGATTTTAAAAAAATTGAAAAAAGTGAAGTCACTCACTAGGATTAGAACTCGTCATGTAGGAGTCCACTATCCGAGCGAACTTGGCTACGCTTGACATGTATGTACTAGCAGCTATAACCCGTAATACATGTTAATCGTCTAACGTCTACTATTTACACAAAACAATTTTGATTTACAATGGATTTTTTGCTCATATTTTAACGAAATAAAGAAAAATAGCGACTTAGACACATATCTAGGAGCTCGTTAGTCATTTCTGGTCGTATGTTTTACTTAGATTCGTATTCCTACCATCATAAGTATCAATTTTGACGTTTTAACTTTCTTGAATCAGATTTTATTAATTAAGAATTAAATTATCTCTAACTTTTTTGTCTCTTAACATAGAGATCTGAATTTGGGTACATAGGATACACTTTATGACAGAAACAAGTGCGACAAATTTGCTTGTCCCCACTTTGTTATTTCAGGAAATATAATTTTTTTTGTTGAAAGAAAACACCAAATTTTTCGGAAAACCTGAGTCGATGTTTCTGACAAACAAACCTATTCAAGCCACTTACAAAAGGAAGGTATGTACCAAATGTTATCAAAATCTGCTCATTATTTTTTGAGTTATCGGTGTCATATATATATATATATATATATATATATATATATATATATATATATATATATATATATATATATATATATATATATATATATATATATATATATATATATATATATATATATATATTTATTTATTTATTTATTTATTTATTAAAATTGAAACTGGCCCTGGATATGGGTTCTGGGGTGCCTAGTTCGCTCTCATTTGAAGAAATATTTTCCAAATCAAAAGTCGGGATTTCCTCATTAGTGATTTTTTTTTAAGAAAATTCAGTAAAAGTGGATTTAATTTTGTCTTCTACAATTATTTTATAAAATTCCCTTACGACAAGATCGCAATTTTAATACTTTTAAAACATTTCTTCCGATTCATAAAAAACTTTTGACTGATTTTAATACAGTTTGGTAAAAAAGTTACCTCAATGAAGAGTATAACATCTACTAAAATTGATGCTTCTAAGTTTAAAAAAAATGCATTAGTTTAAAAATTCATGAAAAGTCGCTACCGCAATGCACCTGCTGTGTCAGCACTCAATAAATATTCACGTGAATTGTCGATTCCATGTCAGAATAGTTTCTAAAAATGATTAAATTAATCTAATTGTCCTGATTACCATACTAAACACTTAAACAATTAAATTCATACAATCAATTGAATAAAATTTCACATTTTACCATAAATTACTTTTAAAAACCGATTACAGGTTTTTTGATTTTTTCAAACTTTAAAACTCCTTACTGTGTAAAAATACAGTAAGTTTAGGTTCGATATAATTCAATAATATCCATCTGTACATAAATTGTCAGTCGTTAAAAGTCAGTTTTAATTTACCATATTTAAAAAAATATCTAACTTGTAAATTTGCCAACATTGGTTTAACAACTCACTGCAATTAAAACTTAATTTTCACTCGTAACTATACGCTTACGTACTATCGTACATATCTTAATAAGGGCTGTGTACAATTTTATACTTACGCTTATAGCGGCCCTTATTTGTCTCAAATGATGCTTACGTATTTTTCTTTGAGCTATTCAAAATATAATAACGGCTTACATGGCAACAACGCTTACTTGCTTAAATCGTTTAGATGTCAATGACGTTTAGGCGACAATAACGCTTAGGTGGTTAAAACGCTTTAAGTGTCGACGTTCATTTCATGGCAAAGAAACGCGTGCTTGTATATCACGCTTAGACGATAATAATGCTTTGGATGTCGAAGATTCCTACGCGTACGTGTCAATGATGCTTAGGTGGCAATAATGCTAACCTAGCAAAAACGCTTTATGTGTCGAAAAGGCGTACATGGCAATAACGCTTACCGTTCATGACTAATCCGTGTGATGTTAATTGAAACTTGATTAAAGTTAATAACCAAAGCCTTAACTAACATTGACTTGACTGTGGGCTAGTATAAGTATATCCTTCTTCTCTTTGGGAAACCTGAGCTCACGCCCAGCCAGTCTAGCAGATTCTAGCTCCCTTTCAGCTTGATTCAGTTCTCTTCTTAGGGAACCAGCGCATTCTTGTTCGCGCGCTATCCAGTCTAGAGCCATCTGAGACCGCATATCGTCATCTAAGGCTCTATTGGAATAGTGGGCTACTACTTCCTGTCTACTGCACTGTCGTTCTCGCATGGCTTTCAGACTTCCGTTCCAATGAAGTAACTGGAACACTGTCATTAGTTCTTGGAATTCAAGCATTGTCCTGCCTTTGTTTGCTTCTAACATAAATCTGAAACCAAATTCAGGGGTTGCACTATGATACAAAATATAGCTGAGATAATTGGAAAAAAAAGTAAATATCTGAGCAGAAGGCTCAAAGTTGTGGAATAAATATAGCCACCGCATCAAAATCGATTCAGTGTTAAAAGAGATAAATCAATAACCAACAATAATTGTAAACAACATTTGGGGCGTTTTGTTGCCCAAAAAGACCGAAAAGAAGAAATAAGTTGCATTCTAAGCTGGTAAAAGAGGATTGCCTCTGCGAAGAGTACAAATCTAGAACATTTATAAGGTGGTGGTCTATTACTGAAAATATATTACACTTAAAAATATTGATGTGTAAGAAACACTTAAAAGTCTTACCTGAATGCTCCTATCCCAGTATTAGGGTTATCAGCTTCTTCTGGGTCACCCTTGAAGGACGATCTGGCTTCAGCAACAGCTTTTTCTATAAAATCATCAGAAATACGACGGGACGGATGTTCGTTGAAGACACTGTTCATTAAAGCTATCTTAGCGGCACTACGGCGAGCCTCTGCTTTCGTGGGACAATTCTGCAACAAAATAATAACAGGAAATAATTATATGTTCTGAAATATATCCATCACTGTCTACCCTACTGAGTCTATTATATATTTTATGTCTTCTTTGTATATCTGTCATTGTTTAACCTATATGCTCTTTTTCTGTGTTTTAGTTTGCATTGTCCAGAGGCGACTCGTCATTTTATAATTTTTATTAACAGGATTCTGACAGAAATGTATTATTTTAGAACAAAATTAGACTAGTTACGTTTTATTTAGAAGAATTAGGAACCAATTACATAATGATAATGATAATAATAATAATAATGATAATAAAAACATGGCTTTATTAACTTTATTACTCGCTACAAAATAAAGAGTTTCAAATGTTAGTGAAGTCTAATTAACTAACTTAAGTATTCTCTGCGTTTACACGTAGTTTAATTTTATTTGTTACTGTAATTAGTATCTCTAACACCTGCTGAATTTCTCTATTTTATTCACTAAATAGTACTGCATCATTAGCGTATAGTAACGCTTTTACATTAGAACCATTAATTTTTACGCCTTCTGTCCCCAAGCAGATTTATCTTATACATTCGTTCATGAATATGTTGGATAACCAGAACTTGGATGTCAAGGTTAGGAGAGATTTTTCTAATTTGCATCATTTACAACAACAAGTATGTGATTTTTAGTGAATTTGCTTTTAAAAAGATCCCGACTTTTGAATTTTGAAAAAAATTCTTCAAATGAGCGCGAACTAGACTCCCTGGAACGCATATCCAAGGTCAGTTTCAATTTTTATATGTATATATATATATATATATATATATATATATATATATATATATATATATATATATATATATATATATATATATATATATATATATACCGATAAGTCAAAAAATTATGGGCTGATTTTAATCAATTTTGGTGCACACCTTCCTTTTGCAAGTGGCTTGGATAAGTTCGTTAGCCAGGAAAATCGGCATAGGTTTTCCCGGAAAATGTTGTGTTTTCTTTCGAAAAATTTTTTTATCTCCGGATATAGAGTAAGGGCAACCAAATTTGGTAAGCTCGTTTCTGTCATAAAGATTATCCTATGCACCAAAATTCAGATCTCTGTGTTAAAAGGAAAAAAGTTAGAGGTAAATCAATTTTTAATTAATTAAATCTGATTAAAGAAAGTTAGATCGTCAAAATTGATAATTATGGTAGGAATACGAATGTGAGTAAAAATACGACACGAAATGACTAACAAGCTCCTAAATCTGTGTTTAAGTATTTATGTTACTTCATTTCATTAAAATATGAGCAAAAAATCCACTGGGAATAAAAATTGTTTGCCATAAATAGTAAAGACGCTAGACAATTAACATACTACTGGATATACCTGCCAGTACATACATCTGTCTTGTCGACCGTGGCCGAGTGGGGTAAGCCCTGTACATCAGATAATCGAGTCCTATATGACGTGTTCTAATCCTAGTTAGTGAATTCACTTTTTAGCAATTTTTTTAAGTCTCATTTCGCTTTACCGTTATCTGATCAGATTGTTGTTATTCGGGTGAATTTTTTAGCGAGTTCTTGTATACAAAATAATTTAATTGAAAACTTTTAAAACTTAATTCAATTTGAATAGCATATCTGGTTGTTTGTTCTTGCCCTAACTTATTGAAACCGTTCCATATTTAATACAGTCGTAGACTTTTCCCGTGGATTCACAAGTGCTTGTTTTAGTGAATTTTTTTTAAAAAAATTCACTAACGAGGAAATCCCGACTTTTGAATTTAGAAACAATTTCTTCAAATGAGCGCGATCTAGTAGAACCCATATCCAGGGTCAGTTTCGATATATATATATATATATATATATATATATATATATATATATATATATATATATATATATATATATATATATATATATATATATATATATATATATATTATATGTAAAATTTGGATAATTTTCAAAAAAAATGTATTTATTATTGTTTTTAAATTATTTTCGTCATATTAGCGAATAATATTTTAAAGTCTAACCACTGCATCCCTTTAAGTGACACCACTGGTTTTATGATTACAGTTTTGTCGTTTCTATATTCTGGTTCAACGGTAGTATAGATACGGTAATTACCAGGTGAGCTGGGCATTTTATAATATGGGTTTCTTGAAGGCAAAAATGGGCTAGTGTTTGCTACTTTATTATTTTTTTAATAGGAATATTAGTTCTCATACATTGGAATTCCCCACAAAAAAGAAAAGAAAAGCGTGTGGGGAATGTTATAGAGATTATTTATTTAACTGACTTTATCTAGAAATTATATTTCTGTCTGATATTCCATGTTTTATCAGTTTTAGTGAATTTTCTTAGAAAAAATTCACTGATGGGGGACATCCCGCCTTTTGAATTTTGTCAAATGAGTGCGAACCAGGACCCCTAGAACCCATATCCGGGGTCAGTTTCAATTTTTATATGTTTATGTTTATATATATATATATATATATATATATATATATATATATATATATATATATATATATATATATATATATATACAGGGTGATTCACAACGCAGTGGACCCAGAATGTGTGCGTGTAGAGGACCTCAAAACATGCCGATTTTTTATATAAAATTTTTCTCTGACGCCCATGGTTGGTGACCTCGGAAGATTCTTGAGTCTCCTGGGTGGACCAAAGGATATTATTTACTTGCGACAGATTTTTGTCATTTATCAAATATCTTCCAAAAATTTCGAGAAAATCTATACTGGGCAAACCTGGAGATTAATAGCAAAAAGATTTAAAGATCACGTGACTCATTTCAGATTGAAGATAGAGACATCTAGGTTGCCCGAGATATAGGTTATCGCAAATTAGATGCTTTGAAAAGTTTAGAAATAGGCAAGGTGGACCCACAAAATTCAACCAATTCAGACATGGGACCAGTTAATTCAACATGCTTTGATATAGTGTGAAATAATCCATGGTTGCTGTCAATATTGACACAACAGAAAGTCAGGCGTGGCCACTGATTCAACAATATTATGTTGAGTTATCCGGTATTGCATTATTTGTAGTTTAGTTACATAAATAGGATAATTTTACTAATACAGTACGTTAGTAACAACTACTGATGAAAACCGCTTCGTTGTCCAAAGACGCATCTAGCGCATAGTTATTATTTTTGTGATTTTTGCGGTAATTCTGCTTTTTGTTTCTTTTTTTCAGCAAGGTGATTTTGAAATAAAACTTGTCGAAAAGTAGAGCATCTCTATGTTTTTATTAACTGTTGCTAATAATAACAATATTAATAATAGTTACCTGAAAACTTCCAAAACACGAGCCTCCAGGTAGGGTAACGTAACAAATATAGGGTTGTGCATTAGAAGGTACGGATTCATAAATTACTAAGGCACCATTTCTCAAATCTGCACCTCTCGCATGTTTCATCTGCCAAAATTCTTGAAGAGCCTCCACCACATTAACTGAAAATAAAATATTAACTATTAGATCATACTGTTTTTTCTCCTAGTATCAAAATAAAAAGTAAGCTTTTATGTTTTTGTAAATATTATTTTTTAAATCTTTGTATTGCGAAAATATGGTCCACACACCGAAACCATACTCAAGGTAAATATACTCATTTTCATTTTATAAATCTACAAGGCAGTGGTTTGATAAGATAGGCAGATAGTCATTTTAAAATTTCATAAGGTGTACCAAGTTACGTATGGGATGACTCCGAAAAAAATATATCGCAAAAAATGCTTATTTTAGCAATATGGAGATGCGGTTTTTTTTCCTCCCTCGGGGCTCGTCCGCGGCTTTGCCGCCCCGATAGCACTGCTGCGGTTTATTTGGTTTTGGTTGTTTATTTCCTTGTGTATTATATATTCGAAAGTTATTAAGCTTTTAAATTTATAGATTTAGAAAAAAATCATAAATAGAGAAGTTAAAACGAATTGGCTTTGGAATCACGTTATCTACATTTCAGAAAAAACGATTTACTAACACGTTTTTAAGATATAAGCTAAATATATGTGTTATTAAACAGAACCCTTGTACCCATATTAGTTTTTTGTAATCTGCTATTTTTTTCTGATTGCACTATTATTATTATTATTAGTTTTATTATTATTATTATTGTTATTATTATTATTATTATTATTATTATTATTATTATTATTATTATTATTATTATTATTATTATTATTATTATTGGGTATAAATACGGACAGGGGATAAATCCTATAGAGTCCTTGTTTGCAACAGCGAGGTGCGCACAACTAGAACACCTCACAAATCAGAAAAATTACCAAACTTACAAAAACAAACAAAACTGAGAGAATACTAAAGTCAAATTAGGTCGTATTGTCTTTTAAAGGTATTCACAGATGATGCGCTCACTATTGGATAAGGCAGACCGTTCCAACTGCCAAACATTCGATTCGGAAGAAAGTTCTGCCGATAACGAACACTGAACGCCTCCCTATCGACTATCCGAGTAAACAGGCTGTCCTACGGTATTCCTGTAAAACCATATAGGATACGAGACGTCACCTAGTTCACGTCTCTGAGCAAATGATGTCATGCTCCAGATTTGTAACCTAACCCCGTAGCTAGGTCTGAGAATGCCATAAGGTAGCCGGCGGCAGCTCACTGCACTTTTTCCAAACGGCCAGGGTCTCTTGATAGGTTCGGGTATCAGGCTGGCCCACAATACACTCCATTAGAGGTCTAATGTATGTAGTGTATACAAGTTTAGCACACTGAGGATTAACATGGTGAAAAGACTTACAGATCATGTACAGGATACGATTTGCTTTGGAACAGATACTGGACACATGCGCAGACCAGGTCAAGTCTTCAGTCACGATGACTCCGAGATCCGTCTGCTGTTTTACCGTTGCAAGCTGGTTTCCATTAATCTAGTATAGAATTTTGAGGTCATTTCTGCCAATGTGCAACACTGAGCACTTGGAGGCGTTGAGAGGAAACAACCATGAGTTGCACCAATCCTCCAGCTTGAGGTTCCTGGGTATCACTGTTGTAAACCAGTGGGTCGTCTTGAGGACATCTTGATGTCGTCGGCGAAAGAAGCGCATTCAAATCTGATAATCAGTGGTAGATCGCTGGTGTATACCAGGAGCAGCAGAGGGCCGAGGACTGAGCCTTGGGGAACACCACTCACCACACTTCGGGCAGCGGAGTATGCCCCATTCACGCGTGCAAGGAATGTTCGGTTGCCAAGGAAAGCTCTAATCCACAGAAGCAGATCTCTACCAATTCCGCAAGATGGCAGCTTTCCACAAAGCCGCCTCAAAGGTACTCGCTCAAATGTTTTGAAGAACATCAGGTAAACAACGTCGACAGGTCTCCTGCTATCCACCAGTCTTGTCCAATGGTCAACACAAGTCAGTAAGTTTGTGAGTGTCGAGCGGCCGGGCGTAAAATCATGTTGGTTCTGCAAGATTATGTGGTTTTCAAGAAGGAACGTCTGCATGCTTTTACGAATGATGGATTCCATAATTTTAGCTACTAAAGGCGTCAGACTTATTTGACGATAATTGTCACCTTTCTTGACTATTCCAGTAACATCCGCAATCAGCTATGATTGGGACAGGATATTAGATGAAAAAGAGGACTGTATAATTATGGCGAGAGGAGTGGCCAGCGCAGACTCACATCTCTTCGGCACTTACGTAGTTATTCGGTTCGGGCCAGGTGTGCAGTTTTCAGAGAGACTGGATATTTAGGTCAGAATGTCACCTGGGGCAAAAGACATCGAAGGCAACCCACTAGGTGGGCCGGGTAAATTGATACCTGGTAGGGGATATGCTGATTCCTCGATGTAGTTCCTCGCGAAGCACTCAGCCAACAATTCAGCCGACTACCTACCTATCAGTTGTAGTCATCGAGCCATCAGAGAGTCGCAGTGCAGGATGCGTTACTCTTGATGCTAGTGACGATCGAATATGCTTTAAACACTTCTCCTTGTTTCCACTGAGCAAGAGTTTTCTTTCGTATTCCTGCCGCGCCAGCGCGATCTTGGATTTACGTAGATTGGAGAACTGTCGGTGACGTGTGTAAGCAAAATCAAGACCAGAATGTCTGTAAATCTTCCACAACGTTTTTTCCTACGGATAACTCCAAAAGGGTTTCTGTTATCAAGGGTTTAGTGGGGTCAGCTTTAATGACTTTGCTATGAGAATACTTATCAATACTATCAAATAAAACCCGATAAAAATAGTTTCATTGCTCGTTCACGCAGAGGCCACTTAAAATGCCATCCCAATCAAGCAAAGAAAGTGCTTGACTCAACAGGGCATAGTCAACGACTTTTGAGGTTGTTTTGGGTGTTAGGTAGCTGAGGTACAGCTTGTAGTATTACAGACAGCACGCGATAGCCTGGTTTTGTGAACGGTGGCAAGTATTCGACATTGGTAATAAATTCGCTGGCATTGGTAAATACAAGGTCGAAGAGGGATGGTTGTTGATTTACTCTACATCTGGTGTTGCAAGATACATGCTGTACGAGGCCTCCCTTATCCATTGCTTCGATAACTGGTTGGGATGACGTATCAGACTGAGAATTCGGCCAAGTGATACATGGCATGTTAAAGTCACCGACTAGCACCGGATTATGATGAAGTTCTGCGAGATGGCCAACGGTATCAAATAGTGGCCCATCAACGTCGGGCTGTGGCGAAGGGAAAGGTCTGTAAACACAAGCAACAGTGAATGACAGCGTCGAAGAAAACAGCTTCAGTGCAATGCATTCGCAGCTGGGACAGCTAAAAGGGACAGGATGAATCCGGAAATCTACGCAAACAGCTGTTTTGGCACTGATTTGGGTTTCGGTGAGGAAGAGGAGTTGGGGCCTATTAGCCTGGAGGAAATGATGGACGAAGTTCAGGTTAGAATTTAGGCCACATATATTCGAGAAGGATATGTTAAATCTTGATGTCGGTGCCTCCTGGACACCCCTCTTCCGGAGATCCGAAAGGAGGAGTATTTTATTTCCGGAATCTTTTGTACAAGGAGGAGCCATCATCATTTTTGTTTATAAGGGAAACCGACTCATACACCAGAACCGGAAACGTCCGTTGGGACTTGATGTGAGGAGTGGTACCTCTTCGGGCGTAAAAAAATCCTTTACTATCACGTAAAGGAAAAGTCCACTACCACCTGCCATATATATATATACATATATATATATATATATATATATATATATATATATATATATATATATATATATATATATATATATAGATATATATATATATATAGATATATATATATATATATATATATATATATATATATATATATATATATATATATATATATATATATATATACATATTTGCTTCAGCAATTTGCAAGAAATAGAATCTTGAATTTTATCAAAACCAGACCCTTTGTGAGTTTATTAAGTTAAAAAAAAAGTGGACAGATGTTGTATGCTTTGAGACAAGAACTTTGTTCATTATTTTCATCTTGCGTTTTCCATCAAAATATAATGCATGTCTGTAAGAAAAGAAACTCAGGACGCAGCAAGTGCGTTATGGTAGCGCATTTTCATTATATGTTTTAAATTTCAATAACTCTATTTGCTATTAAGTTAACGTTTGCTGGCTAGGAACCAGTTTTTTCGGGAACATTTTGAGCTTATTTTCGAAAGATCTTTTACATTTCCAAACATTAAAGTTATTTTGAATAAATATGGTACATTGTTTCTACTATATAGGTTATACTGGTAACCAAATCTCAAGCTTTTGTCAAAAGAAAAGACATATTTGCTATTAAAAGCATTTTTATGAAAATTCACTACCATAACGCACTTGCTGCGTCCAAACTTTTAACTTTCTTTGTCAGAATATTTTATTTGATTTAACTGTAACCTGGTACACATTTTTTAGAAACACTTTTTATGTGTTGAAGTTAATGACTTTAAAAATGGTTTATCGAGATATTGGGTAATCAGACATTAGACGTTAGCTGAAGTAGAAAGTTTTTGTTCAATAAAATTAATTTTGTAATATCTTCTAGAATGAAGATACATAAAACTTGTGAAAGTAATGTGTACGGTTCTAAAATAGCTAGAAATAGGTTAATGAGAGGATACGTAATACATAAAACAAATAACAATTTAACGAATTAACAAATCAACATCTGTGGTCAGTTAGATTCATTAGAGATTATAACAAGTGGCTCGTTAAAAATTTATCGTGCTCAAAGTCTAAGACCAATAATTTTGTAAGATTGGGATACAATAAAACCTATAAGATATGCGTTGCGAATTTAACATGTTTTAACCAAAACTTAAGAAATGTCTTACACTGTCAATTTTCGTTTAAAAATGATGCATAAAAAAATATTTACCCTGACGCAGCAAGTGCGTTATGGTAGCACAATTTTCGCAAACAGTTTTAAACCAGAAAAACTTTTTCCTATATATATATATATATATATATATATATATATATATATATATATATATATATATATATATATTTATATATATATACATACATATATATATATATATATATATATATATATATATATATATATATATATATATATATATATACTATAGTGATCGCAAAAAAGTTCGCTCGAAGTGAGAAACATTTTAATTTTTGATTTGCCAAATAAGATCTACACTAAATATAGATGTAGAGACATCCTCTCTGGCTTCACAAGTGCTCGCTTTCTTCTCTGTGACCAGTTTAGACTTTTGCCTCTTATGGCATCGTAAAGCAGGAGGAAAAAAATCCGTAAAATGCGAAACAGCTTTCAGAGAAGAAAACAAAGACTTGTGAAGCCAGAGAAGAAGTCTCTACATCGCTTTCGAAAAAATTGGGATTTTAATATTTTTAAAATAATAAATCAATAAAAATTATCTAAATCGATTAAAGAAAAATCATACTATTCAAACAAGTGGGAATGAAAATTCAAAAGACTAATTTACACTGATTAATTTAGGCTATCATCGCCGGTGTTGCTTGGAATAAAAAATAATTTGCGGGCTGTTTTGCGTGGTCAAAAGTCCATCTACTCAAGAAGCCAGAAGCTATGGTTGGCGAAACGTCTATCAACCCACTAAGTGAGTTCCACCATAGCAAAACAGCCCAGAAATCATTTTGTATTTCAAGACTAATGAACAGTATCAATTTTTTTAGTTTTGGATTTTCGTTTGTTTTTTAAAAATGAAATTTCGAAAATATTTAAAAAATTATTTTCAATTATTTTGAAAACAGGAAGAGAAAAGTTGTTTTCTTACCCCATTAACAAGCAAGAACACACATGGAAAAACTTGCATCTAAATCTTGCTTATGTTTCCAAAAAATTTTGTATTTTGACAAATTTCAAAATCGCCACTTTTCATCCAAAGAAAAATCACTTGGTATATCTGATTTGGATTAAATGGCTACTTAGACAAGCACCAATCATAGGCGTATTTTTTTTGAAAAATTAAAAGTCTGGATGCAGCAAGTGCGTCATGGTAGTGAATTTTCATAAAATGTTTTAAATAGTAAATATGTGTTTTTTTAAAGAACGCAGGCATCAAATTTGGTTACCAGTATAGCCTATATAGTAGAAACAATGTGCCATGTTTCATCAAAATAACTTTATTGTTTGAAAATGTACACAAAATTTTCGAAGATAAACTTAAAATGTTCCCGAAAAATTATTTTCCTGGCCAACGAACCATATAGGTTAATAGCAAATTCAGTTATTCCAATTTGAAGCATTTAATAAGAATTCGCTACCATAACGCACTTGCTGCGTCTCGAATTTCTTGTTCTTTTAGAACGATTTTTCAAGAAAATCCGTAAACATTTTTTTATAATAACTTATTAAACATTTATCATTAGTTACCGAAATTTCACTAAAACATCTTACAAAAAATGGTTTCTAAGAAGCACAAAAAAATTTCGGCGAAAACTGGCTAAATATCTTTTACACAAAATTTTGCTAAATGAATACATAAAATTCAAATTATATATCTAATCTGTAATTAAAATTGAAACTTAAATAATTTATTTGCACGAAAATCCTTTAAAACCTTATTTTAGACGAATTTCGTTTAAAAAATGTTCCATTAATTGAATAATTTTTCATACAAAAACTGGCAACAAATGTTTCTTCCAAGAAAATTCATTAATTTCATTTATAAGAAAATACGCTATCAAAAGGACATTTTGAACAAGAAAATTAGCTAATAGAAAAAAATTAAATAAATTAAAAAATATTCAAAATCTGATATAAATACAGAACTAGATACTTTTTCTGTGGCTTCACAGAAAAACATTCTTTTGCGTGTGAATGCTGTAAAAGTTGAATCCGGCTGTAGAGAAGAAACCAACCTCTTCTGATGACACAAATCTCTACGTATGTGTTAATGGTTTCACCAACTAAGGGCAACAACAGCTGCTATTAAACTTGAATTAAAAGTCTTAAAAGTTTTTATCTTTCGTTTACCAAAAAAGGTAGCTAAAAAGTATTGGAATTACACAATCTGATCAGATAACGTTAAAATTGAATCAAGGAAGAAAAAAAGTTTAAAAAAAGTTGAAAGAGAAATTCAGTCAGCGTGAGATTTGAACCGGCGTCCCTTCACTCATGAGCCATGGATCTAACAATTACACCACTGTAAGCCTTTAATCACACTCTGTAATAAAAGGTAGATAACCGATAATGGTCTTAAGTTATTTATTTGTAATATGTAAGGTCTTTAGAGGCAGATTTTGCAACTATTTTAACAAACGAGAAGTGTAGCATAAATCTAAAACATTCTAATATACATTTTATGCAATATTAACCATTTATAAACAACAATACTTATACTAATTGTCACGTTTCAAATTTCCAGTTTGACATTTACAAGAGAAAAATTATAAGATTTTAAAAGTAATCTTTCTGGTACTTCTTGAACTTTTTACGCCATGAAAAGATAAACGTTGTCTGTAATATTTAATAGATTTTGTTTAATACATACAATATTTTGGTATTGCGTCTTCTCTGACATTTAGTGACACTAAAATTTTGCTTTATTAAGTGCCTATAACTTTTTTTTTCTTTCAACTTAGAGACCTAATTTTGGTGCAGAGTTTTGTTTTTACCATATAAACCAGCTTGCCAAATTTGGCTACCATAGCTTTGTGATTTCCGAAGATATGAATATTTCCAGAAGAAAACCTAAAATTTTCCCGGAAAAACTGGTCCGATTTTCCTGGCTAACAAAGAAAAGAAGCAAAAAGAATTTACTCACCAAATTTTTTTTTAAATGGGCCCATTATTTTTTGAGTTGTGATACATACACACACACACAAATATAATATATATATATATATATATATATATATATATATATATATATATATATATATATATATATATATATATATATATAAACATATAAAAATTGAAACTGACCCTGGATATGTATTCTAGGGGGCCTAGTTCGCGCTCATTGGAAGAAATTTTTTCAAAATTCAAAAGTGAAGATCTCCTCATTAGTGAATTTTTTAAAGAAAATTCACTAAAATCGACATACATATCAAAGTTGCCATTTAAAAATTAAATTTTTGATGTCTTTTAATTTTAAATTTAAATTGATATTCTGAGCACCTTATATAATTGAAAACAACGTTGTCTTGCCTTAAGTTGCCTAATATTTTACCTAACTAATGACAACAAGAGCTTTTGAAATTGATTATTGCCCAGTAGTAATAATCAGCTTAAGAAAAAAACATCCCTTGCAATTTTTTAATTTTAGTTTTATTATCTTAGAAACGGCGCATTTTAAACACAAGATTGTTTACAAACTTAAACCTGCTGCTAGATATTAAATTTCAAAGTTGCATAATATATTATGCAATGATCGATTTGAAATAACAAAGATGGCACCGATTTACGGAACAGCTGGAAATTCCTGAAAACTGAAAATATGTTAGGTGCGTTAAGCACCAGAAAACTGAGTAGTGAAATTTTAAGAATTATAACTATATTGTTTGTGAAGACAGTGACGCTGAATAACTCTGTAAAACACATCTATTTAGAATAAATTTTCGTGACCTCAAACAAAAAGCTTTATCAACTATGTTAATTAATGATTCTTGGTAAAAAGAGGTAAGATAAGTACAAGCAAGAGGGAAAAGAGATTAAAGCAACAATGAAGAATAAGAAAAGTGGAAAGATGTGTGCAAAAAAGAACGAGAGCCAGTTTTTGAACGTTTAAATAGTCTCGGGTCTCGGTCTCTGTACAGGACACCATGAGAGAGGAGAATGGTCAGTTTCAGCTTTCCTTAAATTTATGCTGTTGATGCATCCGATACTTTTTGCAGTCTGGCTATGTGGCTTTGGCTTTTACTATGTCGTGCAAAATACCAGCCTTACTTCGGTCTCCCGTCTTCGTTCTTCGTATTCACCAGTGTCGCCGAATTTTATTTTTTCGAAAAAAGACCGCAAATAAAATTCATAATTTAATTTACAACAACAATACTTGATACTGATTATTGTTTCGGTAGTATACTTAGTTCTCATCGTCCGTTCTTCAGTTTTTAGCACAGTTTTTAAGTCAATTTGACTTAGGTATGTTTAGTACTAAAATATACATGTTTGGACACATAAATCAAATTTACTTTTTATTATAATTCTCTTCTAGAATAAATTCTCCAGCGATTCTCCAGTGCAGTTTTTTTTTTGTTAAATAAAAGTGATCAAAAATATAAGAACGGTAAAAACTAATACCAAAAGTAGTATTGTAGTGCAATTAAATTTCAAGATAATGATACAAATAGATGGATTTATCACAGCTTTTTTGATCATTATTCATTATTAAAAGAAATATATTGCTAGATACTAGCGAGACTATCCAGAAGGACTTAGTTACGGAATGGAAACTAATTGCGAAGAAAATTATTTAAAGAAAATAGAGAAGTTAATGAAGGACAATAAATTTCGGCTTGGGTCTCAGTGACGCATCTTCAATAATTACAAAATAACAAAAAAAAATTGGTGAAAACTTAACAGGGGATAGTTTATTCAGCTCAGGCACATTGTTTCGACCTCACGACCATTTTCGATAAGCACTAGAGATATATCAAAGACAAAAAAGTATGCGCTAAATTTATAGATATTGTAACCTTTTAACTGTAAATATAAATTAGTATATATATATATATATATATATATATATATATATATATATATATATATATATATATATATATATATATATATATCTAGTGCTCATCGACAATAGTCGTAAAACCAAAACACTGTGTCTAAGCTTAATTAATAACCTCTTGTGAAGTTTTTTCTAAGGGTTTTTATAATTTTTGCAAGAGAAGTTGATAATCTAGACCTGCCTATATCAGGAAAAAAGTCAAGAAACTCATGACCGAGCACCGTCTAGGAAAATGTCCTGGTACAGATGAATTAGTGGAACTTTTAATTATGGTGAAAAAATGGAAGAGAATAGTTCGACGTGGTCACGTAGTAATTCAGAAACTGTACAGTAAATTTATGCAGAGTAAAAATTTACCACTTGTAAAAAGCGAATAAGAAAGAAAATTATCAATTACCTGGATGAAGATCAAAAGAAACTGCTGCGCTTTGGACAATAGAAGAAAAGAATGGTAGTGTATGCATGAGGATATTTATACAAGAACTGGATGAAAGAGATACCTCCAGGGATAGTTTACGGAAACAGGCTTTAGCTTTAGGTTTGAGATGGTCTTATTTGAGAAATTTGACATTCTGTTGCCTAATTTGTAGAAGTTGACACCCCAGATCAAGAAATTGTAGTAGGTGATAATTTAGAGTCGTATTTTTGACCAAGCGTCATTCAAGCTGCGACTCTTTACTTAAATAAAACATTTCCAAATGTTTGCGTGTTTGTATAAGTATGTCATGCTTCCCACTCAAAACAGCATATCAATTTCCCTGGCTTTTCCCTGATTTCCCTGACATGCAAAAATCTATTTCCCTGACTTTGATCTTCCACAATTTACCCCCAACATGTGTAACACACTACTAAAGAATACAGTAGGTCTTCTAGTCATGGTGGAAAACACACTTTCCCATTTTAAATACAAAGTGACCAATGAATGCAACACAAAAAAACATGTTTTGTGGTTTTGCCCTCTCTACACTTATTTATTATGGGGAAGGCCAGGCTAAGACTATACAGACTAGCCTGCAATGCTAGTAGACTTAAGATCAACCCAGGCTTCAGGGGCCACTGCAAAATTCAGGAGATCGTGAAGGAGCCCATGCATGAAATGAGGTCAGACTTCATGAGCCCGCGAATCTGCGGCGAAAACAACTTTACAGTGGAAATCGCCGACCGCAAGGCATAGTGGGAGGAGACGCCGGGAATACCACGGGACGCGCTTGTCTGGTTCGCGGACGGATGCGGCGGGCAGCGTGGGATGGGGGTAGGTGTTTATTCGGAAGGACCGAGGGTAAGTCATAGTATTTCCCTCGGAGTCCATGCAACGGTCTTTCAGGCCGAAATGTACGCCATCCTGCACTGTGTGCGGGAGAACAAGAGGAGGGGCTACACCAACAAGCGGATCCTCATAGCTACAGACAGCCCTTAAGGCCCTGAGTAGCCCACGGGTAAGTTACTGGCTGATGAGTGAGTCCCGAGACGGGACGAGCGACCTGGCTGGGCAGAATCAGGTCACCCTCATCTGGGTGCCGGGTCACTCGGGGGTCAAAGGCAATGAAGAAGCTGACAATCTCGCGAAGAGAGGGTCAGCAGAACCATTTATTGAACCAGAACCCACTCTGGGCGTGACAAAGAGCACTGCCAGGGGAGCCATTAAGTTCTGGGTTAGAAACCAACACAAGGGGTACTGGGCAGACTGTCCAGGGCTCAGACATGGGAAGTCAATAATTGACGAACCCAGTTCAAAGAGAGCTATGGAGCTGCTAAATCTTAGCAAAGGACAGCTCAGAAACATAGCAGGTCTCTTGATGGGACACATGGCCGTCAAGAAATTCCTCCATAAAATGGGGCGGTTTGAGGGGGACTTCGCATGCAGACTCTGCGGCGAGGGGGAGGAATCATCCCAGCACATCTTGTGTGAGTGTATAGCTCTGGACCGCAAAAGACAACTGATCTACGGTCAGTCTAGACCGGAGACAGAGCAATATAAAACTTCACCCTACCAATCGCTGTGCAGACTAGTTCAAGGCACAGTGATTTTGGAATGGGTGGAGTAAAAAGACTAGGGGCATGCACAAGAAGCCAAAGGCTGCAGTGCTTTCGGGGAGGCGAAGTCGCGGACGAGCACTGAGGGAGAAAAAAGGGTTATGCTTCAAACTACACTAGTATTTCATAGGGTTTCTACAAAAAACAGCATGTCAATTTCCATGACCTTCCCTGATTTCCCTGACATGCCAAAATTTATTTCCCTGACTTTGATCTTCCACAATTTACCCCCAACATGTGTGACACACCACTACAGAATACAGTAGGTCCTCGAGTCATGGTGGAAAACACACTTTCCCATTTCTTGTGGTTTTGTGGAAAAAGAAATCATTAAATGAATGGTTAAGAATTGCGCAAAAAGCAAACGCATTGTTTGAATTATTTATCATAAACAGGAAACATATAATTTTTCCCTGACAGAAACAAAAATTCCCTGACTCTTAGTCAATTTTCCCAATTTTTCCCTGACATTTTTTTTCTTCTACAAATTCCCTGACTTTTCCCGGTTTTCCAGACGAGTAGGAACCCTGTATATATATATATATATATATATATATATATATATATATATATATATATATATATATATATATATATATATATATATATATATATATATATATATATAGGTATTACGTAATTAGGTACTGATCTGACAGATATATCGCGAAAATATTATCAAAATCACAGAAAAATGTACGAATAGCAATCTGCCACAGCCTGAGATCACTAACTAGCGTTTCCAACTGTTGTCAAAAAATCCACCCTTTTGACATTAACAGTTGCAGAATATATTCTTGGCACTGAGCTATGGTGAAATTAGCTTCCCTAGTTCTCCGCCACTGGTTCTGAGCATTGAGTTCACAATTTCACTGGCTTCCAAGAAGTCGAGCCTGTTCGTTGCCCTATGTTCGTTTTCAAATCACATCTCTCGCTCTTGTCCCATGCCTTAATTACATCTTCCAATAATTGGTACATTAATTGGACAAATATGCCGTAAAAAGTGCATAACTTCGACATCATGTTTTGGTAATGCCTTTCTGAAAAGTTCTGCACATTCGACAGACTTACCGGGCATTAGCGAATTCAGAACACAATTGTTCGCTTCTTATTGTTCTTCTTCTTCTTCTTCTTCTTGGAACACTCATGATAATAGCCACCAATACACTTAACTTTATATGTCTTCTATAAAAAATGAAGCTAATTACGTGAATTCAAGCGAAACCATTATGAAATGACAAGTTTACTGTTGATGTAATTGCTTGATGTTCTCTAATAGACCTTTTTTTTGCTGATCTGTTTATAAAGTGTTAACTAACCAACTGGGCATCCAAACTAAATAAAAATTTAAATTCAAAATACAACATTTTCTCAATAATGTCCTAACAATTGGCTCCTTAAAAGCCACGTATTCTGGGATACAATTTTACACTGTGTATCATATAAATAATGGTTTATATTTTTTTTATATTCAACAACACACCACGAGGGCTTACAGCCTAAACACCATCGCACTGTGGGTGTCGACAAGGAGGAAAGAGGCAACTTGTTAATTCTGGACTTGAAGGTTTGGAGGTTCGGAGGAGAAGGAAAAACATGTGCCTGCAAGGAATTCCACAACTTGGCAGTCCTCGGGACAAAAGAGCGGGCATAACAAGATGTTCTATGTCTGGTGACCTGGACAGTAAAAGGGTGCATTCGCTCTGTTCCCCTGGTAGATCTGTTGGGGGCAGCAGGTGGAGGAACTACGTAAGAAAGCTCCTCTGAGCAGTGCCCGTGCAGATATCTATTTTAAAAAAAAGAGAGGGAGAGGTCACCAACGGCACGTCGGTGGGCAAGCGATGGCAGCCTTTGGGTGAGGGTAGGGTCACCGATGAGACGTATAGCTCTCTTCTGATTGGGGTCCAGGATAGCGAGTGTAGAAGCAGCAGCGGCACCCCAGATGTGAGAACAGTATTCGAGGTTTGGCCTTATTTGTGAAGTATATAAGGTATAGAGATTAGCTGGTGAAAAGTATTTGCGAGCCCGGAAGAGGAAACCTAATTTCTTAGTAGCCGCTTCTGCAATTGATGTGGCATGTTGGTGCCAATTGGGATTTCGATCCACAGAAATGTCAACAAGTGAAAAGGACTCATTACTTTGAATAACTTGAGTGTTCATTGTGATAAGTCTAGGGCTGGTGTATCTCTTATGAGATAGAAAGCAAGACTAAGATTTGCTGGAGTTGAATTGTACAAGATTTCTACTTCCCCAGTCTAATATTTTTTGGAGATCCATGAGTCTGTGATCCTAATTTAATTGGGCTGAAGAGACAGGCTTAGAATATTGTATATTACAGTGGATAGTGCTGTCGTCCGCGTAACTGTAAACTGGGTTGGATGTGCTAGAGAGGAGGTCATTGATATAGAGAAGAAACAAAGTAGGGGCTGAAGCTGAATCTTGAGAGACTCCTGTATTAATTGGATACAGTTTAGAGAAATGGCCATCCACGACAACAGAAATGCTCCGGTTGGAGAGGAAATTTGCTGTCCAGGTACAGAGTTTTGGTGGTAGGCGATAGGCTGGAGGTTTATTAAGCAGCGCTGCGTGCCAAACCTTGTCGAATGCTTTGGATATGTCTAGAGCAACAATCTGGAATTCACCGTGTAGTTCCATAGACTTGTTCCAAGAATGGGTAACAAACGAAAGGCGGTCAGCAGTTGATCTGCGCTGATGGAATCCATACTGCCTGTCGTGGATTAGACTGGTTTTTTCAATAAATTTTAGTAATTCGGTGTCTTTATACTTTTCCATCACTTTAGAGACGACTGAAAGGAGAGAAATAGGCCTGTAGTTGCTAGGAAGCGCTTTGGATCCTTTCTTGGGGGTGGGTTGTACTCGAGGAGTTTTCCAGTTACTAGGGAATATGCCTCGATTGTAAGATGTCTGAAACAGAAGAGTTGGGACAGGAGTAAGTTCTGAGTGCGCATTTTTTGAGAACAATTGCTGGGATCTCGTCAAGGCTAGAGGCTTTCCTGGTATTAAGAGAAAAGAGCATCTTACGTACCTTTTTAGTTTTAAAAATGGTATCCGTCATTTTATGCGCGACATTGGGGACTGTTGGTGGTTGAACATTTGGAGGTGGGTTGAGAGTAGAATTGCCGGCGAACAACAAGGCAAAAAGTTCAGCCTTGCCCAGGGCGGTAGAAACAATTTCATCCCCTGAAACAAGAGGTGGGAATGTGCTCTTTCCGGAGCATTTCTGTTGTCGTGGATGGGCATTCCTCTAAACTGTATACAATTAATGCAGGAGTCCATCAAGGTTCAGCTTAAGCCCCTACTTTGTTTCTTCTCGCTCAGAGGAGCTCCACCTGCTGCCCCCAACAGATCAACCAGGGGAACAGAGCGAATGCACCCTTTTACTGTCCAGGTCGCCAGACATAGATGCCGCTCTTTTGTCCCGATGACTTCCAAGTTGTGGAACTCCTTGCCGGCACATGTTTTTCCTTCTCCCCGAACCTCCAAACCTTCAAGTCCAGAATTAACAAGTTGCCTCTTTCCTCCTTGTCGACACACACGGTACGATAGTATTTAGACTGTGAGCCCTCGTGGTGTGTTGTTGAAATAATAAATAAATAAAAACAGAGGTGCATGGAGAAATACTTTTAGGAAATAGCATAGATTTTGTGGTGTGCCTACCCCACATGGAAACGGCCTGACGGGGACGGGTAATAATAGTATTAGTAGCAGTCAGTAATACAGATTGTAATTCGTATACTAGTACTGTTATCTGAAATAAAATGTTTTAAAATATGGTGTTAAGTTATTTACAATTTAAAGCTGGTGAAATTGCTGGACACGCTTCATAATAGGTTACTTTATATTATTTTTATGTTTTTATGAGAATTATAACGATATGACAACAGTGTGATAGTGCACCTGCTTTCTGCATGGCAAACAGCTTTACCAGACCAGGAGCATGTGTCATTAGATTGCATGCTTCATTGGACACTGCGTACTGTTTACAGCATACAGTTTTGCTAGATACTGTGCAATTAATTAAATTACAAAATAAACAGCTTCAAAGACATTAAATAAAATATAGAGATAACCGTGCTTTTCTAATAAGTAGTAAACGCTTTATAACGGTCAAGGCTGCGCGTAAAACTCTTCGTCCTCTTCTTTTTTGCGAATTACCAGTAAATCGTGCTAGTTTATTCAACTTATCTATGGAATCTTATGTCTTATGTAATAGCCAAGAGAAGCTAACGTTTCTTTCATTCAGAAGAACTGTAGCTGACTTGACCGATGTCATTACTGAGAAGAGTGAAGAAATCGGAAATTACCTGAAGAGAGAACTGTCCAATAGAGCAAGTTATAAAACTACAATACAAACCAAGAACAAACATTTTAGTCAAAAACATAACGATGCAAATTTATTGACTGAAAGAAGATTATCAAACACTAGATTGTATCATAGAAAACATTTCTAAAAGTAAATAAGATTATATCAAGGAGACCTAAAGGAAAACCCAAATGATCTGGGCCTTCTCGTTTCGAGAGAAGAATGTAAAAAAGTCTAGACGCAGCAAGTGCGTTATGGTACTGAATTTTCATAAAAATGTTTTTAATGGCAAATATATCTTTTAGAATGAAAACAGACATCAAATTTGGCTAAATATTTTTTACACAAAATTTTGCTAAAAGAATACAAAAAATTAAAATTATATACCTAATCTGTAATTAAAACTGAAAATAAAATTTATTTGCACGCAAACACATTAAAACCTTATTTTAGACGAATTTCGTTTAAAAAATATCCCATGAATTGAATAACTTTTCATACCAAAATTCTCAACAAATGTTTCTTCAAAGAAAATTCATTAAATTCATTTATAAGAAACTTCGCTATTAAAAGAACATTTTCTACCCGAAAATTAGCTAATAGAAATAAAGTAAATCAATTAAGAAATATTCAAAATCTGATCTAAATACAAACTAGATACTTCTTCTGTGACTTCACAGAAAAAATTCTTTTGCGTGTGGATGCAGTAAAAATTGAATCCGGTCGTAGAGAAGAAAAGAACCTCTTTTGATGTCACAAATCTCCACGTCTATGTTAACTGTGTAACGGTTTTACTAACTAAGGGCAACAACAGCTGCTACTAAACTTGAACTAAAAGTCTTAAACGTGCTTATCTTTTATTTTCAACAAAAAGTCGCTATAAACAGTGGAATTACACAATCTGATTAGATAACGTCAAAACTGAATCAAAAACGAAAAAAAAAGTTGGAAGAAAAATTCAGTCAACTTGATATTTGAACCGGCATCCCCTCGCTCATCAGCCATGCATCTAACAATTCCACCACTGTAAGCCTTGTATCACACTCTGCAATGAAAGGTAGATAACCGATAATGGTCTTAAGGTATTTATTTGTAATATGTAAGGTCTTTAGAGGCAGATTTTGCAACTATTTTAACAAACGAGAAGTGTAGCATAAATCTAAAACATTCTAATATACATTTTATGCAATATTTACCATTTATAAACCGCAATACTTATACTATTTGTCACGTTTCAAATCTCCAGTTTGACATTTACAAGAGAAAAATTATAAAATTTTCAAACTAATCTTTCTGGTACTTCGTGAACTTTTTGCGCTATGAAAAGATAAACGTTGTTTGTAATATTTAATAGATTTTGTTTAATACATACAATATTTTGCTATTGCGCCTTTTTGTGGCACTAAAATTTTGCTTTATTAAGTGCCGGAATGAAAATATGTCAAAATTAGCAGCTGCCAGTGAATCGATATTTTGGACTGCTTAAAAGTTTGGTATAAACATATATTTTAAATTGTAATTATATCACGTACAAAAGCTTTGGCTTCGTTGTGTAATACGCTGTATAATAAGGTCATATTAATGATATATATATATATATATATATATATATATATATATATATATATATATATATATATATATATATATACAGATTTTCGGTTTTCATTGAAAAAGTACGTTTATTTTGAAAACGGTCAAGTTTTTCGACTTCAAGGAAGTATACCTTTTTGTTTGAAACTAAATGGACTTTTTTATTTTTGTTCGAAAATGTGCATACAGGCTGGACAAAAAATTATGACCATGTTAATGAACCAGTGTTACTGTCGGTGGCGCCACCAAGCGGCAGTGGTGAAATTGATACCGTCATCGTATTACGCAGGATGACTAATAATACCATGCCACATTTCATAATAATATGTTGAACCCCTTTTAAGATATTTAAGAAAATAGTTTTAAGAAAAATTATATAACCACCCTGTAAAACGAAAACGAGTAACATCTTACTAAAGCATGTTATCCCAATCGTTTTATTTCTGTGCCAGCTTAGCTAATGTCTAATTAATTATGAGGCCGCCCTGTATAGACCCGTAAAATGTGCTTAATAACTTTTTTGAGAGTATTTACATATGACAAGACATAATATAGGGTGGCGCCTTAAAAACGAAACAGACCGATTTGCGTCCAGAGAATTTTTTTTAAGAAACGCTAAACACTTCAATTCTAATATTGAGGGGGACATGTTTTGACATAAAACTCAACTTTGTCACATCAACCCCTTAAGGGTGGTGATAACAACCCTTATATTTTAAATAGAAACATGGGTCGAGTGTTACATCATTTGAAAGCTTTTTCTTTTCTGAATTCAGCACACTAATTTTTTTGGAAGTTTTATCAACTCGTTTAAAAATTATTCACAGCTGAAGATGCAAAAACGCATTTCACTCATTCCGATAAGAAATGTGCTGATAGTCAATGTTTTGTTGGATTGTAAATCAGAACATTTCTTATCGGAATGAGAGAAATGCGCTTTATTATTTCAGTTTATCGGTCGGTTTGATACTTGATAGTACTACCGAAAATCAATTTCACAATTGTGTATTCTGTAGAAGAAAGAGTTGAAATAATTACTCTTTTCTTAAAAAACGATGACTGTGCCAACCGTACCGTAAATTTGTTTAATGAACGACATTCGAATAGACATGTTAACAGAAAATACATTTTGGAGTTAGTTGCAAAGTTTAGACAAAGTGGTTCAGTAGCCAACAAAAAACTGGATCCTGAACGTGAATTTCCGGTTAGAAATGAGACTACTGAGATTGAAGTTTTATGACAAATTGCTGCAGACCCAACTTTGAGCACGAGAAAATTTGCCACTGTTTTAGACACCAAAAGAAGAACTATTCATCGAATATTGAAGCATCATAAATTTCACCCGTATAAAATTCATCTTGTACAACAACTGAATGAAGATGATTTTGATCGGCGGCTGGAGTTTTGTGAAGTTATGACTGCACGAATATCTGATAACAGGAACTTTCTGTTCAATATCTGTTTTTCAGACGGGTGTACGTTTTTATTAAACTCTACAGTCAATCGTCATAATTGTCGTTATTGGGCAGATAATAATCAAAGGAATTTTCACGAAGTCCACACTTAAACTCCACAGAAACTGAATGTCTGAACTGGTATTTTTGGATTTTTATCGGATAAATTTTTCATGATGGAAATTTGAGTGGCGACACGTATTTGGAGTTACTAGAAGATATCGTTTACCCTCTACTAATTGACATTGTTGAAAATGATGATCGCTATGAAGAAAATCAATTAGTGTTTCAACAAGATGGAGCTCCTCCGAATTTTTCACAACGTGTTAGGGAGTTTTTGAACAGAGAGTTTCCATGACAATGGATTGGGCGTGGAGGTGTTATTGAGTGGCCCCCTAGATCACCGGATTTAACTCCTTTAGACTTATTTCTATGGTGCCATTTAAAGAGTTGAATTAACGCAAGAGAACCGGAGTCTCTGGAAGATTTACGACGACGAATTGTTGAAGAATGCCGTCTAATAACTCCACAAATGCTCCAGAATGTCAGAGCTCGTTTTGAACAAAATTTGTACTTTTGTATGGAAGCTGGTGGTCAACAATTTGAACACTCACTTAACTCAATAAACATGTTTGAAGGTTTGGTTTTGTTTTTTAGTTTCTTTTTAACGAAAAATTGATTAATTAGTGCATTTCATATCACAATAAATGAAATACTTTCTTGTAACTCCAACTGTGAATTATTTTTAAACGAGTTGATAAAACTTCCATAAAAATGAGTGTGCTGAATTCAGAAAAGAAAGAGCTTTCAAATGATGTAACACTCGACCCATGTTCCCTATTTAAAATATAAGGGTTGTTATCACCACCCTTAAGGGGTTGATTTGACAAAGTTGAGTTTTATGTCAAAACATGTCTTCCTTAATATTAAAATTAACGTGTTTCAACGTTTCTTAACAAAAATTTATCTGGACGCAAATCGGTCTGTTTCGTTTTCAGTGCGCCACCCTGTATATTTGAATTTAATTTCAAACTATATGTTACGCATGGTAGGTTTTTCATAGACTCAAGAAGAAGAAAAAGGAAACAAATCTTTTAGAAACAATTATTTACCAAGGCGTGGTGCTTGCGATCATATTAATTTCGAATAAATTAATGTAGCAAAGATTATGTCTTATGTCCTTAATTTTTATTCAGAACTCAAGGTTTTATACTCCGTCACAAGAACTGAGAAAGCTTTGAAAGTTTCATTTATGTTTTAGTTAGCGAATAGTATACAGCATACGACACGAAGAGTAGTTAATTTAATTCGGTTTTACATAACCATATCTAATAAGCCTTAATATCCGTATAATAATCTCAGTATTTTCAATTGTATTATCTTCGTTATAAAATCAAAACACAAGGGTAACTTAAGAAATATTCATTGCGTAAAAGTGGTCATGTTTATTACAACTGGCGTTAGCTACAATGGTATGCGAATTGATATAAATAATTAGATTATGTCATATTTGCATCTGTCAAAAATGTTGTGCCAGTTATGTTGGCTACTATTAGCAATTATGTAAATTATGACCTCATCGCCATGATCTAAAGTCTAAAGGCGATGTCATATTGTCATTGAAATAATGACTATATCGTAGATAGCACAGGACATCCACTAGATGTCCAGAACAGGTACAAAACATGTACAGCACTTCCACGAACAACAGAAGGACGTCCATTAGATGTCCGTTTGTGGATATTTCTAAGTGATATTTAAAAACCACATGGGAGGTAGTTAATGACATTTTCTAACCTGAACTCCGTCCACCATTTCCTCCAGGCTAATAGGCCCCAACTCCTCCTCTTCCTCACCGAAACTCAAATCAGTGCCAAAACAGCCACTAATCACCTTAATTTCCCGGGGTATGAGCTCCTTACTTCTTTTAGATTGCATGGAGGCGTGTGCGCGTACGTCCGTAGCAATCTACCCTGCACCAGACTCCCCAATTTAAAAGCTGGAAGAAAAGACATACTATGGATAAAAATATCTCTTAGGGCTGCAAGTAAATTTATCTGTTGCATTTACCGGTCACCTTCTGACAACGATTTTGTCCAGCTCTTTGACTACCTTTCTGAAAAAACCGACCATCTGATTTCTGAATATCCTTCCTCCGAGGTCACTATTCTTGGTGACTTCAATGTCCATAATAAGGAATGGCTAGGATCTTCAAAAACCGATCCACGAGGAAAAGCAGCGGAGGCCTTTGCAGTCAGCAATTCTTTACCCAATATGGTTCAGCAACCTACTTACTTTCCTCGCATCCCAACACACAGCTCAAATCCCCTGGATCTCCTTCTTACTACAAATCCTGACTGCTATAAGATATCAGTCACCCCCCCCCTGGGTCGCTCAGACCACGGCATGGTCACTGCTTCCTGCGCAATGCAACCCGAGGTCACACAGTCATCACACCCACGTATCGTTGGGCACTACAACTCCGCAACCTGGGACGAAATGCGAGATTACTTTTCCTCATTTCCATGGGCGTCTGTCTGCTTCTCTCATCCTGACCCCTCTGATACCTCACAAAACGTCACCGAAATTATCCAAGCTGGCATGGAATTATTTATTCCACGTACACAGAAAACCTCTGCAGCCACACAAAAGCCCTGGTTCTCTAAATCCTGTGACAAGGCCAGACTTGAAAAGGTCAATGCTCACAAAAAGATTCTACACAATCCCAGTCAAGAAAACCGTCAAGCATTTAACGACGCAAGAAACCGCTAGGTCCACATTCTTTCTGAGGCAAAAAACTCGTTTAATAACCACATCAAAAGCAAAGTCCTCTTAAGCTCCAGCGGCAGCAAATCCTTCTGGACTCTTGCTAAATCTATTGGAAATAATTTCTGCAAGAGCACGTTGCCACCTCTTGTCTCAGGGGATAAAATTGTTTCTACCGCCCTGGGCAAGGCTGAACTTTTTGCCTCGTTGTTCGCCGGCAATTCTACTCTCAACACACCTCCAAATGTTCAACCACCAACAGTCCCCAATGTCGCGCATAAAATGTCGGATATCATTTTCAAAACTAAAGGTACGAAAGATGCTCTCTTCTCTTAATACCAGGAAAGCCTCTGGCCTTGACGAGATCCTAGCAATTGTTCTCAAAAAATGCGTACCAGAACTTTCTCCTGTCCTGACTCGTCTGTTTCAGACATCTTACAATAGAGGCACATTCCCTAGTAACTGGAAAACTGCTCGAGTACAACCCGTCCCCAAGAAGCGCTTCCTAGCAACTACATGCCTATTTTTCTCCAAACCTTTAAGTCCAGAATTAACAAGTTGTCTCTTTCCTCCTCGTGGTGTTTTGTTGAAATAAAAAATAAGAAAACATTCAAAATTTGTAGCTATATTACCGACATTCATAATTTCCAGAACTTTGATTGGTAGGTCGAATTATGATCTAGTATTGAATAATTTGTCGATATGGCACTATTTGTTAATGTTTCTCGACGCCATATTCTAAAGTTCAGTTATTTCGGGTAACACATTATTAGGTTATAATTAAATTTATTTGATGGGGTCTAATTAATCGCACACGCAGAGTGAGATTAATCAAGATATTTATTGTTCAATCTCACTCCACGAGGTATGAAAAGGTTGTAAGGGCGAATTTCACGGCTGTACTGATCGTGTTATCCTTTTTACTAAATAAATCGTGGCACGGCAATACAAAAAGAAATTTGGTGCACGAAGATATGCAAATTATGACCCAACGACATTAGAGGCAGCACTACTGAAGGTAACTGATGATGGGTGGTCATTACGCCGTACTTCAGCTGAGTTCAAAATATCATTTGTCACCCTCAGAAGCAAATTTTGCGGTTTGCGCATTAAAAAATCAGGGGGACAAACCGCCTTTTCTGAAAATGAAGAAAAAGCTTTTATCAAATCTGTCAGTTTGGAGAGTAGGTATTCCCATTAAGTATTCTGGATATACTGATCTTAACCAAAAACTATTTAGGTAGCAAAGGCCGTACTATATCCTGATTCAACGACAATATGCAAGGTACAAAAATTAAACTAGTCAAAAAATTGCCACGAATATAAAAAAATATCGTTAAAACCCTTCGCGAGAAACTAATTATTTGTTGCATATTTTCAAAATTTAAGCAACTCACTGAAAGTCGTTCCTGCTAGTAACGTCTTCAACTATGATACCAATTTACAAGATGACCCCGGCAAAAAGAAGATGCTCTATCGGCGGGGCACAAAGTGTTCAGAACGTGTATGCAATTTTACGAAGACTGCTGTAACTATTATAATGTGCCGTTCGGCATCTGTTGTGCTATTACCCCCATACGTCGCTTACAAAGTCGAGAAGCTATGGCAGCAATGGGTAGAAATGGGACCAAAAGGAGAACCATGTTGCAAGAGGAGGTGCTGCAGTTCCAGATCACGTTATAACAGGACGCATCATGGATGGATGAATCCGCAAGCATTAACAAAATAGGTTCAATCGTCCTTTTTGCCGTATGCAAAAAGGTTACCAGGACGTAAAGTGTTGCTGGGAGACAACCTTTCGCCGCATTTTACCTACGCCGTTATAATGCAATGTCAAGAAAATGATATTAACATAGGATTTCTACGCCCATTTAAGATAACATGGAGGAACGTATTGACGAATTGGAAGGTAATACATAAACAACAAACATCAATAGAGAAGATGGATTTCCCTCAACTGCTTGCCTTCACTCCCGTCGAAATGGAAAGAAAATCTAATAATCCCATTAAGAATGATGTCAACAGCTCATTTTAAACTACGGAAATCATGCCAATAGATCCGTAACGAATTTTACGCAAAATTCCAGTTAATGATAGTGGTACAGTGCCCGATGTTAACGATACCTTTTTCAACTATTTACAACGATTCTTAGCAGCAGTAACAAGAAGAAATATAAAACGCCAGAAGCTAACGGTGGTGCCTGGCAAAAGTGTTACAGCAAAACAATTATAGTTCTAGCGATTCAGATGTCCATGAACCACTTACTAACGATAATTCAGATGACGAACCTTTTGAAGACTTTCAAGAGGTTGTGCGACAAGAAACTAAATACCTTAAATCACGATTTGAAGATATTGCAATTGGAAAATGTATACTAGTGAATGTTCCACGAGGATCTAAAAAGAAGACGGGTTACCGCTACACGGCAGGAATACAAGGTGTAATTCTGATGAAGGAAAACAAGAGATTTAACTCTTAGGGATGAAAAATTCTGATAAGACACGAAAATTATTTGATCCTCAACCCGATGATGAATTTGTAGCTGACATAGAAGATGTAATAGCTATTTTACCAACTCCTACTGTTAATAATCTTAACGATAAAGTTACTTTATTAGTCATAAAGGAAATCGATGTTTACGAAATGTAACAATCTTCCACTTTCTCTGGTATTTTAGAAAATAATATGTCGTTGCATAAACCAGGTGATTTGAACCAGAACATACATGTTTATTTTGAAGGTCTAATAAAAGTTGCATGACTAATTTGCCTTTGATCAATTCCACCCACAGTGAACAATTTCACCCCATATGAAGAAAACTTGTATGCTGTAAAACAGTAAGTCTGAGGTCAGATTAACCAGTTTGTATGGAACTCCCTGCTTATTCTATGCATTAAATGAGTCACACTCCGCTTATAGTATGAGATGTTCATGACATTTTTCCCCTTTGCTACTTTTAATTAAGTTTTTTTAAAATATTTTCTGATTACTAGATATTGTTGCTGACACTAACATCTATTGGAACAACTTATATACAAAAATTATATATTACACAGAGCGAAAATGTACGCGGAATACTTTTTTATGATCAATTTTATTCCAAATGACGATACAATATTCTTAAAACTCACAGTAGAAGTGTAGGTAAATTGATTGAAAGTCAATAACTTTCACAAAACAAGCAATGTGGTCTCAAAAAATTCGGTTAACGTTGATCGTCCGTCCGTTGGCTTGTAAGTTGACAATTCACAATGCACTTAATTTAGTATATTGCATAATGTAGCCAACGTCTTAAAAGGAATGTCAGTGGGATCAAACAGGAATGCTAGTTCACGGAAATTGGCTTTTATTGCCTAAGTCACAAACAGCAATTATTAAGTTATTGTTCTTTGATTTGCTTTTCTACATTACACCGTATGTATGACCCTTTTGTTTTTTTCTTATAGACCGTTATTTTATGAGCATTGGCATGTATATTATTGAATAAAACAAATTCATTTGTTGCACAATAATTACTACTATAATTGGATAGTGTGAAAATGTTTTTTTTGCTTCATTAAAAATCTTATTAAACTAGCAATTGCTGGTCATGTCTACGAAAACAAAGAATCAACACGTTATATCTACAGGTGTTTAGATATATGTGGGACACATCTCACATCATAATTCGAAACTGAAAAATAATCAAATAAGTCTGGACGCAAGTGCGTTATGGTAGCGAATTTTTATAAAAATATTTCAAATCACGGAAAATAACAAAATAATCACTTTCTGAAATACAAATTAGAAAAAAATCCTTTATTAAAGTCTGTTAAAAAAGATTCAACATAATCATTTGTTGTGAAATTAATTTTCAAAGAATTCAGTACATGTTTTTATTTCAGAAAATATCCTGCTTCAACCTAAAAGATTATTAGCAGGTCTTGGTGAGATCAAAGTAAATTTGGCAAATAATTAGATGACAACAATAAATATAATAATATCATAAGAAAGAACAGTTAAAGTCTATTAGCACTAGATCTGGTTGAATAGTGCACTTAACTTCAGGAATGTCAGCAGCTGAGTATTGTCTTCTCTGCTGGATCCTCGAGGATCGGTCAAGTTGTTCGGTATGTTTAAGGATATCCTATTTGTTTCGTATAATGGACATTCCCCAAGGAGATGATGAATAATGAATTGTGCATAACAGCAAAAACAAATAAATGGGGGCAACTTTTTCATTATATATTCGTGGGTGAATTTAGTATTGCCTATTTTCAACCTGGATATGACTGTCTGATTTTTTCCTCCATTTGGTAGTGGTAGCTTATCATTTACTCTTTTTTCCCTCAGGGCTCGTCCGCGTCCTTGCCGCCCCGATAGCACTGCAACCTTTGGTTGAATGTGCATACCCTTAGTCTTACTCCACCCATTCCAAAATCACTGTGCCTTGAACTAGTCTGCACAGCGATTGGTAGGGTGAAGTTTTATATTGCTCTGTCTCCGGTCTAGACTGACCGTAGATCAGTTGTCTTTTGCGGTCCAGAGCTTTACACTCGCACAAGATGTGCTGGGATGATTCCTCCCCCTCGCCGCAGAGTCTGCATGCGAGGTCCCCTTCGAACCGCCCCATTTTATGCAGGTGTTTTTTGACGGCCATGTGTCCCGTCAAGAGATCTGTTGTGTTTCTGAGCTGTCCTCTGCTAAGATTTAGCAGCTCCACAGCTCTCTTTGAACTGGGTTCGTCAATTATTGACTTGCCATGCCTGAGCCCTGGGGAATCTGCCCAGTACACCTTGTGTTGGTTTCTGACCTAGGACTTAATGGCTCCCCTGGCAGTGCTCTGTGTCACGTCCAGAGCCGGTTCTGGTCCCATAAATGGTTCTGCTGACCCTCTCTTCGCGAGACTGTCAGCTTCTTCATTGCCTCTGACCCCCGGGTGACCCGGCAACTAGATGAGGGTTACCTTATTCTGCCCAGCCAGGTCGCTCGTCTCGTCTCGGCACTCACTCACCAGCCAGGAATTTACCCGTGGGCTACTTAGTGCCTCAAGGGCTGCCTGTCTGTCTGTGGCTATGAGGATCCGCTTGTTGGTGTAGCCCCTTCTCTTGTTCTCCCGCACACAGTGTCTAACATGGAACAGTTTTGATGATTTATTCTCCCACCTTTTTTGCCACTTGCTAGAGATAACTGTTTTTATATTGACCTTGATATCCTCGTTCGTATGGATTTGGTAAACTGGATCGTTACAGGAAGTGGCGACTCCTTTTGCCAGTTCATCCACAATTTCGTTTCCTTCGATGTTTACGTGGGAGGGGGTGTACATGAAAATGAGTTTCTTTTTGTGTGCAATTATGTAGGTCGTTTGATCTCTTATTCCCCTTGCAATGTGGTTTTTAGGATAGATTTGTTTAATTATTTGCAATGCACTCAAAGGGTCTGTGCAGACAACAGTCTGTTGTATATCAGGTAGTATAATATAAGCGCTTCTTTTATGGCGTATAGTTCACCAGTGAATATAGATGCCGATTTAGGTAGTTTGTATGTCAGGACTGTATTGCATGTGTATACAGCTGATTGTACCGTTTTGATTTTTAAAGGCATCTCTATAGATGAATTTGTGGTTATCATACTAAGATTTCATTTGTAGGAATTGCTTCTTTATTGCACTGGGATTGGTGGTAGTTTATGGGTGGTGTGTCAGTCATAGATCAAAGGCAACTCGCTGTTGTGTACAAGGAGGGCTCAATGTCTTGTATGAACTGGCAGATAATGGTAAAGGTTCTTCAACACTTTCAAGGATTTTGCGGCATCTATGGTTTATGGGAGCTTTCTTCTAAATAAGGTTTGGTAGCTCTTTGAAGAAAACAGCTTACACTTTGGATGTTCTGGTGTACTAAGAACTTTGGAGGCATAATTTAAAGTTAACTTTTCTCTTCTCAGTTGAAGGAGCATTTCATTTGCGAGACTTCTAATAGTTTCAGTAGGGCTAGTTCCGTAACAACCAAGGGCTATTCTTAAGGCAGAGTTTTGGGTAATGTCAAGTGTATGCAGCAGCTTCTTACTGGCTGTACTGTAAACTATGGCCCCATAATCTATTCTGGATCTGATGAGCGTCCTATAGATGTTGATCAGCACGTTGGTGTAGGCTCCCCACTCATAGTGTGCCAGAGTCTTCATCATACTAATAACACCGATACATGATTTTTAACCTGCACTATGTGTGGTCCCCATTGCAGTTTTCGTTTAAAAGTTAATCCTAGAAATCTAACTTGTTCTACAGATCTTATATTTTCGCCGTACAGATTCAGGTATCTTTCATTTCCTCTTTTTGATTTGGAGAATACCATGCTAACAGTTTTATCCACAGAAAATCTAAATCGTGTAGTTTGACCACTGCTCAATATTTTTTACTGATGTTTGTAGCAGTTTTTGGGTACCTTCCAGGTTATTGTCTTTTGTATATATGATTAGATTATCAGCATACAAACTGGTTTTGACTAGTGCACATAAAGAATTTACAATGTCGGTGATTGCCATCAGAAATAGTGTTAGACTTAGTACTGGCCCTTGCGGAATTTCATTCAATTCAGTACATTTGTTACCAATATCCTAAATCTAAAGTAACAAATCCATTTAGTGAATTTGTGTAGAGAAAATTCACCAATGAGGAGACCTTGACTTTTAGCTGTTAACAAAATTTCTTCAAATGAGCGCCAACTAGGCCGCCTAGAATACTAGAATACATATAAATTTCAATATATATATATATATATATATATATATATATATATATATATATATATATATATATATATATATAATTTCTTAATTAATAATAGAGAGATTTTTTAATACAAAAAGGATTTAGTGCTATCTTTATCTGACTGGTTTTCTAACCACTCTTTTCGATATAACAAAAACGAAATCACTAGCTCTAGACTTTCGAAACATATCGTGTTTGAAAAATCGGTCTACACACACACGCACACAAACCCGTGCGCGCACACACATTCAGTTAAAATTTTGGGGTCGTCCTTGGTGGTGGTAGAGGTTTGGATTTAGGTTCTTTTTTATAGGACAAAAAGTTATTTCTCGAAACCAAACCTTACGCGGCTCGGCGAGTTTTTTGAGGTATTGTTTTCACATGCACGCCTCTGTACTATTTGTTTATTATGACATTTATTAAAACAATAGCTATGCATTGTAATTTGTAATAGCACAGCAAATGGAATGACAAGACAACTTAAAGTAATAAAACAATAACAAGAAAACAACTAATAAGGTTTTTCACCTGTCAGTTCTCAGACCTTGAATAATTTTACTAACAGGTATATTATTTCTTATAGCTATACATATTTGATTTACGAGGTAGCATTAATAAGAATCTAGATTGAAATAGGCAAACTTAATTTATCGCCAAGTAAATTTTATAGGTTCAATTTCATTATAATATGAGCTTGTGTATTGTTAACAATACAGATCATTTTTGTAAGAAAGAAATTGCTTTCGACGTGATAACGACTTTTCAATATTTTTTCAAACAAACAATACCTCCTTAAATCTAAATCAAAGGTTAGTTTAAATTTGTATTTTTAACATATATATATATATATATATATATATATATATATATATATATATATATATATATATATATATATATATATAAAGAGTGATTCATAACGCAATGGACACAGAATGTGTGCGTGCAGAGGATCTCAAAACGTGCCGATTTTTTATATATTTTTTTCTGACGCACATGGTTGGTGAGATATTGACCTGATTCTTTAATAACAACAAGAAACAGCTGTATTGCAGCAGTGCCGCAACATAGAACAACCAAATTTGGTAGATGGTTTTTTTTATGAACATTGTTATTTGACAAAAATTTGAAGTAGATATAAACTCAAAAAGGGGTGAGTTAGGGGTGGGCCACCCTTTAAATGATTTGATTTTTCTAAACCCTCATCTACATAAAAGTTAAAGTCCATCAATTGTATAGTAAATTAAATTTTCTATCTTTTTCTCATCCTGTCATTTTTTTGACAAACCATCCATTTTTTAAGAAAATGGAGATTCTTAGAGTTGCGATCAAAATAAAATTATATCCCTTGAAGATTTTATTAAACATTAAAGTCTCATAGGGGCTGCCTTGGGGGCTCTCTGAGAGTCATCTGTGCTAGGTTACAGTTGTTGTCAAATCAGACATTACTTACATTTATTAAGTTTTACAATTATTATTGTCTTGTGTTTCTTGTTTCCTTTTGTGATAATAATTTGTTGCTTAAAATGGCCGGTTAATGAACAAGTTGACGTGCCTATGGTATTTGGGTTTTGCGTGGGTAATTGCCGCAGAAGTGTAGAGGTATATCGAAGAAGATTTCCTAATCGTAATATACCACATCGTCAAACGCTTGCCAGTGTTGAACGTAGAGCTCGAGAAACGGAGTCCTTTTTCATAAAAAATGCTGGAGGACGCGTTTATGCAGTTAACACAGGAACTGAGGAGCATATTCTAGACAGTCAGCCTCAAACCAGCACCAAGGGAGTATCCAGGCAGTTTTATATAACACAACCGACGGTCCATAGAATTATCCGACGCAATCTGCTGCATCCTTATCACCTTCAAAAAGTGCAAGAACTGCTACCGTAGCATTTAGATGTAAGACTGTTTTTTTTTGTAATTTGATTTTACATCAGAACACTGATTTTCCCAAGATCATTCTTTTTACGGATGAAGCTTGCTTTACAAGGATAGGGACTACGAATGTGCACCACTGCCACGAATATTCGGATGTAAATCCACATGCTACAGTAACCCACCATTTCCAAAGAGAATTTAAAATAAATGTGTGGGCAGGTATTGTTGGAGGACATTTGGTTCGACCGGTTATTTTACCAAACCGCTTAAACGGCGCAACATATTTGCTTTTATTGCAAAATGTTCTTCCTGGGCTACTGGAGGAGCTGCCCTTACAACTGCGCTACGAAATGTGGTTTATGCATGATGGGGCGCCACCACATTTCACTACAAATGTTTTTGGATTTTTAAACCAACAGTTTCCAAATCGATGGATAGGTCGTGGAATTAATTGCCCTCAACATTGGCGAGCACGATCACCAGACCTGAATAAATGTGACTTTTTTCTCTGGAGGCTTTAAAAGAATATGTGTATTTGACACCAGTTCAAACTGCGGAAGATTTGTGGAGTGGCATTAATAATAAGTGGACCATTATTAAAAGTGACATCCAATTACTTAACAGAGTCGACTTTAATTTTCAACGAAAGGTGCAGTTATATGTGAGAGAAAATGGAAGTCATTTTGAAAAATATCTTTAGTGTTTTTTTATGGTTTTCTATTTATTAGTTTTTAATAGCGTTTGTTAAATTTCAGATATGTTAGTGTTTAATAAAGCCTTCAGAAAATTGAGAGTTGAGATCAAAGACTGATCTCAACTCTCAATTTTCTCAAAAACGGGTGGTTTGTCGAAAAATTGACAAGAGGAGAAAAAACGCAAACCGCAAAACTGAAACCACATTAATTTATTACTGCATTTTCTGTAATATTCATCGAATCAAATTTCAGAGAGAATATTTTTTAAAGAAATTTTTTTATTAAACAGATATTGCATAACCCCCGTATTATTTTGTTTGATCTTTTAATTTTCATTTCAAGGTATAATGATTTAATAATTCACAAAATTTAAGAGAGCAACCGCCGAATCAGTGGACCGTTAACTGACCCCAATCTAATACAATTATTATTACGCGATTTTCAGTGATCTATCTGTATCTGTTTTTGACTGGGCATCTCTATATATCTACAAACAGAACCGGGCTCTATAGAAATTTAACCATACTCGACATCGATTTGTTATGATTATTTTTCAAATGTTGCCGAATACATAACAACTAATATAAAATTAAACGTGAATTCAGATTGCTATTATATTTGTATAACAGTTAAAGTGAGTTAAATATGATTGGACAGGCTCAAAAATTTCCACATAAAGAAGTGACGTACATAGTCTTAAACGATCGCTACAACATATAAATTTTAAAATGCATAAAATTTTCAATGGTGGTTCAGCTTACTAAATTAATAAATTACTGCATCTCAAATAACGTGTATCCAGATGTATGAAAACTATCAAAGTCATTCCACTTTTAAAAATATAGGGACGCGGCAAGTGCGTTATGGTAGTGAATTTCCATAAAAATCTGGCAAATACAAAATATGAATTTTTTCCAAAAGAAAACCTAATATTTTCCCGGAAAAACTGGTCCGATTTTCCTGGATAACGAACTCATCCAAGACACGTGCAAAAAGAATTTACTCACCAAATTTTATCAAAATCGGTCCGATATTTTGTTAATTATCGGTGTGATACATACATACATACATACATACATACATACATATATATATATATATATATATATATATATATATATATATATATATATATATATATATATATATATATATATATATATATATATATATATATATATATAAATTGAAATTGAAATTGCAGGTTGCAATTATTTAATCTAAAATTGATAAGTTTCGGGATTTTAAAAAAATTACACGATACTTGAGATACTGAATTTATTCCATTTGTCTGGGCCACACTGTATATGCTCTAGGATATGCTTAGCTGGAATTAAACAAATCTCACTACATTTATTGGTAATAGTAAAATCTATTTAATACCTTACTGTATTTCCTAGTGGTTTCCATGTATACAGCTTTATTTTGGGTACCTGAAACATTTAATAATGATAATAACACCACAGTAGATAAACTCTGCATCCCAAAAACTTATATTTGTACAGGGGAGCTTACACACACATATATAGACCAGGAACACCCTCCAGAACTCATCTGAATCCACATTGAAATTTAAAAAAGACTGTGTGAATACGCGACTCGAACCCGCAACCTCATAGTCTGAATTCTAAAGGTTTCTCGCTTCCCGAACTCCGAACTGGGTCATTCAGCCTGTCAATTGCTCATTATAATTAGGCCATTTCCTCACAGAAATCCCTCAGTTTCTCTTCTGTTTCATACATGTCTCCTAGTCTAAATTAACCAGCTACATCATTTTCCATTTGTTTGTCTGCTACCCCATTAAAAGCCCGCATTATAATTATCTGATCTTGTTTCCTTACTGTCTTACACATTTCTTTTATGCTAAAATAGGTTAATCTTCTACTTTCTCCTTTTCGTTTTGTAATGTCGGAAAGTACACTTGTATTATAAAAATTCCACCCAAATAGTGGTTTTGTAAAATCCGGGCAAGCATTCACAAATAACCATCAAAGCCTACTCTGTGAACATATTTTACATTGTTTTAGAATTTACTATGGGTTAGCCCCTAAAGAAATACGGAAACCTACCTACCAATATGTTGTCGCCAACAAAGCGAAAAATTCAACCAACTGGACTAAACAGAAGTTGGTTTCATCTGACTGGTTTTCTCTGTTCAGGAAGCGTTTTCCCACACTCCAGAGTCCACCAGCCTTATGTAGAGCGATAAGTTTTCATAAACTTAATGTTAAAACATCCCTTGATAATTTGATAGCTGTCGTCCTGGATCATTATAAATTTGATAATGCAACTAATTATAAGCTGACGAAAGAGGGCCTTAAAATGTGCAGAGACCTGGAAAGCCAGTAGCAGAAAAGGAGAAGAAACAGACCCCAACAGCAAAACTATTAAATGTATAAAATTTAACATTGGCTAAATATATGTTGCGATTACCTACTCTAGTTCGCACTGTTTAAATATACTTTATGAAAGCCTTACAGTCGCTATTTCCTTATAAGCGAATTTTAACCATGAAAATTCGCTGGAACATTTACGGTGCAAGCTTTTTCAGAAAGGGCCTTTAAATTTGTTAATACAGGTCTTGAAAATGCAGGCAATATCGATATCGTTAGTTATATTACACCTACATAAGTGAAAGATAATCTATCTTACAATTCAGATGACATGTGAGATGCGTTGCCTTGAGCAGAAACATGAGTCAACTGAAACATCAATCTTGCTTCCGGGCTAACTGTATATACTGCGTTTTTAACTAATTATTCTGTTACTGCGCTAATATAAAAAGCCTGGACGCAGCAAGTGCGTTATGGTAGTGAATTTCCATAGAAATGATCTGGCACAAAATATTTTATTATAACTTTTTTTTCTTGTAACATAGAAATCTAAATTTTGGTGTATAGGTTATACTTTTTTTATCGTAAACCTACCTACTGAATTTGGTTATCATAGATTTTTTATTTTTTGAGATAAGAAATTTTTTTGAATGAAAACTCAAAATTTTTTCGGAAAACCTGGTCCGATTTTCCTGACTAACGAACTTATCCAAGCCATTTACAAAAGGAAGGGACATGCCAAATTTTATCAAAATCGGCCCATTATTTTTTGAGTTATCGGTGTGATATATATATATATATATATATATATATATATATATATATATATATATATATATATATATATATATATATATATATATATATATATATATATATATATATATATATATATATACATATAGATTGAAACTGACCCCAGATATGGGTCGCGCTCATTTGCAAGAATTTTTTCAAAATTCAAAAGTCGGGATCTCCCCATTAGTGAATTCTTCTACGAAAATTAACTAAAAGTCTGGACGTAGCAAGTGCGGTATGGTAGTGAATTTTCATAGAAATGATTTGGTACCAAATATTTTACTATAACTTTTTTTTCTTGTAAGGAGTAGCTTCCTAAGTGAACATTGGAACCTGTGATGAGCACTGATAGGTACACTTGGAGAATCCAAATCACTACAACAAATCTCTTTAAAGACCTCACGATCGTTTCACTAACAAAGCTATCGTCATCAGAGGATGAAAATTTATAGAATAATGACCCTAACTTTGTTAGTGAAACGATCTTCATGTGTTTAAAAAGATGCCTTGTGGTGATTTGGGTTCTCCAGGTGTACTTATGTTGTAGTTTCTTGGAGTTTAGCTTTCCTTAACAAGTTCCTTGCAATCCATGTCTCTATTTCGAGATAAAAACGCATTTTTTTAACAGTATCATGTAAATGTCATTAAAAAGTACCTGCTATTAATAAAACAATTTTATACCATCACTTTTACTACAGGAGTAATAGCTAATGGACGCTGTTTCCGAGGCCATACATGAGCTAACACATATACACTACAGAAACCATACAAAGAAAATGGCAGACATTAAAAAATGTTATAGGCACGTAAATATAATTTATGGGCAACAAGTTTTATTGATTCTACCGATACTTAATGAAAATGCATTATAATTTATTTAACAAAGGAAATTAAAAAGACTTTCTCACATCTATTGGACCGCATGACTGGTTTCGCTTAGAAGGCAGCTTCTTTAAATAGAGACTGTGTGTATCTTTACTTTACTTGAAACGCATTCTTTGTTCACCACCATAACTTTTGTTTTTGTTGTATTTAAGCGTTGAAGTATCTAATTAGTAGCTTATGAGCTTAGAAATTTTGCCTTTAGATAAATTAGACATAAAGTAAGAACTCTATAGTTTGAAAGGGTTAGTTTGGACATCGAGCATTACAGTCACCAGAAATATGCAGTTTTAAACTTTACTAGACCCCACAAAATGAACAATACATTTTGTGAAATATAAATAGTTAAAATGTAAATGATAGCAAGATATAAGTGCATATGTGTAATATAGGTATAAAAATAGTCTGGCAATGGAAATAAAAATTACAGTGGCTGAATGAGTTCACCTCGAGGCCAGAACCTACAAAAAAAAATTCTTAACACTTCTAAAAAAAATACAGAAGCATTTTGATCCAAATAAATTTTCTCGCCATAATTTTTGCTCAAACCTGAAGTTTATATCTAACATACAACGTTTCTTATGATGAATACAACTCATAACCTCTTATTTATAGAGCAATTAAATTCTTAACTCAAACATTTTAGAATTACTAATAAATGTATCAAGAGATTTTCACAATTTTCAGTAATCAATACTAAAAATAAAATATCTTAGCGAAGCCACTTGCTTCGCTAACTAGGCCCCCTAGAATCCATATCCGGGTTTAGTTTCAGTTTTATCTGTTTACATATATACAGGGTGATGCATTTCTAGGGTAAATCTCAATATAATTGTTATTATACAAGATACGAGAAAAAATTGTATCCGTTTAGTATAGGGTGTCTTAAGGTGCAACTTATAAAATTATTTTGACAATTACAGGTGGCCCATAAGTCGTTGGTGATACCTACAATTTTTTTTCGAACATGCCTTATATTATTGCTGTTTTGCATTTTTCATCGAAATATGATGCATGTTTGTAAGAAAAAAAACTATCTAGACAGCAAGCACGTTTTGGTAGATAATTTTCATTAAATGCTTTAAATTTCAATAACTCAATTTGCTATTAACCTAAGGTTAAAATAAAAAATACTCTCTTTTATTAAAATACAGTTGACAAGCGGACTTTACAGTACAACCATTAAGTTTACTGGCGGAAGATGACGTTTAAAATTTTCATCTCCTAGGCAACCTGATAAATTGACTGATAATTATTTCTTATCGCAAATATGCCTCGAAGTGAACGTTGCACATTTCGAACATTTATTGTGAAGTGATAACACACAAATCTCTTTGTTCCCTAATAATGCTTTACTCTTATGAAATTTTGGACGAAACACTCCATTCTTAAAATTATTCAGTAGTATTCTGATTATGTAACGAGTTTATCTGTGTTTATGTGGAAATCTCTTTGCAACCACACGACATCTTCTGTTAATAATTAGATTATACTCCTCCTAAATAAAAGTTGTATTCAAAAGTCGTCGCATATTTTATTTACTTATGTCGGAAGATGACGTTTAAAATTTTCATCTCCTAGGCAACCTAATAAACTGACTAATAATTATTTCTTATCGCAAAAAATGTTTAAATATATTCAAATCGGTGGGACTTAGGTATAGAGAATGCTGATACCAATCGAAAGAACAATAAAAAGTACATGAACTAACGTTAAAAATATAGGCTGTTGTATTAAAAATAAGAGAGTTATTAGGTTTTAAAGTTGTCACGATTGACCGGTCTATTTCGGACACCCTGTCTAACTTGTACTAGGTTCAGTAAATTCCAAATATTTTGTGGTATTTTAGAATTTTCACTTTAAAATTTCAACTCTTCAGGTTGAAAAATAAGAGAGATACATGTGTGTAAATGTGACCATTTTTTTTAAACATTTTTTAAAAAGTCAAATATCTCGAAAATGGTTGAGAAAAATGACATAATATGTTAGTAAAACCTAAAATAAAATTTGACAAGCAATCTACATCCGTAAAAAAGAAGGCCAGCTTCTATTTGAAATAAGAAAGTTGACGTCTACTTCCGGTATAACCGGAAGTCCCATACTAACGTAAATATTTTCAGTGAGCTGTAAATTTTAAGAAACCCACGTGCGTGAATTTTCGGAATTCAATTGTGAGCCGTACTCCAGAAACGGCTAATGGAAGGTGTACGTGGGACAGCTGTATATCTGCTGCACTGTTTATTTTTTTTAACTAATTTTTTAGAGTTTCGAAGATAAATTTGTTTACTGCAACATAATTTATATAAATGCCACTAGATTACAGCAAGATTTAGCAATAAAACCTATAATAAATATCGTTAATAAAATAACAAAATTATTTGGCGTCTAAAAAGACCAATTCTTCTGTATATGAACTTTTATTTCTTTTATTTTCAAAACCAGAATCCTAAAATATCTCTGACTTTTATTTTTACACATTCGTATATACCTTTAAGCAGGTACGTATTATCCCCGGTATTATTTATCGATAGCAGTTGCAAAACTTACTGATTTTACACATTTATAATCAGGATGAATTTTTAGCAGGATTTTTAGGCGAAAATATTATTGTATCCACAAAGTAAAAAAGTTTGGGACGCAGCAAAGGCATTATAGTAGTGAATTTTCGTAAGAATTGTACACTATTAGTAACGAGTATTATTAAAACTAATTCTTTAAATTTAAATGAACCTTGGAGATCGGTTTTAGAGGTGCCAGTAAGAATGAGGAAATTTCTATTTTCTATGGAGATAGGAAATTAAAATGGTACATATATGTAAGTTCTGCAAGTCTCTTTAAAAAACTTGTGTTACAAATTTCATTAAAGTTACAAAAGTTTTTCAGATTTTTAAAATTATATACAAGGGGAGTGTACCTGCCAAATTATAAATATGGCAGATATTTCTCCTTATTAATTGCTTGGACGGTTCTGTTTTAGTCAACCCAACCAAACTAGTTTTTGCAAACAAAACAAATTATTAGTTATTTGCAAAGCTCATTATGTTATTTGTCTTTAATTTAGTACCCACGCTGCGTTTTACTATAGCTCAAGATTGAAGATTCTAGCTTCATGGGAAATTGAGTTATCAAATTTAAAATATTTTTACGAAAATTATCTACCAAATAACGTACTTGCTGCACTCGGACCCCTTTCAGCACTTATTTACTGTTGCTGTACCCATGCTTTTTTTAATGATAAAATATTGTAGCTCTCTACGGTAGACTGACAAACAAGGCAACCTCCAATTCATTTTTGGAAAAATATTTTAAAGAAATGAATTGAGGTAACAATTTAGACATAATTTGAATATCTTAGTTCGCTGCTTCATCGCAGGGGTTCTCATCCATTTTTTTATAATTTTCTTTAGTCTTATTTCATTTTACCGTTATGTGATCAGATTGTGTAATTCCGATGAATTTTTTAGCGAGTTTTTGTATGACAAATTCAATTAGGACGAGATGAAAACTTTTAAGGCTTAATTCAATTTGAATAGCACATCTGGTTGTTTGTTATTGCCCTAACTTAGTGAAACCTTTCCATACTTAATACAGTCGTAGACTTGTGCTTGTTCTTTTCTGCAACCGACGCAGAATGTACGTTATGGTAGTGAATTTTCACTAAAATTTCAAATTTCAATAGTTCAATTTGCTATTTACCTCACGTTAGTTGGTCAGGAACCAGTTTTTTCGGGAACATTTTCAGAAAATTTTTGTACATTTTCAAACAATAAAGTCATTTTGATGAAATATGGTACATTGTTTCTAGTATATAGGTTATACTGGTAACCAAATTTCATGCCTGCTTTCTTTAAGATAAAATGCATATTTGTTATTAAACACATTTTTATGAAAATTCACTACCAAAACGCACTTGCTGCGTCCAGACTTTTTTAAAAATATTATTAGATTAGATGATTATGAAAACCACACGATCTTCACAATGGCATTAGGATAATGTAAGCAAAGAACTGGAAATCTATTGATCTAGAAGGAAACAATTTTTCCAGCGCCAGTTACTAACTTGAAAAAAAAATGCCTTTCACTTGTGAATTAAAGTATGATAGGTGTGTTAGAATGTAATTTAGCGTGCAGAAAAACCTCTTTAGGCTGAATTATATCCACTTCGCATTCAACCGTATAGGCGATGTAAGGCTAGATGCATTCTCACCACCATTAGAACCGTATACCAGTTTCGTTCTAATTAGAGCTCGTCAGTATGGCATACTAATTGTAGCGAAAATACACGTATAAAGTAATACGGCTATGGAAGCCAGCTTTCCAACACTAAGTGTGGTAAGACACAAAGCAACGTGCTGCCACCTAGTTGCGGAACCAAGTAGTATGCTGTCACGCCAGCCCCAAATAACACAAAGTGTAAAAAAATAAAGAATAGAGACTGTATATAACCAACTAACAATTTAGTAAATTGTCAGCCCTGGCCCATTTCTACCCTAATATAGGGACAAAGTATGTAAGGCTATATGCATTCTCACCACAATTAGAACCGTAGACCGGTTACTACTATAGCCGTATTACTTTATAGATGTATTTTCGCTACAATTAGTATGCCGCACTGACGAGCTCTAATTAGAGCAAAACCGGTCTACGGCTCTAATTGTGGTAAGAATGCATCGAGTCTTACATACTTTGTCCCTATATTGGGGTAGAAATGGGCCAGGGCTGACAATTTACTAAATTGTTAATTGGTTGTATACAGTCTCTATTTTTTAACACTTTGTGTTATTTGGAGCTGGCGTGACAACATACTACTTGGTTCCGCAACTAGGTGGCGGCACATTGCTTTGTGTCTTACCACTCGCTTAGCGTGTAGGCGATATTTTCAGAGATTCTATCGAACATTTAGAAGCAGGAGAATGTTTTTTTCCAAAACAATGGCAAAAAAGACTTTCATGGAAATTAATTATTGTATATTAATGATATTTTTATTTTAAAAAAATCACTAAGAGAGAGGTATCGATGGTGAGCCAAAATTTTTTCAAATGAGCGCGAACTAGGACCCCTAGCACCCATATCCGGGGTAAGTTTCAATTTTTATATGTATTCGCACGATACCTCAAAAACTTATTAACTGATTTTGATCAAACTCGGCAAGAATCTTTTTTTTATTAATAGCTTGGATGAGTTTGTTAGCCAGGAAAGTTGGACAAGCTTTTCCTAGAAAATTTTTAGTTTTATTTCGAAAAAAAAGGTATATCTGAAAATAACAAAGTTATTTTGATGAAATTTGGTGGATATATTGCCTTGGGAAAGACCTTACTCAATACCAAAATCCAATTTCGTACGTTTCTAGAAAATTGAGTTATTTAAATTTGAAGCATTTAATGAAAATTCGCTATCATAACGCACTTGCTGCGTCTCAAACTTTTTGAAAGTCTGCTGTGACAATTTCATACCAGATATTGTTAAGGAGTCTAATTTGACTTTTGTCATTTTTGGTCTCGTACAAAATTTACAATTTCGGCAAAAATATGGGTAGTTGAGAAAGGTTTGCAGTTGGAAAAGTATTATGGAGTGATTCGTATTAATTGTAAATGGAGGTATCAGGTGAAACATTAGATGAACGAAATGGAACAGGAAAGAAATTTTTTGGAATGTCAAAATTTTAAGGTTGTTGAATTTGGAGTGTTGTCAAGCAGTTTTGGATACAACTATGTATAAAATTCTGTTAATATTCACCAAAAGTCTTAGACTTATTGAACAAACATGTTGTATAATTTTAATCAATAAAGGTAATAATAATAATAATAATAATAATAATAATAATAATAATAATAATAATGGTACTGTTCATATAATTTTAAAAAAGTACAAATATATTCCCTATAAGTAGTACCGACCACTTCAAAAACTTTTGAGAGAGCACCCAGAGCGAAGTCTTCTGTCGTCCAAATGTAACTAACTTTCGTTATATTTTATGGGGCGATGAATACAATTTCTAAAATTTCAGAATGTACAATAAAATAAACCATCGTTATAGTTAAGAGAAAATATTGTGTTAGTAGATCCAAGAGATCCACAAGTCCGTTTCAGTTTTAACGTTTGGTGTGGTATAATTGGTTCAAAAATTGTCGGTTCGATTTTTATGAAGACACTGGTAATTGGTAAAAGGTACTTGAATTTTGTATGACCGAAATTATTAATAATTTCTTTAGATCAACTGAATCTTATAAGCAGACAAAAATCGTATTTTTAGCAGGATGTAGCACTTTTGAGTAACATTTTAATGATCAATGACAACGAACAAATAGTCCTACTTAGTGGCCTTCTAGATTAGCAGACCTAATCCCACTTGATTTTTTTTGGTCCTGCTATTTAAAGAACCAAATTCGCAAGCAAAGGTACGGTAAGGTTGAGGCCTTAAAGACTACAGTTAGGAAACAGAAAAACCAGTGAAATGGTAAGGCTTTACCAAAGACAGTTCGAGCAGTTCAAACGTGCAGAAAAGTGTGTTGAAGAACTGGGTGGTACTTTTGGACGCCTTTTAAGGATCAATTAGTGATTTTATTTAGTTTTATTATAAGGTGATGTGTACAATAAAGTTTGTAAATCTAAGTTAATTTTTTCGGTTTGGAAACACATAAGCTTCTTTGTTTAAAGTTTGTTTTAATTATACAAAACATATAATATACAAGGGTTTCTGTTTTAAAAGTGGTATTTTACTTTTAAAGTAAAAACACGATGCTCAATTGCTTTTTTTGCATTTTTCTATCTCAAAGATCGTTAAAAAAACCACTAGGTTGCTAATTTAAACAATTTTGTATCTTTAATGTTAACAACTTTACCCCGGCAATGGTGGATGCGTCATTTGGATCACTGTATTTTTAAGTTGGTTTTAACATTTGATTATACTATACTGTTTTTTACAAATTAATATTTAGATAATGAGTATTAGCTTCTTACTTCTAACACAATTTTAAATTAAGTAACTCGTGAAATATTTCACTTCATCGAATAAACAAATTGTAGGTATAACTTGTATAATTTTAAAATTCGTATTTCACAAAAGATGTATCTTAAAAAAAACTTTATTTTTGTATAGTAATAAAGGTTAAATCAATTTTGATTAGCAAATAAACAATATTAGTTTATAGCATAATTTTCACTTAACGTTTTAATTATTATTTTTTACCTAATTAAAAGCTTTTTCAAACTTAGCCATAAAAAACGTAATTTTTGTTAATAACGTGATAGAAAATATTAAAGCCTTCAAATTTAGAGTAATTTTAAAAAGTTAACTGATAAAATAAAAAATTGACAATGTTTAAATAACTGACAGACACTAACTGAATTTTAGATTAATTTTTGTTCGTAATATAAATTACAAATAAAACTCATTTTAGCGAAATCTTAAACTGAATTAAAGCATTTAATTTTAAGCAAATATATTGATGTTGACAATTACTTTGCAAACAATAATTTATTAGGTTGAGTATGGCTTTACTTTGACAAAGTAACAATTTATACTTTATTTAACTGCTTTGTAAAACTAAGTGGGGGTGTTTACGTATTTAAAATACAAAGTTAATATTTTTTGTATTGATTAAAAACAATATTGTTTCAATAAATAACGAAACAACAAATATTTCATTTTAAACAAAGATTCAGCTGTTTTTGGCACGGCAGCAATTTTTCTTTGCCCCAGAAGGATGTATATATTTTGCAGGAATTAATTTTCGCAAAAAAGAGATACAAAGTTGTGAAATCAGAATCATGACCAGCAGGACATGTGCAGGATTACTATACACATATATATGTCTTGTATTAATTTCTGCAATAGAGACAAAGTTGTGAGATCAGAATCTTGATCAGCAGGATATTTGCAGGATTACTCACCGCGGTAGCCGACATCATCATAGAGTTGCAGCATGGGGGCGGTAGCCGAGCAAGACCACTGTGGATCGGGGTAAACCATCATGTCAGGCCTGGGGGCGGCGTTAGTTGCGGGGGCGGCTGCAGGAGTTGAGGAAACCCCGGCATCGGCTCCGGGGGGACCTGTGGGATCTAGAATGCGCCGCGATACAATGTCGCGGCTGCTACATGCACTCCGCATTAATAACACTACTGCACTTCTCACTCAACCACCGGCGCTGAGGTTACACGACCAACTGCACACTCTGACACTCTTCTACACCAGCTCTGGGTCCACTTGAAGCAATGCTGCCAAATCACGTGGAATTACTGTGCTTTCAGATATCTGGAATACCTTCTGCAACAAAAGCTTGCAGAAGTTTTCCCAAAAATATAATTAGTTTTAAGATTCTTCATAAATCTACCAGTTGCTAGTGCCGAGAGATATTTCATCTTATAAGAAGACTAAATAATTACTTGAGAACTACCCTGATGCAAGAAAGAACATCTAATTTAGCTTTAGAAGCCGACATAAAAAAATTGTCATTTAAAATCTGAAGAAGAGTTTCTGTTCCTTCTAAATATAATTTTCTATCATTAGAATCTTCGGTGAATTTGCAGTTTAGTCCACGGGACAGTTTTAGACAAATCGACTGCTGATAGATAGAGTTTGGCATCTTACGTGCACGTTGACACTACTTTTACCTTTTGCTTCCTTGTCTTTGCTGAGTAATGGCCTTTTAACTTGGTGCGGTAAGTTAAAAATAATCTTGATTCTTTAAAATTTCTTTTTTCGCTTGCTATATACATGCTCTTTTCCCGGTACACCCCTTCAACTGCAATTATCTATCACTATCTATTTTTCAGATTGCACTCTGTCGTGTTTTTGACTGAGAACTGGGGAGGTGGGAGGAGGTTAGGGCCAATACATCGTCGTGGGGTTTTTATTTCCCCTCCTACATACCTACAACCAATCTCAATTCACAAACAACAAGAAAAATTTCTTGGGAACAACCCCCAAGACAGTTAAGGGATCTGCGGCGAATAGGGTGCTTTGTGTGGTCGACATGGTTTAAAGGAGGCTTCAAAATGGGAAAAAAGCAGCTTTAAGAGGTACGACTAAGCTGTTTTTCCGCACTTTCCGATCATATTTCCCTTTTACCCTTCCCCGCCCAGCACCCCTATTTACTTCTGGTTTCCTAACTGTCAAGGAGGCTGTTTGCAAGAAATGTTTCTTGTGGTTTGTGCATCCAGGGGGGGTTTTAAGTATGTTTGTGAACCGCAAACTTACCGAATCTTCTTCTCTGCGCTTTTTAATTTATAAAAAAACCATTTGTACAGAGTCACAGGTATTCACTGGCAACACCGCCTTGAACACGTTGGTGCGATCACCTATAAGTTAGGCAATAACGAGCATGGTCAGTACTTGGATGGGTGACCACCTGGGAACACCGTGCGCTGTTGAATACCCTCGGAAGCCAATATGAAACCACTGATAATATTTGCCAATTAGGTTTAATTCGGGAAACAGCGACATTCAAATTGAGTTAGGTCTTTTAGTTAGCGACTTTTTTAAATAAAAAATATGCTTTTAACTCACAATTTTTTAAATTTAACTTGTTGCTAAACAATGCAGAAGACATGAGGATTTAAGGTCACATTAAACTTACTTCTTCCAATATTTGTTGTCCACAGCATTCGTTTCAGAATCTTTGTTTAAATGCTACCAGTTTTGACGTTTCAGGTCGCCACTTTGAAGTTTTTAGAAGGAAAATCACAAAGTTTTCAAAATATTTCTATGGTACTTTTTATCTTTTTGCACCAAAAAATCAACGTTCGTCTGTAATATTTAACAGATTTTGTCAACCACATAATATTTTGGTTTTTTGACTTTCGGTGTGACTAATATTTTAATTCGTTTTTTCTTTAACTTGAAGATCTGAATTTTTGCATGTAATATACGAGGGTAGATCAATTAATACTCGCGTTAGAAATGAAGAAGCAAGTTTTTCACAGTTTTTTTCCATGGTAATCTCCTTTTAGGTCTACCTTTTCAACGTTTCTTCCTCTTCTTTAATCCCCTCCAAAAAGTATGACATTCATTTCTTCAAAATACGCTTCCGTCTCGGTGATAACCTCCTCGTTTAAACTGATTTTCCCCGAGCGCTGTTTTCATATTGGAAAAATGAAAGAAGTTGCAGAGAGTCAGGTCGGGCGAGTACGGAGGGTGCGGCAAGATTCCGTAGCGGAATTCATGCGTTATCGTGAGGAAACAGCGCTTTTTCTTAGCCATCTGGGGCCGTATATTCTTCAATTTCTTATCGAATCGGTCCAATAATTCACTGCAATGCTATCCCATGATCGTTCTTTCTTTCCACAAAAATCCATGGGGATTATTTCCTTCAAATCCCAAAAAATCATGGCCAGGACATTTTCGACCTCTCCTATGCCTTCTTCGGAGCAGATTTAACCGGAAAAGTTCCTTGTGGGTGCGGAGACTAACTAAAAGAATAGGCCCAAGGTAATTCTTGCCAGTCGTAAGAGGCGACTTATCGGAGTCAAACACTGACGGGGGTCTGGTCCAGGTGAGCCTGGAGACAGGAGGATATTTCTGGGGAGTGATGTGTACCCGGATTTCGAGGCCTCCATTGTGGGCTTAGAAACAATTGGCATCGCTTGGTTGTTACTCGGGAGCGGAGTTCCAGATGATACCGGCTTAGGTTGAGCGCTCGCGGGTGTCGTGTGTCCAGACGACCCGGCAGAGGTTGAGATTTCTGATGAGTAGTATACACCCGCAGTTTGAGGGGCCCCACTGTGTGCATCGAAACGGAGGGACGAACTCGCTTGAGTAATGCTCAGGAGTGGGACTCAATGGGATGTCGCCTTAAGTCTAGCACTGGTGGGTGCCAGGTTTAGACGAACCCGGAGGAGATCTGAGATTCCTAGAGGTGGATTACAACTGGAGATTGGATGTTGCTCGGGACTTTATGATACAAACCCTGACGGATGTCGGGTCCAGACGAACTCGGAGAGAGCTTATCTCTCTTTGAGCTTCGAAACGGACAAGCGACTTCACTCAGATCGCCTGTCAAACAAACTTTCACTCTCAAGAATCGACTTCCACAGGGAGCTGGATTTTATGGGTGAAATTTAAGCAATTAGAAGTGATCCACAATAGACCTAAGGTCCGGTTGAAGGGACTGGAATAGCCCAATCATAATTAATCTAATCAAATAATGTGCCCGGAAAAATCCATTTTTTTGACTGAATTTTGGCGATGAGCAAGAGTGATGCCGTGAACCTGCCAGGCGGCTTAGCCGCTCTTAATCAAAACATGTGTACGGCCACGTTTAAATTCGTTGAACCAATATCTTACGGTTGTCATAGATGGTAAACAGTCCTCATAGATAGCATACAAGTTTGCTTTATGTCTTCGCATATTTGTCCATCCAAAAATTAAAAGCGAATTACGTATCGATATTGAACGTTTTCCATTTTATCGGAAAACACGAAACACGTGTGATACAACTGGCTGACAAATAAAAACTAACCAGTGAATCAGTCTGCAATTTAGTAATGGTGCCGTTTGACAAATGAGAGTACACGACGGTAATGCCAACTTCCCTTAGTAACGCCTTCGTAATGTCTTCAAACACGGATACTAAAAAATGTTTCAATAGAAAACCTACAATTTTTGCGGAAAACTGGTCTGATTTTCCCGACTAAGGAACTTACAGAAGCTATTTACAAAAGGAGTGCGCGTGCCAAGTTTAATTAAAATCGATATAGGTGATCACAAAAAACTGCAAAAGTGTGACAACTACAAGAGCTGCATATTTTGGAATGAGTTTTCTTCCAGATTTCCGTTTCTTGCATCAGAAATTTCACATTTCAATATAGAGGGTGTTATTTTTGAAGCAATAAAAGAGTTCAGTTTCTTTAACTCCGGTTCTGGATTTTGGAATTTCTATGAATATTATGATAATAAAACTACAAATTCTGGAATTAATATACAGACTGGTTAAAAAGTTGTGTCAAAATAAATGTTTCACAGAAATCAACTGAACACCATGTATAAAGAGGGCTATCAGAGTTACAATTTCCAGTTTTTTGTGATCACCTTGTGTACTGCACATATGGTTATGCTATGTGTATTTCGCTCAGAATGATCCTGTAGATTCTGGAACCGCTACCGAAACTGCTTCACCACCAGGCTAATAATAATAAGGGAACTAGAAAACGACCAACTGGTTGATTTATCATTCGTCAGTCGGTTAGAAGACCGATCGATTGGGAGGATAAATGACCGACTGATTGAACATTTGAATGACCGATCAATTAAAGTGTTAAATATCCGATCGTTTGAACGGTAATATGTTTCATTGTCTAAAAACAGTTATTTAAAATATTCCTAAACTTAAAGGGAGCAAACGGCAAAAATACAATTGCATTTCCATATTTTTTATTATTTTATATGCCATATAGGATCGGATGTCTAGTCCAGCGTTTGTTTCAACATCAATTAGTTGCTGTACTGGCGAGGTCTAATTGGAGCGAAACCGGTCTACGGTTCTAATTACGGTGAGAATGCACCTACCCGTACATACTTTGTCCCTATATTAGGGTAGAAATGGGCCAGGGCTGACAATTTTCTAAATTGTTAGTTAGTTGTATACAGTCTCTTTTTTTTTTACACTTTGTGTTATTTGGAACTGGCGTGACAAGATACTACTTGGTTCCGCAACTAGGTGGCGGCACGTGCTTCGTATCGTACATCTCACTTAATGTTTAACATCAAGATGAAACAGATAGTATTTCAGATATTTTTTTTGGAAAAGAATATTGCTTTATTGAGTTATTCGAACGCCATATAGAATATGTATTGCTCTAAAAAACTCAAATGTAATCTATGTTGTGAATTATTTTTATTTGGACTACTCAGTTCAAAATGGCGGCCATTTATTTATTTCTTTTATTATTTTTTTGCACTTTGACGTCGGTCTATTTCCACGACTATGGCCAATCACCAATTCCAGGGAGCAGTTTCACTTCACTATCCTGGAAATTTTGCCGACCCCTTGCCTTTCTGTGAGGAGCGTAGGAATGGTTAACATGCCCAACGTTGCATGGACACGGGACCGACGGCTTTACGCCCCATCCAAAGGGCGAAACGTTCCGACATTCAACTTGCTCAAATATAATGTCACAACCTCGGTTGATGTTAATTTTACAGTGTGTACTGAAAAAGTGAAAGCGGAACCCTGGGAAACGACCCCAGTACCCTTCGGTTCAGAGGCACACGTTCTTACCCCTGGACCACCGGGGCTCTAAATGGCGGCCATTTAAAAAATATATCATTTAAATTACAATCACAAAATAGAAGTTGCTTCAAACAGAACATGATTTTGTTCTAGTAGCAATGGATCTTTATTTGACAATCTAAACATATTCTAAATGATTGAGAGACCGGGTTCCCATATAAACTATAACTGTTCGGTCGGTTAACCGGTTTTTTGCAACTTTCAAGTCTGCATGACTTACAAAATAGACCGGTTTTGAAAAAAGATTAATTTTAATATAAATGACTGGTTTTTGGTCATAGCCGCGCTTTTTCCTTCAAGTCATGACCGGTCGATCGGTTAACCAGTTTTCGTTTGCAACTTTCAAGTCTCAATAACTTACAAAATCAACCAATTTTTAACGGCGATTAATTGATAATCTAAATGACTAGTCGGTGGTTTTTGCTTATTTATAACTGCGGTTTTCGAATTAAATTATGACCGGTCAGTCGGTTGACGATTTTTCGTTCTCAAGTTTTAAGTCTGAATGACTTACAAAATGGATCGGTTTTGAGAAATGATTAATTGATGTCCTAAATGACTAGTCGACTGGTTTTTCAGTATTTTTAACTGCGGTTTTCGAATTAAATTATGACCGGTCAGTCTGTTGACCATTTGTCGTTCTCAAGTTTTAAGTCTGAATTACTTACAACATGGATAGGTTTTGAGAAATGATTAATTGATGTCCTAAATGACTAGTCGACTGGTTTTCGAGTATTTATAACTGCAGTTTTCGCATTAAATTATGGCCGGCCCGTTCGTTAACTTGTTTTCGTTAGTAACTTTCAACTCTGAACGACTTACTGGTTTTTAAAAACGATTTCGTTTACGCGTCTCCATTACCGTGGTTGCATCAAATTATGACGGTTAACCGGTTTTCGTTCCCCGCACAATTTAAAAACGCAATGAAAAGAAGCGAAAGAAGCAGTACAAAAAATATGTGTATTCTAAAGCTTTGTTTGTTTATAAAGCTTGAGCTTAATACAAAAGAGAAACATGTTTTAGAAGGCAAATCGAATATTTTTGAGTTTATCAAATTTTTAATTTCCTACCAACACTCGATACTTTGATCATTTAATAAAAAGTTTTTTTCACTAAAATAGGATATTTTCATTTGACAATTACAGCTAAAACTTTGTTAATTTATAAAAAAAAAACATTTTATGAGAGAGTTTTCGGAAAACTTTTAAATTTCTTTAGGTCTTCCTAAACTTTGTATAACTGGCAACACTGACAAAGCTGTTATTTCATTTTGCTCATTCTGTGGGAACATTCTGTTGCTATGGTCCGTGCAGAATGCCGACTATCACAGGCCTCCTCTGGTCAGCGAGTTCCCCTATCACTAACAAGGCTGCCAAACTTATTTCGATAAATTACAAAATTCTAAGCGCAGAAACCCGTACAATATTCACTGCAAAATTTTACATATTATAATCCAAAATTTAACAGACAATTCAATCTAACTTAAAAAAAACTGACAAAAGGAAACTTGTAAGAATCTGGGAAGTTTTACACCGATTTGGATCAAAAGGCGCTCTAAACGTACTAGCAATTATAACCTGTCAAACGGCCATGTTCCTATTGAAATCGGAAATACCTACGATGGGCTACACATACAGTACGCGTCTAAAGTGTAGAATAAATTAAGTAAAAGCCTGGACGCAGCAAGTGCATTACGGTAGTGAATTTTCATAGAAATGACCTAGTACCAAACATTTTCTTAATAAAATGTTTATAACTTTTTTTTGTGGGATAGAGATCTAAATTTTGGTATGTAGTTTACAATATATATATATATATATATATATATATATATATATATATATATATATATATATATATATATATATATATATATATATATCCGGTATTAACAAAGCTATGACAACCACATTTAGCAGCGAGATTTAGGTTGTAAAAAACAAACTCTGCACCAAAATTAAGGTTTCTATGTGAAAAGAAAAAAAGTTATAGGCACTTAATAAAGCAAAATTTTTGTGCCACTTAGTCAGAGAAGACGCAATAGCAAAATATTGTATGTGTTAAGCAAAATCTATTAAATATTACAGACATCGTTTATCTTTTCATGGCGCAAAAAGTGCAAGAAGTACCAGAAAGATTACTTTGAGAATGTCAAACTGGAGATTTGAAACGTGGCAACTAGTTTAACTATTCCTGTTTATGAATGGATCCCATTGATGGAACATTTTTAAATGAAATTAAGGTTTCAATAGATTTTCGTGCAAACAAATTATTTTATTTTCAATTTTAATTACTGATTAGGTATATAATTTGAATTTTATGTATACTTTTAGCAGAATTTTGTGTAAAAAATATTTAGCCAAATTTGATGCCTGCTTTCATTAAAAAATACATATCTGCTATTAAAAATATTTTATGAAAATATGGTAGATCTGTTGGGGGCAGCAGGTGGAGGAACTATGGAAGAAAGCTACCCTGAGCAGTGCAGATATCTATAAAAGAGAGGTCACCAACGGCACGTCATTAGGCAAGAGATGGCAGCCTTTGGGTGAGGGTAGGGTCACCGATGAGACGTATAGCTCTCTTCAGGATAGCGAGTGTAGCTGCACCCCAGGTGTGGGAGCAGCATCGCGGTTTGGGCTTATTTATGAAGTATATAAGGTATAGAGATTAGCTGGTGAAAAGTATTTGCGAGCCCGGAATAGGAAACCTAATTTCTTAGCAGTTGCTTCTGAAATTGATGTGACATGTTGGTGCCAATCGAGATTTCGATCCACAGAAATGCCAACAAGTGAAAAGGACTCATTACTTTGAATAACTTGGTTGTTCATTGTGATGGGTCTAGGGCTGGTGTATCACTTATGAGATAGAAAGCAAGATGTACAAGATTTCTACTTCGCCAGTCTAATATTTTTTGGAAATCCACAGAGACAGAATCCTCCATGAGTCTGCGATCCTCATATAATTTGGCTAAAGAGACAGGCTTAGAATATTGTATATTTGAGTGGAGGGTGCTGTCGTCCGCGTAACTGTGAACTGGGTTGGATGTGCTAGAGAGGAGGTCATTGATGGGGAGAAGAAACAAAGTAGGGGCTAAAGCTGAACCTTGAAGGACTACTACATTAATTAGATACAATTTAGAGGAATGGCCATCTACGACAACAGAAACGCTCCGGTTGGAGAGGTACAGAGTTTTGGTGGTAGGCCATAGACCGGAAGTTTATTAAACATCGATGCGTGCCAGACCTGGTCGAATGCTTTGGATATGTCTAGAGCGACAATCTGGGATTCACCGTGTAGTTCCATAGACTTGTTCCAAGAATGGGTGACAAAGAAAAGGAGGTTGGCAGTTGATCTGCGCTGACGGAGTACATACTGCCTGTCGTGGATTAGATTGTGTTTTTCAACAAATTTTAGTAATTCGGTGTTTATATACTTTTCCATCACTTTAGAGACGATTGAAAGGAGAGAAATAGGCATGTAGTTGCTAGGAAGCGTTTTATGCCTTTATTGTAAGATGTCTGAAACAGCGCGTCAGGACAGGAGCAAGTTGTGGTGCGCATTTTTTGAGAACAATTGCTGGGATCTCGTCAAGGCCAGATGCTTTCCTGGTATTAAGAGAAGAGAGCATATTTCGTACCTTTTTAGTTTTGTAAATGATATCCGTCATTTTATGCGCGACATTGGAGACTGTTGGTGGTTGAAAATTTGGAGGTGGGTTGACAGTAGAATTGCCGGCGAACAACGAGGCAAAAAGTTCAGCATTGCCCAGGGCGGTAGAAACAATTTCATCCCCTGAGACAAGAGGTGGGAACGTGCTCTTGCAGAAATTATTCCCAATAGATTTAGCAAGAGTCCAGAAGGGTTTGCTGCCGTTGGAGTTTGAGAGGACTTTGTTTTTGATGTGGTTATTAAACAAGTTTTTCGCCTTAGAAAGAAACTATACGAAAGGTTGGCCAAGTTGGAATTTTCATCTATTGTACTAGAGGTCCAACAAAATCGCAGCCGAATGTGCCAGAAAATAGATTTGCAATGTAATCCAATCAATATAAAACGGCGATTTAATCGCAAGACAGGAGCAAAAGTCGGTCATTTATGAAATTCAAGAGAGCGGGTGGCGTTGCGGCGACAGCAAAACAGCGAACTACAAACCAAATGACAGAATAAGAGATGTGTCAGAGATTAAAAGGGCAAGGGAAGCCACAGAACAGCCATCTTGATATCCATCATAATTCTGGCCATAGAAAATTCATAGAGTTTGGTAGCACTAGTTCACTAGATGAATACTGATGCGAAGATTTTACATCCCTCATGTTTTGGAGTGGAACAATATGTCTTAGAAGAAAATGAGATTTTTATACATGTCAAATGCTCCAATGGTGAAGTTTTGAACTTATCCAACACTGACATAACGAACTTTCCTTCACTGTACAATCATGTAGTAAATTAGTGCTAGAAAACTCGATGAATTTTCTATGGCCAGAGTTATGATGGATATGAAGATGACTGTTCTGTGGCTTCGCTTCCCTTGCTCTTGTAGTTTCTCACATATCTCTTATTCTGTCATTTGGTTGTTAGTTTTCAGTTTTTCCGACGCAGGAGCGTCACCCGCTCTCTTGAATTTCATAAATGGCCCACTTTTGCTTCTGTCTTGTGATTAAATCGCTGTTTTATATTGATTGGATTACATTGTGAATCGATTTTCTGACGCATTCGGGTGCGATGTTGTTGGACCTCTGGTACAACAGATAAAAATTCCAACTTGGTCAACCTTTCGTATAGTTTTGACTTCAATTTTCAATAATCGAAAAGTAAGTACAGATGCCATTTTGTTTTATTGGTTCACTTCACAAATTTTAAACTCCTTATGAGTTCTCATGGGGTTTTTGCTTGACTGTGTAGCCGCCTGTTACGTTTTTGCTTTGTCAGTTTACTCCACAGGTTTTCAGTGTTTAATTTCACAATTGATTTTACACTTTGTCATTAATTTATTTTGCTTTAGTTCTGATAGTGTTAACCTGCTTTGATCGCATGTTTTTATTGTATTGTAGCTTTTAGCTTGTTTAGTTGTAGCCTGTAGTTTTTTACTGTAACTTTCTTGGCTCTTTCGGTAGATTTTAACCTATTTACTGTTTAACTGTAGATTTTTAACCTTGACGATTTCTGTAGCGTTTGTCTTGAGATCATTGTGATTTAACCGGCACAATTTCCTACCAGAAAACAACGTTTTCTGAGAGACCTTTTTATTGTATTTTAGATTTGCCCCTGAGGATGGCTACTAGTTAGCCGAAACGCGTAGGGATTTGAATAAAATTTACTGTCTGGATCAGAAGCCTTTCATTGAGTATTTAATTATCTCTATCCCAGACTGTGTAAAGCTTAGGAGTGTATTCCTGTTTAAAAATTTGGGGGTTGCAACTGTTGATCGAAGGGGGTTAAATGTAGTGGTGACATTTTTAAATCTAAAATTGACGTGTTTCAGGATTTTTTATAAATGTATACAATAATTGAGATAGTGACTTTATTCCGTCTGGCTGTTCCAGACTGTACTTTTTTAGCAAACTAAGAAAATCCTTACCAAAATATATTAGACTTATGTCCGGTTTTACTACATAGTAACTATACTTAATCAGTTGTTTCTGATGAAGCTATACTAGTTTGTTAATATGACTTGATAAATAAAAAGCGTTTTTAATTAGAAGACATATCAAATAAGATGTGCTTAACGCCCAGACTCTCTGTTATTTTTGGTTTTTGGGTTGATTTTGCTTTGTGTTTCATGTGTTTTACTGCTTGTAAGTATACTATCTAACCAGTGTAACTGTATGCCTATCAAATTAGTTTTTAATTAAACAACTATTCAGTATGGATTTTAAGAAATTCTTGTAAAATTATGAAAACTACACCTTGTGACAACAAAGCATTCTTATCTGCAGATTTGCATAGCGCTTATAGACCACCAGCTCTCCGGATCTCGAGAATTGCCGTTTTCAGACTGCTGTTGCCCTTGTTCTCGTTATTCCTGCTGTTGTTTACCTGCTGCCTGGTGCCTCGTGCCTCCTGCTTGCCTGCAACTCGACATTCGCACACTTGATTCCACTATTTGCACACACACAGTCCACTAAAATCTTCCGGCGTTGCGAAATTTGGCTAAAACTCTGTTATAATAGTGACAATATAGCGGTAACCAATATGATGTGTTTTGTCATAATTTAATTTATTTCGTAGGTACATGCCTTGAAAAATAGAGCACCCAGTGTCTTTTTCAAGAATGTCAACACAAAAATGCATATTTTAGAAATAATATTATTACCAGGGCCTCAAAAGATGAATACCTATATTTGAAACACAATAATGAAGCACATAATGACTTACAGGAAAATAAGTCATGTTCATGAAGTTAATAATCAAAAACTATATGCAAATCTTAGGGCAACTACTTTCCAACACACTGTAAACAATGTATTACAAATTCAATGCGCAAGAGTGCTATCCTCGGAACCGCATAGAAAATTAATTAAATGGGGAAATATTTTGCCGATTTTCTGCTTGTTTCATATTCTATGCAAGAATGCAAGGCACTTAAAATCATTTTTAAACTATTAAACAATGGTTAAGCCAAAAATGATTTCCACCAATTAACAAAAAACAAAATCATCTTATGTCCCACCAATACTTCACTTTTCTAGTCTTGGCAAAAAATATAGGTAGAAATTGCACCACCAGCTCTTTTCCTTCCCTGGTTTGAAATGATAGAGCATTCGCTGTATAGTCAAAAGAACGACTGATCTATTGGCTGGTGCATTTGTATTCCCCTGTGGGTCCGGGGACTAACTAAAATAATAGGCCAATGGTTACTCCTGCCTGTCGTACGAGGCGACGAATCAGTCAAGCAGGTGGCAGTGGATTTTTTCACGCCCGAGGAGGTACCACCCCATACATCAAGGGTGAAGTCCCAACAGACGCATACATTTCAGAATATTCGTTCAAAAGCCACCAATTTTGACATTTAATTGTGATAAAATAAACATTTGCTTCTCGATTTGCGATCGGTGAATATTTCAACAACACACCACGAGGACTCACAGCCTAAACACTATCGTACCGTGGGTGTCTACAAGGAGGAAAGAGGCAACTTGTTAATTCTGGACCTGAAGGTTTGGAGGTTCGGAGGAGAAAGAAAAACATGTGCCGGCAAGTAATTCCACAACTTGGAAGTCCTCGGGACAAAAGAGCGGGCATAACAAGATGTTCTAGGTCTGGTGACCTGGACAGTGAAAGGGTGCATTCGCTCTGTTCCCCTGGTAGATCTGTTGGGGGAAGCAGGTGGAGGAACTATGGAAGAAAGCTCCTCTGAGCAGTGCCCGTGCAGATATCTATAAAAGATAGAGTGGTCACCAAGGGCACGTCGGTGGGCAAGGGATGGCAGCCTTTGGGTAAGGGTAGGGTTACCGATGAGACGTATAGCTCTCTTCTGAATGTAGTCCAGGATAGCGAGTGTAGAAGCGGCAGCGGCACCCCAGATGTGGGAGCAGTATCCGAGGTTTGGCCTTATTTGTGAAGTATATAAGGTATAGAGACTAGCTGATGAAAAGTATTTGCGAGCCGGGAAGAGGAAACCTAATTTCTTAGCAGCCACTTCTGCAATTGATGTGACATGTTGGTGCCAATTGAGATTTCGATCCACAAAAATGCCGACGACTGAAAAGGACTCATTACTTTGAATAACTTGGTTCTTCATTGTGGGGGATCTAGGGCTGGTGTATCTCTTATGAGAAAGAAAGCAAGACTGAGATTTGGTGGGGTTAAATTGTACAAGATTTTTACTTCCCCAGTCTAATATTTTCTGGAGATCCACGGAGACAGAACCCTTCATGAGTCTGCGATCCTCGTCTAATTGGGCTAAAGAGACAGGCTTCAAATATTGTATATTTGAGTGGAGGATGCTGTCGTCCGCGTAACTGTGAACTGGGTTGGATGTGCTGCAGAGGAGGTCATTGATGTAGAGAAGACAAAAAGTAGGGGCTAAAGCTGAATCTTGAGAAACTCCTGCATTGATTGGATACAGTTTAGAGGAATGGACATCCACGACAACTGAATTGCTCCGGTTGGAGAGGAAATTTGCTGTCCAGGTACAGAGTTTTGATGGTAGGCTATAGGCCGGAAGTTTATTAAGCAGCGCTGCATGCGAGACCTGGTCGAGTGCTTTGGATATGTCTAGGGCGACAATCACCGTGTAGTTCCACAGACTTGTTCCAAGAATGGGTGACAAAGGAAAGGAGGTCGGCAGTTGATCTGCGCTGACGGAGTACATACTGCCTGTCGTGGATTAGACTGTGTTTTTCAAGAAATTTTAGTAATTCGGTGTTTATATACTTTTACATCACTTTAGAGACGACTGAAAGGAGAGAAATAGGCATATAGTTGCTAGGAAGCGTTTTATGCCTTTATTGTAAGATGTCTGAAACAGACGAGTCAGGAGAGTGGCAAGTTCTGGTGCGCATTTTTTGAGAACAATTGCTGGGATCTCGTCAAGGCCAGAGGCTTTCCTGGTATTAATAGAAGAGAGCATCTTTCGTAACTTTTTAGTTTTGTAAATGATATCCGTCATTTTATGCGCGACATTGGGGACTGTTGGTGGTTGAACATTTGGAGGTGGGTTGAAAGTAGAATTGCCGGCGAACAACGAGGCAAAAAGTTCAGCTTTGCCCAGGGCGGTAGAAACAATTTCATCGCCTGAGACAAGAGGTGGGAACGTGCTCTTGCAGAACTTATTCCCAATAGATTTAGCAAGAGTCCAGAAGGGTTTGCTGCCGTTGGAGCTTAAGAGGACATTGTTTTTGATGTGGTTATAAAACGAGTTTTTTGCCTCAGAAAGAATGCGGACATAGCGGTTTCTTGCGTCGTTAAATGCTTGACGGTTTTCTTGACTGGGATTGTGTAGAAGCGTTTTGTGAGCTTTGACCTTTTCAATTCTGGCCTTGTCACAGGATTTAGAGAACCAGGGCTTTTGAGTGGCTGATGAGGTTTTCTATGTGCGTGGAATAAATAATTTCATGCCAGCTTGGATAATTTCGGTAACGTTTTGTGAGATATCAGAGGGCCAGGATGAGAGAAGTAGACAGACGCCCATGGAAATGAGAAAAGTAATCCCGCATTTCGTCCCAGTTTGCGGTGTTGTAGTGCCAAACGATACGTGGGTGTGATGACTGTGTGACCTCGGGTTGTACTGCGCAGGAAGCAGTGACCATGCCGTGGTCTGAGCGACCAAGTGAGGTGGTGACTGATATCTTATAGCATTCAGGTTTTGTAATAAGAAGGAGATCCAAGGGATTTGAGCTGTGTGTTGGGATGGGAGGAAAGTAAGTACCATATTGGCTAAAGAATCACTGACTGCAAAGGCCTCCGCTGCTCTCCGTTGTGGATCGGTTTTTGAATATCCTAGCCATTCCTTATTATGGACATTGAAATCACCAAGAATAGTGAGCTCGGAGGAAGGATATTCAGAAATCAGATGGTCGGTTTTTTCAGAAAGGTAGTCAAAGAGCTTGACAAAGGTGTTGTCAGAAGGTGAGCGGTAAATGCGACAGATGAATTTAGTTGTAGCCCTGAGAGAGAGTTTTATCCTTAGTATGCCTTTTCTTCCAGCTTCTAAATTGGGGAGTCTGGTGAAGGGTAGATTGCTACAGACGTATGCGTACACGCCTCCATGCAATCTAAAGGAAGTAAGGAGCTTATACCCCGGGAAATTAAGGTGATTAGTGGCTGTTTTGGTACTGATTTGGGTTTCGGTGAGGAAGAGGAGTTGGGGCCTATTAGCCTGGAGGAAATGGTGGACGGAGTTCAGGTTAGAATTTAGACCACATATATTCGAGAAGGATATGTTAAATCTTGATGCCGGCGCCCCCTGCACACCCCTCTCCCGGAGATCCGAATGGAGAGGTATTTTACGTCCGGAATCTTTTGTACAAGGAGGAGCAATCATCATTTTTGCTGATAAGGGAAAACGACTCATACACCAGAACCGGAAACGTCCGTTGGGACATCACCGGCTGCTTGATCTATGGGGTGGTACCTCATCGGGCGTGGAAAAATCCTTTACTATCACGTAAAGGAAAATTCCACTACCACCTGCTTGACTCTGATTAGTTGCCTCGTACAACAGGCAGGAGTTACCATGGGACTATTCTTTTAGTTAGTCCCCGGGCCCACAGGAGACAATTTTCGAGAATTCAATTAATTATCGTTTCGGGACATACTGTATAGCTACACAGATAAATATAGTTGTGGCAACATATATATTACATCACACATATACCTCTAGTTATAAGTTCAGATAAATAGTGAAATTGTTTTGCGAAATGACAACCTTCCCGCAAATACATATGTAATAGGTACCTACCATCTAATTTTATCAATTCTGAAACCACACTGGTTGAGTTTATAGTGCATTGTGGTTGAAAGTCATTTTTAATTAATTACATGAAAATAACATCACTGTTGTAACCACACAGTCGATAAATCTATTTAATATCGATACCTTTCGAATCAGCTTGTCCCATTTGGCCTAACTTTGAATATTATCATTTTTTAAATTCGGTCGAAATTTTTCCACGAAAAAAAAGGTTAGTATGCAGAAGGTTTAATTTTTGTCATGGTGGTTGCAAAATAATGTTAATTGTTTGTTATTTAATCTTATATTTAACTTTTTTCTTACATTTTTCTACAACAGGCTTGTTGAACTTGAAAGAACAAGGTCAATTGTATCGAGTTATTTCAATTGTTTTGCAACTTTTCACATTTTTGGCGCATATCAATAATTGCGTTTTTACCTGCAAAAATTCTAATGCAAATGACGCATTCAGAGAGGTTTTCGTTTATATTATTTCATGAAAAAATCGAGATGCCATACACAGCGCGCTCTCAAATAGTGACTGAATTTTAAAAAAATCAAACTGTGGTTTCAAATAGAACAGTCTGTATTTTGTGTTTTAGAAGTGAAGGGCATAATAATAAGTGTTTAATCAGTTATTTAAAAAAATGTTTTCGGATATTCGTGAAAAAATTGTAAACTTTTAGTCAAATTACTTTTTAGTGAATTTTTGTAGAAAAAAAATCCCGACTTTTGAAAAAAAATTTGCATATGAGCGCGAGTTAGGACCCCTAGAACCCATATCCGGGGTCAGTTTCTATATATATATATATATATATATATATATATATATATATATATATATATATATATATATATATATATATATATATATATATATATATATATATATATATATAAATTGTGGGAAAGCCGTCAGTTGTAGAATAAAACTCTTTATTATAGGCCAAGCTTTCGGAAAAATTTATTCCTGCATAATTAGTTTAGTAGAATTCACGTTATATCCCTGAGAAAGGAATAAATTTTTCCTAAAGCTCGGCCTATAATAAAGAGTTTTATTCTACAACTGACGGCTTTCCCACAATTTTTTGATAAATAACACTATTACCGTCACAAAAATTTAATACTATATATATATATATATATATATATATATATATATATATATATATATATATATATGTATGTATGTATGTATGTATGTATGTATGTATGTATGTATGTATCACACTGATAACTCGAAAAATAATGGGCCGATTTTGATAAAATTTTGCAAGTATTTTCCTTTTGTAAGTGGCTTGCATAAGTTAATTTGCTATGAAAATCGGACCAGCTTTTCCGGAAAAATTTTGAGGTTTCTTTGGAAAAAAAAAATCTCGAAAAGTAAAAAGCTATGGTAACCAAATTTGGCAGGTAAGTTTACGATATAAAAAGTAAACTATACACCAAAATTTAGATTTCTATCTTATAAGGAAAAAAGTTATAGTAAAATATTTAGTGCCAGATCATTTCTAAGAAAATTCGGTACAATAACGCACGTCCAGACTTTTTGGGAGTTTTGTCTAAAAGCTTATTTGATGAAATATGGTACATTGTTTCTAATATATAGGTTATACTGGTATCCAAATTGATGCCTATTTTCATTAAAAAGACATATTTGCTATTAAAAACATTTTTATAAAAATTCACTAACATAACGCACTTGCTGCGTTCAGACTTTTATTTTATTTTTATTCCAAATAATAATGATGCACTTATGTTTCTGTGACCTACATGTTTTATAAATTATAAAAGGACATGATTTATTAATTTGTCGAGAAACAAACAATAGACAATATGAAGATCGATCACTTCTGGTGTAGCGAATATTATATCAAGACCATTGGCGAAACGTTGTAGTGAAGACAGTCTGCTCATCTTCAATATCTTTTATCCTTGTCCATCTCGAAGTGTTGTCGGTGTTTGCAAGTGATCTTTGATCTTTAGTTGGAGAGTGTTCAAGTGCTTCAATTCGCAAGTGGTCAGATGGAAGACTGTTGACCAGACACCGAACCAGCGAACCAAAGAAGCATACAGGGTCAAGAAGATTTCGATTGCATCAACTTGATGATACTGACTTCTGCTGTTTTCTTAATAGCTACTGCATTAAACCTTTCAGACCACTTTAAATAGGTCACGACACTTTATTTGTTTGTTTTATTGTACAGCCGGCCTCAAAAGTTTTGTACTTGTAACTGGTTATTACCAGTGCCCATATGTCGATTACTATCAGTCGTAGCAATAAACATATAATAGTGGGGATATTTGATAAACATTCATAAAAATTATGATTTATTGATCTACATTAATATCTTTGCAAAAAAAAATCATTATCATTTACTTTTACACTTGGTGTCTACAGTTTTCGTGTGTTCCGTTTTTAATTGAATACCCTTTATTAATGTTTGCAATAAATTCGTTGAAAATTCAATAAACAACTTTTGAGAGAAACTTTCCCACCCGCCAAATTCGGTTTTTAGTTGCGCAGTTGTTATAAGATAATCATTCATACATACGAAATCATTTGTGTATGACGTATGACGTCATCGATACATTTGGTAGGTGGTAGTGGATTTTTCCTTTACGTGAAGGATTTTTTTCACGCCCGAGGAGGTACCACCCTTTACATTAAGGGGCCAGTGAAGTCCCAGCGGACTTTTCCGGTCCTGGTGTATGAGTCGGTTTCCCTTATAAACAAAAATGATGATGGCTCCTCCTTGTACAAAAGATTCCTGAGATAAAATAACCCCCCCCCCCCATTCAGATCTCCGGGAGAGGGGTGTGCAGGGGGCGCCGGCATCAAGATTTAACATATCCTTCTCGAATATATGTGGTCTAAATTCTAACCTGAACTCCGTCCACCATTTCCTCCAGGATAATAGGCCCCAACTGCTCTTTCTCACCGAAACCCAAATCAGTGCCAAAACAGCCACTAATCACCTTAATTTCCCGGGATATGAGCTCCTTACTTCCTTTAGATTGCATGGTAGTGTGTGCGCAAACGTTCGTAGCAATCTACCCTGCACCAGACTCCCCAAGTTGAAAATTGGAAGAAAAGACATACTAAGGATAAAACTCTCTCTCAGGGCTGCAACTAAATTCATCTGTCGCATTTACCGCTCACCTTCTGACAACAACTTTGTGCAGCTCTTTGACTACCTTTCTGAAAAAACCGACCATCTGATTTCTGAATATCCTTCCTCCGAGGTCACTATTCTTGGTGACTTCAATGTCCATAATAAGGAATAGCTAGGATCTTCAAAAACCGATCCACAAGGGAGAGCAGCGGAGGCCTTTGCAGTCAGCAATTCTTTGGCCAATATGGTTCAGCAACCTAGTTACTTTCCTCGCATCCCAACACAGAGCTCAAATCCCTTAAATCTCCTTCTTACTACAAAACCTAAATGCTATAAGACATCAGTGACTGCCTCCCTTGGTCGCTCAGACCACGACATGGTCACTGCCTCCTGCGCAATGCAACCCGAGGTTACATAGTCATTACACCCACGTATCGTTTGGCACTACAACTTCGCGAACTGGGACGAAATGCGAGATTACTTTTCCTCATTTCCATGGGCGTCTGTCTGCTTTTCTCATCCTGACCGATCTGATATCTCACAAAACGTCACCAAAATTATCCAAGCTGGCATGGAATTATCTATTCCACGTACACAGAAAACCTCTGCATCCACTCAAAAGCCCTGGTTCTCTAAATCATGTTAAAAGCTTTTACACAATCCCAGTCAAGAAAACCGTCAAGCATTTAACGACGCAAGAAACCGCAATGTCCGCATTCTTTCTAAGGCAAAAAACTCGTTTAATAACCACATCAAAAACAAAGTCCTCTTAAGCTCCAGCGGCAGCAAACCCTTCTGGACTATTGCTAAATCTATTGGGAATAATTTCTGTAAGAGCACGTTCCCACCTCTTGAAATTGCTTTTACCGTCCTGGGCAAGGTTAAACATTTTGCCTCGTTGTTCGCCGGAAATTCTACTCTTAACCCAGCTCCAAATGTTCAACCATCAACAGTCTGATATTATTCTCAAAGCTAAAAAGGCACGAAAGATGCTCTCTTCTCTTAATGCCAGGAAAGTCTTGACGAGATCCCAGCAATTGTTCTCAAAAAATGCGCACCAGAACTTGCTCCTGTCCTGACTCGATTGATTTAGACATCTTATAATAGAGGCATATTCCCTAGTAACTGGAAAACTGCTCAAGTACAACTCGTCCCCAAAAAAGGATCCAAAGCGCTACCTAGCAACTACAGGCCTATTTTCCTCCTTTCAGTCGTCTCTAAAGTGATGGAAAAGTATATAAACACCGAATTAAATTTCTTGAAAAACACAGTCTAATCCACGACAGGCAGTATGGATTCCGTTAGCGTAGATCAAATGCCGACCTCCTTTCCTTTGTCACCCATTCTTGGAGCAAGTCTGTAGAACTACACGGTAAATCCCAGATTGTCGCTATAGACATATCCAAAGCATTCGACCAGGTCTGGTACACCGCGCTGCTTAATAAACTTCCGGCCTATGGCCTTCCACCAAAACTCTGTACAGCAAATTTCCTTTCCAACCCGAGCATTTCTGTTGTCGTGGATGGCCATTTCTCTAAACTGTAACCAATTAATGCAGGAGTTCCTCAAGGTTCAGCTTGAGCCCCTACTTTGTTTCTTCTCCACACCAATGACCTCTTCTTTAGCACTACCAACCCAGTTCACAGTTAGATCGGATGACAGCACCCTCCACTCAAATATACAATATTCTAAGCCTGTCTCTTTATCCCAATTAGATGAGGATCGCAGACTCGTGGAGAGTTCTGTCGCTGTAGATCTCCAAAAAATATTAGACAGGGGAAGTTGAAATCTTGTACAATTCAATTCCACCAAATCTCAGCCTTGCTTTCTATCTCATAAGAGATACACCAGCCCTAGACCCATCACAATGAACAACCAAGTTATTCAAAGTAATGAGTCCTTTTCATTTGTTGGCATTTCTGTGGATCGAAATCTCAATTGGCACCAACATGTCACATCAATTGCAGAAGCGGCTGCTGATAAATTAGGTTTCCTCTTCCGGGCTCGCAAATACTTTTCACCAGCTAATCTCAATACCTTATGTACTTCACAAATAGGCCAAACCTCGAACACTGTCCCAGATCTGGGGTGACGCTGTCGCTTCTACACTCGCTATCCTGGACTCTATTCAGAAGAGAGCTATACGTCTCATCAGTGACCCTACCCTCGCCCATAGGATACCCTCCCTTGGCCACCGACGTGCTGTTGGTGACCCCTCTCTGTCTCTCTTTTATAGATAGCTGCAGGGGCACTGCTCAGAGGCGCTTTCTTCCATAGTTCCTCCACCTGCTGCTCCAACAGATCTACCAGGGGAACAGAGCGAATGCACCCTTTTACTGTCCAAGTCACCAGACATAGAACATCTTGTTATGCCCGCTCTTTTGTCCCGAGGACTTCCAAGTTGTGGAATTCCTTGCCGGCACATGTTTTTCCTTCTCCTCCGAACCTCCAAACCTTCAAGTATATATATATATATATATATATATATATATATATATATATATATATATATATATATATATATATATATATATATATTTACACATCACTCGAGTTAGTCTGTCAAGTTAGTTCCGGTTGGCATCGCACCATTCAGAATGCCAAAAGTACTGGCAAAGCGCATCAATTTAGGGCAGTGAACTGATTTTATTATTATTTTTATTCGAATGTATCATTATCAATAATCATTCTACCTGGAAGACTGAAGCATCTCGTGTTAAATTTTCAGCTCTATTAGGTATAACATATTTCATAGATTTGCTAAAACAAAAACTAGCGTGAAATTTTAAAATTCCTGTAGGATTAAGTCTGCCTATCCTAATCTTTAAAGTGTAGAACTGAGTTCTGTAATCCGGTGTTAACCAGACTGCATAACTATAAATCAACAGATTTGTTTTAAGCGTTATCACCTTTAATTGGAGACGAAAATAATTTAACTTGACGTAATGCAAAAATAGCATGCAAGTTAAATATGTGTAAACAGTTTTCAGATTGATTTGAAGTTGTGTGTGTGTGTGTGTGTGTGTGTTGTCTTGTTTCATGGCTGCGGTTGTCAGACCATTCGCACATTTTTTCCGGCTTTATTTGATGTTAAAATCGACAATTTTGCAAATTTGCACTTCCTACAAAGATTCGAGCGGTAAAATAACTAATGTCTTAACTGTCAGCTCAAATTTGGAGGCTCAGGGCCGACTTTGATAAATATTATTGTAAAACAAAGTGTAATATTGACCACATCATATGTGTAAAATAGTTTACGAGTAAGTTATTTTAAAGGCAGTACACCTCTCAGGTATCAAATTGGAACAAGAGGAAGTTGTTATAATGCTGCAGCTGTAGAAGCTGTTTAAGAGTTCAGAATCAAGAATGATGACAAAATTAAAAACGCATAACCGTTACGTAATAAAAGTATCTCACATTAACTGATTCAGATTCTTCTCCTCTTCTCTTGCCCATTTAAATTATTCCCTATGGCTTCTATAACTTACGAATGTTTAAATGCGGTTATAAAAATTTCTAAATCCAGTTAACATAAAGCTGCGTCTACGTCTACGCTTATGAACTATATAATGTGTCGAAAACTAGATCAGAATCCATTACTATCGCCATTAACATTTGTATCAAGAAAATGGTTGTCCAATAACGTTGTAGGAACCTAAATGATCTACTCATATCTACAAAAAATTACCCGAAGAAATCGAAAATTCAATCTCATCATTTTAGTTAATTTTCTTTACAAAAATTCACTAATGAGGAGACCCCGACTTTTGAATTTTGAAACAATTTCTTCAAATGAGCGTGAACCAGCCCCTCTAGAACCCATATCCAGGGTCAGTTTCAATGTTTATATATATATATATATATATATATATATATATATATATATATATATATATAATAATATATATATATATATATATAAACGCCGTATCACAATTTTTGATATGTGCCAAAAATGTGAAAAGTTGCAAAACAATTGAAATAACTAAAGCTTGCATTACGATTCGATTGAATAAGTAAAAATGCTATAATACAAGGGGTGTTGGATTAAAAAAACAAATTGTATCGCCAAAGACTTACGGGCCACCTGGTTAACGAACTTATCCATGCTACTTGTAAAAGGAAGGTATGTACCAAATTTGATCAAAATCGGCCCAGTATTTTTTGAGTTATCGGTGAGATACCTATATATATATATATATATATATATATATATATATATATATATATATATATATATATATATATATATATATATATATATATATATATATATATATATATATATATATCACCGATAACTCAAAAAATACTGGGCCGATTTTGATCAAATTTGGTACATACCTTCCTTTTACAAGTAGCATGGATAAGTTCGTTAACCAGGTGGCCCGTAAGTCTTTGGCGATACAATTTGTTTTTTTAATCCAACACCCCTTGTATTATAGCATTTTTACTTATTCAATCGAATCGTAATGCAAGCTTTAGTTATTTCAATTGTTTTGCAACTTTTCACATTTTTGGCACATATCAAAAATTGTGATACGGCGTTTTTACCAATAAAAATCGGAGTGAAAATCGGAATCGGAATGCAAATGACGTAAGCAGAGACATTTTTGTTTATATTATTTAATGAAAAAATCGAAATGCTGTATACAGGCGCTCTCAAATAGTGATTGAATAAAAAAAAAATCGCTGCTCAATTGTTTCAAATAGAACAGCCTGTATTTTGTGTTTCAGAAGTGAAGGGCATGGTATTAAATGTTTCATAAGTTATTAAAAAAATGTTTCCGGATTTTTGTTAAAAAATGGTTGTAATTTTTCATGCAAAAGCTTTTTGGGAGTTTTGTCGAAAAGCTTATTTGATGAAATATGGTAGGTACATTGTTTTCATTAAAAAAGTCTGGACACAGCAAGTGCGTTATAGAAGTGAATTTTCATAAAAATATTTTTAATAGCAAATATGTCTCTTTAATGCAAGCATGCATCAATTTGGTCACCGGTATAACCTATTAGTAGAAAAAATGTACCATATTTTCTCAAAATAACTTATTGTTTGAAAAAGTACAAAAATTTTCCGAAAATAAACTTAAAATATTTCCGAGAACACTCGTTTCCTAGCCAATGAACCTTAGGTTAATAGCAAATTGAGTTATTGAATTTGGAAGCATTTAATGAAAATTCGCTACCAAGACGCACTTACTGCGTCACAATTTTTTTAGAAACATGCATCATATTTCGATGAAAAATGAAGAAATGCAATAAGGAGTGATAAAAAAATGTAGGTATCACCAGCGACTTATGGGCCACCCTCTGATTGCCAAAATAATTTTATAAGATGCAGCTCAAGACACCTATAAGCAAAAAGCATCATAGAAAGGGTCTATTTGAAATTAATTTTCTGCAAATATTTTAGTAAAATGAAGGGAAATGATGGTTGAAGTTGACACTTAAGGATTTGCAGAACACTCTTTACATAATCCGTATTTCTTTCAGGTTATTTGCTTAAATTTTGCCAATATTGACACAGATCTAGGAGCTTGTTAGTCATTTCGTGTCGTATTTTCTTAAGAAAGTTCACTAAAAAAAAGACAAACTTGCATTTAAAACATTTCAATGAAAATTCACTACCATAACACACTTGCTGCGTCCAGACTTTTAAAATTTGTTCTTGCATGGGGCAATATCAATGTTTAGCTATCGTGAAGGTAGGTATACAAATAGTGCCTTAGATATTAAATCGTTAATTAAAATCTAAAACTGAATACACTGAGAATTAATTATAATCAGTTTAAAGAATCCCACAGTTATTTTACTGCTTCTTTTCATTACTGTATAAAGTTAAAACAATAGAAGAAAACAATGCGTTGTTAGAGTTTTCTCACGGATATTGAGTACACCATATTAAAGTAAATACCACGTATTGTGGATTGAACTTTTATGTAGGGTCAACGTTTTATACTTATAAGTACATTCTTAACTTTAACGAAGGTATTAGTGAATTTTCTTTAAAAAAAATCACTATTGAGGAGATCCCGACTTTACAATTTAAAAAATTTTTCAGTTTCGATTAATATATATATATATATATATATATATATATATATATATATATATATATATATATATATATATATATATATATATATATATATATATATATATATATATATATATATATATATATATATATATATATATAGGTATCACACTGATAACTCAAAAAATAATGGGCCGATTTTGATTAAATTTGGTGAATACCTTCCTTTTGCAAGTGGCTTGGATAAGTCTGTTAGCCAGGAAAATCGGCCATGGTTTTCCTGGAAAATTATGTGTTTCCTTTCAAAAAAAATTATATCTCCGGAAATAATAAAGTAAGGGCAACCAAGGGGTTAAGGAGTCGCGGGCCAAAGGACTCCAGGGGGCAAGCTGGGGAAGTGGAAATAACAACATAAACTCCCGATGAAGCTTTCCCCAAGACCGTCATGCGCGGTAAAAATCCGCATCCTGCACGAGGTGACCCTGCTAATAACTAAACATGACGGATCTAGACAAGGAGGTCGAACTAAACTCCCCCAATCTACGGTGTCACGTGACCCGTGCCTATGGATGGATGGCACCAGGGCGATGGTGTCGTGAACGGAACCTCTGGAGTACCAGGCAACCCTCCAGAGTAACCCGCCTTGCACCACACAGGGGGTTCTGATGGTGTGGACAGTATTTCCCCCATTCTCGTGGGAACAACATGAAGATTATAAATACATATAAAACCAAAACCAATGAGGCTCGAGGAGTGGCTCCGGCTACAGACTTGAGCCTTGAGTCTATCCCGGAAACGGAGACGAGCCAGGGTGCGGCAGCGGACTCTGGAGGTCCCACGACCGGCGTAGATACGGGGGATCAGGGGGTAGCTTCGGCCAGAGACCTGTCCCCGACACCCAAGCTGGAGGCTGGGTCCCACCGGAGGGCGGCGAGCTCCGCGGACTCCGGGGGCCCCTCCACCAGTGCGGACTCTACTGTTAGAGTAGAGGGACTGCCCCGGCAGTCCAAGCGTCTTTCCGGGGCGCAAAGAAAGAAGCTCCGGAGGGCGCAAAAAATGGCGGCCGGGACCTGGACGGTCGAGAAACCTGTAAAGGCGCAAGAGGGGAGTGCGGGTCAGAAGAGGACGCGCTCGAACTCTAGCACGCCCACTACAGACAGACGTTCCAAAAGGGCCAGGGTGCCTGTAAAGGCGCAAGAGGAGAGTGCGAGTCGGAAGACGCCGCGCTCTGGCTCTAGCACGCCTACTACAGACAGACCTCCCAAAGGAACTAAGGCCGGAACACCGGCGCAGACTGGCTCTTACAGGGAGGCTGCGGAGGGCCTCGGGATGGCGGTGATTGACAGACGCCATCCTGAGGTCACGCTAGACCAGGGGAAGGCGGACCTGATCCAGGCTGCGGTGGTAGCTGCAGTGGACTCTCTTCAGGAAGGGGAGAGACCGCCTCAGTTCCACCGGACGCGCCTGACGGGGGGCATCCTCTGGATAACCTGTGCCGGCCCGCAGTCGCGGGACTGGCTGCGGAAAACGATCGGGGGCCTCGGTCAGATTTGGGAGGGGGCGGACTTGACAGCCGTCGAGCCCAAGGAACTCCCAAAGAGACGCAAGGTCCTCGTACGGATCCCTGACACCGTCCCGCAGGAGACGGTGATCAGCAGACTTAAGATCCAGAACCCTGAACTGGGGACGCAACACTGGTCGGTTCTAAGCAGGAAGGCAGAGGAGAAAGGACAGACGCTCGCCTTCTCGATCGACCCGACATCTTACAGAGCCCTTGAAGGAACCTCCTTCAAGGCATTCTGGGGCATGGGAAGGGTTAGCTTCCGCCCACTGGGAAAGCAATTAAGGGTTAATGGGACTTAGGTTCCTTCAGGTCAACCTCCAACACAGTAGGGCAGCCACGGCCGGACTACTAATGGCTCTGAGGAACACGGATGTGGCCCTCATCCAGGAACCGTACTCCTACAAAGGAGAGATCAAGGGACTCGGCGGAGCTAATGGAAAGCTCATCTACAGCAGGTCCAGCGAGAATCCGAGGGCCTGCATTTTTGTCAGGGAAGGGATAGAGTTTCTCCCTCTAATGAATTTCTGTTCCAGGGACCTGGCAACGATCAAAATCCGATGTGGAGGAGCGGATGGGCTGAGGGACATTACTGTCGCGTCAGCCTATCTGCCAGGGGACAGCACGGACCCTCCTCCACCCAACGAATTGGAGCAGCTGATGGTGGGTAGCAGAGCAGGTGGATGGCAGACCATCATCGGCATGGATGCGAATGCGCACCATGAGTTGTGGGGTAGCTCGGACACAAACTCTAGGGGTGAGGCACTTTTACAATTCTTTATGAAATTTAATTTAGACATATTGAATAGAGGTAATAAACCGACATTCGTCACAACACGGCGTGAGGAAGTTTTAGACCTAACAGTTTCCACCCAGTTTCTGGGTGACTTTGTTAAAAGCTGGGCTGTGTCTGGGGAAGTGAGTAGCTCAGACCACAGATACATCCGGTTTGAAATCGCCAAAGTCGAAAGAGAAACGGTATGGTACCGGGACCCCCGCAAGGCGGACTGGGAAGCCTACAGGGCAGACCTAGCTGTGGAACTGCGGGGGGTTGAGAGGGCCATAAGGGATTCAATAGACCTCGAGATTGCAGCAGTCCAATTGCGAGACGCAATTACCTCGGCCTATAACGCCAACTGCCCCCTGAAAATGAGGGTGTCCACCAGGAACGTCCCATGGTGGAACGAGGACCTCAGGCAAAGGAGGACGCAGGTTCGTAAGCTGTTTAACGCGGCCAAAAGGTCGGGAGCATGGGATGAATATAGACAGGCCCTATCGACCTATAACAAAAGACTGAGGGACGCCAAGAAGGAGTCGTGGAGGAGGCACTGCGAAGAAGTGGAAAACACGTCCGAGAGTGCTCGACTACACAAGATCCTGTCTAAGGGCCCTCAGACTAACATAGGCTCCCTTAGAACACCCACGGGAGGCTTTACAAGCTCGGGGGAGGAAACTATGGAAATTTTACTCCAGACGCACTTCCCCGGCTGTAACATAATAAACCAATCACCTCCGGACTGGGAACACTCAGAAATAGAGGCGCCTTATAGGCGGGCATCTAGAGTAGACTGGACAGTCGCTAAAGAGGTGGTTACCTGGAGCAAAATCAGATGGGCCATTAACAGCTTTAAGCCATACAAATCGCCGGGATTTGATGGAATAATGCCCATCATGCTCCAACAGGGGATAGATATACTGGCGCCGGTGCTTACCCTCATTATGAGGGCCAGCCTGGCTCTGGGGTACATTCCGAGGGCATGGAGACTGGCCAGGGTTGTATTTATTCCTAAACCTGGGCGTCCAACAGACCAGGCAAAGTCCCTGAGGCCAATAAGTCTCATGTCCTTCTTGCTGAAAACAGTGGAAAAACTGCTCGACCGGCACATTAGGGGCGGTGTACTGGAAGCATATCCTCTACACTGCGGACAATATGCATACAGAGCAGGATTCTCAACAGAAACAGCACTGCACCAACTGGTGCTGAAACTGGAGAATACGCTGGAGAACAAGGAGGTGGCGCTGGGGGCCTTCCTAGACATAGAGGGGGCCTTTAGCAACACCTCGTTCGGATCGGTTCTGGCAGCTGCCCGGGAGCGTGGAATAGAGGAGACCTGCTGCAGGTGGATCGGTTCCATGCTCAGGGACAGGGCGGTGTTCACCTCACTCGCGGGAGGGACTCTGCTGGCGGGGGTCGCGGCGGGGTGTCCGCAGGGGAGCGTTCTGTCTCCCTTGCTCTGGTGTCTAGTCGTGGACGGCCTGCTGGGGAGGCTCTCGGGAGGGGGGTATGAGGTACAGGGCTATGCGGACGACATTGTCATCATAGTCCGAGGAAAGGTCACACAGGCAGTGTGGGAGCGTATGCAGACTGCACTGAAAGTGGTGGAAGGGTGGACGGTTGATCAAGGGCTCGGGGTGAGCCCCGAGAAAGCAACCGTCGTGCCGTTTACGAGGAGGAGGAAGTGTGAAAGCCACAGAACTCTCACTCTATACGGTAGGAGCGTTCCAATGGCCAGGGAGGTAAAATATCTTGGGGTCGTATTGGACTCTAAGCTAACCTGGAATGGTCACATTGGAAAAATACTGCGTAAGGCAGTCATGACCTTAGCCGTCACTAGGCGGCTATATGGAAAAACGTGGGGACTAAGACCTAGTATGGCCCACTGGCTGTACACAAGGGTGGTCAGACCATCGTTAACATATGCGGCCCTGGTCTGGTGGCCTAAGGTGACACAATCCAGTGCCAAACAAAAACTAGGCAAGATCCAAAGGATGGCTTGCCTAGGCATCACAGGGGCCATGTCTTCAACCCCAACAGCCGCCATGGAGGTGTTGCTGGATCTACCCCCCCTACACTTCGTTATTATGGGAGAGGCCAGGCTAGGACTATACAGACTAGCCTGCAATGGTAGACTGAAGATCAACCCAGGCTTCAGGGGCCACTGCAAAATTCAGGAGATCGTGAAGGAACCCATGCTTGAAATGAGGTCAGACTTCACGAGCCCGCGAATGTGCAGGGAAAACAACTTCACAGTGGAAATCCCTGATCGCGGGGCATGGCGGGAGGAGACACCGGGCATACCACGGGACGCGCTCGTCTGGTTCACGGACGGATCTGGCGGGGAGCGTGGGACGGGGGCAGGTGTTTACTCGGAAGGACCGAGGGTAAGTCACAGTATTTCCCTCGGAGCCCATGCAACGGTGTTTCAGGCCGAGATGTACGCCATCCTGCACTGTGTGCGGGAGAACAAGAGGAGGGGCTACACCAACAAGCGGATCCTCATAGCCACAGACAGCCAGGCAGCCCTTAAGGCACTAAGTAGCCCACGGGTAAATTCCTGGCTGGTGAGTGAGTGCCGAGACGAGACGAGCGACCTGGCTGGGCAGAATGAGGTGACCCTCATCTGGGTGCCGTGTCACTCGGGGGTCAAAGGCAATGAAGAAGCTGACAGTCTCGCAAAGAGGGGGTCAGCAGAACCATTTATGGGACCAGAACCGGCTCTGGGCGTGTCAAAGAGCACTGCCAGGGGAGCCATTAAGTCCTGGGTCAGAAACCAACACAAGGTGTACTGGGCGGACTGTCCAGGGCTCAGACATGGGAAGTCAATAATTGACGGACCCAGTTCAAAGAGAGCTGTGGAGCTGCTAAACCTTAGCAGAGGACAGCTCAGAAACACAACAGGTCTCTTGACGGGACACATGGCCGTCAAGAAACACCTACATAAAATGGGGCGGTTCGAAGGGGACCTCGCATGCAGACTCTGCGGCGAGGGGGAGGAATCAGCCCAGCACATCTTGTGCGAGTGTATAGCTCTGGACCGGAAAAGACAACTGATCTACGGTCACTCTAGACCGGAGACAGAGCAATATAAAACTTCACCCTACCAATCGCTGTGCAGACTAGTTCAAGGCACAGTGATTTTGGAATGGGTGGAGTAAGACTAGGGGTATGCACAATCAACCAAGGGTTGCGGTGCTATCGGGGCGGCAAGGCCGCGGACGAGCCCTGAGGGAACAAAAAAAAAAAAAAAGGGCAACCAATTTGGCACACGGGTTTATACAATCATAGGTAAATTACCTACCCAAATTTAGCTCTGGAGGTCACAAGACAAAAAAGTTATAGGCATTTAAAGAAAAATAAATTTTTATCAAAACATCAAAGTCACGATTTAAAACGTCAAAATTGGCAACATTTAGGCAAAGAACTTGAATCTAATACGGGCTATGGAAAGAAAATGTCTCAAGAAGAATGTTTTACAGACCCTGAAGTCTTAGTTTCAACCGTCATTGTCCTTCATTTTACTAAAATATTTCCAGAAAATTGATTTCAAATAGACCCTTTCTCTGATGCTTGGCAGTAGCCTTAGCTATAGAGTAATTTTTGTCGAATTTTCGTAAAAAAATCAATAAAGCTCAATATATCCGTTATTATACAAGATATGAAAAAAAGTTGTTTACATTAATTATAGGGTGTCTTGAGCTACATCTCAAAAAATTATTTCTACAATCACAGGTGGCCCATAAGTTGTTGGTGATACAATTTTTTTTTGTCGAACACGCCTTATGTAATTGCATTTTTGCATTTTCCATCGAAATATAATGCATGTTTGTAAAAGAAATTCTGGACGCAGCAAATGCGTTATGGTAGCGAATTTTGATCACACGCTTCATATTTGAATAGCTCAATTTCCTATTAACCTATAAGGTTGACCAAGAAACGAGTTTTTTCGGGAACACTTTAAGTTTACTTTCGGAAATTTTTGTACATTTTCAAACTATAAAATTATTATGATGAAACATGGTACATTGTTTATACTATATAGGTTATACTAGTAACCAAATTTGATGCCTGCTTCCTTAAAAAACACATATTTGCTAATGAAAACATTTAAATGAAAATTCACTACCATAACGCACTTGCTGCGTCCAGACTTTTTTGATAATTGTTTGACCACAAATATTCATCTCATAATGTTTCACGTTTCTTTACTTTCTTTTCAAATATTAAAGCTTCCGAGACTGTTAAATTAAAGCGACTTCGTGATAGAATCAAGACCAAGCTTTATATCTATTTGACGAATACAGGAAAGGTACTTTCTAAGTAAACAGGATTTTATTTAACTAATCCAGTAATACAAAAAGCCTGGACGCAGCAAGTGCGTTATGGTAGTAAATTTTCATAGAAATGAACTGGCACAAAATATTTTATTATAACTTTTTTTCTTCTAACATAAAAATCAAAATTTTTGTGTATAGTTCGATTTTTATAGTGTAAACCTACCTACCAAATTTGGTTATCATATTATATCATATATATATATATATATATATATATATATATATATATATATATATATATAGAGAGAGAGAGAGAGAGAGAGAGAGAGAGTGGCGCATTGAAAACGAAATAGACAGATTTGCGTCCAGAGAATATTTTTTTTTTAAGAAACGCTGAAACACGTCAATTTTAATATTGAGGGGGGCATGTTTTGACATAAAACTCAACTTTGTCACATCAACCCCTTAAGGGTGGTGATAACAACCCTTATATTTTAAATAGGGAACATGGGTCGAGTGTTACATCATGTGAAAGCACTACTTTTTTGGAAGCTTTATCAACTCTTTTAAAAATTATTCACAGTTGGAGTTGCAAGAACGTATTTCATTCATTGTGATAATGAATGCACTAATTAGTCCATTTTTCGTTAAGAAAAACTAAAAAACAAAACCAAACGTTCAGAAATGTTTATTCCGTTAAGTAAGTGTTCAAATTGTTGGGCACCAACTTCCATACAAAAGTTCTGTTTAAAAACTTCCTAACACGTTGTGAAAAATGGGGAGGAGCTCTTGTTGAAACACTAATTGATTTTCTTGATAGCGATCAGCATTTTCAACAATGTTAGTTAGTAGAGGGTAAACGATATCTTATAGTCACTCCAAATACGTTTCGCCACTCAAATTGACATCAAGAAAAATTGGTCCAATTAAACGGTCTCCAAAAATGCCAGTCCAGACATTCAATTTCTATGGAATTTGAGATTATTCTTTGGGTCATTTTGTACTATTTGGTTTGTCATATTGAATGTAATTTTGGTGAATACACATTATATATATATATATATATATATATATATATATATATATATATATATATATATATAATTTATTTTCGGGAAATTTTTATATATTTTCAAACAATAAGTTATTTTGATAAAATATGGTACATTGTTTCTACTATATAGATTATACCGGTAACCAAATTGATGCCTGCTTGCATTAAAGATACACATTTGCTATTAAAAATTCACTACCATAACGCACTTGCTGCCTCCAGACTTTTTTTAGTGTTGTTTTAGTATAATTGTGGTTATTATTTGTAGGATTCATACATTAACATTTAATTTGTCTTATATACTGTTGCAGCAAAGGACTAATAAATTAATATCGATCATTATCAAAGCAGGTGAGCATAGATTTAAGCTGTAGGGATGGTTGAAGGGGCTTTGACTTACAAAGGTGTGGCAAAAGTTGTAAATTCGGATAAAGAGTAATCAGTCGACTGTGGTAACGATATTGTGAAACTGGGGATGTGAAGGAACCTCATGAAGGTGCTGAAAGGGAGACTCAACTAGTTCATGGTAGATTCTCGCGATTGCAAGCTCATATGATTGTCCAGTTATCTTTCTTTGGATTGTATTAAGTAAACAACTCTATTTTTAGGAAGATATTTTTTTATTAATATTTGTGACCTTAACGCACTTGCTGCATCAGTTAAAAGTATGCGTTATCCTAAAAAGCTTACAGCCGCTAAAAAAATCCGCTGTGCTTTGTAATTTCGCTCCAATAAGGTCACGACTTGATTGTTGATAAATTGTATGGACTAAGAAATTTCGTGAGGAAGATGCATTTTGCGGATTTCCAGTTTGAGTAGCGAGAAGTTGGACAGTGGATTGTCGAGTTAGTAAAACTGGCGACGGTCACATGATTTTTGCATTACAGTCTTTTTTTAATCAAAACAGGTATTCCCTTTTAATGTACCGTTACTCGGTGAAAACTGCGATGTAATTGAGAGATCTGGTTCACCCACGTCCCTCCGTTTTAACTTACCAGCCGTCGTCTTATACTCCCTGCCCCTTGTCCAGAGACATATTATATAGGGGGTACTCGATAAGTTCTTTACAATATTCGACAAGTGGCAGGTAATTATTTGTAAGAGGGTCACTAAAGCAAGACATGGTGTGAATTGACATGGTGTGAATTGACATGGTGTACTATTTTAATGTTCTTGCGGTCGAGATTAGAGAACTTCCAGTAAAGATATTCAAATTCGGGATCTAGGCGTTTTTAGTCAGTAAAGCATTTTATAATTATAATGATGTTTTGACTGCTGATTCATCAGCTAAATGATATATTAATGTTTCCTCGAGATCGTGGTCAGCTCGTGATTATTTTCGGTGTTTCAAAGCATTCCAAGAACATTATTAGAAATAAAATTCAAAAATGAGAACAAACTGGGTCTGTGGAAAATAAGAAACTCACCGGACGCAAAAAAAACGGCAGATTACATTGAAAATTTTAATGCCGTTCGTAAAAATTGAAGTTCTTTATAATATTATTAAAATCTGTTGTACGTCGTTTTTTTTTCTCCCTCAGGGCACGTCCGCGTCTTTGTTGCCCCAATAGCACCGCAGTCTTTGGCTTATTGTGCATACACCTTGTCTTTTCTATTCCACCCAATGCAAAATCACTATTATTGAACTAGTCTGCACAGCAATTGGTAGGGTGAAGTTTTATATTGCTCTGTCTCCGGTCTAGACTGACCGTAGATCAGTTGTCTTTTGCGGTCCAGAGCTTTACACTCGCACAAGATGTGCTGGTCTGATCCCCCCCGCCGCAAAGTCTGCATGCCAAGTCCCTCTCAAACCGCCCCATTTTATGCAGGTATTTCTGGGCGGCCATATGTCCTATCAAGAGTACTGTTATGTTTCTGAACTGTCCTCTGCTAAGATTTAGCAGCTCCACAGCTCTCTTTGAACTGGGTTCCTCAAATACTGACTTCCCATGTCTGAGCCCTGGACAATCTGCCCAGTAGTTGTAAGCAGTGCTCTTAAACTTAAACAAAATTTTACAAGATCTTCCTTTTAAATGGCCCAGATTCCTAGAAAAAATTTTTTGCTTTATGGCTTCTGAATATTTTTACTAAAGACGCAGAATAGTGTTATATTCAGCTATATTCCTACTCTGTTTTTCTCCTCTTTGTCTCTTCTTTAACTTAACGAAAATTCTATTAACCTATTATTTTTTTAACTAGGCATCTTTTGTGAAAAACTTTGTTGATAATCACTCATCACAATCACTGACTCAAGTTCACAGGAAGTATATATACAGGGTGTCTCGTATCGTTATATTCAGCTTTTGTGAGCATATGGTAGGTTTAATTCTAATACAAAAAAATAATACAAAATGGTAGTTCGATTTTTATTCCTTCCGAAGTTATAAGCCTAAGAAATTATTACAAGATTTAAATTTTAAACCAAACAAATCTTGACTTATTTAACAAAAATATCCTATCCATTATCTATTGAAAATGCGCTTTTTCTTGCTGAAGACGATCTTGTGCTCAGATGCCAATATATCAAGCAAAAAATTTTATTTCACGCTAGTTTTCTCTTATTTATTGAGCAGTTTGCTAAATACACTCCAATAATTCCAATAATCTGGATGAAATTTTTACGTATAGCAAATCTTTGATTTTCCCCCCAAAAATAATAATTTAAAGGATTATGATTAGGAGATCTAGACGGCCATGAAGTGGGTGCCTCTCGACCAATGCCTTGTGGATAATTGTTGTTCATAAAGTTCCGGACCTCAATTCCTAAATCTGCTAGTGCCTCATCCATTTGAAATCACATGTCTCTTCTCTTGATCACGGGTACATCTTCTAAAAGGGATGGCAACATTTCCGTAAGGAACTGTTGGCAATTGGCGACGTTTAATCTTATAGGAGGAATGTAAGGACCAATGAGCAAATCATAGATTAAAGGAGCCTAAACGTTCACGGCAAATTCATGTTCGAAGCGACACGCACGTAATGCTTTCGGATTTTCTAGTTCCCACCGATGCAGGTTTCTCAAATTGATGACACTGCATCTGATAAATGAAGACGTGCACTCCCGTCACAAAAACCATAAATAAAGTGCATATCTGCATCTTTAGAAAATCGGTAAGACATTTGAAATTAAAAAACAGCAACTCGAAACCACAAATACAGTTGGTATTCGCATTTCTTCTTATTCAAAAAAAAATATGCTTTTCTTTGGTTTGTAACTTCGGAAGGAATAAAAATCTGCTACCACCTTTCTGTTTCTTGTCTTAGAATTAAGTCTAGTATATGCTCACAGAATTTGAATATAACGATCCGGGACATCCGGGAGCTACCTACACACATTCGCAATCCCATACACCCGCATACTCTCTCTCTCTCTCTCTCTCTCTCTCTCTCTCTCTCTCTTTCTCTTAGACGCACACGCACACATATTTTACAAATCCTCCTATTTAAATTACTGAACCAAATCAGCAGTTTTTCAAATCGACAATACTTCACACTAATTTTCGTGGTACTGTAAGGAGTCAAGTTTTTACCCTGCTTCTGAAAAAGAACTCCGATCTTATTTTTTTTATTTTTAGTGGTAGTATGTTGTACAACCTTGGCATAATAAAGGTATAATACCCCTGTCCCATCGTTTTATGCACTCTAGGAACCTTCGTGTACTGTTCTCTTCGCCCTCCATACGTATGATCTACAATATCAAATTCACCCTTGTGCTTATAATAATATATCAAGGCAGAGTACGAGTACAACTGTCTCATGTCTAACATATTGGTCTCCGCGAATAACAGATCACGGGGATACACCGAAGGTTTACCATATATAATTTCCAACAATGGTTTTTGGATAACTTCCAAATGTTTAATATGGCTTGCCAGCATTCCACCCCACGCTATGACCATATACCATATACCATATCGAAGTAGATTTTGCACCAGAGCAGAAAATATTCTTTTTAGGTACTGCGTGTTGAGTAATTTTTACAGTTGTTTTACTTTACCAATGAGCCCCCTTAATTTGTTTACCAAATCTGCAGTATGAGAATCCCAGCGTAGGTGTCTGTCTACAGTAATGCCAAGATATTTAGTGGAGTCGGCACTAAAAACGATAAAATTCTGACAACAACAAGAGGACCCAGCTCTTCAGTTCTATAACTGGAGAACTGTATATATTTAGTCTTTTCACAGTTGACAGCCATTTCTTTATCGTTAAGATATTCCGACACTCTCCTCATCCCAACCTCAGCCTCAATTTTCAGATCATCCAAGTTTTTTGCAGAAAAGAATATGGCTGAATCATCAGCAAAGCTAATCATCTGTCCAGAGTTTTCAACCTGGTACAAATAAGTTATATATATATATGCTGAATAAAATTGGTCCCAAAACCGAGCCCTGTGGGACACCACACCTAAAAACCGTGCTTTCACTTAAGACGCCTCCAACACTTGTGAACTGTTTTCTATTATGCAAATAGCTTTTCATTGAGGTCAAAGAAAGTCCCCTAAAACCCACCGGTTCCAGCATTTGACAAAGAACCCCATGATCAATAGAATCAAATGCTTTAGATTTATCCACAACCAGTGCTGGCTCAGACCTATCAATTGACTCATATACATATTTCATCAGCTTTGCTATAGCATCCTGGGTCGACCTTCCTTATCTAAAGCCATATTGAAACTCAGAGAGTATATTGTTTTTTGGCAGAGAAGAGTTTACTCGAATGGCGATTACTTTTTCTATAATTTTTGTTAATACACGCAACAGAGATATTTGCCTATAGTTACTGATACCTCCTCTACCACCACTCTTGAAAAGAGGCTTAATGACCGACACCTTAAAAAAGTCTGGGAACAGACCTGTATCAATTATTATATTTATAATGTATACCATAACATCTACCACCTCCTCTATTATTTTTTAATATTTCTAACAGTCAACGAATCGATTGCTGGGGCTTTTCCCTATTTTTGGTCTTCTACAATTTTTCGGAATTAAAAAAAAATTGCCAAGTCTCACTATCGATACCTCTCTATTAGTGATTTTTTTTAAAATAAAAATTCACTAAAAATGAAGTGAATAAACCTAATGAAATTAAATTTGTGTCGAACAAATGTATTAATCCTCGTATATACCTTTTGTTTTACAACCAGATTCTAATAACAGTGAATATAAAATATTTACTATTTAAAAGCCATCCGCATCTGTTATTACCATAATATCGTATCTACCAGTTTGTCTGTTATATATTTTTTATAAACAGTTTTATCAGATGTAGAATTTTATAGTGTAAAACTTTATTGCAATTAATCTAAATAAGACGATGAAATCAGTTGAAAGTTATTCGGGCCCCTTTAAGTAGAGTAGGTATTAGAAAAAATCTAATTTGCAAAATTATTACTAATTATATCGAGATACACTGTCTAGAACTGGTTCATTTACATATATCTATAGGGTGTTCTAGAAACTTTTATTACAGGATACCAGACATTCTTTTCTTTGATATATAATTATATTAAACATACAAGGTTCGATGACAAACTTATCAAACTTCTTATATTTTTATTTTCGTTAAATTTTCACATAATATACAAGGTCCGCTATATATTTATTATAAATTGATAATACTTGTTGTAAAATAGTGTCTTTATTATTTTGCATTTCTTTTTTCTTTTATTTCAACAACATACCACGAGGGCTCACAACCTAAATACTATCGTACCGTGGATGTCGACAATGAGGAAAAAGGCAACTTGTTCATTCTAGACTTGAAGATTTGGAGGTTCGGAGGAGAAGGAAAAACGTGTCCCGGCAAGGAGTTCCACAACTTGGAAGTCCTTGGGACAAAAGAGCGGGCATAACAAGATGTTCTATGTCTAGTGATCTGGACAGTAAAAGGGTGCATTCGCTCTGTTTCCCTGGTAGATCTGTTGAGGGCAGCAAATGGAGGAACTATGGAAGAAAGCTGCTCTGAGCAGTGTCCGTGCACATATCTATAAAAGAGAGAGATGTCACCAGCGGCACGTAGATGGGCAAGGGATGGCAGCCTTTGGGTGAGGGTAGGGTCACCGATGAGACGTATAGCTCTCTTCTGAATGGAGTCCAGGATAGCGAGTGTAGAAGCGGCACCCCAGATGTGGGAGCAGTATTCGAGGTTTCGCCTTATTTGTGAAGTATATAAGGTATATAGATTAGCTGGTGAAAAGTATTTGCGAGCCCGGAAGAGGAAACCTAATTTCTTAGCAGCCGCTTCTGCAATGGATGTGACATGTTGGTGCCAATTGAGATTTGGATCCACAGAAATGCCAACAAGTGAAAAGGACTCATTACTTTGAATAACTTGGTTGTTCATTGTGGTGGGTCTAGGGCTGGTGTATCTCTTATGAGATAGAAAGCAAGACTGAGATTTGGTGAAGTTGAGTTGTACAAGATTTCTACTTCCCCAGTCTAATTTTTTTTGAAGATCCACATAGACAGAACCTTCTGAGTCTGCGATCCTCATCTAATTGGGCTAAAGAGACAGGCTTAGAATATTGTATATTTGAATAGAGAGTGCTGTCGTCCGTGTAACTGTGAACTGACTTGGATGTGCTAGAGAGGAGGTCATTGATGTGGAGAAGAAACAAAGTAGGGGCTAAAGCTGAACCTTGAGGGACTCCTGCATTAATTGGATACAGTTGAGAGGAATGGCCATCCACGGCAACAGAAATGCTACGGTTGGAGAGGAAATTTGCTGTCCAGGTACAGAGTTTTGGTGGTAGGCTATAGACCGGAAGTTTATTAAGCAGCGCTGCGTGCCAGACCTGGCCAATCCTTTGGATATGTCTAGAGCGACAATCTGGGATTCACCGTGTAGTTACATAGACTTGATCCAAGAATGGGTGACAAAGAAAAGGAGGTCGGCAGTTGATCTGAGCTGACGGAATCCATACTGGCTGTCGTGGATTATACTGTGTTTTTTAAGAAATTTTAGTAATACGGTGTTTATATACTTTTTCATCACTTTAGAGACGACTGAAAGGAGAGAAATAGGCATGTAGTTGCTAGGAAGCGCTTTGGATCCTTTCTTGGGGGCGGGTTGTACTCGAGCAGTTTTCCAGTTACTAGGAAATATGCCTCTACTCTAAGATGTCTGAAACAGACGAATCACGGCAGGAGCAAGTTCTGGTGCGCATTTTTTGAGAACATTTGCTGGGATCTCGTCAAGGGCAGAGGCTTTCCTGGTATTAAGAAAAGAGCTTTTTAGTACCTTTTTAGTTTTGAAAATGATATCCGTAATTTGATGCGCGACATTGGGGTGGTTGAACACTTGGAGGTGGGTTGAGAGTAGAATTGCCAGCGAACAACGAGGCGAAAAGTTCAGGCTTGCCCAGGGCGGTAGAAACAATTTCGTCCCCTGAAACAAGAGGTGGGAACGTGCTCTAGCAAAAATTATTCCCAGCAGATTTAGCAAAAGTTCAGAAGAGTTTGCTGCCATTAGAGATTTAGAAGGTTTTGTTTTTGATGGGGTTATTAAACGAATTTTTTGCCTCGGAAAGAATGCGGACATAGCGGTTTCTTGACGGTTAAATGCTTAACGGTTTTCTTGACTGGGGGCGCCTGGTGCAGGGTAAATTGCTACGGACGTATGCGTACACATCTCCATGCAATCTAAAAGAAGTAAGGAACTCATACCCTGGGAAATTAAAGTGATTAGTGGCAGTTTCGGCACTGATTTGGGTTTCGGTGAAGAGGAGTTGAGGCCCATTAGCCTGGAGGAAATGGTGGACGGAATTCAGGTTAGAATTTAGGCCACATATATTCGAGGATATGTTAAATCTTGATGCCGGCACCCCCCGCACACCCATCTCCCTGAGATCCGAATGGAGGGGGTATTTTATCTCCGGAATCTTTTGTACAAGGAGGAGCCATCATCGTTTTTGTTTATAAGGGAAACCGACTCATAACCAGAACCGGAAACGTCCGTTTGGACTTCACCGGCCCCTTGATGTAAGAGGTGGTACCTCCTCGGGTATCAAAAAAACCTTTGCTACAACGTAAAGAAAAAGTCCACTACCACCTACCAATTATTGTTATGGAAATATATTTAGCAGATATGAAGTATATTAATATAAGGTTTGAAGATAAAATGAGTTTTATTTAGCTGCTTGGTATGTGTTTTAAATCTTCCGGCTTTTATTGGCTCCGAAAACTCAAAAGGTATTAGTAAATTATTTCTTTTTACTTCTATTTAATTATTTAAGATTTCCTCAATCGTTTTTCCTTTGTCTTAATTGTTTCTCAGATGATAATACTTTATAGTTTTATACATTTATTGTTACTTAGATATATAGATATATTACTGACAAACAAAAACCCCCCACTCCTTTGAAGAAATTTTCTCATTAGTGATTTTTTTAAAGAAAATTCAGTAAAATAAATAAAACAAAAATTAATTTTTGGTTTTATGTTTAAACCCATAAATAATATGGATTTACTGAAGGGTGAATAAAATAAAATAAAACAAATAAAATAACATTGTACGTATAATTAATATATTCGTTAACTTATAGAAGGATCACAATTTTTCATAACTTAATAAAAAAGTATCAACATTTACATTTTTCATAACTTAATAAAAAAAGTATCAACATTTACTAACATATAAGGAACTAAGTTTTATCTAATAGTCAGAAACTTTATACATTTTCTGTAGTCATAGCGTTATTGACGTAGCCCATTTTGTTGTTGTCAACTTCTGGAAGATTAACATCTTCTACCATGACAGGAGGCGGGTATATCATGGAATGGAGGAGCTGCCTGAGTTTAAATAGGCCAAAGTTAAATATATGCAGGAAAACTAGGAAAGACATCACTCCAACGCATGTTAACATGGCAGATCCAGGTTTATCCCATTTAAGAATATTGTAAATATATGGATTCCCATCTCTGAAAATCAAAAAAAAAATCAAAAATCAATAAAAAAAAGTTGCTTAATATAGTTAGTATACATGGCCTTTGTAATTATTAAAATTGAGTAAATAAACAAATTGTTTATTTATTCTAGTTTTAGTACAATACAGAACCTATTTTATTTGAAGTTATTATTTTAGTTAGAAATTTCTATACGTCTATGTTTACTGTGGAACGGTTTTACCAACTAGGGGCAACAACAGCTTTTTTTAAATATATTTCAACAACACACTACGAGGGCTTACAGCCTAAATACTATCGTACCGTGGGTGTCGACAAGGAGGAAAGAGGCAACTTGTTAATTCTGGACTTGAAGGTTTGGGGGTTCGGAGGAGAAGGAAAATATGTGCCGGCAAGGGATTCCACAACTTGGAAATCCTCGAGATATAAAGAGCGGGCATAACAAGATGTTCTATGTCTGGTGACCTAGACAGTAAAAGGGTGCATTCGCTCTGTTTCCCTGGTAGATCTGTTGGGCGCAGCAGGTGGAAGAACTATGGAAGAAAGCATCTCTGAGCAGTGCCCGTGCAGATATCTATAAAAGAGAGAAAGGTCACCAACGACACGTCGGTGGGCAAGGGATGGCAGCCTTTGGGTGAGTGTAGGGTCACCGATGAAATGTATAGCTAGCTCTCTTCTGAATTGAGTCCAGGGTAGCGAGTGTAGAAGCGGCAGCGGCACCCCAGAGGTGGGAACAGTATTCGAGGTTTGGCCTTAATTGTGAAGTGAAGTAAGGGTAAACCTCGAATACTGCTCCCACATCTGGGGTGCCGCTGCCGCTTCTACACTCGCTATCCTGGACTTCATCTCTACAGATTAGCTGGTAAAAAGTATTTGCGAGCCCGGAAGAGGAAACCTAATTTCTTAGCAGCCGCTTCTGCAATTGATGTGACATGTTGGTGCCAATTGAGATTTAGATCCACAGAAATGCCAACAAGTGAAAAGGACTTATTACTGTGAATAACTTGGTTGTTCATTGTGATGGGTCTAGGGCTGGTGTATCTCTTATGAGATATAAAGCAAGACTGAGATTTGGTGGAGTTGAATTTTACAAGATTTCTACTTCTCCAGTCGAATATTTTTTGGAGATCCACAGAGACAGAACCCTCCATGAGCCTGCGATCCTCATCTAATTGGGCTAAAAAGACAGGCTAAGAATATTGTATATTTGAGTGGAGGATGCTGTCGTCCGCGTAACTGTGAACTGGGTTGAATGTGCTAGAGAGGAGGTCATTGATGTGGAGAAGAAACAAAGTAGGGGCTAAAGCTGAACCTTGAGGGACTCCTGCATTAATTGGATACAGTTTAGAGGAATGGCTATCCACGACAACATAAATGCTCCGGTTGGAGAGGAAATTTGCTGTACAGGTACAGAGTTTTGGTGGTAGGCCATAGGCCGGAAGTTTATTAAGCAGCGCTGCGTTCCAGACCTGGTCGAATACTTTGGATATGTCTAGAGCGGCAATCTGGGATTCACCGTGTATTTCCATAGACTTGTTCCAAGAATGGGTGACAAAGGAAATGAGGTCGGCAGTTGATCTGCGCTGACGGAATCCATACTGCATGACGTGGATTTGAGACTGTGTTTTGCAAGAAATTTTAGTAATTCTGTGTTTATATACTTTTCCATCACTTTAGAGACGACTGAAAGGAGAGAAATAGGCCTGTAGTAGCTAGGAAGCGCTTTGGATCCTTTCTTGGGGACGGGTTGTACTCGAGCAGTTTCCCAGTTACTAGGGAATATGCATCTATTGTAAGATGTCTGTAAGAGACGAGTCAGGACAGGAGCAAGTTCTGGTGCGCATTTTTTGTTTGCTGCTATTAAACTTGAATTAGAAGTCCTAAAAGTGCTATAAAAGTTATTTATTTTAGTTAGAAATTTTTTACTTTAAGTATTACGGATAATTTAATTTCGTTAACGGGAATAAAAATTCTTACCTTCCAGTCCCTCCAGACAAATAATAAATAAGACTAAATATGGCATAGCAGAGTCCTAACAAGCAAGGATAAACAGAATGAAGCAGTCTTATCGGATGTGATATAATACACAAGTCTATTAACATAAGGAGAGTATTAGCACCATGTACTAAAATATTCATTGGGTCCATTCCCATCGTTTTCTCTAAAACAACAAACAGAAATTAGTATTTTATAACCCATTAATGTTTAAAAATCAAACACTGATAAAAAACAACATAGTAAATATACAATATTTATATTGATTTAATTTTAGAAATATATTTAGGGTGAGTGTAATCACATAGCCACCGAACAGCCCAGATTTAGAACCTGTTAAGCATATACGGAACTGAAGCATGCTAAAAAGAGTTCTGAGACAGCTGCCAGTGCCAGTGTTAAATCGTTTTGCCAAAGCTCCACGGCCCGTACTAGTCCCAGTATCATATCATTTAATTTCTTACGACCCAAATCGAAAACACGTAATTATTCAATTAATAATTGCTAGGTCAATAGAAAATTAAGTTATTAAAATTTGAAGAAAACTTTTTTTTAATGCGCTAGATACCATAACCCATGTGCTACGTACAAAATTTTCCTCTTGGTTGCATATAGTTTGTCAGTTTATCGCTGTATTGACCGAGGAGGGTCATTTTTCCAATTGATGTTACTACAATGAAAATATACACTTTTAAATCGCCTATTCAAACGGTCGTTAAAAAATCGCAGAAAGGGTTTACTTCAAATGAATTTTTTGCAAACATTTTAGTCGAATTAAAAACAACAGCTATTTAAACAGAAATTTAAGACTTTATTAAATATAGGTCTTACTTTATATGTTCTCCGTAACTTATTTCAGAATCTTTGTTTAAAAATCACCAATTCTGACGTTACAGAAATACTATTCCGTGACCATTTTGCGTCCGAAAAACTTTGTCTTCTATATTTACTAGATGTTGTTTAACACACATAACATTTTGTTCTTGTGCGCTCCCTTGACCTTAGAAGAGACCGATTTTGTTTCAATGCTTATATCTTTTTTTGGTTGAAATAACTTTTTAAACTATTGTCCAAAATAAAACTCAAAAATTTTCCGGAACAGTGTGATTTTCCTGGCTATTGAACTTATCCAAGCCATTTACTACAGGGATATGCGTGCCAAGTTTCATTAAAATCGGTCTATTATTTGTTCAGTTATCGTAGTGATACATATATTTGAATTTGTAATAATGGGAATAACTTGTTGTTTACCGTACATGACCGTGGCTTCAAAACCATTTCTCATTTTTTCACTTTTAACGAACATTACTCTCATGGGAATAACTTTATAATTGTTTCAAATAAATAATGAAAATATAATCGAAATAAGCACACTTGGAGAACCCAAATCACCACAACACATTTTAAAAGACCTAACGATAGATCAGTGAGGAAAGAAACATTTGCAAACGTTCAACGATCATTTTTCAAAATATTCGATTTATGCTTTGAAAATAATGGAAAGCATTTATTTTGACATATTGTGATACGTTTTTATCTATCTATTTTTATATTTATGTGACAACCGGGGTTTTATTGTTGTGTGTGTGTGTGTTAGTTTAGGGATGGCCTCGGAAGCAAAGTCCATTAGCCTCAAACTGAGGGGTTTTATTGTTAAACTGGTAATAAGAAAAGTAGATTTATTATTTGAAAAAATTACCAGAGCTTTAATTTTTTCCGGAAAAACAGAACCGAGAAGCCTTTCAAGCTACTTATAAAAGTGACATACAAGCGAGGTTTTATCCAAATCTTTTAAATTTTGAGTTACATAAGGTAATATTTAGGCCCGCTTTGGACTAATCATTTCAAGAAAATTTTGACCTTATACTAGTAGCAATAAGAATAGGTTTATTATTTTTAAAATTTTAATTTTTTTAAAGGAGAGCTTACATTTTTCCCGAAGAAAACGGGGCTGATTTTAAGACCAAAAAGGCTTTCAATACATGCATAAAAGTAACATACAAGCGAGGGTTTACCTAAGTCTTTCAATCATTTTGAGCTACATAAGATACGATTTAGGCTAGCTTTGGACTAATCTTTTCAAGAAAATTCTGATCGTAAAAAGTACCCTAAGAGAATTTTTAGTCTGTATATCACTTTCAGGTATTTAGTATTTTAAAATTACAAAACAAAATGGAAAATATACTCACCATCATACAACAAAGCCCAGTACACAATGGTGATTCCCAGAGCTAGATCAGCAGCTATGGTATAGCTCACCCAGTAAACCTTATAAAACCTCAACGCCTTTTCTTGTAAATTTGACTTGGTTTTTCTGTGGGCTATGAAGCAACCTACCAAAATACTAGCAGATATTATCGCTTGTACTGTACAACACGTAAATCCCCAGTTAGTCAGGTAAATCAACCATTTGGCTTTGAATTTGGGATTGTGCTCCCTGTCTGTAATACCGATTATTGATAATATCCATATAACTAGAAATGTCAAGGCCATAAAAAGCCTGTAAAATAGGTAAATAATGCTTGGACTGGAATCACGTTGCCACTGCAAAAAAAATAATAACAAAGGTTAATTGTATTCAGGCCATATACATATGGTATATAGTTATCAATAGACGAAAAATCACTACTATCCAGGAAAATCGGCCCAAGTTTTCCTGGAAAATTTTATGTTTTCTTTCGAAAAAATCTTATAAAATAACAAAGTGAGGGCAATCAAATTTGGTACGCTGGTTTTTGTCACAAATAGTATCCTATGTACCAAAATTCAGATCTTTATGTTTAAAGAGAAAAAAGTTAGAGGTAAATTAATTTTTAACTAATTAAATCCGATGAAACAAAGTTAAAACTTCAAAATTGATAATTATGGTAGAAGTACGAACACAAATGAAAAATACAACGCTAAATGACCAACAAGCTCCTAGATCTGTGTTTAAGTCGTTATTTTCCTTCATTTCGTTCAAATATTAACAAAAAATCTATTGTAAATAAAAAAAGTTTGGTGTAAATAGAAAAAAACGTTATACAATTGATATACTACTAGATATACCTGCTAGTCTGCCAAGTCGAGCGTGACCGAGTCGGTTAAGCCCTGTACATCTGATAGTGGAGTCCTACATGACGAGTTCTAATCCTAGTTAGTGAATTCACTTTTTAGCAATTTTTTGCAGTCTCCTTTGACTTTACCGTTATCTGATAAGATTGTTGTTATTCCGATGAATTTTTTAGCGAGTTTTTGTAAAAAAAAAAATAATTTAATAAAGAAGAGATGAAAACTTCTAAAAGTTAATTCAATTTGAATAGCATATATGGCGGTTTGTTCTTGCCCTAATTTATTGAAATCGTTCTAATTTAATACAGTCGTAGACTTTTCCCGTGACTTTACAAGTGCTTGTTTTAGTGAATGTTCTTTAAAAAATTCACTAATGAGGAGACCCCGACTTTTGAATTTAGAAAAAATTTCTTCAAATGAGCGCGAACTAGCCCCCCTAGAACCCATATCCAGGGTCAGTTTCAATTTATATATATATATATATATATATATATATATATATATATATATATATATATATATATATATATATATATATATATATATATATATATATATATATATATATATATATATATGTATGTATGTATGTATGTATCACATCGATATCTTAAAAGATAATGGGCCCATTTTGATCAAATTTGCTAATTACCTTCTTTTTGTAAGTGGCTTGCATAGGTTCGTTAGCCAGGAAAACTGGCCAAGGTTTCCCCCGAAAATTTTGTGTTTTATTTTTCGGGAAAAATGTATATCTCCGGACACAACATAGTAGGACTAACCAAATTTGGTACATGCGTTTGTATTATAAAGCGTGAACCATTTACCAAAATTTAGGTGTGTAAGTTTAAAGTCGAAAGAGTTATAGGCATTTAAAGAGAAAACTTGGGGCTTTCTGCAAAACGTTAAAGGTGCAGCATTTAGGCAACAAACTTGAAATAAATACGGATTATGTAAAGAGTAATCTGAAAACCCTTAAGGTTCAGCTTCAACCATCATTGACCTTCAGTTTATTAAAATATTTCCAGAACATTATTTTCAAATAGACCATTTCTCGGATGCTTTGGAAGTAGTTTTAGTTAAGTTTATGGTTTAACGGTCTATAATTGTTACCTAATTTTCGTAGAAAAAATTCTTTAATGAGGAGACCGTGACTTTTCAATTCTAAAAATATTTCTTCAAATGAGCGCAAACTAGGCCCCCTAGGGTCCATATCCGGGTTTACTTTCTGCTAACATATATACAGAGTGACGCATTTCTACAGTAAAGCTCCATATAATTGTTATTATGCAAGATACAAGAAAACATTGTATATGTTACTTATAGGGTGTCTTGAGCTGCACCCTATAAAATTATTTTGACAATCACAGGGGGCCCATAAGTTGTTGGCGTTACCTACAATTTTTTTTGAACATTTCTTATTACATTTTTGCATGTTTCATAAAAATAAGTGCATGTTTGTAAAAAAATCGAGACGCAGTAAGTGCGTTTTGGTAGCGAATTTTCATAAAATGCTTCAAAATTCAATAACCCAATTTGCTATTAACCTAAGATTCGTCGGCTAGGAAACGAGTTTTTTTCGGAAAATGTTTGTAGTTCATTGATTGTTGTTGCCCTTACTTGGTGAAACTTGTCCATACTACATACAGACTTGGAGACTACTTCTCTGGCTTCACTGTTGGTTTTTGTAGGTGAAGGACGTAGCCAGCACGTGAGCTAACTGGAGCAAGTGGCCCTTCGAATTCTGGATGTTCTAGGATGTTCTTCAATGCTTCTGTGACTATAGTTTCGCTGCTTGACAGCATTCTCAGACAGATTAGAATTGTAGTTGTCATGATTTCGTACTAATTCAATTCTAATCTGTCTGATAATGCTGTCAAGCAGCGAAACTATAGTCACAGAAGCATTGAAGAACATCCTAGAACATCCAGAATTCGAAGTGCCACTTGCTCCAGTTAGATCACGCGCTGGCTACGTCCTTCACCTACAAAAACCAATAGTGAAGCCAGAGAAGTAGTCTCCAAGTCTGTATGTAAAATGTTTATAGATTTTCAAACAATAAGTTATTTTGATTAAATATGGTAAATTTTTTCTACTATATAGGTTATATCGGTGACCAAATTGATGCCTGCTTGCATTAAAAAGACACATTTGCTATTAAAAACATTTTTATGTAAATTCACTTCCACAACGCACTTGCTGCGTCCAGACTTTTATTTGTTAGTAAAGGAAATAACTCAACCTCGTGACTACTTTTACTGGATAGCGCATGGTACGTTCCATACAACACTAAACTCATCTCCAGCCACAGGAAAAGTACTTGTAAAACTATTCAGCCTTTACAATTGTTTTGTGACATAAATTTCAGACAAGAAAAAACGTTTCTGTAATATACAGCGGGAAGTTGTGGTACTTGGTGGATGTAATGACCAGGTCTCAGTGGTGAAGAGTCGTTCTTTAGTACTGAATATTCATATTCAATAAAACGTTTTACAACAGATTTATTGCCGCTTTTAAGTGTTTGCTATAAAACAGCCACTTCGACAGTTCTTTGAACAATCAAAAGGAAAAGAATACTCTGAATTATAACCGTCTAACGCCTTCAGTAGATTAGTTCAATCATTATAAAAGACGGTATGCATTTGTCTGAGAGTCCCACCCAGGTTTGCAACTCTGCACTATCCAAGTCTGCATTTCTACTACTACAACCTTACGAGGACCGGAAAAAAGTGTTAAAACTATTTATTTTTTACTTAAGCAATCTGCAGTGGCGTACCAAACCGAAGATATATTCCCATAACACTCTTGTCTTTGTATTTTACTAACATTCTTGGTGGTAAATCAGTTTATATAAATTTGGAATCTTTTATTTATTTGGAACAAATCGTGTCAGGTCAGGTCAGCTCAGGTTAGGACTGAGTTGGGAGTTGTTGATGATAGTTTTGGTTTTCTTTTCAAGATAAGTTGTAGGGTCGTTAGGAATTTGTTTGTAGTCTGTGCTGTTTAGTAGGGTAAACGATACAGTTATTGGCCATTTGTACGAATATTAAGGTTACAGCGCTCCTTCTTGTATATTAATCAACTAGGAAAACTGTAGTCGCACAGTATAATATAAGATATATTATTTTTGATGATAACATACTTTTTTTTGACTTAAACTGTTCAAAAAAGAATAAAAAATTCTAAATTGTTGACCAACTCATAAAAGTAGTGATTGGCCATAGGCATATAGTGATTGGCCTAACATCTCTTACAGTGATTGTCATACCCTTCGATGTCAGCTGTAAACAATTAATTTTCTATGGGAATAATAAACAAACATCATGCAACAATTTATTTTTCAATTAATGGAAATTTTTAAGCACGATTTACAATGAAATATAGTAGAGTTTGATTTATGTAAATTCATTTTCCTTATACAATTCAGATGAAAAGCTCTGGTGCAGGATCTACATTTTATACCAATATTTGATTCATTCATATTGTTGGTGCAAGTAAAACATAAGCCGTTAATTTTTCTCATTATCTTCTAAGCTCAAACCACAAGTCTCTTGTGCATTCTCTAACCTAACATTGGATAAAATATGTATCCTTGAACTTGTACCATCTTGAGAACTGTATTCATTCTTGGTGTCACTGCTACCAAAAAGATGTTTGGTGGCTTGTTGTATTCTTAAAAGTTGGTATTGTTGGCTGCCCGATGTGTTCTCTTCATCATCAAACTCACGTCCTATGTTTTCCCTATTTCTTATATTTTCATTCACATCGTCATGTGGATTTGACGCTTCTGATCTACATTTGTTTTTACTCTTAAAATATTGCTTTTTAACATTTTTGTTTTCTAATTTCTTGAAGTTCTCTGCTGTTTTCCTCAATTTATTCTCAAGCCTTTTAACTTTCCTCTCTTCTTTCTCAGTTTCTTTCTCTTTTTTAGTTTGTTCCTTATCACTCATGATTTTCTTCCATTGAGTTGATGTTAAGACAAACGGAAGTCTTTCGCTTTGCCTCTTACCCTTTCTCGCAGGAGTTTGAGGCCACTGTAAGAATGTATCAAGACTTACATCTGCTGAAGTATTTTCAGTATCTACAGAGGCCATGGTTAAATGGTCTATCTTATATAAACAGGAGTCCGTTGTAGGGCATATTCCGGAAGCATTATGATCACTCACAAGTTTTCCAGATTGACATGGTTGTGTTAGTTGAAAAATGTCACCGTTATAATCTTCGAAAACAATTGGTATTTCTTCTATATTGATATTTCTCAAGGTAAGGGTTGAGTCATTGTTTTCCAAATAGGTATCGAGGTTTGCTGCGCTGGTTGATTTTAGCCTAGCACTAATATCAAGTCCGTCTGTGCTTTCTCTGGCTATTGGTGATGCATGAGTTTCCTGTGACAATTCATTAGGATTGATATGTGTGGGATTTATTTCTTCTACCGATACTTCAGAAATGTCTTCTTTTGGTTTGAATCTCTTCCACATACTGTACAGCATACCGAATTCTTCTGAATGGTTGTTGATGCAATGCTGTCCTTTTTGAAATTCATTAATATAATTTTCACCAACAATTTCTTTAAATGCTGGATACGACAGGACGTATTTTTTTTTCAAACCAGTTTGTTCGTATGTATTGACTTTAGCAGCTCCCAAACATTTTGTGACGTCTATCGCATTTGGATTCCATGGGTACAAGCCACAAGCTTTAAACCCATTTTGGATGATAGTTGACTTTGCAACGTTTTTGATAACATTTTCAAGAACTGTTGCAAAGTGCTCTTTGCTTAATGTTTCATTGGTATGGTCGCGTCTCCACTCAACTACTGCCTTCTTCCAACCATTTTTTATCGGTTTGAAGGCTGCCACATCAGCAGGCTGAAGAATTCGTGTGGCATTGGGATAAAGGCAAATCAGTATAATTTCCAGTTGACTACAAAGTTCACTTAGTTGATAGGTTAAGTGTGTGCTGTGCCCGTCTACAAAGAGAATGATGGGAAATTTCACATTATGTTTTTTTAAATAGGGGTGCAGTACGTTTGAAATATATTCATAAAATATCTCAGCACGCATCCACCCAGAATCACTCAAGCCAACTCCCCATTCATCAGGAACTGATTTAGCGATATTAGCAGGCAACCGTTTATAAGGGTAAATCACCATTGGTGGTGTAACTTTACCAGATGCAGTGAAAGTAAACATTACTGTAATTGCTGTTTTGGACGGCGCGTGTTCAACCTCATAAACATTTCTGCTTCCTCTTGGAGCAAGAACTTTTGTATTTTTCGGACACAAGTTAAAACATGTCTCATCTCCGTTGAGTATTCGTTCTGGGTCTTTTAATATGCCTTCCAGATCTTTTGACTTTAGATAATCATAAATGTTACCAAACCACTTTTTAAGGTCTGATACTGAAATGGTTGCACTTGCGGCAGTAACTGCCTCAGATATACGTATTGTTACCTCTGGATGACGACGAAGAAAGGCTTTGTACCAACCATCTCCTGGATGATTTCTTATAAATGGATTGGGACGTGGATTTTTCTCTAAGAATAACCTTACTGATTCTTGCAAGTCCTCTTTGCGACGAGGAAATCCTTTCTTGTGGTTCTCGAATACCCATTTAACCAGAAGTTCTTCTTCATTGGGTGTGAGAATAGGATTCGGACCTAAATTTGACTTGATAAATTTGGTACTTCTCCTGAATTGCAGGGTTGCTCTTGGAACCTTAAAATATCTTGCTGCTCTTCTGATTGAGGTTCCTTTCTTGATTAGTTCAAGAGCTTTTTCAATATCCTGATCACAATATTTTTTTGTATATTTGTCACCCACTCTGACTTTTGGCATCTTTTGTAAACCTACAAATATACAAGTAATATAGTGATTGGCCAGTAAAGATGTCAGAGATTGGCACCTGGCCAACGACTGTTTAAAGAAGGTTTAAAGTCTGTATTCCCTCGAAAAGCATTTGAGATTAATGAAACAATTTATTTAGTTGAAGTTTTATTGTAAAACTACCCGTTAATATATATTACAGTCATTGGCAGGAGTGGCCAATAACTGAATTTATTGTAAATGTCGTGTATAGTGATTGGCCTGCTTAAATTTCATAAGTAATTTTAGGTTAGAGACATAAACAGTTTTTTCGAACACCCTAACTTCAAATTATAGTCCCTATACTGTTATAATCATTTGTTCCAAGCATACGAATAAAATAATCACTTACCTGATACACAGTGACGCTAAGCAAATGCACAAGCAACGTGCTGAATATGGAATAACTTCAAACAGGCACAAGGAAAAGACCGCCAACGACATTCACCGCTGCCAACATATCAAAGTACTGTGATCAAAGCAACAAACGGTGTTGTCACTTTGAACTGAAACAATCACATTTCGCTTAAAACGACGACAATGCTTGTTATTTTAAAAGAAAGTCGAATGGCCAATCACTGTAAGTATATTTTATAGTGGCCAATAACTGTATCGTTTACCCTATATTGTCCATCTTTTGTATATAGTCTGTTTTGTCGAGTATGACTGTAGCGTTGCCTTTGTCTGCTGGTAGGATTATAATTTCTGTGTTTCAGTTCAAGTCTCTGATTGACTGTCGTTCGTGAACAGAAAGGTTAGAAGGTTGAGGTTTGGCAGAACGTAATATCCTGGCGATGTCATGTCTCGTAATTTCAGCTTCGTCAGTCGGAAAGTGTGTTATATCTTGTAAATGGCTCCAAAACAGGAGCCGAAACGTCGAGTTTTAGTAAATTCTGGACGCGGTTCAACCCGAGAACCAAGTGTATTTCACATTAAAGACCGTGGAAATCTTTCATGGATTTTAATTAAACACGTTTCGTAAGATTTGTAAGAATCTTTGAAGGCGGCGGTGTCTGTTTATTTATTTATATATTTATTTACTTATTGATTAATTAATTTTATTTATTTATATATTTATTTTCTTTATTTATTTATTGGAAACCAAATTGCAGGATAAAATCTCAATTAATGTCTCTTACCATTGAATAAAAGTTTAAAAAAATGCAATTACAATTATTCCTTGCATGCAACATATTATTTTAAGCAGAATTAATAATTGCCCTGAAGCTAATGACAATCAAGCTTAACCTAATCAATACAAAACCTCAGAAACAAGCATGTGTACAATTTAGTCACAATGTGGTTGTCGCAACTTCCTAACACAGTAATAAAATTATCTCACTTGTTAAAGACATAATTCAACGATTTCCACATTATATTCATTGGATTGTTAGTGTGTTTCCGGAACTCTTTGAAAGTTATTAAATACCAGATTAAATGAGTATTTGCAAAAATTTCTGATAATTTCCTAACGACAAATTGGTTTTAAGGACTAACTACAGAGGATGCATCATATTAACCGACAAGTACTATTCTTGGAAGCTTTAATATTAGCAAGAAAACTCTAGCTGTATCTTTGGATCTTGAAAAGTCTTTCGATGCAGTTTGTCATGAAAAGTTGTTAAATAAATTTGAGTTGATTGGGATAAGAAATCATACGTTGTCACTTTGTGTTGAGTGAAAGACAAATGATCACGTGTGGTATACCCCAAAGAAGAATTCATATATTTTCACCTCCTGGGACACTTGTTCTATGAGCTGCTTTGTCCTTTTGTAGAACTCTAATACAATGGAAAAACTGGTTTGAGTAAGGAGGGAAGAAGGGGCTACACCAACAAGCAGATCCTTAAACCACAGACAGCCAGGCAGCCCTTAAGGTACTAAGTAGCCCACGGGTAAGTTCCAGGCTGGTAAGTGAATGCCTAGACGAGACGAGCGACCTGGCTGGGCAGAATAAAGTCACCCTCCTCTGGGTGCCGGGTCACTCGGGGGTCAAAGGCAATTAAGAAACTGACAGTCTCGCGCAGGGTCAGCAGAATCATTTATGGGTCGAGAACCGGTTCTGGGCGTGACAAAGAGCCCTGCCAGGGGAGCCATTAAGTCCTGGGTCAGAAACCAACACAAGGTGTACTGGGCAGACTGTCCAGGGCTCAGACGAGACGAGCGACCTGGCTGGGCAGAATGAGGTCACCCTCATCTGGGTGCCGGGTCACTCGGGGGTCAAAAGCAATTAAGAAACTGACAGTCTCGCGCATGGTCAGCAGAACCATTTATGGGACGAGAACCGGTTCTGGGCGTGACAAAGAGAACTGCCAGGGGAGCCATTAAGTCCTGGGTCAAAAACGAACACAAGGTGTACTGGGCAGACTGTCCAGAGCTCAGACATGGGAAGTCAGTAATTGATGAACCCAGTTCAAAGAGTTCTGTGGAGCCGCTAAATCTTGGCAGAGGACAGCTCAAAAACACAACAGGACTCTTGACGGGACACATGACCGTCCAGAAATACCTGCATAAAATAGGGCAGTTTGAGGGGGACCTGGCATGCAGACTCTGCGGCGAGGGGGAGGAATCAGCCCAGCACATCTTGTGCGTGTGTAAAGCTCTGGACCGCAAAAGACAACTGATCTACGTCAGCCTAGACCGGAGACAGCGCAATATAAAACTTCACCCTACCAATTGCTGTGCAGACTAGTTTAAGGCACAGTGATTTTGAATGGTTGGAGTAGAAAAGACAAAGGGCATGCGCAATAAGCCAAAGGCTGCAGTGCTATTGGGGCGACAAAGACGGCGACGATCCCCGAGGAAGAAAAAAGGCTATACATTGGAGATGGTGGTATATTTTGAATGTTAAAATAATTATAGATGACGAATGGGTTCATGGCCTTTGAGCAATTTCTGCAGACTGTGGTTTTTTAACCGACTTCAAAAAAAGGAGGAGGTTATAAATTCGACTGTATTTTTTTTAAGGTGTGTTGCCTCAGAACTTTTTTCTAGGTGAACCGATTTTGATGATTCTTCCTTTATTTTAAAACTAGTGCCTATCATGTGGTCCCATATAAATTTGATCAAGATCTGATCAGAAGTTTTTGAGTTATCCTTAATGAAGTCGGTTTTCTATTTTTTTTAATTATTATTCTGACTCGACTTAAATGTTTTTGTAAACCGTATAATGTACTCTCTCTAGGTATTCTATTTTAAAAGCTGTCGCTATGTTTTTTTCGGTCACAAAACGTCCAATTAAGGTGAAATACTTCCTTCTTTGGTGGTCCTAGCCCCATTTTTGAACTGTTTTGGTACAATGAGCAATTATTTGTTCCACATTAAAAAGAAGAACGGTGTCCCTACCCCGCGTATTACTTTTTGCTCCCATTGGCATAATAAGGTAAAAAAAAGAAAATAAGGATGAAAACAAAAACAATTATGTACCTATTTCTAAAGATGAAAATGCAGCTTGACATAAAATTAACACGAGTCATTAATCATGTAATTGACAGCGGTTTTGAATTATGTTATTTTATGTTTTGAAATATGTCTTTCGTATCTCAAATAAAAATAATTGTATTTTAATGATGATCTACTGGTATATTCATCAAAACTGTCAAGTGCAATTTCCTGTATTTATTCCTCAATCTTTAATTGAAAAGCTGTTCCTATTTAAATGCAGAAACTTGCAACTTGTAACTTGCCAATCGTCAACTTGTAGCAATTCTTCCTGTTTCTCATTTACCGGCTAAATTAGATCTTGCGCAATCACTTTTGATAGTAAAATGTTTTCAGGAATCAAGTGAAATGTATTACTTAGGTATATATTACAAAAAAAATATCTAGATTATGCAACACGTACGAGGATATATAAGAAAGTAATAAAACTGGTTTTGTAATTTTATCGTCTGCAGAATATTAAACTTTTCAAAGCGGTTTACAAAACGTTTATTAGTGTTGCATTTTATACTCATGCTGCTATTGCGCCAGCTTATGACAGTTTCCATCAAGAAATGACTGAAGCTGTCAATTTTAGTCAGTTGTTTTAAACGGTTTTCAAAGTAGCAGCGAATTCCATAGTGGTATGGAAAAACGGAAACAGAATTATACAGATGCGTCGTGTGCTGTAAAAGTAATGAAAATAAGTAACATATTTTCTCAAAATAACCTGTTTGAAAATGTACAAAAATTTCCCGAAAATAAACTTAAAACGTTTCCGAGAAAACTCGTTGCCTAGCTGACGAACCTTAGTTTAATAGCAAATTGAGTTAATGAATTTTGAAGCATTTAATAAAAATTCTCTACCAAAACGCACTTACTGCGTCTCGATTTTTTTACAAACATGCATCATATTTCGATGAAAAGATGCAATAAGCAATGTTCAAAAAAATTGCAGGTATCACCAACGACTTATCCGCCATCCTGTGATTGTCAAAACGGTTTTATAATAAGATGCAGCTGAAGACACCCTATAAGTAACGTATACAATGTTTTCTCGTTTCTTGCATAATAACAATTATATTGAGCTTTACCGTAACTAAACTAAAACTACTTCCAAAGCACCAGAGAAAGTGTCTATTTGAAATGAATTTTCTGGAAATATTTTATTACAAAGAAGGGCAATGATGGCTGAAGCTGAAACTTAAGGGTTTGCAGAACACTCTTTACATAATCCGTATTTCCTTCAGGTTCTTTGCCTAAATGTTGCCACTTTTGACGTTTCGAATCGCGACTTTTTTGTCTTTGAACTTACACACCTACATTTTGGTAAATGGTTCACCCTTTTTATATATATATATATATATATATATATATATATATATATATATATATATATATATATATATATATATATATATATATAATTGAAACCGTATGGGTTCTAGGGGGCATAGTTCGTGCTCAATTGAACCATTTTTTTCTAAATTCAAAAGTCGGGATCTCCTCGTTAGAACAAGCACTTGTGAAGCCACGGAAAAGTCTACGACTGTATTAAATATGGAACGGTTTTACTAAGTTAGGGCAAGAACAAACAACCAGATATGCTATTCAAAATGAATTAAGTTTAAAACTTCCATCTCCTCTTTATCAAATTATTTTTATACAAAAAGTCACTAAAAAATTCGTCGGAATAACAACAATCTGATTAGATAACCGTGAAGTGAAATGAGACTAAAAAAATCGATAAAAAGTAAAGTCACTAACTAGGATTAGAACTCGTCATGTAGGAGTCGATTATGCGATGTGCTGACCTTAGCACACTTAGCTACGCTCAACATGTATGTACTAGCAGGTATATCCCATAATATATGTTAATTGTTCAACGTTTTACCATCTACACAAAACAATTTTGATTGTTGGCTTATATTTTAACGAAATCAAGGAAAATAACGACTTAGACATATATCTAGGAGCTTGTTAGTCATTTATTGGAGTATTTTTCATTCAGATTCGTACTCCTGCCATAATTAACAATTTTGACGTTTGGTTGCCCGCACTTTGTTATTTCCGGATATATATATATATTTTTTTCGAAAGAAAACACAAAATTATATTTATTATATATATATATATATATATATATATATATATATATATATATATATATATATATATATATATATATATATATATATATATATATATATATAAATTGAAACTGATCCTGGATATGGGTTCTAACGGGCCTACTTCGCGGTCATTTGAAGAAATTTTTTCAAAAGTCAAAAGTCGGGATCTTCTCAATAGTGAATTTTTTTAAAAAGAAAATTCACTAAAAATAATAATGCGAAAAATTTATATAAGCATTCAACGGCTTGAACAATCAAAATGTTTATGTTTGCAAGTTATATTACGGTTGGTAGTAAATGCAGAAAAAAAAATGAAAGATATGGATGGCATTTAGCGTTGCCAAATTCTGGATATAATTGACCTTTTTGAGCTGATATGTGGTGATTGGGGAGTTGACCATACTTTTAATAAAGCAAGACAAAGACAAACCTGTTGTGCCTTATTAAAGCATTCTTAAGAATAATATCAAGCCTGTAGTAATTGTTAAACCAAAAATTAGTCTCAAGCTGTAAAGGCGACAAAAGCAGATATTCTAAAATAGGTCAATCCAGCTGATGCTGGTATTCGGCTGACTAAAGTGAAGCATATTCAGAACGGAGCTCTTCTTGTTGGGTGTGGACGTGGCGAGGATAACGAGAAGGTCAAGAGATTAGTGGAGGAACGGCTGTCTATGTCATATACTGTGAATGAACTCAAAAGGATTCATCCCCGTATAAAAATTGTTTAGATATCAAATGACTTTGACGAATCAAATTTTATGAACTGTTTTGTGATAATGAATGCTGGTCTTTTGAGCACTGGTTCTTCATGACGGTTACTAAAATTTTGGAATACGAAAAAAAAAGGAATGACAGATTGCAAACTTTGATAGAGTTGGATATACTATCATATAATAAGGTTCGAGGAGCTGGACGTGTGTTTGTTGGTTATGATAGCTGCTCTGTCTTTGACACGGTGGAAATTTCGAGGTGTCACAGGTGCAGCCGTTTTGGGCACATGTCCAAATTCTGCAGGGCCAGTAAATGTTGTCCTAAGTGTACGGGTGATCACGAGTTATTGTATTGTGCAGAGACCGTTGTTAAATGTATTAACTGTATTGAGTCCGGCGCTGTAAGCTCTGAGTGTGACCACGCAGCATGGGACCCTAAATGTCCGGTCTATTTTAAGGCTTGTAAGAAGTTGAGAGTTGATCTTCTGTTTTTGGCATAGCAACCATCTGCGACATCTTCTGTTCCTTCTGCAAATCGTTGCGATCCTTCATCTGATTATCGGTCGCAGTCTAATGGTCTTGTTTTATATTACCAAAATGCTCGCAGTGTGGTTAATAAAATGAGGAATCTCTTGAATTTACCCGGCTCTTCCTCTTTCAACTTTATCGCACTGCCTGAAACGTGGCTTAGGCATGACGTTCTTGATGGGGAATTATTTTGTGATCGCTTTTTAATTTTTAGAGAGGACAGGGAGTTTGGTATTGTAGGCGTATCTAGGGGCGGATGGATACTTCTTGCAGTTACTAGGCAATATCATGCTATCAAGGTTTCCTTCCCATGAGGTCTGCTATGACTTATACCTACTGTTGAGATTTTGTGTGTTAGGGTTACCTGTGGCCATCGTCCTCTATATATTTTTGTTTTCTACATTTCTCCGGCATCTCCCTGTTATGTGGATGATTGACTTCTTCACTTAATGTTGTCTTTGGAGTTTATATTTTCTCATCGTATTCTGATTATCGGTGACTTTAACATACCTGGGTATTCGGATGCGTTTGAAGGGGGAAGGTCGAGCTTCATTAGTGTCCTGACTGCTCTTGATGAATTCGTATCACTCCTTGAATTATCCCAGTCGAATATGATACGTAATGATCGCAATGGTATTCCTGATTTGGTGTACAGTGGGCAAGATTGTGAAGTTTCTAGATAGGAAGATGTGCTCCTTACTGAGGATGATTATCATCCACCCCTAACAGTAACTATAAAGGTTGTGAACTCTAATAATTATTCTGGACACAAGAAAAATGCTGAGCCAACTTATAATTTTAAACGATCTGACCTTAGAGTACTATATGAACGACTCTCCTTTGTGGACTGGTCTCCTTTACTGGCACTCGACGATATCGACCTGGCTTGCTCACAATTATATTATATTCTTTATGACACTTTTGATTCTTATGTTCCAAAGTCCACTTCTAGATCTTCTAAGTACCCTCGTTGGTTTACTAGGGAGGTGGTGAAGCTGTGTATGCTAAAAACTTAAAGTCGGTCAAGATATAAACGTTCTGGGAAGTCGCCTGACTATGATGAGCTTAAGAGTTTAAGGTCTCAGCTTAAGGATTTGTTAAACAGTGAATATAATAATTACTTCCTGAGCTGGAAAAATTCAGTCTTTCATAACTCAAAGAAATTGTGGTGAGTTTTAAATTCCAAGAGACAACATAATTATCTTCCCAAAGCAATAGAATATAATGGTCTCAACTTGCATCAGTCTACCGAGATTGCTAATAGTTTTGCTATCTATATCCAGTCTATATATGTATCTTAACAACCCACACTTGTACCTCAGTCTGGGGTAAATACCACCTTGGAAAATTATGACTATACTTCATTACAAATAGTAAGTTTTCTTCTTTCAGTCATATGACGTCTGGTTCTGACCTAATCCCATCATCTATTTTAAAGGATTGTGGAACCGTTTTCGCTTACCCCTTACAGGTTATATGTGATCTATGTTTAAAAAACTGTAGAAATGCATTATTGTGGAAGATAGCGAAATATTGCCCAGTTTACAAGGATAGTGATAAAAGGTTTGTAGATAATTATAGGCAGATATCGTTATCCTATAATTTCCTTAAAGCTTTGGAAATGTTATTAAACAGGCATATATTCTTCCATATAAAGAGCTTCATCACTTCTTCTCAGCACGGCTTCATGCCAGGCAGATCAGCAGTTACAAATTTAGTTTGCGCTACGCAATACATTGCAAAAGCTTTAGATAATCGTAATCAAGTCGATGTCATCTACACTGATATGTTAAGGGCATTTGACCGCATTAATCATGCTATTCTGTTACATAAACTAAAAGCATTTGGCTTGTCTGAATCACTCCTAAAACTGATTGCGAATTACCTTATAGACAGGAAGCAATATGTAGTTGTGCATGGCTGCAGTCCTTCAGGGGTCGATCTTAGGTCCTTTATTTTTGAATCTTTTGATTAACGATCTCGTTGGTGGATTGAGAGTTGCTCAGAATTTTAGCAGTTTCACATATATAGATGACTGTGTTTGTAATTACTCTTCACTCTTTATTTTTTGTTGCAATTTTTTATCATTTTTCTGTTTCAATTAAATTTTTTTATCTAATTGTAAATTATGGTTTAAAAAAAATTACTTTAGTTTTAATTTTAATTTTAATTTTATCTTCTTCATTGTACATAAGAGTTTTTTTTTGCTTTATTGTAAAATTCACACATTTGTTTTTTTTTGCACTTACTTGTCGGTTATTTCTGTATTTCCTACCCAATAATTAGGCTTGTCCTGTTGGGTAATGTAAAAGTAAATAAATAAATAAATAAATGCCTGTTCTCTTAAATTAAGTAAATCAAGTATACATTTACAACTATTTGTAACTATATTACAATTTTTTTTAGAGTAAAACATATTCCTTATGGTGTTTGAATAAACTAATAGAAAGGAAAACCTTTTTTTTAATTTGAAAGGGAGAAACAAGGAAGGGATCTTGAAGTTTGATGTGTTTTCCTTGTTTGGCAATTTATTTTACACTAAAAAAAGTAATTACCACTAGACGTTGAAAAACTACCATGTTGGCTGGCCGCCATTTTTACATACTTGACTTTAGCAATCAATAAAGGCCGAATGAACACTGCTGAAGTCCATTTTCAAGCACTTTCCAGCTCGAGATTTGGTCAAACGATAAAGGTTTTACCTATACCTTTTTGAAAAAAAATTGTCGCCATTTTAAGATGAGTAGGTTTTATTTGTTTTTTCGAAGTACATTACAAAATGCTGTAGTGACAAGAACGGCATGTTTTTGCTACCATGGTCACAAATTTTCATAAAGTTCAAAACACTAACTCCTTAAATGGCTGGACAGGGAAGCTCGTTGTGTTCGTGTTGGATAAGTTTAAAATGTTCCTAATTATGTACTTATAAATCTCCATTTTTTTCTAGGACAAATTGTTCTATACCAAGAATAAAGGGATGCAAGATTTTGACGTCCGTCTCCTTGTTGAAACAATGACCACTTTCTCTTAAACCACAACCAAAGATTAACGTGTCGTTATTTATATGGTTTCTACATCAGACATGTCTTGTTTGATCAAATAATAATGGCAGTTATTTTTTTTAATAAAAAGTCGCCGCCGTTTTGAAATGAATGGATTTGGCAATAAATAACAAGATATGTTATTTTTGAGTTTTTAAATGATGTACAAAACATATTCTATATACTAATTTTTTAAATTAATAACAAGAATACTATCTTTTTGAAAATTAAAAAAAAAAGCAATCGGTCCAGCTGGATTTTTAACCACTACATTCTAATGTTGTATGTATCAGAATTAAAGTTGTTAGCTCAAAACGTTTTGAAGTTACAATGTTTACAAAATCGTTGTAGATACAAACAGATTGGTCGTCATTTTGAAAAGCTCGACTTTAGCGAAAAAATAAATCGAGATTATAAATAAATACGACATTTCTCAAGTCTATTTAAAAATACTTTTCCTATTCGGATTTGATCGAATAATAACGGTGGTAAATTAAAAAAATTCTGGACGCAGCAAGTGCGTTATGGTAGTGAATTTTCATAAAAATGTTTTTAATAGCAAATATGTGTTTTTTTTTCAGAAAGCAGGCATCAAATTTGGTTACCAGTATAACCTATATAGTAAAAACAATGTGCCATGTTTCATCAAAATAACTTTATTGTTTGAAAACGTACAGAAATTTCCGAAAGTAAACTTAAAATGTAACCGAAAAAATCCGTTTCTTGGTCAACCTTATAGGTTAATAGCAAATTGAGCTTTTCAAATATGAAGCATTTAATCAAAATTCGCTACCATAACGCACTTGCTGCGTCCAGAATTTCTTAACTTACAAACATGCATTATATTTCGATGGAAAATGCAAAAACATAAGGCGTTTTCCACTAAATTTTTTTTTATTTATATCACCAACGACTTATGGGCCACCCTGTGATGGTAGCAATAATTTTTTAAGGTGTAGCTCAAGACACCGTATAATTAATGTATACAATATTTTTCATATCTTGTATAATAACGGATATATTGAGCTTTATTGATTTTTTACGAAAATTCTACAAAAATTATATACCATTAAACGATAAATTCTATAGCTAAGGCTACTGCCAACCATCAGAGAAAGGGTCTATTTGAAATGAATTTTCTGGAAATATTTTAGTAAAATGAAGGACGATGACGGCTGAAACTAAGACTTCAGGGTTTGTAAAACATTCTTCTTAAGACATTTTCTTTCCAGAGCCCGTATTAGATTCAAGTTCTTTGCCTAAATGTTGCGAATTTTGACGTTTTAAATTCTCACTTTGACGTTTTGAGGAAAACCCCAATTTATTTTTCTTTAAATGCCCATAACTTTTTTGTCTTTTGACCTACATAGCTAAATTTTGGTAGGCACTTCACCTATAATGACATAAATCAGCATACCAAATTTGGTTGCTCTTACTTTGTTAATTCCGGAGATATAAATTTTTTTTGAAGGAAAACCCAAAATTTTCCGGGAAAACCTGGGCCGATTTTGTTGACTAACGAACTTATCCAAGCCATTTGCAAAAGGAAGGTATTCACCAAATTTGATCAAAATCGATTTATTATTTTTTGAGTTATCGGTGTGATACATATATATATATATATATATATATATATATATATATATATATATATATATATATATATATATATATATATATATATATATATATATATATATATACAGGGTGTCCCTCTAACAATGGGCCAAACCCATATATTCGGATAGAACATCAAAAATTAAATAGACTTTCATTAATACGTTTTGTCCGATTGTTGCTTGTTTTCGATATACAGTGTGTTAAATTTGACTTTGAAAAAAATTAAATCGCTCGTTTTTCTGCTAATTACTGGAATATTGATTTGGAACTTTGTAATAGGGGGTTATCGAGGATGCCGCTTCCAACCGTGATACCTATTTTGAGCTACATCATAGTTGGCGCCACCTACACTAAACCCGAATGTTTTACAGGGGCATAACTTTTTCGATGATCAATTTTCTGCAAATCTGTTCAGAAAAACTGAAAACTACTAATTTTTTGTACGAAAAAGGTATACTTAGTTGAAACTCATAAAGTGAGTGGTTACCGAGATATTGCGGTTTTAATAATGGTGTGCATTGAAAATCTCTCAAATCTGAAATTTTATTCTGGCCCAGAGTTCATCTCTGGAGTTACAAACATTATTGTGTATGTACCAGTTGTTTCAAGTAACCCCAATGGAAAATTCTAGAGGATTGAGGTCGGCGTATTTTAATCATAATTTTCTAATTCTAAATCAATTCCTAAAAATTGGGAAGTTTCTCTGGATTTAATTCGATTTCATAGAATAAGTATGTTTTTGGCAAATAAAAGATGTATTCCTGTGGACATATCACGGCGCTAATAACTATAGCAGTTGATTGGCCGGGTCAACAACTGTCAATGAAGTAGATGAAATATCTTTTGTTTTTCGTTTTCATAGGGATGTCATTTGCGTAACACAATAAACATAATCTGTCAATTTTGACAAGCACATGGTTTTTCAATTAAGAGCAGTAGGTAGTTATTATTTCTGAAATGCCTCGCCATAATGAGTTTAGCAATATTGAGAAGAGAGATATGATCTGCGTTTATGCGCAATCAAACTTCCGTAGCCACCAAGCCGCCGCCAGATACTTGGAATTATATCCTAGTCGTAGACAACCAAATCACAAGACCTTTAGAAGATTATACGATAAATTAGGTATGTAAAAGAGTAATATGCACTCATTGCCATTGATTATTTCTGAAACGAAAGTTTTGACAAAATTCACACCTGAGGGCTGGAAAAATCGTGAAATACACATTTTGTTACACGGATGCGTATCATCTCGTCCTAATGTATTCGTAGGTGAAACTGGTTCTTTCAATTCGAAGTCGGAAGTTAGTGGACCAAGACGTCCTGTACATCAAGAGGAAGAGATATTAGTACGCCTTGCAGAAGATCCGGAAACAAGCGTAAGACGCCTCTCTGCAGCAACTGGAATAAATAAATCAAGTATTGGTAGACTTCTCAGAAAAGAAAAGTTACATCCTTACCACTTCACACAAGTGCAGAATCTTTTACCTCTAGATTTTCTATCTAGATTGGATTTTTGTGAACGCATTCGTCGGTATCAGAATGACGATCCGTTTTTCTTCAACAACATTCTATTCACTGACGAAGCGACATTCACAAGAAGAGGAGTTTTCAATTTCAAAAATGCTCACACATATGACAGCAGCAATCCTCATTTGACGCGAGAACACCATTTTCAACATGAGTTCTCCATTAATGTCTGGTGTGGCATACTAGGCGACGTGTTGTTGGGACCAATAGAACTTCCTGCAAGGCTCAATGTGGAGAATTATTCAATTTTCTTGAGAGATCAACTTCCTATTCTCTTCGAAGATGTCCCTCTAGACGTGCGCAGGAGATTATGGTTCATTCACGACGGGGCACCTGCCCATTATGGACTTCCTGTCAGAGAATTTCTGAACCAAAATTATCCGCGCCGATGGATAGGTCGAGGTGGAGATTTTCCTTGGCCTGCACGTAGCCCCGACCTCAATCCTCTAGATTTCTTCCTCTGGGGTCACTTGAAAGAATTAGTATACAAGAATATTTGTAACTCCAGAGATGAACTTTAGGCTAGAATAATCGAATCCAGTGATATATTGAAAAACGATTATCAAACTTTTTTTAAGGTGAGGCAAAATTTTGGGTTGAGACTAGAAAAATGTATTGAAGTAGGCGGAGGCCATTTCGAGAATCTTATTAAGTGAATTGTTCGATAATTGTCAATTTTTTCTTATAATTTAGTGATAATAATAATGTTAATAAAATTTTAGATTTGAGAGATTTTCAATGCACACCATTATTAAAACCGCAATATCTCGGTAACCACTCACTTTATGAGTTTCAACTAAGTATACCTTTTTCGTACAAAAAATTAGTAGTTTTCCGTTTTTCTGAACAGATTTGCAGAAAGTTGATCATCGAAAAAGTTATGCCCCTGTAAAACATTCGGGTTTAGTGTAGGTGGCGCCAACTATAATGTAGCTCAAAATAGGTATCACGGTTGGAAGCGGCATCCTCGATAACCCCCTATTACAAAGTTGTAAATCAATATTCCAGTAATTAGCAGAAAAACGAGCGATTTAATTTTTTTCAAAGTCAAATTTAACACACTGTATATCGAAAACAAGCAACAATCGGACAAAACGTATTAATGAAAGTCTATTTAATTTTTGATGCTCTATCCGAATATATGGGTTTGGCCCATTGTTAGAGGGACACCCTGTATATATATATATATATATATATATATATATATATATATATATATATATATATATATATATATATATATATATATATATATATATATATATATATACATATAAAAATTGAAACTGACCCCGGATATGTGTTCTGGGGGGCCTAATTAGCGCTCATTTGAAGAAATTTTTTCAAAATTCAAAAGTCGGGATCTCCTCATTAGTGATTTTTTTTTAAGAAAATTCACTTACAGTCGCCGCCAGTTTAAAAAGAGTGGGTATAGCAAAAATCACAAGAGAGGTTATATTTAGGTTTTTAAGTCCATCACAAAACACACTTTATAAAATAATGTCTTCAACTGATAAAGTGATTTTTTTATTTTGAAAATTATTATAATTATTAAAGCATCGTAGGCTTTGTTTATAATGGTTGCTGACAAAAGTCAGCTGAGATAGCTTACATATAAATCGCACTTTTTTAATCATCTCCTAAATATCATATTTTTAATCATTCCTCATCAAAAAAATAATTTCTCTATAAATAGCTATAAGCATAAAACGTAGTCGGCTAAATATCTAGTACCATAAAGATCTTTAACCTGTGTGACAAGATTAATGAATCTAATAGAAGACTTAACCTCCCACGACTCTGCAAGAATTCGCCAATTTTTCCTAACATGGTTGCCAATTCATTTAAATACTATTAAAATACAAGTGGTAAAAAGGATCTAAAAATATACTAATTATGAAATGTCAAACCATTGCGGTAAAATTGGATTCAGATATAAAACGTGGGTCACGTAATAATTTTGACACCTACAAAATGAGTACAAAAGGTAATAAATGAAAATCGTACTGAAACAATATTTAAAAATATTATGACGCAGCAGATGCCTACGGTAGTGAATTTCTATAAAAATGTACTTTCACAGAGTGGAGGATGTTCTAGCTAAAACGGAAACTCCCATTATATTCCTTGTCTTCTAGATTACGACCTAAATAAAGGCAAAACCCGGGACGCAGCAAGTGCGTTATGGTAGTGAATTTTTATTAAATGCTTCAAATTTAAATAACTCAATTTTCTATAAACTTAGTGAGTTTAATTTCAATACGTAGTAAGGTTTTTCCTAAGGCAAGATATCCACAAAATTTCATTAAAATAACTTTGTAATTTTCGGAGAAAAAAATTTTTTTCGAAAGAAAATTTAAAATTTGAATAACTCAATTTTCTCTAAACTTAGAAAGTTGAATTTTGGTACGTAGTAAGGTTGAGGCAACATATATAGTAAATTTCATTGAAACAGCTTTGTTACTTTCGGAGAAAAAAAATTTTTTCGAAAGAAAACTCAAAATTTTTCCGGAAAACCCCGTCTGATTTTTCTGGATAACGAACTCATCCAAGCCATTAATAAAAGACAGGCACTTGCCAAGTTTCATCGAAATCGGTTAATTATTTTTTGAGTTATCATATATATATATATATATATATATATATATATATATATATATATATATATATATATATATATATATATATATATATATATATATATATATATATATATATAAACATATAAAAATTAAACCTATTTATTTACAAATGAACTTTAATAAGATATTATGTTGTGACAATACCTCTCTCAAGCACCCTAAAATATAATCAAAATGTGCACAGTTATATATGTTTTATTTCTTTTTCCCTTGTCTTAATACACTACATATTTTATGACAATCGATTTAATTTACTTATTTGATTTCATAAATAGTCGGTTAATAGTGACTTGGAATGAAGTAGACACCACATCTTCAAACATATTAAGAGAATATGAGTAAATCAACAGCCCAGCCATGTGGTTAAAAAACACTGTTTGTATGAGTGGTTAGAACTCTAGCTCTAAATAAAAGGACTGTAACAGCGACAGAAGCAGAAGTCAATGGAAGGTTTGTGTATTCGGAAAGAAACTATTGACTATTAATAACAACAATTGACTAAAAACGCTGCGAGTTGTAAGGCAAAAATAATTATAGTACAGAGGTGATAAATGATAATACATTACAATAGGGTTATATATAATCGTAAATGCTTCCAATGATTAACAATCAGTGAATTCAGTATTATTGACATTTCTCGGAAACTTACAAATGAATTTCATGAGTCAATAAGAAAAGCATTGACTAACCAACAGCAACCACATACTTATGATTTAAACATAAATGTTTCAAATTTGAATAGCTCAATTTTCTGTAACCCTAGAAAGCTGAATTTTGGCACATAGTTAGGTATTTCCCAAAGCAATATGTAGACCAAATTTTATCGAAATTTTCGGAAAAAAATTTTTTTTTGAAAGAAAACTCAAAATTTTCCCGGAAAACCCCGTCCGATTTTCCTGGACAACGAACTCATCCAAGCCATTAATAAAAGAAAGGCACTTGCCGAGTTTCATCTAAATCGGTTAATTATTTTTTGAGTTATCAGACGGATACATATATATATATATATATATATATATATATATATATATATATATATATATATATATATATATAAGCATATAAAAATTCAAACTGACCCCGGATATGGGTTCTAGGGGTCCTAATTCGCGCTCATTTGAAAGAATTTTTGCAAAGTCTCACCATCGATACCTCTCTATTAGTGAATTTTTTTAATAAAAATTCACTAAAAAAGAGTATTTTTCCTCTTTCATTTTTCCAAAAATGGTTTTTTTTTCGAAAATGTCAGCTTGACATGTCAAAATTATAGTTGCAAGAATTTAAACATTTATTATAGTGAATTTTCGTGGAAAAAATTAACTAATGGAGAGATCCCGCCTTTTGAATTTTGAAAAAAATTGTGCAAATGAGCACGAACTAGGACCCCTAGAACCCATATCCGGGGTCAGTTTCAATTTTTATATGTTTATACATACATACATACATATATATATATATATATATATATATATATATATATATATATATATATATATATATATATATATATATATATATATATATATATATAAGACATACTTGGTTCTCGGGTTAAACCGCGTCCACTGTGTACCGAAAACCAACCCACACTAATCGTTATCTTAACGACCAATTTCACCATCACCCAGCGCCACTAAATTCCGCGGTTCGAACACTAGTAACACCATCCCTTAGACTAACGGACAACAAAAATAAACAAAAAGAATTAAACTTCTTAAGACAGACATTGCTAGAAAACGGATACGACAACAGTCACATACTACAAAACATTAGAAACGCACAACAACAAACCATTGCACCACAACAAGAACAGTCAGAGTCCACACAACAACACACAGCGTTTTTACCATACATTAAAGGTGTCACCGACAAAATCAGCCGAATTTTCAGAACCCATAATATCAAAACTGTATTCACAACAGAGCAAAAACTGTTAGATCTGATAAAAACTTCCAAGGATACGATTCCAAACGAATCCCACGGAGTTTACGAAATTCCTTGTTCCGACTGCTCCCGAACTTATGCAGGATAAACAAATAGACGCATCCACAATAGAATATATGAACATAACTTCGCAGTTAGAAAATCTGACCCCTCATCGGCACTGGCCATGCATCATGTTCATACAGGACACCAAATAGACTTCGACAATGCCAAAATAATAACCCCGGTTTATAACTTCAAAACCAGGATTATCCGCGAAGCGATCGAGATCGACAAACGTCCAGATTGTTTAAATAAAAGAGATGATGGTCTTCGTATTCCGATTACTTGGAAACCTATTATATCTTCATTACAAACACACTAAAAGACAATAAATGCAATAGACAATTGCCCCACTACCTAACTCAACAAATACCTGCAATCCCCTTAATCCGTTAAGTACCGTGACGAAAGCCCCTGACTTAATTGACCGTGATCCGACTAATAACGAAGCAGGTAGACGAAACGGTACATACAATATATATATATATATATATATATATATATATATATATATATATATATATATATATATATATATATATATATATATATATATACATATATTATTTGCAAAGACACGTTTAAATTGGTATACTATTACTATTACACATTTTGAGCGTGAAGAGAAAATTAATAAGAAAATAAATATTATCTGTTTTTTGCCCGGTAAAAGATATTTCTTTAGTTTTACAGTTTATTTATCCAGAAAAATGTACAAAGTAAATCCCATATAGGCAGAGAGAGTCACCTGTACCTAGGTTAGCTTACAGAGTAGATGCTATAGAGGTAAACAACAACGACCTGTTAATAAGCTGTCTTAGAAATTTATTTAAAATCTTACATACTAATTGGAAACAAAAATTTAGACCTCCCTATAGAAAATTCACACCAAAGTAGGTAACAAATGCCGGCAGTGCATATCAAAATATAATAATTAGCCCATTAGAATTTAAACATTTTTTTAATAGTATGTTTACTTGTATTCAACGATTTTGTTAACATATTAAAAACCTTAATAGCCACAATATAGCTATTTTTCTGCTTTATCGTTCTGTTGAACATTAGTAACTATATCGTCTTACGCCTTGTTTTGCTCGTTTTGTGCAAGTATATCTCCTTTAACGTTTGATAATGACACGATATTGATTCCAACTAAAACAATTGTCTTACATTAAAGGAAGCAACATGTTCTAGAAGTCGATTCTTACTTATAATTTTTAATATTTTGTTTTAGATTACTTGTATCAGGTGTAGATTATTGTCGTATGCAATTGTTCCATGATTTATCAAACTGTGAAAAAAATGCATATTATATCAACATAAATGTTTTGGCATCCATAATATTTTCAATTTTGGCAAAAATTAATTTATATATATATATATATATATATATATATATATATATATATATATATATATATATATATATATATATATATGTACAGAGTGTTTCATAACATGTGGGACCCACGCTGTAGGCTGATTGGGGATCTCAAAATAATCAAAAAAGGTCCTATAAATATATGTCCGAAACCTTGTTGTTTCCGAGATGCAGGGTGTTGAAAGTTTGGAAACGAAAATTGATTATTTTTCATATGTTGTGACAAAATTGAGATAGGCAAACCAAATGGTTCACAACAATTACTCATAGGTTGCCATATGTAGTAAAAATATATATATATATTTTTTTTTTATGTCAACAACACACCACGAGGGCATACAGCCTAAATACTATCGTACCGTGGGTGTTGACAAGGAGGAAAGAGGCAGCTTGTTAATTCTGGACTTGAAGGTTTGGAGGTTCGGAGAAGAAGGAAAAACATGTGCCGGCAAGGAATTCCACAACTTGGAAGTCCTCGGGACAAAAGAGCGGGCATAACAAGATGTTCTATGTCTGGTGACCTGGACGTTAAAAGGGTGCATTCGCTCTGTTCCCCTGGTAGATCTGCTGGGGGCAGCAGGTGGGGGAATTATGGAGGAAAGCTCCTCTGAGCAGTGCCCGTGCAGATATCTATAAAAGAGAGAGAGGTCACCAACGGCACGTCGGTGGGCAAGGGATGGAAGCCTTTGGGTGAGGGTAGGGTCACCGATGAGACGTATAGCTCTCTTTTGAATGGAGTCCAGGATAGCGAGTGTAGAAGCGGCAGCTGCACCCCAGATGTGGGAGCAGTATTCGAGGTTTGGCCTTATTTGTGAAGTGTATAAGGTATAGAGATTAGTTGGTGAAAAGAATTTGCGAGCCCGGAAGAGGAAACCCAATTTCTTAGCAGCCGCTTCTGCAATTGATGTAACATGTTGGTGCCAATTAAGATTTCGATCCACAGTAATGCCAACAAGAGAAAAGGACTCATTACTTTGAATAACTTGGTTGTTCATTGTGATGGGTCTAGGGCTGCTGTATCTCTTGTGAGAAAGAAAGCAAGACTTAGTTTTGGTGGGGTTGAATTGTACAAGATTTCTACTTCCCCAGTCTAATATTTTTTGGAGGTCTACGGAGACAGAACCCTCCATGAGTCTGCGATCCTCATCTAATTGGGCTAAAGAGACAGGCTTAGAATATTGTATGTTTGAGTGGAGGGTGCTGTCGTCCGCGTAACTGTGAACTGGGTTGGATGTGCTAGAAAGGAGGTCATTGATGTGGAGAAGAAACAAAGTAGGGGCTAAAGCTGAACCTTGAGGAACTCCTGCATTAATTGGATACAGTTTAGAGGAATGGCCATCCACAACAACAGATATGCTCCTGTTGGAGAGGAAATTTGCTGTCCAGGTACAAAGTTTTGGTGGTAGGCCATAGGCCGGAAGTTTATTAAGCAGCGCTGCGTGCCAGACCTGGTCGAATGCTTTGGATATGTCTAGAGCAACAATCTGGGATTCACCGTGTTGTTCCATAGACTTGTTCCAAGAATGGGTGACAAAGGAAAGGAGGTCGGCAGTCGATCTGCGCTGACGGAATCCATACTGCCTGTCGTGGATTAGACTGTGTTTTTCAAGGAATTTTAGTAGTTCGGTGTTTATATACTTTTCCATCACTTTAGAGATGACTGAAAGGAGAGAAATAGGCCTGTAGTTGCTAGGAAGCGCTTTGGATCCTTTCTTGGGGATGGGTTGTACTCGAGCAGTTTTCCAGTTACTAGGGAATATGCCTTTATTGTAAGATATCTGAAACAGACGAGTCAGGACAGGAGCAAGTTCTGGTGCGCATTTTTTGAGAACAATTGCTGGGATCTCGTCAAGGCCAGAGGCTTTCCTGGTATTAAGAGAAGAGAGCATCTTTCGTACCTTTTTAGTTTGGAAAATGATATCAGTCATTTTATGCGCGACATTGGGGACTGTTGGTGGTTGAACATTTGGAGGTGGGTTGAGAGTAGAATTTCCGGCGAACAACGAAGCAAAAAGTTCAGCCTTGCCCAGGGCGGTAGAAACAATTTCATCACCTGAGACAAGAGGTGGGAACGTGCTCTTGCAGAAATTATTCCCAATAGACTTAGCAAGAGTCCAGAAGGGTTTGCCGCCGTTGGAGCTTGAGAGGACTTTGTTTTTGATGTGGTTATTAAACGAGTTTTTTGCCTCAGAAAGAATGCGGACATAGCGGTTTCTTGCGCCGTTGAATGCTTGACGATTTTCTTGACTGGGATTGTGTAGAAGCGTTTTGTGAGCTTTGACCTTTTCAAGTCTGGCCTTGTCACAGGATTTAGAGAACCAGGGCTTTTGAGTGGCTGAAGAGGTTTTCTGTGTACGTGGAATAAATAATTCCATGCCAGCTTGGATAATTTCGGTGACGTTTTGTGAGATATCAGAGGGGTCAGGATGAGAGAAGCAGACAGACGCCCATGGAAATGAGGAAAAGTAATCCCGCATTTCGTCCCAGTTTGCGGAGTTGTAGTGCCAAACAATACGTGGGTGTGATGACTGTGTGACCTCGGGTTGCATTGCACAGGAAGCAGTGGCCATGCCGTGGTCTGAGCGACCAAGGGGGGCGGTGACTGATATCTTATAGCATTCAGGATTTGTAGTAAGAAGGAGATCCAAGGGATTTGAGCTGTGTGTTGGGATACGAGGAAAGTAAGTAGGTTGCTGTACCATATTGGCCAAAGAATTGCTGACTGCAAAGGCCTCCGCTGCTCTCCCTTGTGGATCGGTTTTTGAAGATCCTAGCCATTCCTTATTATGGACATTGAAGTCGCCTAGAATAGTGACCTCGGAGGAAGGATATTCAGAAATCAGATAGTCGGTTTTTTCAGAAAGGTAGTCAAAGAGCTGGACACAGTTGTTGTCAGAAGGTGACCGGTAAATGCAACAGATGAATTTAGTTGCAGCCCTGAGAGAGAGTTTTATCCATAGTATGTCTTTTCTTCCAGCTTCTAAATTGGGAAGTCTGGTGTAGGGTAGATTGCTACGGACGTATGCGCACACGCCTCCATGCAATCTAAAGGCAGTAAGGAGCTCATACCCCGGGAAATTAAGGTGATTAGTGGCTGTTTTGGCACTGATTTGGGTTTCGGTGAGGAAGAGGAGTACATGAATCACAGCGATAACTCAAAAAGTAATGGGCCGATTTTGATAAAATTTGGCACGTGCCTTCCTTTTGTAAGTGGCTTGGGTAAGTTAGTTATCCAGGAAAATCGGACCAGTTTTTCTGGGACAATTTTGGGTTTCCTTTCGGAAAAAAAATTATCTCAAAAAATAAAAAAGCTATGGTAATCAAATTCGGTACGCAAGTTTATGACATTAAAAGGAAACTATATACTAAAATTTAGCATTATATGTTACGGGAAAAAGTTATACAAACTATTTGGTGCCAGATTATTTAAATGAAAATTCACTACCATAACGCACTTGCTGCGTCCAGACTTTTTTTAATAATGTAAATTAATGCACTTGTCCCCTTTCATAGTGTTATCAAAATACAAACCCAAATACTAATGGCTCTGAATCTTTTGGCTCTCAATCTTCAGTGTGTCAGTTATACTATCACAGTAAATTCCGAAAGTTCCATCTAGGTTCAAAGAGAGTATATTTAGAGCTACTCATTTTGCCACAAATCTTAGATATACATTCTTTTTGCCCTATGTCAATGACCACGTATCGCCTCGAGTCGATAACATTGTCATAGGTATTAGACATGATAGTATCACTTTAAATATATCTCAATAGATCATTAACATAAAGTATAAAAGCCAAAGTTCGTAGTATCGTTCCCTGCGAAACGCCTATAGTAATGCTTTTTTAATCACTCTACAATTTTTAATTTTAACCTTTTGATTCATATCGAAGAGATAGCTAGTTAACAGTTTTAAAGCACTACCTCTTGTACCATATATTTGGAGCTTGTCCAATAGAATTTGATGTATTACAGTGTCAAAGGCCTTGGCCAGACCTAAAAAGGCCGCAGTTATTAGTGGGTTCTTATCTAAGTTTTTGTATACAATGTTTGAGATGTAGTCTAAGGCATCTACAGCTCCCTTATTTTTAACAGGGCCAAACTGTTTTTGGAAATGATGAAAAGTGTCTTTAAATAGAGGTATAGTCCATTTAAAAATTGATTTTCTAAGATTTTGTACAATGTTTGATATGAGTGAGATTGGCCTATAGTTGGAGAGACAGGATTTAACCCCAAATGGGGACAACTTCAGCGTTTTTGTGAGCACTTAGCTAGATGTATCTCTCGATACACATATTAGAAATATATACCAATGGTATGACAATATGTGCAGACATAGTTTTTAACGTTCTCACGTTGATACCATCCACACCACCATATTTATTTTTCATATAATTGATAATTCTGTGCATTTCGAAGGAGTCTGTTGGTCGTAGGAAAATCGATTTCGGGTTCCAGTCCGGAAGTTTTAATTTGAGGTTGCTTACAATTATTATAAACATATTTTTTTTTGTTCTAAAGCTTAATGTCATTAATAACGCACTGATTTATTTACTTATTTCACGAGCTTAAAGTTGAAAATATGCAGTAGTTTTATTTCTTTGAAATTAGGCTGATACGGCAGACTGGCAACAATGCTTGGGCTATTTTATCGCGTGATATTGATAACGTCAAATCAACAATATACTTAAATTGTAATTATATACTAATTTAGAATCCACAATTCCGATCTGTAATTAATATTGATGACAATTTTTTTTTCATAAAATAAAAAACTACAATGAAGTAATAAATACACAAATCTACAATGAAGAAATAAATACACAAATAAAATTGAATATTTCATAATATTTCAATTTGATATTATCAAATTCTCGAGATGCTTTGAAACATGTGGTAGATAACAAATAAACAAGTCTGGACGCAGCAAGTGCGTTATGGTAGTGAATTTTCATTAAAATGTTTTTAATGGCAAATATGTATTTTTTTAATGAAAGCGGGCATGAAATTTGGCTAAATATTTTTTACACAAAATTTTAATAAAAGAATACATAAAATTTAAATTATATACCTAATCTGTAATTAAAATTGAAAATAAAATAATTTGTTTGCACGAAGATCCATTAAAACATTATATTCTATGAATTTCATTTAAAAAATGTTCCATCATTTAAAAAAAAAATCTTCAAAGAAAATTCATTAAACACATTTATCAGAAAATTCGCTATTAAAAGAACATTTTTTACAAAACAAATTCGCTAATAATTTGCATAATCTGAAAACAATTTTTTAAATAAGTTATTAAACATTTATCATTAGTTACCAAAATGTCACAAAAACATTATACAAAAAATGATATTGAAAATAATATCATTTGTTTGCACGAAAATCCATTAAAACTTTATTTTCGACGAACTTCGCTTAAAAAATGTTCCATCAATTGAATAATTTTTCATACAAAAACTCGCAACAAATGTTTCTTCAAAGAAAATACATCAAATTCATTTATAAGAAAATTCGCTATTAAAAGAACATTTTGTACAAGAAAATTAGCCAATAAAAATAAATTAAATAAAATAAAAAATATTCAAAATCTGATCTAAATACAGAATTAGATACTTTTTCTGTGGCTTCACAGAGAAAATTCTTTTGCGTGTGGATGCTGTAAAAATTGAATCCGGCTGTAGAGAAGAAAACAACATCTACTGATGTCAGAAATCTCTACGTATGTGTCTATGTATCTATGTTAACTGTGGAACGGTTTTGCCAACTAAGGGCAACAACAGCTGCTATTAAACTTGAACTAAAAGTCTTAAAAGTGCTTATCTTTAATTTTCAATAAAAAGTCGCCAAAAAAATATTGGAATTACACAATCTACTCAGATAACGTTAAAATTGAATCAAAGGCGAAAAAAAGTTTAAAAAAAATTGAAAGAGAAATTCAGTCAACGTGAGATTTGAACCGGCGTCCCTCCGTTCAACAGCCATGCATCTAACAACTCCACCACTGTAAGCCTTGCATCACACTCTGCAATGAAAGTTTGATAACCGATAATGGTCTTAAGTTATTTATTTGTAATATGTAAGGTTTTTACAGACATATTTTGCAACTACTTTAACAAATGAGATGTGTAGCATCAATCTAAAACATTCTAATATACATTTTATGCAATATTTACTGTTTGTCACGTTTCATAACTCCAATTTGACATTTACTGGAAAAAATTATAAAATGTTCAAAGTAATCTTTCTGGTACTTCTTGAAATTTTTGCGCCATGAAAAGATAAACCTTGGGTCTTCTCTGACTTAGTGGCACTAAAATTTGGCTTTATTAAGTGCCTATAACTTTAATCTTTCAACTTAGCGACCTAAATTTCGGTGCAGAGTTTGGTTTTTACAATATAAACTAGCTTGCCAAATTGGGTTGCCATAGCTTTGTTATTTCCAGAGATATGAGTTTTTTCCAAAAGAAAACCTTAAATTTTCCCGGAAGAATTGGTCCGATTTTCCTGGCTAACAAACTTATCCAAGCCACTTGCAAAATGAATTTACTCGCTAAATTTTATCAAAATCGCCCTATTGTTTTTTGAGTTATCTGTGTGATACATATATATATATATATATATATATATATATATATATATATATATATATATATATATATATATAATATGTATATGTATATATATATATATATATATATAAACATATAAAAATTGAAACTGACCCCGGATATAAGTTCTAGAGAGCGTAGTTCGCGCGCATTTGAAGAAATTTTTTCAAAATTCAAAATACGAGATCTCCTCATTAGTGAATGTTTTAAAGAAAATTCACTAACAAAACAGTAGTGAAAAAAGCTAAAACAAAGGTGCCTTATTATCCGAAAATCGGCACAATAATAGAATAACATAATTTACAAAGCCAAATGTCCTCATTATTATGCAATTGATTACTAAGAAATTTATACAATAATGGAGATCAATATGATAGCCATTAGCATTAGAGCATGACACAAATATTGAACGTCATCAGTTATAGGTAGGTAAACAATAAAATATTTACACGTCTTTTATTTTATTGCATCAAATTTATCACTTAACTAATGTATGAAAACACTAAATAGATAAATAACTTAGAGATAAGTTACAAATGTAAAAACGGCTTGTGAAAGATTTTTTTTTCTACATTTCTAGAAAAAACTGTATCTTTGATATTAGTTTCAAAAGTCGCTCATGCAACAGCGAAATGGAATAAATTGAGTATCAATTATTCTACATACTTATATAAAAAAATCTCGAAGCACGTCAATTTTAGATTAAAAAGCCTGGATGCAGCAAGTGCGTTATGGTAGTGATTTTTCATAAAAATGATCTGTCACAAAATATTTTATTATAACTTTTTTTTCTTGTAACATAGAAATCTAAATTTTGGTGTGTAGTTTACTTTTTATATCGTAAACCTACTAACCAAATTTGGTTATCATAGCTTTCTTGTTTTTTGTGTTAAAAAAATTTTTCGAATGAAAACTTTTCCCGGAAAACCTCGTCCGATTTTCCTGACTAACGAAAGTATCCAGGCCATTTACAAAAGGAAGGTACATGCCAAATTTAATCAAAATCGGCCTATTATTTTTTGGGTTATCGGTGTGATACACACACATATATATATATATATATATATATATATATATATATATATATATATATATATATATATATATATATATATATATATATATATATATAAACATATAAAAATTGAAACTGGCTCCGGTTATGGGTTCTAGGGGTCTTAGTTCGCGCTCATTTGCAAAAAAAATTCAAAATTCAAAAGTCGGGATCTTCCCATTAGTGAATTTTTTTTACGAAAATTCACTAAAAATGACATTCTGCAACGTGAAAACTTCACCCCTACATACTACAACTACACCCTTTCTAGTGACAGTTGTAACTACCACATTTTTAAATAGGAAGTAGGGTTAGTAATATCTTATTTGAAAGCACTCTTCATTTTCTATTTAAAAATGCTATGGTTTTTTTTGTCGGCGCTCATCACGGGCTCCAATATTCACATAATGAATTTATAGATCAAGAAAGAACGTAAGCTACCTTAAATAATGCGGCACTTTTCATTTTAAACCCAGTATCCTTAGATTAGGTAAAAGCTCATGAATTTGTCAACTAGAAGATTAAAGTAGTTCGTCAACCTTGTCCTTTTAATATAGACACAATAGACAAACGTTGGGTCTTCGACTACAATTTTTACCTTCGGCTTAGTTCGTCTATCTAGGTATGATATAAATGCATTTGTAACTGTTAATTTAGTTAATAATTTTTCATCCTCTGATGATGCTAACATGGTTAGTAAAACGAGCGTAAGGTCTTGGGTTCTCCAAGTGTGCTTATCAGACTCACCTAATGTTTGTTTTGCTATCACGATTCTCCTTCTCAGTTCTTTGGTGTATTTACTATCATCTGTGATAATACTCCTAAAATCTTTCTCAACTCATTGCATGAAGAAATATTTTTAGGAACTAGCCGAAGCTCTATTACTTTCTGGAAATTGTATTAGTAAATATTTAGTAAGATATACTATTTTTCAGCACATTCATAGCATAAGTCAAGATAACCACAATCAATAAATCTTATAAATTCTGCATGGCAGGAGCGATAAATACCTCTTTAACTTTGTTGTAGGCGTACTAAAATAAATTAAGATGCTTTTGTCTCCCACCTTAATTATAAAAAACGATATAACCAGGTGCTGGTGAACCGTTAATTGTTTTAAAGATACACGTTTTTGTATTTAGAACCGTTAGTTCATATAATTTCGTGACATTTGAGTTAAATATTTAAAACATTAGCTTTTATATTACACAGTTTAGATATAAAGGTGACCAGAAACTCAACTTATAAACTAAAACCCTAAATCCTAGGGATAATTACATGGGGATTAAATCACCCCAATCAAAAATGCTTCCCAAAAGAGCTAGAGTTTTTTAACGCGTTCCCGCGTTATATTTTTAATGTCAAAAAAAGCCGTTACATAACAAACAAATCAGAAGCATAATTGAGAATTAAGTGGGTCAAGCTCATTTCGGAATTAACCCGATTGAAGGCCTAAAAAAGAGGTGCTAGCATTTAAGACAATAGGAGACAGGAGGTTTGAGTAGAATATATTTATTGTTTTATAGGCCTAGAGAAAGCAATTGTGAATGTGAACTGAGAAATCTAATGTCTCGGAACTAATTAGAAATATTCAAAACGAGTTTCAATTCCGTTTAGGGTGCAGCCAAATAGTGAATAGACAACATTTTAACGAATGAATATTTAAAATTTGGTGGTTTTGTATAACTTGACATCTTAAAAAGATGTCAACAAAAACTGGGGGGGGGGTGCATTAAAAAATTATAATTAACGTCATATCTTAATAATAATAGTAATAATAATAATAATAATAATAATAATAATAATAATAATAATAATAATAATAATAATAATAGAGAAAATAACTCCCTTTCATATGATACTGGAGTTCCCTATACCCAAGTGCAGCGGTTTTGGCGCTATTCACACTTTTATTATTGTTTACACATGCCAAGTGGGTTATTGTGTGCATTTTAAATGGAACAGCCTGTATTTTATAGGCTAATCTAAAGCGATATTCGACTGCCTTAAAAACTACATAAGGCTTTTTGTAATTTTGTAATTCTATCATTTCTAAAATTATTGTGTTTAAAATGAAAACGTATCCTATACAGGAACGAATCGATATGATTCTAACTATTGGTGAATGTCATAAAAATTGTTTACTGGCGTCACGAGTTTACGCAGAAAAATATCCAGCACGAAATCGTCCATCCAGAAGAAGTTTTGAAAGATTGTTAGGAGTTTTTCGAAGAACTGGAAGCGTAGCATATGAAAAGACCAATAAACGGAATCCAATTAACGGAAGTAAAGAAAATGTGTTTGCAGTCGTTGGATCCCTTATAGAAAATCCCCACATAAGCCAGCACAAAGTCAGTCAGGAAACGGCGTTGAGCAGGCAGATTATTGGCAGAATAATTAGAAAACACACATTTCATTACTACCATATCCAACTAGATCAAAAACTTTCAGATGCTGACTTCAATCAACAACTTGATTTCTGTATGTGGGTATTAGAGGTATTGGATGAGGATGAACACATTTTCAATTATGTGCTGTTTACAGACCAACCGACCTTCCATAGTAACGGCTTGGTAAACAGACATAATTTTCATTACTACGTTGATGAATATCTAGATTTTTGCCGCAGTATTATCCGTCAGAATCGTTGGTCTATTATTGTGTGGGGTGGAATATTAGGGCCAAGAGTAATAGGTCCTTACTTTTTCAATGGACTCCTAAATGGAGATATGTTTCATAGGTTTCTTCATCAAAGTTCGCCTGATCTTGTGAAAGACGGGCCACTATCTATCTATTATAAAGCGGATGTGACTACAACTGCATGGTGCTCCGGCACATTTTCAAATCAGTGCGACAAGAACTTAGTAGACGTTTTCCCAATAAATGGTTAGGGCGAGCAGGTCCACATACCTGACCAGTCAGATCGCCAGGCCTAACATGTCTTGATTTTTTCTTGCGAGGACATGTTAAGAATATCGTATATGAAATGCCTTCGACCACACAAGATGACATAAAACAACGCATACGGAATGCTTTCAATACAATATCGCCGCAAATGGTGCTCAATGTCAAGCGGTCCTTTGAACAAAGGTTACAATTATGCGTTGAACAGAATGGGCGTCAGTTTGAACATTTGTAGTCCTATGTTTATTATAATGACTCTTGGTTTTTCTGTTCTTATTTTTATCATTTGTTTACCTTTGATTAGTTTCCAGATTGAATTTGAAACAAAGCAAGTTAAATTTCTTGTAAAAAATGATGTCTTGTACAATTCAACCCCACCAAATCTCAGTCTTGCTTTCTTTCTCATAAGAGATACACCAGCCCTAGACCCATCACAATGAACAACCAAGTGATTCAAAGTAATGAGTCATTTTCTCTTGTTGGCATTTCTGTGGGTCGAAATCTTAATTGGCACCAACATGTCACATCAATTGCAGAAGCGGCTGCTAAAAAATTAGGTTTCCTCTTCCGGGCTCGCAAATCCTTTTCATCAGCTAATCTCTATACCTTATATACTTCACAAATAAGGCCAAACCTCGAATACTGCTCCCACATCTGGGGTGCAGCTGCCGCTTCTACACTCGATATCCTGGACTCCATTCAAAAGAGAGCTATACGTCTCATCGGTGACTCTACCCTCACCCAAAGGCTGCCATCCCTTGCCCACCGACGTGCCGTTGGTGACCTCTCTTTCTTTTATAGATATCTGCACGGGCACTGCTCAGAGGAGCTTTCCTCCATAGTTCCCCCACCCGCTGCCCCCAACAGATCTACCAGGGGAACAGAGCGAATGCACCTTTTTACTGTCCAGGTCACCAGACATAGAACATCTTTTTATGCCCGCTCTTTTGTCCCGAGGACTTCCAAGTTGTGGAATTTCTTGCCGGTGCATGTTTTTCCCTCTCCTCCGAACCTTCAAGTCCAGAGTTAACAAGTTGCCTCTTTCCTCCTTGTCAACACCCATGGTACGATAGTATTTAGGCTGTAAGCCCTCGTGGTGTGTTGTCGAAATAAATAAAAAAATTATATAAAAATTCTTATTTGTGCAAAAACATCAATGAAAGTGTAAATAGGGCTAGAATCGCTGCACTTGGGTATAGGGAACCCTAGTATCATATGAAAGGAAATTATTTTCTCTATAAAATGCAGCAAAAAAATATGGTAGTCCATTTTAAATAAATGAAATTATCTGCTGTGAATGTGCTGATAATAAAACTTAAATTTTTGAACGCCCTGTTGAGTATTTTGAAATATTGACTTCAGTGGTTGATGAAATACCAAATCCACCATCCAAAGCTAGTGAGGTTTTTTTTACGATATCATCTGACAATGAAAATAAGATTTTTTTTCGAAAACCTCACATTCGTCGAAATATCAAGATATCTGGGAAACCGTCATAGCTAGGTATATGGAATCTTAAAGTAAGTGACCCTTATTTTTCCCACAGAATTCCAACACGTTGTCAAATACCGGGTGTTCCATAATAAAAAACATAACTTTTTTGGATCATCCTGGATATTTGAAAATAATTTTGGGTTGTAGTCCTTTTTAACCTACACAATCTCCGTTTGAAATAAATTCTAAATAACGAAAAATATAGACGTGAGGGCCGGTGGATTATGTGGTGGGCCAGCCTGTATATATAATATAATATTATATTATATTAACCAGAGAAGCAAACACGTGAGCGTTACATGCAAAATAAATAATTTCATGATATTTATCAGCTCTATAAAATTATTGATTATGTAAAATACATTCTAAATCAATAAAACGTGTATTAAAAATGATTATCTTGTAAATAATGTTTCACTATTGGTGTAATGATACGTCACAAATTTAAAAAAAATACCTATATGTATAGAATTATTCAATTATTATTCACGTAGTTTGTACATACAAATTTTATGTTTCAATAATGAAGCAATCATCACACTCTAAAGCCGCGGTCGCGTTGTTGTCGCCATCGCTGCTGCTTTGTGGAAGTGCGCACTGCGGTGGTTTACCGTTGCCTTCCGCATATAAGTACACTGTGTTTGAAAAATCCAGAAATGATGCCGTATTTCAGAAACGGGTTGATAAATAAACTTAAAATTTTCTACAGGGGGGTTATTATGTAGGCGCGATTAAATGATGCCATTGGCAATATTGCCAAGTTCAACGTTTTTCGGAGAATATAGGCAATTTTGCCGTTTTAAACGCAATCTCCTCCTTATTTTTATTGCAATTAATTAAGCGTTCTACTGTCACGTCACTGAAACCTCCAAACATTAGATTTCTATTTTATTTGTATTTTAAAATATGACAATATAACGATTTCGTTAAAAACTTACCAAAATCATCAGAAAACCGGTAAACTTGACAACATTGCAAATGGCATCTTTAAAACGGAAATACTCAATAACCGTTCTGTAGAAAGCTCTAATTTTTTTCATCAAAAACGGTATTCTCACAAAAGTATATAAACTAACACAAGCTGTAGTTAGTTCCTTAATAATATTATAAAAAATTGCAACGCTACTAACTACTAACAAAGCTGAGCTGAAATTAAAAAAAATCTGGACGCAGCAAGTGCGTTATGGTGGCGAATTTTCGTGAAAATGTTATTAATGGCAAATATGTCTTGTTTTGAAAAGAAGGACATTTGGTTAGCAGCATAACCTGTATAGTAGTTACAATGTACCATATTTCACTAAAATGGCTTTGTTGTTCCAAAAAGTACAAACATCTCCCGAAAATAAACTTTAAAAGTTCCAGAAAAAATTGGTTCGATTTACCTAGCCAACGAACCTCTTCAAGCTATTTACACACGTGCCAAGATATAATTATTCACAAACAGCTTTAGGACCAAAATTTTTAACAAATATATGAAAATTTGCAACAATTTCTTTTACAAAAATTCACCTTTTTTTGTAACAAAAATTGCCTTCAGTAATGTTACACTAAATTATTTTTCACAAAAATTCTACATTTATTATGAATTACCAATATATTACAAAAATCTTCAAAAAATCATTTCTACGGAAACACCAAAAACATTTCTGCGAAAACTTTTCAAATTCAGCCACTATTTGAGAGCGCGTGTATACGGCAGCTCGATTTTTTCGACGAATGATACAAACAAAAATCTCTCTGAATACGCGATTCTCATGGTCACCCGCTATCTATTGGTAAAAATGCCGTATCACAATTTGTGATATGTGTTTGTGGTATGTGCCAAAAGCATGAAAAGTTGAAAAACAATTGAAATAACTCAAAAACGATGAACGATATCAATTTTTTTCCTTACAAACATACATTGTAATTCGATGGAAAATACTAAAATGCAATAACATAAGGGGTGTTCTATTAAAAAGAAAGTGTGTATCACCATCGACTTATGGGCCACCCTGCTATTGTCAAAATAGGGTTATAAGATGCAACTCGGGACGCCCTATAATTAACGTATATAATTTTTTCTCATATCTTGTACAATAACGGATATACTGAGCTTACCGTAGAAATACGTCACCCTGTATATGTGTAAACAGAAAAAACTTAAACTGACCCTGTATATGGGTTATAATTCGCGCTCATTTGAAGGAATCTTTTTAAAATTCCTAAGTCGCGATCTTCTCAATAACGAATTTTTTCTACGAAAATTTACCAAAATATAGACTATTACCGTAGCTCTATACTGAAACTACTGCCAAAGCATCAAAAAGAGGGTCTATTTGAAATGGATTTTCCTAAAACATTTTAGTAAAATGAAGGACAATGATGGTTGAAGTTGAAACTTAAGTCTTGGTAGAACAGACTTATTATGGCCTTTCTTCTAAATAATCCATATTTATTTTTAGTTTCGTTGTCTCAAAATTGCAAATGTTGACGTCTTAAATCGCGACTTTGACGTTTTAAAAAGACAAATTATAACATTTTCAAAATATGTTTTCTGCTACTTCTTGACCTTTTTGCGTCAAGAATACTTAACCGTTGTATGTAACATTCGATTGGTCTTGTTAATCACACAAAATATTTTGTTCTTGTGCTTTCCTCTGATCACCAGTGACACCCAATTTTTTTTCTTTAAATGCCTATAATTTTTTTCTTTTAACTTAGAGATCTAAATTTCGGTCAGTGGGGTAAGTTTGATAGTAGAAACGTTTATGCCAAATTTGGTTGTCATAGCTCTGGTACTTTCGGAGATACAAAAAATTTCCGAAAGAATTTCCAAAAGTTTCCCGGAAAAACTGGTTCCATTTTCCTGAGTAACGATCTTATACAAGCCACCTACAAAAGGAAGGTACAGAGCAAATGTCATCAAAATCAACCCTATATTTGTTTTTGAGTTATCGGTACGATATATATATATATATATATATATATATATATATATATATATATATATATATATATATATATATATATATATATATATATATATATATATATCAATGTATCAACGTATCTTATGCAATGGAACTGCTGTCCATCCACTTTTTTGGCGCCTTTACCAGCAGTCTATTTATTATATCTGAAACGTCAAATATGTATTCAGCATTTGGTAACGTCAAATGCAACCCGCATTTTTTTATTATACCTATTCTTATGAACACTTGCAAAGTTTCCGGAGTTAAACTGCAAATTTACCGAAAATTCGCTACCAAAACGCACTTACTGCGTCCAGATTTTTTCCTTAATAACGCATCATATTTCGATAAAAAATGCAAAAATGCATTAACGAGTTTGTTTTACGAAAATTAGCTAAAAAAAATTATAGACCGTTAAACCATAAACATCACTAAACCTACAGCGAAAGCATCAAATTAACTAAACCAACAGCCAAAACATCAGAGAAGGGGTCTATTTTAAATGAATTTTCTGTAAATATTTTAGTAAAATGAAGGGCAATGACGGTTGAATCTGAAACTTAAGGGTTTGCAGAACGCTCTTCTTGCAACATTTTCTTTTCACAATCCGTATTTGTTTCACGTTCTTTGCCTAAACATTGCCAATTTTGACGTTTAAAATTGCGAGTTTGACGTTTTGAGGAAAACTCCAAAATTTGTTTCTTTAACTGCCCATAATTTCCTTGTCTTTAAAGCTAGAGACCTAAATTTTTGTACAGAGTTCAGTCTTTATAATACAAACACTCGTACCAAATTTGGTTGCCCTTCCGGAGAGATTATTTTTTTTAGAAAGAAAACACAACATTTTCCGGGAAACCTGGTCCGATTTTCCTGGCTAACGAACTTATCCAAGCCACTTGCAAAATGAAGGTACTCACCAAATTTTGGTAGACAAAGATTGGTCCATTATTTTTTGAGTTATCGGTCAGATAATATAATATATATATATATATATATATATATATATATATATATATATATATATATATATATATATATATATATATATATATATAAACAAAGATCTCCTCATTAGAGAATTTTTTTTAAATTCGCTAAAACCGCGAATTTCAGTTTTTACAGTTTTGCTACACTTTGAAAAAAGCTAGTTCAAAAAACTCACCTGTGAAGAGACGAAGACAATGGGATTGTCATGATTTAAAGACAGTTCTCTCAAAGTAAATTGTTTCTTCCAATCACTGATCATCTCAAAACCCACGTGACTCCAGTCTTCTCACAACCACCTAGATCTAAAACAACAACAACAAAACATTCATTTACAACCACATCGATGAAACTATTGGAAATAAGCGGATAGTGAATTCAAAAGACACGCACAAAATTGAAAAACGCACGCGACACTGAAAATTCACTTAAATATCATCACCTTACTAATTAATATCAATCAATTCGCCACTATCACTTTGTGAATCATAAAAAAATACGTCACTATAGATTAGTCACTATTATCTTAGCTATGACATCCAAGATATGGCCAAAGGTACGTAGGTATGGTAGTGTGATAGGTGATATCTTTCTTATAAAATATCATTCTGGTATCTCGCCTCTCAGTCTCAAAGATCCTTACATAATGTAGTGAAAAGTTTCCGTATAGACCCCATATGTGCAGACTCGTTTCTTGTAGAAAGTAAATAGTCCCTCTGATGTAACCAACGACACACAAATCTCGACGAAGTAATAATAAAAAAACATCCGTCTGAGATGCTAGGTAATCTGTACTTTTTGCTTTTTATTGTCGTTTGAGGCAACGTTGCAAAAGTAACTCTGTTACTTTGTTTTACTTGAGATCCACATTTTGTATCGCTAGCGAATACTAGTGACATTGACAGTGAATCAGTTGCTTATGTTAAAAAGTTACATGGTTTTAAAAGTTATTTAATATATTTTTATTATAGGAATAAATAATAATCGTAAAGCAATTATCTGTAATTATTTGCAATCTAATTGTCATAAACAAATGTGTTATATACAGAGTGGACTATATCCGAAGCTTTTGAGATTTTTACTAGGTGAATTAAAGAATCCTGACGCGGGAAGAGCGTTATAGTAGTGAATTTTCGAAAAATATTTCATACTGGAATAACCTATTTTTAGTGAATTTTCTTTAAAAAAAATCAGTGACGAGGAGATCCCGACCGATAACTAAAAAAATAATGAGCCGTTTTTGATCAAATTTGGTGACTACCTTCCTTTCGCAAGTGGCTTGAATAAGGTCGTTAGCCAGTAAAATCGGCCCAGGTTTTCCCGGAAAATTGTGCGTTTCCTTTTGGAAAGAATTTATTTCTTCGAAAATAATGGAGCTCTAGCAACAAAATTTGGTACACTAGTTTCTGCCATAAAGAGTATGCTATGTACCAAAAGTAAGATCTCTAAGTTAAAAGACAAAAAGTTATAGGTAAGCCTCTGATTAAAATAAGTTAAAATATCAAAATTAATAATTATGGTAGTCGTAGGAATGTGAGTGAAAACTATGACACGAAATGACTATCAAGCTCCTAGATCTGTGTCTAGGTCCTTCTTGTCCTTCATTTTGTTAAAATATGAGCAAAAAATCCAGTGTAAATAAAGATCGTTTCGTATAAATAATAAAGACGTTAAAAAATTAACATACTAGCGTATATACCTGCTAGTACATACATCTATCATGTCAACGCTGGTCGACTAGTCTAAGCGGTCTGCATCAGATTATCGAGTCCTATAATAAGACGAGATCTTTAGCCAATATGGTTCAGCAACCTACTTACTTTCTTCGCATCCCAACACACAGCTCAAATCCCTTGGATCTCCTTTTTACTACAAAGCCTGAATGCTATGAGACATCAGTCACCGCACACCTTGGTCGCTCAGACCACGGCATGGTCACTGCTTCCTGCGCATTGCAACCCGAGGTCACACAGTCATCACACCCACGTATCCTTTGGAACTACAACTCTGCGAACTGGGACGAAATGCAGGATTACTTTTCCTCATTTCCGTGGACGTCTGTCTGCTTCTCTCATCCTGACCCCTCTGATATCTCACAAAACGTCACCAAAATCATCCAAGCTGGATGGAGTTATTTATTCCACGTACACAGAAAACCCATTCAGCCACTCAAAAGCCCTGGTTCTCTAAATCCTGTGACAAGGCCAGTCTTGAAAAGGCCAAAGTTCAGAAAACGCTTCTACACAATCGCAGTCAAGAAAACCGTCAAGCATTTAACGACGCAAGAAACCGCTATGTCCGCATTCTTTCTGAGGCAAAAACTCGTTTAATAACCACATCAAAAACAAAGTCCTCTCAAGCTCCAACGGCAGCAAACCTTTCTGGACCCTTGCTAAATATATCGGGAATAATTTCTGCAAGAGCACGTTCCCACTTCTTGTTTCAGGGGATGAAATTGTTTCTACCGTCCTGGGCAAGGCTAAATTTTTGCCTCGTTGTTCCCCAATGTCGCGCATTTTCAAAGCTAAAAAGGTACGAAAAATGCTCCTTTCTCTTGATACCAGGAAAGCCTCTGGCCTTGACAAGATCCCAGCAATTGTTCTCAAAAAATGCACACCAGAACAATTCAACTCCACCAAATCTCGGTCTTGCTTTCTAACTCATAAGAGATACAGCAGCCCTAGACCCATCACAATGAACAACCAAGTTATTCAAAGGAATGAGTCCTTTTCACTTGTTGGCCTTTCTGTGGATCGAAATCTCAATTGGCAACAACATGTCTAATCAATTGCAGAAGCCGCTGCTAAGAAATTAGGTGTCTTCCGGGCTCGCAAATACTTTTCACCAGCTAATCTCTATACCTTATATAATTCACAAATAAGGTCAAACCTCGAATAATACTCCTCCCACATCTGGGATGCCGCTGCCGCTACTACAGTCCCTATCCTGGACTCCATTCAGAAGAGAACTATACGTCTCATCGGTGACCCTACCCTCAGCCAAAGGCTGCCATCCCTTGTCCACCGACGTGCCGTTAGTGACCTCTCTCTCTCTCTCTCTTTAACAGATATCTGCACGGGCACTGCTCAGAGGAGCCTTCTTCCATAGTTCCTCCACCTGCTGCCCCCAACAGATCTACCAGGGGAACAGAGCAAATGCACCCTTTTACTGTCCAGGTCACCAGACATAGAACATCTTGTAAAGCCTGCTCTTTTGTCCCGAGGACTTCCAAGTTGTGGAATTTCTTGCCGGCACATGTTTTTTCTTCTCGTCCGAACGTCCAAACCTTCCAGAATTAACAAGTTGCCTCTTTCCCTCTTGTCGACACCCACGGTACAATAGTATTTAGGCTGTGAGCCCTCGTGGTGTGGTTGAAATAAAAAATAAAAAAATTCATTTAATGAGAAATCTTTGTGAGGATAGTAGATTATCACATCGATGTGGAAGTTATAATACAAGTTACAGCACTACCTCTTTTACAATTTACTTTCCGTTTATTCACCAAGTACTTCATGAAAGTCCACTGTTATAATTATTTCATATTTTTTCCTGATTCATATTTTCCACTTATTCATAAAGTAATAAATGTTTAATAAAAGGCAACGAATACCTCCAATTTCTACGCATAATTTAAAACGCTCTGTATATTTTACATTGACGTAGATTGCAATAATAAAATCATACATGCAATAAATCTATAAAAAGCAAGCAATTTATCTTAAGTTAACATATTTGTTACGTTTATCATTATCTTTTAAGGTCCCGTCTCAACAAGTGATGCAATTAAATAAACAGTATTATATGTAAAGATGGGTGCAAAATATTTTTATAAACGCGATTAATTGGAAAGATACCTAAACACGTGATATAAATGTTTGGATGTTATATTTATTTACATTGAGAAATATTATCGAACAGACTTAATTCATAAAACTAATTGACTAAAAAATTATCTACAAAATTGACGTAAATAATGTGTTTACAGAGACTTTCTGAAAAGAAATAAATAATATTTAAAGTGGGTGAAAATTGGAACCTGTGGAGAGCACTGATTAGAACAATTTGGAGGAGTGGGAACGTGCTCTTGCAGAAATTATTTCCAATAGATTTAGTAAGAGTTTGTAGCCTTTGGAGCTTGAGATGACTTTGTTTTTGGTGTGGTTATTAAACGAGTTTTTCTCCTCAGAAAGAATGCGGACATAGCGGTTTCTTGCGTCGTTAAATGCTTGACGGTTTTGTTGACTGCGATTGTGCAGAAGCGTTTTGTGAGTTTTGACCTTTTTAAGTCTGGCCTTGTTACAGGATTTAGAGGACCAGGGCTTTTAAGTGGCTGAAGAGGTTTTCTGTGTACGTGGAATAAATAACTCCATGCCAGCTTGGATGATTTCGGGGACGTTTTGTGAGATATAAGATGGGCCAGGATGAGAGAAGCAGACAGACGCCCATGGGTATGAGGAAAAGTAATCTCGCATTTCGTCCCAGTTCGCGCAGTTGTAGTGCCAAACGATATGTGGGTGTGATGACTGTGTGACCTCGGGTTGCATTGCGCAGGAAGCAGTGACCATGCCGTGGTCTGAGCGACCAAGGGGGGCGATGATTGATATCTTATAGCATTCAGGTTTTGTAGTCAGAAGGAGATCCAAGGGATTTGAGCTCTGTGTTGGGATGCGAGGAAAGTAAGTAGGTTGCTGAACCATATTGGCTAAAGAATTGCTGACTGGGAAGGCCTCCGCTGCTCTCCGTTGTGGATCGGTTTTTGAAGATCCTAGCCATTGCTTATTATGGACATTGAAGTCACCAAGAATACTGACCTCGGGGGAAAAATATTCAGAAATCAGATGGTCGGTTTTTTCAGAAAGGTAGTCGAAGAGCTGGACAAAGTTGTTGTCAGAAGGTGACCGGTAAATGCAACAGATGAATTTAGTTACAGCCCTGAGAGAGAGTTTCATCTAAAGTATGTCTTTTCTTCCAGCTTGCAAATTGGGGAGTCTGGTGCAGGGTAGATTGCTACGGACGTGTGCGCACACACCACCATGCAATCTAAAGGAAGTAAGGAGCTTATACCCCGGAAAATTAAGGTGATAAGTGGCTGTTTTGGCACTGATTTGGGTTTCGGTGAGGAAGAGGAATTGGGGCCTATTAGCCTGGAGGAAATGGTGGACGGAGTTCAGGTTAGAATTTAGGCCACATATATTCGAGAAGGATATGTTAAATCTTGATGCCGGCGCCCTCTGCACACCCCTCTCCCGGAGATCCGAATGGTGGGGTATTTTATCTCCGGAATTTTGTACAAGGAGAAGCCATCATCATTTTTGTTTATAAGGGAAACCGACTCATACACCAGAACCGGAAACGTCCGTTGGGACTCCACTGGCCCCTTGAATTAAGGGGTGGTACCTCCTCGGGCGTGAAAAAAATCCTTTACTATTACTACTTGACTTGACTTGACTTTACTACTACTTGACCGACCTTACATGAAAATAAAACAGTCAGATCAAGCTTATTTAATTTATTATGAAATTTTAGAAAGAATTGTATCAATATACTACTACTAAGTCTATAATAAATAAACAAATATAAGATTTTTTTCTGAGTATAATCCGTTACAAAATTTGAAAGTATATGTTTTTATTTAAAGGTTTTAATTGTACAAGGCTTCACAACGTCATCAGTACATCTGGTCTCTTTTTCTCTACTATATTTATAAAGGGTAATATGCTACTGCCTGTAGCGGTGTTCGATAAAAAGATACTGTATATTTTACCACACTCACTCTGTATATATATATATATATATATATATATATATATATATATATATATATATATATAATAACTATAAAATTTTTATCGGACTCTAAATGGCGCCTATTTGAAGAGATTTGTCTAAACTTCCAAATTTATTTAATACAGCCAGTTTTTTAAACAAAAATTCGCTAAAAATGCAAAAAAGAGATGTCATTCCATTTAAAATAAGGAATCTATTTGCGATCTCACCAGAACATCCACACGCAAAGGCTTTTTATATTAAATTATGTATTTGCTATTATCTGGTAACTATTTACAACCAAATGATTCATGTCAGGTGAATATGAGACAACATAAGACGAAATGAGTTTGTTTAGTTGATCTAGGCCAACTTAATACGAATACCCCCTGATATGCTCAGACGCAGACTGTAATTTTCACTGTTGTGAGAGACAGTCTCGTCTAGTGAGCTGGGTTTCGGGTTTTGTTTAATCGCCATAATGGCAATAGCGATTTCGGCCTCTGCCTGGGGCGAAAATACCCAGGATCAACTATTAAACATAATCGCTGGAAAGTTGCTTGTTTTCTCACATCCTTCCATGTTAACTTGTAATACTGCTTCCTATCAAAACTCCCATCACTCGAAACTGTTCTTGTTTTATACAGAGCTGTACTAGAGTAGCTGCACCTTACCAAAATTTACCATTCAACAAACGTGTGTTTATTTGTAAGTGTTAAAATATAACACAACAACTATGTGGCTCGGTTGAAAAAGGGATTATCTAAAAAATCTGGGTTTTGAGATAATCCAGGATTTGTGACAAAATTTTAAATGTCTAGAATTTAAACGTCTCTGATATCAATTATAACAAATTTTTCCAGGGTCTGACAACAAAGATCTCTAGAGGACATATCCATTTTAAATAGTTGACATATTTTTGCTAGTTAGATGCTGCGATTTTGGACTAATTCACATAGACCCTAACTAATGAATGTGCCTTGTAGCACATAGCCCTACACTGTGTCTGCTACCTCCACCAAACATCTAGGAAGTTATATATATATATATATATATATATATATATATATATATATATATATATATATATATATATATATATATATATATATATATATATATATATATATATATACCGGTGGTGGTGTTGGTGTTGGTAAAAAAGATGGTATGGCCTCGACGGAATTGTCATTAGCCACAGATTTTTATATATACCGGGTATACCACGAAATGCGTTGGTTAAACGTTTTTTTAGTTATTAACGTATTTTGATACTGAAAATTTGCGTTCATATATAAGAGATAACGCTCTTTCCATGTGAAATAATTTGGAGTCGATATTGGTTCCGGTTTAACCCGAAGTAGCGATCAACTTTGTTATTTTAAACAGAACACCTGTATATTTTTACATATTTCGATTGTGCGTAAAATTCTGTGTATACCAACTTCAACTTTTTTTATTTCAACAGCACACCACTAAGGCTCACAGCCTAAATATTATCGTACCGTGGGTGTCGATAAGAAGAAAAGAGGCTACTTGTTAATTCTAGACTTGAAGATTTGGAGGTTTGGAGGAGAAGGAAAAACATGTGCCAGCAAGGAATTCCACAACTTGGAAGTCCTCGAGACAAAAGAGCGAACATAACAAGATGCATTCGCTCCGTTCCCCTGGTAGATCTATTGGGGGCAGGAGGTGAAGGAACTATGGAAAAAAGCTCCTCTGAGCGGTGCCCGTGCAGTTATCTATAAAAGAGAGAGAGAGGTCACCAACGGCACGTCGGTGGGCAAGGGATGGCAGCCTTTGGGTGAGGGTAGGGTCACCGATGAGACGTAATACCAGGAAAGCCACTGGCCTTGACGATATTCCAGCAATTGTTCTCAAAAAATGAGCACCAGAACTTGCTCCTGTCCTGACTCGTCTGTTTCAGACATCTTACAATAGAGGCATATTCCCTAGTAACTCAAAAACTGCTCGAGTACAACCCGAGAAATCATCCAAAGCGCTTCCTAGCAACAACAGGCCTGTTTCTCTCCTTTCAGTCGTATCTAAAGTGATGGAAAAGTATATAAACACCGAATTACTAAAATTTCTTGAAAAACACGACAGGCAGTATCGATTCCGTCAGCGCATATCAACTTCCGACCTCCTTTTCTTTGTCACCCATTCCTGGAACAGGTCTATCGAACTACACGGTGAATCCCAGATTGTCGCTCTAGACACATCCAAAGCATTCGACCAGGTCTGGCAGGCAGCGCTGCTTAATAATCTTCCGGCCTATGGCCTACTACCAAAACTATGTACCTGGACAGCAAATTTCCTCTCCAATCGGAGCATTTCTGTTGTCGTGGATAGCCATTCCTCTAGACTGTATCAAATTAATGCAGAGGTCCCTCAAGGTTCAGCTTTAGCCGCTACTTTGTTTTTTCTCCACATCAATGGCCTCCTCTCTAGCACATCCAACCCAGTTCACAGTTACGCGGATGACAGCACCCTCCACTCAAATATACAATATTCTAAGCTTGCTTCTTTAGCCCAATTAGATGAGGATCGCAGAATCATGGAGGGTTTTGTCTCTGTGGACATCCAAAAAATATTAGACTGGGTAAGTAGAAATCTTGTACAATTCAACTCCACCAAATCTCAGTTTTGCTTTCTTTCTCATAAGAGATACACCAGCCCTAGACCCATCACAATAAACAACCAAGTTATTCAAAGTAATGGGTCCTTTTAACTTTTGGCATTTCTGTGGATCGAAATCGCAACTGGCACCAACATGTCACATCAATTGCAGAAGTGGCTGCTAAGAAATTAGGTTTCCTCTTCCGGGCTCGCAAATACTTTTCACCGGCTAATCTCTATACCTTATATACTTCACAAATAAGGCCAAAACTCGAATACTGCTCCCACATCTGTGGTGCCGCTACCGCTTGTACACTCGCTATCCTGGACTCCATTCAGAAGAGAGCTATACATCTCATCAGTGACCCGACCCTCACTCAAACGCTGCCATCTCATGCCCATCGACGTGCCATTGGGGATCTCTTTCTCTCTCTCTTTTTTTAAATAGATATCTGCACGCGCACTGCTCAGAGGAGCTTTCTTCCATAGTTCATCCACCTGCTGCCCCCAACAGATCTACCAGGGGAACAGAGCGAACGCACCCTTTTACTGTCCAGGTCACCAGACATAGAACATCTTGCTATGCCCGCTCTTTTGTCCCGAGGACTTCCAAGTTGTTGAATTCCTTGCCGGCACATGTTTTGAATTCTCCTCCGATCCTCCAAACCTTCAAATCCAGAATTAACAAGCTGCCTCTTTCCTCCTGGTCGACACCCACGGTACAATAGTATTTGGGCTGTAAGCCCTTCTGGTGTGTTGTTGAAATATATTTATAAAAAAAAAGGAGTTTCAACAAATAATAACTGCGACACCCTGTATTTCAAAAACTATCAACTTTTGAGCTAAGGCAAATTGGGCTAGATCCTCATATTTTAGCCTAAAGAATCTGTCATAGCATTTTGTACAGACCTGTTAGAGACAGCCTGTAGATAAATACACAAGTAGCAACAGCTACATGTATTGTTTCCGTAGGTTACACCATAAATTGTAAACGCAGGTTTTTGCAACCAAATTTTTTTTTTGTTATAATGTATAGATAAATTTATAGCCATAAATACAATATAACGGTAACGGTAAGATGCTTACTGGCAATTAGGCCATTGCTGACCCTTTTTGCTCATCTAAACTAACCTACCCTCCCCCTTAAGCTCGATCTCAACGACAGCAGTGATTTGAAAAATCATCCGCTGTCGGTGAGTCTCGAACCGTCGTCCCCCGTGTCCGTATTGGAAAATCTGAATCGACTTTCCCGCACGGCCACGGAGGCGCTATAAATACAATATACAGTGTGTAACAGCCAAATGGAATAAATTCAGTATCTAAATTGTTGCGCATATTTATTGTGATGTTGTAAATATTTTTTTGCAAAGATAATTAGTTAGGTGTGTAATTTTCTTATTGTATCTAGTTATGCAATGTTTCACTAACCAGACGGTATTGAAATAAAATTCGTATAATATTAATTATTAATCCCTTGTGTTCGTCTGAGACTTACCTTCTTTCTATTTATTAATTTTGCATAATGTTCTAACCTTAATAATTATCACCAAGTTGAATAATATACACTATAACATGATATTTTACACCACAAAATCAATACACTTCATAAACAATTGGCAACTGTTTAATAACATCAGTCGCAAAAACGTGTAAATAGAATGATATTATATCTCTCAGGTGAGATTACAAATCAGTTGATCAAGTTTTTCATTTAGATAATAATCAAGTAAATATAGACTATTATTTTAAAAGGAGCCTGTAGATTTTTATCTTTTAATTGTTTAATGTGCTAAACGATTTTGAAAAAAAAAACACTTAAGGCTTATAAGAGCTAAATGAGTTATTGAAAGGATTGCTTAGGGATTACCATGCTTTTCTGATTTCTTAGAAAATATATGTGATAGATATGTTAAAAATAACTATCCTATTATTTTCTCTAGAAAGTTTGGTGATCAAGGCTTATTCGAATTTTTAATAGTATGGTGTGTTAAATACCTGCTTATTCTTGGTATTCACATGGTGAATTTTATAATGTGATTTGTCAAGCTATAACAATGTGTTTTGTACTTATTTCCAAAACATTTGATCGAGCCTAGCCCACAGCACTCCTAAATAAACTTTATTTTATTGGCTGCTCTCAAGTTAGGCTTAAAGAGATCTAGCTAATTAAAGGAAAGCTCCCTAAATGTACTTATCTAGGTGATATATCAAATTACCTAAAAATGTATTTAGGTGTTTTTCATATAAATAAACTTCTCTATTATATAAAAAGTCTGGACGCAGCAAGTGCGTTATGGTAGTGAATTTTCATAAAAATGTTTTTAATAGCAAATATGTCTATCTAATGGAATCCGGCATCAATTTGGTCACCGGTATAACCTATATAGTAGAAAAAATTTATCATATTTTATCAAAATAACTTACCGTTTGAAAATGTACAAACGTTTTCCAAATATAAACTTTAAATGTTTTCGAGAAAACTCGTTTCCTGGCCGACGAACCTTAGGTTAATAGCATAAATAGAGTTATTGAATTTTGAAGCATTTAATCAAAATTCTCTACCAAAACGCACTTACTGCGTCTCAATTTTTTTTACAAACATGCATCATATTTCGATGAAAAATGCAAAAATGCAATAAGGAATGTTCAAAAAAAATTGTAGGTAACAGCAACGACTTACATTGTGACTCTCAAAATAATTGTATAGGATGCAGCTCAAGACACCCTATAAATAACGTATACAATTTTTTTCTAGTATCTTGCATAATAACAATTATATTGAGCTTTACCGAAAAAATACGTCACTCTGTATATATGTAATCAGAAAGTAAACCCGGATATGGATGCTAGGGGGCCTAGTTTGCGCTCACTTGAAGAAATATTTTTTGAATTCAAAAATCGCGGTTTCCTCATTAGCGAATATCTCTACGAAAATTAGCTAGAAATTATAGACCATTAAATCATAAACTTAACTAAAACTACTGCCAAAGCATGAGAGAAAGGGTCTATTCGAATTGAATTTTCTGGAAATATTTTAGTAAACTGAAGGGCAATGACGGTTGAAGCTGAACCTTAAGGGTTTGCAGAACACTCTTTACATATTCCGTATTTCCTTCAGGTTCATTGCCTAAATGTTGCCAATTTTGACGTTTCAAATCGCGACTTTGACGTTTTGAGGTAAAGCCCAAGTTTTTTTTCTTTCAATGCCTCTAACTTTTTCGTCTTTAAACTTAGAGACATAAATTTTGGCAAATGGTTCAACCTTTATAGTGAAAACACGCGTACCAAATCTGGTTAGCCTTATTTTGTTATTTCCGGAGATATACATTTTTCCCGAAAGAAAACACACAATTTTCCGGGAAAACCTGGGCCAGCTTTCCTGGCCAACGAGCTTATCCAAGCCACTTACAAAAGGAAGGTACTCAGCAAAATGGGCCCATTATCTTTTCAGTTATCGGTGTGATACATATATTATACAAATATATATATATATATATATATATATATATATATATATATATATATATATATATATATATATATATATATATATATATATATATATATATATATTGAAACTGACCCTGGATATGGGTTCTAGGCGGCCTAGTTCGCGCTCATTTGGAGAAATGTTTTCTAAATTCAAAAGTCGGGGTCTCCTCATTAGTGAATATTGTAAAGAAAATTCACTAAAACAAGCACTTGTGAAGCCACGGGAAAAGTCTACGACTGTATTAAATATGAAACGGTTTTAATAAGTTAGGGCAAGAACAAACCCATATATGCTATTCAAATTGAATTAAGTTTTAAAAGTTTTCATCTCTTCTTTATTAACTTATTTTTTACAGAAACTCGCTAAAAATTTATAACAACAATCTGATCAGATAACGGTAAAGTGAAAGGAGACTAAGAAAAATTCACAAAAAGTGAAGTCACTAACTAGGATTAGAACTCGTCATATAGGACTCGATTATCAGATGTACAGGGCTTAGCCGATCGGCCACGCTCTACTTGGCAGACTAGCAGGTATATCCAGTAGTATGTTAATTGTATAACGTCTTTTCTATTTACACCAAACAATTTTTATTTACAATGGATTTTTTGCTCAAATTTGAACGAAATGAAGGAGAATAACGACTTAGACACAGATCTAGGAGCTTATTAGTTATTTCGTGTCGTACTTTTCACTCCCGTTCGTACTCCTACCATAACGTTCAATTTTGACGTTTGAACTTTGTTTCATCAGATTTAATTAATTAGAAATTAATTTACCTCTAACTGTTTTCTCTATTAACACAGATATCTGAATTTTGGTACATAGGATACTCTTTATGACAGAAACCAGCGCACCAAATTTCGTTGCCCTCACTTAGTTATTTTAGGAGATGTACATTTTTTTCGAAAGAAAACACAACATTGTCTGGGAAAACTTGGGCCGATTTTCCTGGCTTGTCCAAGCCACTTTTAAAAGGAAGGTATGTACCAAATTTGTTCACAACGGCCCATTATTTTTTGAGTTATCGGTGTGATATATATATATATATATATATATATATATATATATATATATATATATATATATATATCAACATATAAAAATTGAAACTGATCCTGGATATGGGTTCTAGGAGGCCTAGTTCGCGCTCCTTTGAAGAATTTTTTCAAAATTCAAAAGTAGGGATCTCCTTATTAGTTATTAGTGATTTTTTTAAAAGAAAATTCACTAAAAGACAAAAAGTTAGAGAAAAATAAAATTTAATATAGTTTTTAATGAATTATAATTAATACTACATATTATTTGTTGAAAATAATCAATTAAAGGTATTTAAGTTATTATCTAGCATATGTGTAATTAGTGTAAATGATTATTGTAGTGAGATGAGTAATGGTTCGTATTGAGCCTGTTGAGTTGAGTTTATTGGAGATATTATTATCATATATATCACAATATCAGGGACAGTTGATAATCATGTAACTTAATGGTAAATTAACACAATTAACTCTAATTGACTGACTTTCAATGAATTATGAAACGCTTATTACGTGAACTAAAGAATCACTGCTTTGATATTTTTCTAACTTCAAGCCCACACCTACACTTATAAAGGCAATAATCAAAAATCGTTTGTTGTTGTTACCACCGTTTCTTGCTGAAACCATTCCTTGTTAAATTCACCTTAGCAAAAAGCAAGCCTTCACATTTAGTTATATACTTGGACAAACAAAATTTACCTAGTTAATACAAAACAATAAAGGTTCTCACTAATATTTATTTTCCTGTATGACCGGTTACGCTACATAGTAGCTTCACTAAGTATAGTATACAATGTGCATATATATATATATATATATATATATATATATATATATATATATATATATATATATATATATATATATATATATATATATATATATATATATATATATATATATATATATATATATATAATTTCAACAACACACCACGAGGGCTCCCAGCCTAAATATTATCGTACGTTGGGTGTCGACAAGGAGGAAAGAGGCAACTTGTTCATTCTGGACTTGAAGGTTTGAAGGTTCGGAGGAGAAGGAAAAACATGTGCCGGCAAGGAGTTCCACAACTTGGAAGTCCTCGGGACAAAAGAGCGGGCATAACAAGATGTTCTATGTCTGGTGACCTGGACAGTAAAAGGGTGCATTCGCTCTGTCAGGTGGAGGAACTATGGAAGAAAGCTCCTCTGAGCAGTGCCCGTGCAGATATCTATAAAAGAGAGAGAGAGGTCACCAACGACACGTGGGTGGGCAAGGGATGTCAGCTTTTGGGTGAGGGTAGGGTCACCAATGAGACGTATAGCTCTCTTCTGAATGACCCCAAATGTGGGAGCAGTATTCGAGGTTTGGCCTTATTTGTAAAGTATATAAGGTATAGAGACTAGCTGGTGAAAAGTATTTGCGAGCCCGGAAGAGGAAACCTAATTTCTTAGCAGCCGCTTCTGCAATTAATGTGACATGTTGGTGCCAATCGACATTTCGATCCACAGAAATGCCAACAAGTGGAAAGGACTCATTACTTTGAATAACTTGGTTGTTCATTATGATGGGTCTAGGGCCGGTGGTATCTTTTATAAGATAGAAAGTAAGACTGAGATTTGGTGGAGTTGAGTTGTACAAGATTTCTACTTCCCCAGCCTAATATTTTTTTGGAGATTCACAGTGATAGAACACTCCATGAGTCTGCGATTCTCATCTAATTGGGCTAAAGAGGCAGGCTTAGAATATTGTATATTTGAATGGAGGGTGCTGTCATCGGCGTAACTGTGAACTGGGTTGGATGTGCTAGAGAGGAGGTTATTGATGTGGAGAAGAAACAAAGTAGGGGCAAAAGCTGAACCTTGAGGGACTCCTGCATTAGTTGGATACAGTTTAAAGAAATGGCCATCCACGACAACAGAAATGCTCCGGTTCAAGAGGAAATATGCTGTTCAGGTATAGAGTTTTGGTGGTAGGCCATAGGCCTGAAGTTTATTAAGCAGCGCTGCGTGCCAGACCTGGTCGAATGCTTTGGATATGTATAGAGCGACAATCTGGAATTCGCCGTGTAGTTCCACAGACTTTCTCCAAGAATGTGTGACAAAGGAAAGGAGGTTGGCAGTTGATCTGTGCTGACGGAATCCATACTGCCTGTCGTGGATTAGACTGTGTTTTTCAAGAAATTTTAGTAATTTGTGTTTATATACTTTTCCATCACTTTATCGACGTCTGAAAGGAGAGAAATAGGCCTGTAGTTGCTAGGAAGCGCTTTCGATCCTTTCTTGGGGACGGGTTGTACTCGAGCAGTTTTCCAGTTACTAGGGAATATGCCTCTATTGTAAGATGTCTGAGACAGACAAGTCAGGACAGGAGCAAGTTCTGGTGCGCATATTATGAGAACAATTGCTGGGATCTCGTCAAGGTCAGAGGCTTTCCTGGTATTAAGAGAAGTGAGCATCTTTCGTACCTTTTTAGTTTTGACAATGATATACGTCATTTTATGCGCAACATTGGGGACTGTTGGTGGTTGAACATTTGGAGGTGGGTTGAGAGTAGAATTGCCGGCGAATAACGAGGCAAAACGTTCAGCCTTGCCCAGGGCGGTAGAAACAATTTCATCCCCTGAAACAAGAGGTGGGAACGTGCTCTTGCAGAAATTATTCCCAATAGATTTAGCAAGAGTCCAGAAGGGTTTGCTGCCGTTGGAGCTTGAGAGGACTTTGTTTTTGATGTAGCTATTAAGCGAGTTTTTTGCCTCAGAAAGAATGCGTACATAGCGGTTTCTTGCGTCGTTAAATGCTTGACGGTTTTCTTGACTGGGATTGTGTTAAAGTTTTTGTGAGCTTTGAGCTTTTCAAGTCTGGCATTGTCACAGGATTTAGAGAACCAGGGCTTTTGTGTGGCTGAAGAGGTTTTCTATGTACGTGGAATAAATAATTCCATGCCAGCTTGGATGCTTTCGGTGACGTTTTGTGAGATATCAGAGAGGTCAGGATGAGAGAAGCAGACAGACGCTCATGGAAATGAGGAAAAGTAATCCCGAATTTCGTCCCAGTTCGCGGGTGTAATGACTGTGTGACCTCGAGTTGCATTGCACAGGAAGCAGTGACTATGCCGTGGTCTGAGCGACCAAGTGGGGCGGTGACTGATGTCTTGTAGCATTCAGGTTTTGTAGTAAGAGGGAGATCCAAGAGATTTGAGCTATGTTTTGGGATGCGAGGAAAGTAAGTAGGTTACTGAACCGTATTGGCTAATGAATTGCTGACTGCGAAGGCCTCCGCTGCTCTCCCTTGTGAGTCGGTTTTTGAAAATCCTAGCCATTCCTTATTATGGACATTGAAGTCACCAAGAATAGTGACCTCGGAGGAAGGATATTCAGAAATCAGATGGTCGGTTTTTTCAGAAAGGTAGCCAAAGAGCTGGACAAAGTTGTTGTCAGAAGGTGACCGGTAAATGCCACAGATGAATTTGATGCAAATGGAGGAAGGCAGTAGGAGCGTTGCAATGGTACTTATTTACAGCGAATTTTCAACAAATCTTAGATGAAACCTTAAATTTTTGTTCAATAACGAAGCCACCTGATCCTATTTAAACTTCCTTTGAGGCTCTCGTTATGTCAGCAAGGGAGTTACGGTAATGAATAAAACAGATGTTCTCAAAATTTCTCGAATACAAGCATCGATTTGTCGTCAAATGTTGAGACGATTTGTTGTCCTTATATTTTCTCTGTGTCAGAGAGACAGTTGCGGTTATCAGAAAAAGCTAATCGTGACAAGATCGAGTGGCACGTTTTTGAAAAGATCTTTTGGTTCTCTATTCAAAAATGCAATTTTAAAATCTACCGATTAGTTTTTAGATATTTGCTTTCAATACTTCAAAATAAAAAATATAAAAGAGCAGTAGTTATTTCGTGTTCAGGTCAATGATTAGTTTTTGAAAAATTATAAAATAAAGAAGCTTGTAATTCAGGTATGTATAACTTTTTGTTTCAAGTCAGTGTACAGGAAAAAGATGTCCTATTGAATTGCAATCTAGATCACCAGATCTAAACTCCTAGACTTTTTCTATGGGGATATTTAAATAGCAAGGACTTTCAAACGCAACCAAAAGATCTGCAGGGACTGAGGACGAGAATTACTACTAAATGTCATAAAACAACCACGGAGATATTGGAAGAAGGGGATTTGATCAGAGACTGTATTATTGTATGGAAGCCAATGATGGTTATTTTGGGCAATTATGAAACTAAAAATACAATTGCTGATTTATTTTTTCCAAATCACCCAAATCGATGTTTTCATAGTAAGTAACAACTATAATTCAATATTAGTGGTGCCACGCATACTAAAAAGAGCTGTCGTTGCGGTCTAACACGATCTAACTGTACTTGCAGCCTTAAACACGAAATGGACAGAGAATCACAATGGTTTTCCAAAAATGTGTTACTCGACCTACTTTCCATATTCAAATTAAGAAAGTTTACACACACAGATATATATATATATATATATATATATATATATATATATATATATATATATATATATATATATATATATATATGTATATATATATATATATATATATATATATATATATATATATATATATATATGTATATATATATATATATATATATATATATATATATATATATATATATATATATACATTTTGAGTGTGTGCAAATATATAAAATGTGAAACTGACCACAGATGTGGGGTCTTGATGTTATAGTTTACGCTCGTTTAAAGAAATTTTTTCAAAATTGAAAAGTCGAAACCTCTTCTATGCGAATTTTTTCAACGAAAATTTGCGAAAAACTAACTACCACTGTTGCTTTCAAAGAACTCTATTTACCAAAAGCCAAATTTAACCAATCTAAGCACATATTTTTGAGAGCTTACATTTCAAATCGTTGTTAACCTTCGCTCCAAAATATTCTCTACTTAACTTAACTAAACTGTGTGTAAATAAACTAGAAAATTGATAAACAACGTATCTTGTATTGGTGATTTCAATAGGGAAGACTCGTGAAAAGATTGTCGTTACCATTGTCCTTATCTAGAAATTATCAGAGTGCTCTTTATATTTTCAGAAACCTAAATGTAACCTGTCGTTCTAGTGCTAAAATTTACTGCAGTTTTCATGGCTCTTCCTTACAGACTTAGGCCAATTAAATCGCCTAACACTGCATATGCTCTTAAGCATAATTCTAAACAACATTAGAGCAACCATTGTGTGTAGAAACAAGAGTTATTGTTTTGAAAGTACGTCGCAGGCCACAGAATAGCGAAATACGGAGAGAAACAAAGGAAAGCATTCAAGAGCTAAATGAAGAAGTTTGCAAACCTTGGAGAGTGTGCCAATGTGATAATTATTGTCACTCTACTGACTAATTGAAGCTATTGTACACGTGTAGCTTAATTACAGTATTGTCAGACAATAATCCTATGCTATACTGAAAGCTGTGCAGCTTATGATAACATGATAACATGTATAATTTATAGGACTTATTTCGCATGACAGGAAATTAAATACGTTATTATATGGCAAAAAGGTTCAATTGAGATGTTGCATAACAAGTAAATTCAAATAATAGCTTGTATTTTAAACAAAAATTAAAACAATAGAGAACACCATGTTATCACAATCTTAATAAAATATTTCCAGTTTTACAAACTTAATTTATCATTAACCTACAAACTTTGATTTTGGTACATGGTAATATTTTTGCCAAGGTAATATGCGAAGCAAACGCCATCAAAATAGTTTGCTAATTTTGGAGATACAAAATTTTTGTGAAAAAAAAAACTAGTATGTCTGGACCGGCTAAAGAACTCATCAAAGCTATTTCCAAAAAAACATGTGCCAAGCCAAATACAAATCGGTTATTTATTTTTAGTCGTCGCTCGGATATACATATACCTTTTAATACAAAGTGACTTTCTTGAAGTTTAGGCCCTCAGTTTTTAGTCGTAAGTGCTCTGAAAATACCAGTTAAATATATATATATATATATATATATATATATATATATATATATATATATATATATTTGTGTGTGTGTATGTGTAACTGGTATTGTAGGGGCCATTCAGACTAAAAGCTGAGGACTTAAACTTAAACAAATTCACTTTGTATTAAAAATACAATTTATTTCGGCTTTGCCCGAAACCACCTTCAGGAGTACTGAAATTCTTCAAAAGGTTACAAAAACACTTTTAAAAACAATATAAAGTAAATAACTTACAATACTGTGACTGCTTAAAGTATATCAAAGCATGCATCATATTTCAATGAACAATGCACAAAAGCAATAAGGAATGTTCAAAAAAAAATTTGTAGGTATCACCAACGATTTATGGGCCATCCTGTGTTTGTCAGCATAATTTTATAAGATGCAGCTCAAGATACCCTATAGGTAATGTATACAATTTTTTCTCGTTTCTTGCATAATAACAATTATATTGAGCTTTACCGTAGAAATGCGTCACCCTGTATACATGTAAACAGAAAGTTAACCCGTATATGGATTCTAGGGGGCCTAGTTTGCGCTCATTTAAAGAAAGATTTTTAGAATTCAAAAGCCACGGTCTCCGCATTTGCGAATTTTTTCAGCGAAAATTAGCTCAAAATTATAGACCGTTAAACCATAAACTTAACTAAAACTACTGCCAAAGCATCAGAGAAAAGGTCTATTTGAAATGAATATTCTGGAAATATTTTAGTAAAATGAATGGCAATGATGGTTGAAGCTGAAACTTAAGGGTTTACAGAACACTATTTACACAATCCGTATTTATTTCAGGTTTTTTGCCTACATGTTGCCAGTTTTGACGGTTCAAATCGCAAATTTTTACGTTTTGAGGAAAACTCCAAATTTTCTTTCTTTAAATGCCTCTAACTTTTTTGTCTTTAAACTTACAGACCTACAGTTTGGTATACCGCGTCCAGAAATTATGAAAACTCGACGTTTCGGCTCCTGTTTTGGAGCCATTTTCAAGAGGTAAAGGAAATATGTAAGGACACTCTAAGGCCTCAATCTGCCTACTCCTCAGAGTGGTAGACAAAGGTGGGTAAAGGAAATATGTAAGGACACTCTAAGGCCTCAATCTGCCTACTCCTCAGAGTGGTAGACAAAGGTGGGTAAAGGAAATATGTAAGGACACTCTAAGGCCTCAATCTGCCTACTCCTCAGAGTGGTGGACAAAGCTGGGTAAAGGAAATATGTAAGGACACTCTAAAGCCTCAATCTGCCTACTCCTTAGAGCGGTGAACAAAGCTGGGTAAAGGAAATATGTAAGGACACTCTAAGGCCTCAATCTGCATACTCCTTAGAGTGGTAGACAAAGGTGGGTAAGGGAAATATGTAAGGACACTCTAAGGCCTCAATCTGCCTACTCCTTAGAGTGGTGGACAAAGGTGGGTAAAGGAAATATGTAAGGACACTCTAAGGCCTCAATCTGCCTACTCCTTAGAGTGGTGGACAAAGGTGGGTAAGGGAAATATGTAAGGACACTCTAAGGCCTCAATCTGCCTACTCCTTAGAGTGGTGGACAAAGGTGGGTAAAGGAAATATGTAAGGACACTCTAAGGCCTCAATCTGCCTACTCCTCAGAGTGGTGGACAAAGGTGGGTAAAGGAAATATGTAAGGACACTCTAAAGCCTCAATCTGCCTACTCCTTAGAGCGGTGAACAAAGGTGGGTAAAGGAAATATGTAAGGACACTCTAAGGCCTCAATCTGCATACTCCTTAGAGTGGTGGACAAAGGTGGGTAAGGGAAATATGTAAGGACACTCTAAGGCCTCAATCTGCCTACTCCTTAGAGTGGTGGACAAAGGTGGGTAAAGGAAATATGTAAGGACACTCTAAGGCCTCAATCTGCCTACTCCTTAGAGTGGTGGACAAAGGTGGGTAAGGGAAATATGTAAGGACACTCTAAGGCCTCAATCTGCCTACTCCTTAGAGTGGTGGACAAAGGTGGGTAAAGGAAATATGTAAGGACACTCTAAGGCCTCAATCTGCCTACTCCTCAGAGTGGTAGACAAAGGTGGGTAAAGGAAATATGTAAGGACACTCTAAGGCCTCAATCTGCCTACTCCTCAGAGTGGTGGACAAAGGTGGGTAAAGGAAATATGTAAGGACACTCTAAAGCCTCAATCTGCCTACTCCTTAGAGCGGTGAACAAAGGTGTGTAAAGGAAATATGTAAGGACACTCTAAGGCCTCAATCTGCATACTCCTTAGAGTGGTGGACAAAGGTGGGTAAGGGAAATATGTAAGGACACTCTAAGGCCTCAATCTGCCTACTCCTTAGAGTGGTGGACAAAGGTGGGTAAAGGAAATATGTAAGGACACTCTAAGGCCTCAATCTGCCTACTCCTTAGAGTGGTGGACAAAGGTGGGTAAGGGAAATATGTAAGGACACTCTAAGGCCTCAATCTGCCTACTCCTTAGAGTGGTGGACAAAGGTGGGTAAAGGAAATATGTAAGGACACTCTAAGGCCTCAATCTGCCTACTCCGTAGAGCGGTGGACAAAGGTGGGTTGGGTTGTTGTAGCTCGATTACGGGGCCTCAATCTGCCTACTCCCCAAATCTCGCCGGAGATCGTCTGTGAGGTCTCAGTGTGTTCAACCCTGATCAGATCTCTCTGAGGCCTCATATATATATATATATATATATATATATATATATATATATATATATATATATATATATATATATATATATATATATATATATATATATATATATATATATATATATATATTTATATATACATATATAAACATATAAAAATTGAAACCGATCCCAGATATGAGTTTTAGGGGTCCTAGAGCGCGCTCGTGTGAAAACATGTTTGCAAAGTCTCACCATCGTTACCTCTCTATTAGTGAATTTTTTAAATCAAAATTCACTAATAAAGTGATACTTGTAAATGTGATTTTTTTGATAAATTTCTAAGTAACTCAAAAACCATAAATTTTACATATATCAAACTTATTATAGAAAAGTTTTATAATTACACATAGAATTAAAAAATCATATATTAGACAGAATGTTCCATAAAAAATTACAAAACCTTGTACTACCCTGCTTTATTTGGCACAGTCTGTGCAGCCCAAAGTAATTTTAAAATGCGCACACTTATAACCTTATTATATATATATATATATATATATATATATATATATATATATATATATATATATAATTTAAACAGTTTAATCATAAACCCTGTACTCCGACGATGTCCAATTTTATGAAAATTCAGTAGCATAACGCACTTGCTGCGTCAGGCTTTTGTTATGTGACTATTATCAAAATAAACAGCTACATAACCGCATAGGTTAGTCGGCCACCATCTTCATTAAAGGCAACACAGAAACTGGAAATAAATATTGAAAAACAAAATACACCCCCTATTCCCTATATATGTAACCAGTTAAATGATTTTCCCCTGTAATTAGGTTACTTGTTAACAACAGTTTATTTGGGTTACGAGAACAACCTCAGGAAATGTAGTTGTAAATTTTTTATAATATCCAACTTGATAATACTTGTGTCGGTGGAATACATCAATAAGTTATTAGGCTTAAAAGTTCAACAACACTCTCGATGTGATCGATCACTTATCCTACTTACAGGTAAATTGTTTCAACTCACATCCTCAAGGTGATGATACATCAACCCTTAGTTAATAGGAAGAAACATAATATTTTAAGGATTAGATGGTTTTCTTTGTTTATGTGGCTACGAAACTTAGAAAACATATAAAAAGTCTAGACGCAGCAAGTGCGTTATGGTAGTGAATTTTCATAGAAATGATCTGGCACCAAATATTTTATTATCACTTTTTTTCTTGTAACATAGAAATCTAAATTTTGATGTATGGTTTACTTTTTATATCGTAAACCTACCTACCAAATTTTAGCCTTTTTATTTTTTGAGATAAATTTTTTTTTTCGACAGAAAACTCAACATTTTTCGGGAAAACCTCGTCCGATTTTCCTGGCTAACGAACTTATCAAGCCAGTTACAAAAGGAAGGCCCATACCAAATTTGATAAAAATCGGCCCAGTATAACCTATATAGTAGAAACAATGTACCATATTTTATCAAAATAACTTGTTTGAAAATGTACAAAAATTTTCCGAAAATAAACTTAAAACGTTTCCGATTCCGAGAAAACTCGTTCTTAGTTGACGAACCTTAGGTTAATAGCAAATTGCGTTATTGAATTTTGAAGCGTTTAATGAAAATTCGCTACCAAAACGGACTTACTGCGTCTCGATTTTTTTTTACAAACATGCATCATATTTCGATGAAAAATGCAAAAATGCAATAAAAAATGTTCAAAAAAAATTTGTAGGTTTCACCAACGACTTATGGGCAAGCCTGTGATTGTTAAAGTAATTTTATAAGATGCAGGTCAAGACACCCTATAGGTAATGTATACATTTTTTCTCGTATCTTGCATAATAACAATTATATTGAGCTTTACCGTAGAAATGCGTCACCTTGTATATATGTAAACAGAAAGTAAACCCGAATATGGATTTTAGGGGGCCTAGTTTGCGCTCATTTGAAGAAATCTTTTTAGAATTCAAAAGCCGCGGTCTCTTCACTGACGAATTTTTTCTACGGAAATTAGCTAAAAATTGTAGACCGTTAAACCATTCTATTTGAAATGAATTTTCTGGAAATATTTTACTAAAATAAAGGGCAATGATGGTTGAAGCTGAGACTTGAGGGTTTCTCTTTATACCAGGAAAGCCTCTGCCCTTGACGAGATCGCAGCAATTCTCAAAAAATGCGCACCACAAATTGCTCCTGACCTGACTAGTGTGTTTCAGACATCTTACAATAGCGGCATATTCCCTAGTAACGGGAAAACTGCTCAAGTACAACCCGTCCCCAAAAAAGGATCCAATGCGCTTCCTAGTAACTACAGGCCTATTTCTCTCCTTTCAGTCGTATGTAAAGTGATGGAAAAGTATATAAAAATTAATAAAATTTCTTGAAAAACACAGGCTAATCCACGACAGACAGTATGGATTCCGTCAGCTCAGATCAACTGCCGACCTACTTTCCTTTGTCACCCATTCTTGGAACAAGTCTATGGAACTACACGGTGAATTCCATATTGTTGCTCTAGACATATCCAAAGCATTCGACCTGGTCTAGCACGCAGCGCTGCTTAATACACTTCTGACCTATGGCCTACCACCAAAACTCTGTACCTGGACAGCAAATTTCCTCTCCAACCGGAGCATTTCTGTTATCGTGGATGGCCATTCCTCTAAACTGTATCCAATTAATGGAGGAGTTCCTCAAGGTTCAGCTTTAGCCCCTATTTTGTTTCTTCTCCACATCAATGACCTCCTCTCTAGCACATCCAACCCAGTTCACAGTTACGCAGACGACAGCACCCTCCACTCAAATATACAATATTCTAAGCCTGTCTTTTTAGCCCAATCAGATGAGGATCGCAGACTCATTGAGGGTTCTGTGTCTGTGGATCTCCAAAAAACATTAGACTGGGGAAGTCTAAATCTTGTACAATTCAACTCCACCAAATACCAGTCTTGCTTTCTATCTCATAAGAGATACACCAGCCCTAGACCCATCACAATGAACAACCAAGTTATTCAAAGTAATGAGTCCTTTTCACTTGTTGGCATTTTTGTGGATAGAAATCTCAATTGGCACCAACATGTCACATCAATTGCAGAAGCGGCTGCTAAGAAATTAGGTTTCCTCTTCCGGGCTCGCAAATACTTTTTACCAGCTAATATCTATACCTTATATACTTCACAAATAAGGCCAAACCTCGAATACTGCTCCCACACCTGGGGTGCCTACACTTCATTCAGAAGAGAGCTATACCTCTCATCGGTGACCCTACCCTCACCCAAAGGCTGCCATCCCTTGCCCACCGATGTGCCGTTGGTGACATCTCTCTCTTTTATAGATATCTGCACGGGTACTGTTCAAAGGAGCTTTCTTCCATAGTTCCTCCACCTGCTGTCCCCAACAGATCTATAAGGGGAACAGAGCGAATGCACCCTTTTACTGTCCAGGTCACCAGACATAAGAACATCTGGTTATGTCCGCTCTTTTGTCCCGAGGACTTCTAAGTTGTTGAATTCCTTGCCGGCACATGTTTTTCCTTCTCCTCCGAACCTCCAAACCTGCAAGTCCAGAATTAACAAGTTGCCTCTTTCCTCCTTGTCGACACCCACGGTATGATAGTATTTAAGCTGTGAGCCCTCGTGGTGTTGTTGAAATAAAAAATAAATAAAAAAAAGATACATGGCCTCTTATTAGGAAAGAAAGTACCAAGGCTAGCAATTTATTAAATCGTTAGTTAGTTATACACAGTCTCTATGTATATAACACGTTGTCTTTATTAGAGCTGCCGTGGCAACGTATTACCTGGCTACGCCACCGATGGCGACACTTGTCGTACATCTCACTATGTTTTGTTTTCTTTCTTATAACGTCGGTCTATTTCCGCGACTATAGCCAATCATCGACGTCAGGGAGCAGTTTCACCTCACTATCCTGGAAATTTTGGCGAACCCCTGCCTTTATGTAAGGAGAGTAGGGATCTTTAACGTGCATAATATCACATGTACACGTGACTGACGGCTTTACGCCCCCTCCGAAGGGCGGAACGTGCAGACATTCAACTTGCTCAAATACAATGCGAGAACCTCAGTTGTTGTTAATTGTACAGTATGTACTGAAAAAGTGAAAGGAGAACGCTGGGATCTAACCCGGTACCCTTCGGTTCAGAGGCACACGTTCTTACCACTAAACCACCGAGGCTCTTATCTCACTATGTTAAATTATTAGTACATTTTATACAAAAATAAATTATTCAGGAAGCAGTAAATAACTAACATTTCTTGACGTAGTAGTCATAATAAATTGATTAAAATATAGGTAAAACAAACGAGAGATAGCTACATTTGGTCTGATTCATCCTCATTTCATCATAACATTTTCTTTTTTGAAATTGATAAATTATATCTATGGTAAATGATTAGTCACAACAGGCACGATAAAGCAAGAAATACAATAAAAATGTTGCTAAATAAAATGGTATTCTTCATCAGTTGCAAAACTGATAAATAAAAGTACAATCCAGAAAACACTAACAAAACCTACGATTTCTGAAAAATAACAAGAGGGTCTAGGTTGCATTCGACGTTGCTCATTTCTAAATTTTCATTTGACTTATTTTAGCATTGTTATTAGAACCAGTAAGACATATTTTTTATAAATGGTTACTAAAGACTCTGAAATCTGTCAAAACCATACCTAAATTGATCCTAGACTACAAAAATCCTTGAAACAACTGGCTACGAACAACAAATTACCTTTGATGTGGGTACCACGGTATCAGGAAGGAAATTAGGAGGCAGATACCCTTTCAAAAATGACACCAACAACATCATGCTATGGTCGAAAGCCATATGGCTGATTAACAAAAGCACCATGTAAAAAATTGACTTGACGCTTGTGAGAGGAATCAAATGCCGTCATATTGGAGGAAAACACCAGGCTTAAGGCAGGCAAAACGATTCATTACGATATCAACAGAAAAGTCTGAAGTGTGTCTTGAATTGAACAGGAACGACTTCAGAACAATCACAGGAGTTTTCACAGAACCTGGCAACGTGGAATAAGGTACTAAGACCAAAGTAATCGCAGTGCAGGTATTTTGGAATGGGTGGAGTAGAAAGACTAAGGGCATATACAATAAGCGAAAGGCTGCAGTGTTTTCGGGGCGGCAAAAACGCGGGCGAGCCCTGTGGGCGAAAATAAGTAATCTCAGAAGCAACAGAAGGCTAAATAAGGTCAAAACAACAGAGTGCGCTTTTGGGGATCACGTCTTAAGTGTGGCTAAAACTAAGAAGTTGTAACAAAAAATCTGATAATGTAGAATGAGGTACTAAAAGGAAATGATATGTGAATAAACAAGACCAAGGCCAAAGTAAGGGCAAAAGCAACAGAAGGCTAAATAAGGTCGAAATAGTAGGGTTATGCTTTTACGGTGAGGTCAGAATTATCACTAAAACTGAGAAACAATTACAAGAGAATCTAACAACGTGGAATGAAGTACTAAAAAAAAAATGGCGTGAAAATAAGCATACAAATAGAAGAAGTATTATTAGAAAACGTAAATATTACAAGCAAAATAAAAAATATTTGGTGGTGAATATTGTGGGCAGTGTAAGGAAATACTAAGAGTTAAATCAAAGAACATAAAACGAAATGTAAACACATTGTGCAAAAATTGATTTTACCAGCAGAAAATAAATGGGTAGACAAAAATAAATGACTGTACCTCCCTAAATTGCTGCGACCAAACACATGAATGTGAATCATAGGTTTTGACAAATAGTGATAAAAACAGAATAAAGCAGAGGATGTTAAAAACTTAAGAGCTGAAACAGACACAATAAAACCAGACAAAACACAAATGGAATCAAAGACGAAATAAAATTGAAAATAAAATTAAAAGAGAAATTCAGTCAACGGTGAGATTTGAACCCGCGTCACTAACCACTACACTACGTATCGCTTCTGAAAAACTGCAATGAAGAAAGGTAGATAACCGATAATGGTCTTAAGTTATTTATTTGTAATATATAAGGTCTTTAGGTGCAGATTTTGCAGCTATTTTAACAAATGCGAAGAGTTGCATAAACCTAGAACATTCCAGTCCACATTTTTTGCAATATTTTCCATTCTTAACAGCAATTTTCATGTTTCAAATCTCCAGTTTGACATTTACAGGAGAAAAATTATAAAATTCTCAAAGTAATCTTTCTGGTACTTCTTAAACTTTTTGCGCCATGAAAAGATACATGTTATCTATAATATTTAATAGATTTTGTTTAACACATACAATATTTTGGTATTGCGTCTTCTCTGACTTTTAGTGGCACTCAAATTTTGCTTCATTAAGTGCCTATCACTTTTTTCCTTTCAACATAGAGACCTACATTTTGGTGCAGAGTTTTTATAACATAAACCGGCTTACCAAATCTGGTTGCCATAGCTTTGTTATTTCCGGAGATATAATTTTTTTCCAAAAGAAACCCTAAACTTTCCCAGAAAAAACGGGGCCGATTTTCCTGGCTAACGAACTTATCCAAGCCACTTGCCAAAAAATTTACTCACCAACAACATATACAAATGGAAACTGACCCCGGATATGTGTTCTAGGGGGCCTAGTTCACGCTCATTTGAAGAAATTTTTTCAAAATTCAAAAGTCGAGATCTCCTTATTAGTGATTTTTTTTAAAGAAAAGTCACTAAAAGTGGGAAGCTCAAACTAAAGAAAAAAATGAAGATAAGGGCGACTAATTGGGCTAGCACTATTGCAAAAAAATTAAAATTGCATAAAATATTGAAAAAAAAGCTGAATGAAATAAAGCAAGAGTAGCTGATGACAGTTAAAAGACAGTGACGCCAGTTTGTTTATAATTATCTGTCAAACGTGTGACATTACATCGAAAAATAGAAGGAGAAAATGATTATATACTGATTATTTACACTTCTGTTATATCTGTTTGACTTACTAAATATAGGTGGGGTATATTGTGATGGTGAAACTTCAATAACATGGCTCAAAAAGTCAAATAGATAATCAGTATTCTAGAAGGTCGAACGTACTTTTTATTAATTTGTTGCATCAAAAATTTTTTTTTTTAAATTATTGGTAATGTATACTGGTCCTTCAATGCCCGATCATCAATATAAATACATATTTATAAATCACGTAAAAGATGTTTTTGTATTGCAAAGCTATCTTTTTATCTTATTTTATCACAACATATTAAATTATTACTGAATATATTATTTTGTAACTAATTAAAACAGAAGAATACATACCTTGCAAATTCCCGCCGAGCTTTAACTGAAACACCGAGGGTTTGAAACAGAGCTTAACTTAAGCGAACAGCATTACAGCTTGCTTCAGTTTGTAGACGCGGGAAAACCTCGCACATAAATGCGGGGACGAGCTAAAAGCTAGAAGGGTCTGTTATTATTCGCCGTTGCCCACCGGCTTGCGCTCTTCACTAACTCTGATAAACTCTCTGAATCTGAAGCCCTCGCTTGCAATGTAATTATACCTGCAAATTAAACAGATGCCTAGATAACAACACTGACATTTAACCCTTGACAATTAAATCATAACGACCCCCTCAACAACCTAACCTATAAACAGAATAACAAAACTACTGGACACAATTAAAGATTTCTCACTTCTCAAATAGGGATTCGTTCTAAAACATTTGCAAAAGCTTATGACAAGTTAATATTCACGTTGGCGAATTATCACAAAATTTGAATTAAACAGTACATAAAATGTAAAAAGTCTGGACGCAGCAAGTGCGTTATGGAAGTGAATTTTGGTAAAAATGTAATAGTAAACATGTCTCTTTAATGCAAGGGGGCATCAATTTGGTCACCGGTATAACTTATATAGTAGAATGAAGCAATGTACCATATTTTATCAAAGTAACTTATTGTTTGAAAATGTACAAATATTTTACGAAAATAATTTTTTTCCGAGAAAACTCCCTTCCTAGCCGACGAACCTTAAGTTAATATCAATTTGAGTTATTGAATTTTGAAGCATTTAATGAAAATTCGCTACCAAAACGCACTTACTGCGTCTCGATTTTTTTTCCAAACATGCATCATATTTCTATCAAAAATGCAAAAAAGCAATAAGGAATGTTCCAAAAAAAATTGTAGGCATCACCAACGACTTATGGGTTAGCCTGTGATTGTCAAAATAATTTTATAAGATGCAGCTCAAGACACCGTATAATCAACGTATACAACTTTTAGTCCTATGTTGCATAATAACAATTATATTGAGCTTTATAGTAGAAATTCGTCACCTTGTATATATGTAAACAGATAAAAACTGAAATTAAACCCGGATATATTTTCTACGGGGGCCTAGTTGGCGCTCATTTACGGTGCCCCAGTTCATCATACAGCTCACATTCATGCTGTTCTCAACCAACATTTTCCAGAACGCTGGAGTGGAAGAGGATGGTCAAATACATGGCCTCCTAGGTCACCTGATCTAACAAAAATGGACTTCTTTTTATGAGGTTATATACAAAATTTAGTTTATCAGATACAACCGGCGAAAAAAGAAGATATGAAGCCAAGAATCATCCGTAGTGTATTTGATAATATTAATTCAAGTGTATTACGAGACGTTAACTACTCTTTTGAAACTCGCTTAAACTTATGTGCTGAGCAACTTAGTTAACTAGTTTTCACTGTTTTTGTGTAGTTGTTATATCATTGTTATCACAATATTCCGTGATTAGATACATTCTAATTGAAGCTTTACGTTAGAACCTCGGTGGTTCAGTGGTAAGAACGTGTGCCTCCGAACCGAAGGGTACTGGGTTCGATCCCAGCGTACTCCTTTCACTTTTTCAGTACAAACTGTAACATTAACATCAACTGAGGTTCTGGCATTGTATTTGAGCAAGTTGAATGTCTGCACGTTCCGCCCTTCGGAGGGGACGTAAAGCCGTCGGTCCCGTGTCCATGCGATGTTGGGCACGTTAAAGATCCCTACCCTCCTTACAGAAAGGCAGGGGTTCGGCAAAATTCCCAGGATAGTGAGGTGAAACTGCTCCCTGGCGTCTATATAACTATAGAAGAAAGCTCCTCTGAACAGTGCCCGTGCACTCTATAAAAGAGAGAGAGAGAGGTCACCAACGGCACGTCGGTAGGCAAGGGATGGCAGCCTTTGGGTGAGGGTAGGGTCACCGATGAGACGTATAGCTCTCTTATGAATGAAGTCCAGGATAGCGAGTGTAGAAGCGGAAGCGGCACCCCAGATATGGGAGCAGTATTCGAGGTTTAGCCTTATTTGTGAAGTATATAAGGTATAGAGATTAGCTGGTGAAAAGTATTTGCGAGCCCGGAAGAGGAAACCTAATTTCTTAGCAGCCGCTCCTGCAATTGATGTGGCATGTTGGTGCCAATTGAGATTTCGATCCACAGAAATGCCAACAAGTGAAAAGCACTCATTACTTTGAATAACTTGGTTGTTCATTGTAATGGGTCTAGAAGTGGTATATCTCTTATGATATAGAAAGCAAGACTGAGATTTGGTGGAGTTGAAGTGTACAATATTTCTAATTCCTCAGTCTAATATTTTTTGGAGATCCACAGAGACAGATTCCTTCATGAGTCTGCGATCCTCATCTAATTGGGCTGAAGAGACAGGCTTAGAATATTGTATATTTGAGTGGAGGGTGCTGTCGTCCACGTAACTGTGAACTGAGTTGGATGTGCTAGAGAGGAGGTCATTGATGTGGAGAAGAAACAAAGTAGGGACTAAAGCTGAATCTTGAGGAACTCCTGCATTAATTGGACAGAGTTTAGAGAAATGGCCATTCACGACAACAGAAATGCCCGGTTGGAGAGGAAATTTGCTGTCCAGGTACAGAGTTTTGGTGGTAGGACAAAGGCAGGAAGTTTATTAAGCAGCGCTGCGTTCCAGACCTGGTCGAATGCTTTGGATATGTCTAGAGCGACAATCTGGGATTCATCGTGTAGTTCCATAGACTTGTTCCAAGAATGGGTGACAAAGGAAAGGAGGTTGGCAACTGATCTGCGCTGACGGAATCCATACTGCCTGTCGTGGATTAGTGTTTTTCAAAAAGTTTTAGTAATTCGGTGTTTATATACTTTTCCATCACTTTAGAGACGACTGAAAGGAGAGAAATAGGCCTGTAGTTGCTAGGAAGCGCTTTGGATCCTTTCTTAGGGACGGATTGTACTCGAGCAGTTTTCCAGTTACTAGAGAATATACCTCTATTGTAAGATGTCTAAAACAGAGGAGTCAGGACAGAAGCAAGTTCTGGTGCGCATTTTTTGAGAACAATTGCTGAGATCTCGTCAAGGCCAGAGGCTTTTTCTGGTATTAAGAGAAGAGAGCATCTTAGTTTTGAAAATGTTATCCGTCATTTTATGCGCGACATTGGGGACTGTTGGTGGTTGAACATTTGGAGGTGGGTTGAGAGTAGAATTGCCGGCGAACAACGAGACAAAAAGTTCAGCCTTGCTCAGGGCGGTAGAAACAACTTCATCCCCTGAAACAAGAGGTGGGAACGTGCTCTTGCAGAAATTATTCCCAATAGATTTAGCAAGAGTCCAGAAGGGTTTGCTGCCGTTGGAGCTTGAGAGGACTTTGTTTTTGATGTGGCTATATGAAACAATATACAGGGGGTACCATTGAGAAAAAGTGAAGTTTCGGTTGTATCTAACCTGTGCAACACCTTGCATACGCAAAAATAATTTTAGTTTGTAGCTAACGTTAGTACCTGTAACATTTGTTCAAAATTTTTTATTACTGAATATTAAGGGAGATATTGGACTTGGACCACCCTGAATATCTAGATTGACAATGTTAAAGAAATATAAGAATAAGAACAATATTTTAACAATAAAACTTTAAATTAACTTAGTATCAATAAATATTTGAAAAATTCTACCGCCGCTTATTATGTTTCCTAAAGAAGATGCCGAGACTTACTTTTTATATTGTTTCAACTGAGAATGTAGACTATGAGTCTGGCAATCCTATATCGGTGAAGAATAATAGTTGACAAATTAAATTTGAATCAAAATATACCAAATTGTCATTGACTCGTTTTGAAGCAACGGTATATAAATGTGAATTTGATTGCATATTATAATATATATTATGACATACCTGATACCTGACATAAATAATTATATAAAATACACTAATTGTTTATAAATTATTTAAACGAAGTAATCTTGATCTATAATGCGGTAAGAATGCCATCTCAAACAGTCATTTTTCATACACACCGACAATCAATAAAAATGATGTGATAACGACACTTGATAAAAGAAACACTCTTCGATCCTCTGTCTGTTCTATTCACTACACTACGATGTCAAAGAAAGTAAAAGAATGAATCGTTTCACGTATGTTGAGTCAGATATGTTAGTCGCTTTGTCCAATTAAAATACCTACTTTATAAATTTCAACACGTGTTAGTTAATTATTGTTAACGTAATGTTCACAAAAACCAATATTACGTATTCATTCTTTTTCAAAGGAAACTGTATTTCCCTTCTGTCGAAGACTGTAAAAACCAGGTCGCCGTCATTCGATAAGCAGACTCTTGTAATCCACATCAAATGCTAATCCACTCAAATCTTCATTTAGATAGGATGTGATTGAGATCTACAGCGTGTCTCAAAATAAAACCACATTACTTCAACCACAAATAGCCAATGTTGTCTGGAATAAAAAATGTTTGATGAATATAGATCCGGCGATGCTTCCTAAAGAAGTTACTACTTTTGAAGATTGTGCGCAAAAACTCTTGATATAGAGGTCGAAAAATTTTTGATATCAGTAGCCATATGCTAATTTTAAAGAATTTTCGTAGAAAATATTTGCGTATGAAAAGCTTACGATATCACAATTATCACAGTGTACAGGCGACGAGGCTCTGTCCGTCGCAACCTTAACTCTCTCTCCAATAGTTCTTTTGATTTCGTTTTAGTTTCCGCGCTTTATTAATTCGGCAAGGTTTTGCAGTTTTTCTCATGCTTTACCAATTCCCTTTTAGTGAATTTTTATTTTAAAATATTCACTAATAGAGAGGTATCGATGGTGAGACTTTGCAAACATTTTTTCAAATGAACGCGAATTTGGGCCCCTAGAACCCATATCCGGGGTCAGTTTTGATTTTTATATGTTTATATATATATATATATATATATATATATATATATATATATATATATATATATATATTCAGAAAGATTTCCGCGCTCTTTAATTTAAGACATACTTGGTTCTTGGGTTGAACCGCGTCCAGAATTTATGAAGACTCGACGTTTAGGCTCCTGTTTTGGAGCCATTTTCAAGAGGTAAAGGAAATATGTAAGGACACTCTAAGGCCTCAATCTGCCTACTCCTTAGAGTGGTGGACAAAGGTGGGTAAATGAAATATGTAAGGACACTCTAAGGCCTCAATCTGCCTACTCCTTAGAGTGGTGGACAAAGGTGGGTTGGGTTCTTGTAGCTCGAGTACAGGTTCTCAATCTGCCTACACCCCAAATCTCGCCGGAGATCGTCTGTGAGGTCTCAGTGTGTTCAACCCTAGGCCTAGGGTTTCCGGAAAAATTTTTGGCTTCCTTTTGGAAAAAAATCATATCTCCGGAAATAACAAAGCTATGGCAACCACATTTGGGGAGCGAGTTTATATTGTAAAACCCAAACTCTTCACCAAATGTTATAGGCACTTAATAAAGCAAAATTTTAATGCACTAAAAGTTAGAGAACACGCAATACTAAACTATTGCATGTAATATTGCATAAAATGTATATTAGAATGTTTTAGATTTATGCTACACTTCTGACTTGTTAAAACAGTTGCAAAATCTGCCCCTAACGACCTTACATATTACAAAGAAATAACTTAAGACCATTGTCGGTTATCTACCTTTCATTTCAGAATGTGATACAAGGCTTACGGTGGTGCAATCATTATATGCATGGCTGATGAGCGAAGGGACGCGGGTTCAAATCTCACGTTGACTGAATTTATCTTTCAACTTTTTTTTACCTTTTTTTTTGTTTTTTCTTCAATTTTAACGTTATCTAATAAGATTGTGTAATTCCAATTTTTTAGCGACTTTTTGTTGAAAATGAAAGATAAGCACTTTTAAGACTTTTCAAGTTTCAAGTTTAATAACAGCTGTTGTTGCCCTTAGTTGGTAACACCGTTCCACGGTTAAGATATACGTAGAGATTTCTAACATAAGAAGAGGTTGTTTTCTTCTGTAAAACCGTATTCAATTTTTACAGCATCCACACGCAAAAGAATTTTCTCTGTGAAACTACAGAAAAAGTATATAGTTCTGTATTTAGATCAGATTTTGAATATTTTTTAATTTATTTAATTTATTTCTATTAGCTAATTTTCTTGTACAAAATGTTTTTTAATAGTGAATCTTCTTATAAATGTATTTAATGAATTTTCTTTGAAGAAACATTTGTTTCGATTTTTTGTATGAAATATTGTTCAATTGAAACATTTTTCAAACGGAATTCGTCGAAAATAAGGTTTTACTGGATTTTAGAGTAAACAAATTATTTTATTTTCAATTTTAATTACAGATTAGGTATATAATTTGAATTTTATGTATCCTTTTAGCAAAATTTTGTGTAAAAGATATTTAGCCAGTTTTCGCAGAAATTTTTTTGTGCTTCGTAGAAATCATTTTTTGTAAGATGTTTTTGTGAAATCTTGTTAACTAATGATAAATGTTTAATAAGTTATTATAAAAAAATGTTTACGGTTTTTCTTCAAAAGTTGTATGCAAATTTTCATGAAATTATTGTTGTCGTCGAAAAATTTTTTGTGGAAAATTATATTTTGGTAGGTGGTAAATAACTTTAAATGGTTCTTTGGCCAAGAAAATCGGACCTGTTTTTTTAAATTTAGTTAATTTATTTTTATTAGCGAATTTTCTTGTACAAAACATTCTTTTAATAGCAAATTTTCTTATAAATGAATTTAATTAATTTTTTGTGAAGAAACATTTGTTGAGAATTTTTGTATGAGAAATGATTCAATTGATAGAACATTTTTTAAACGAAATTCGTCGAAAATAAGGTTTTTATGGATTTTCGTGCAAACAAATTATTTTGTTTTCAATTTTAATTACAAATTTGATGCCTGCCTTCATTAAAAAAAGACACATTTGCCATTAAAAACATTTTTATGAAAATTTACTACCATAACGCACTTGTTGCGTCCAGACTTTTTTTGTTTTCAAGTTACAGGCTGTTGATTTTTCTATAAATTGAAAAGGCGTTTATTAAATATTTAATTAAACGACATTTAAAAAAATATAAGGTACTTAGCTCTACAGAAGGGGTTCAATTTGGTAAGCTTGTTCTTGAATACACATTTCCAATCTTCTTGTTAATGATTGACGGCATCTTTCAAATATGTTCGGATTATTACGAAATCTATCAGCAGCTTCCACAACTCTGTTCCATAATGGCCGTTCACTATTTCTACGGTATACACTTTATTTTTCTCAAACCCCAACATGAAAAATCAAGGGAATTAAAATCGGGACTAGGAGCTGGCCATGGTGCAGGTTCACCACGACCAATCCGCCTACTTCCAAATCTTCTTTGCAAAAATGCCCTTGCCCTTCAAGAAAAATGAGCTGGCGCGCCGTCATGCATAAAGTACACTCTCCTAATAATATCCAATGGGACATTTTCTAATGTCGTGTTCAGTTCATTTTCTAAAAAATTTTGATACAGTTCGCCTGTCAGTCGACTGGACAATCAAAATGGACCAATTAGATAGCTGTCGATTATACCTGCCCACACATTAATGGAAAATCCGTACTGGTGATTCTGTATCACGGTATGGGTTGAGAGTAGAATTGCCGGCGAACAACGAGGCAAAAAGTTCAGCCTTGCCTAGGTCGGTAGAAACAATTTTATCCCCTGAAACAAGAGGTGGGAACGTGCTCTTGCAGAAATTATTTCCAATAGATTTAGCAAGAGTCCAGAAGGGTTTGCTGCCGTTGGAGCTTGAGAGGACTTTTTTATGTGGTTATTAAACGAGATTTTTGCCTCAGAAAGAATGCGGACATAGCGGTTTCTTGCGTCGTTAAATGCTTGACGTTTTTCTTGACTGGGATTGTGTAGAAGCGTTTTGTGAACTTTGACCTTTTCAAGTCTGGCCTTGTCACATAATTTAGAGAACCAGGGCTTTTTAGTGACTGAAGAGGTTTTCTGTGTACGTGGAATAAATCATTCCATGCCAGCTTGGATAATTTCGGTGACGTTTTGTGAGATATAAGAGGGGTCAGGATGAGAGAAGCAGACAGACGCCCATGGAAATGAGGAAAAGTAATCCCACATTTCGTCCCAGTTCGCGGAGTTGTAGTGCCAAACGATACGTGGGTGTGATGACTGTGTGACCTCTGGTTACATTGCGCAGAAAGCAGTGACCATGCCGTGGTCTGAGCGACCAAGGGGGCGGTGACTGATGTCTTATAGCATTCAGGTTTTGTAGTAAGAAGGAGATCTATGGGATTTGAGCTGTGTGTTGGGATGCGAGGAAAGTAAATAGGTTGCTGAACCATATTGGCTAAAGAATAGCTGACTGCAAAGGCCTCCGCTGCTCTTCCTTGTGGATCGGTTTTTGAAGATCCTCTCCATTCCTTATTATGGACATTGAAGTCACTAAGAATAGTGACCTCGGAGGAAGGATATTCAGTAATCAGATGGTCGGTTTTTTCAGAAAGGTAGTCGAAGAGCTGGACAAAGTTGTTTTTAGAAGGTGACCGGTAAATGCAACAGATGAATTTAGTTGCAGCCCTGAGAGAGAGTTTTATCCAAAGTATGTCTTTTCTTCCAGCTTCTAAATTGGGGAGTCTGGTGCAGGGTGGATTGCTACGGACGTATGCGCACACGCTTCCATGCAATCTAAGGGAAGTAAGGAGCTCATACCCCGGGAAATTAAGGTGATTAGTGGCTGTTTTGGCACTGATTTGAGTTTCGGTGGGGAAGATGAGTTGGGGCCTATTAGCCTGAAGGAAATGGTGGACGGAGTTCAGGTTAGAATTTAGGCCACATATATTCGAGAAGGATATGTTAAATCTTGATGCCGGCGCTCCCTGCACACCCCTCTCCCGGAGATCAGAATGTAGGGGTATTTTATCTCTGGAATATTTTGTACAAGGAGGAGCCATCATCATTTTTGCTTATAAGGGAAACCGATTTGATACACCAGAACCGGAAACGTCCGTTGGGACCTCACCGGCCCCTTGATGTAAGGGGTGGTACCTCCTCGGGCGTGAAAAAAATCCTTTACTATCAGGTAAAGGAAAAGTCCACTGCTATCTGCCAACCACTATCACCTGCCATAAAATCATAGCCTGCTACCTACCACTGCCAAGCCGTTTCCAACGCGAATATTGTCATATAACAATTACAGGGTGAAGCAATGTTATTTTTATATTTAAAGACGATGTTAACTTTGCCACTGGATGCGAAAAAACTTTATATTCTAACACAAAACAGTTCAATCGCAAGAAATTAAAGATGTCAAAAATTTATAAAAAAACTTCAACAGCATGTAACTTGAAAACAAAAGGCGATCGGACATTAGTGTATAGGATTTTTTTTAATTATCTTTTTATCCTCTATCGCGTGGTGCTATGCATTGTAGTTTGTTCTATGGCACCCTGTATACAGGTACGTAAAATAATATTGCAGAAAATGGAATAATGCAGAAACGGTTTGACATATAGATCTGACATTTGGTGGGGTTAAATTATTCATATATGCCCATATTTTGATACTAGTTTCATTTGTTTTGTGCGACTGGTGTTTGTCAAAGGTCGCTATCTTGATTTTTTTAATTGGAACCTAGGTTTAATTTGGTGTCATTTGGCAGGTAATTGATCACAGAAACAATTAGCTTATTTATTAAAGTATACATTTTAATTAATAATTAATTATATTTCCTCTTATATAAACAATGTAACAATTGTTATTACAATATTGCAAACGAATACCTACTTGCGAAACGACAAAGGCAACTTCGATCTAGGTAGGTACCTAACTAGATCGCATGTGGTATTGCGGAATACTTAACACGTAGGTATTTCACATCTTATGCAATATTTTAATATTAAAATCAAATAAAAGTTTCTAATAAATACTAAAAATAAATAAAATAGAAAAAACGTATTTTAATATTATAAATTAAAACATCGCAGGCTGCATTACGCTTTGCCCAATGCTGAATACTTGGCAGTTATTTTTATTTAGTAGATAGCTTGAATAAGTCCGTTGCACAGCCCAGTGGGTCCTGTTTTTCTGGAAAATGATTGTTTTTCTTTAAATAGGTATACACCTTCGAAAATAATGAAGCTATTTTGATAAAATGTAATACATAATTTACTTTCATTTGAGAAATAGATAGGTCTACATTCGACAACGCTAAATGCAACGTCACTCTTGCTTTATACTTTTAAGCGTGTTTAACTAAACAATGTACACGTGACTTATTAAAAAGTCACCTTGGTCCCTTTACAATTCGGTTAGAGACCCCAAAAAATAAAAGACCAGGTGGCATTCAAACAACGCTAGTTCTCTAATTGACTGTATGAAACCTAATATTTACTTTAAGCTCTAACAACAACCAAACAAGATACAAGTCTTTTGAAATACCTTAAGGTTAGTATTTACTCTTTACATTTATTTTTCCTAGAACTCTGTGCATTTAACCACTAAATATTAGCTCTGTTTACATGACATGAACTGTAGTAACAACTGAAAAAATAGTAAACATGTAGATATTGAACCCAAATAATGTAGTGGTGTAACACTCTGTATACATACAATAATGGAAATAATAATAGATATGTCTTGTAACAGGTGGTTTGAAACTTTCTTCGTATTAATATAGCTAACTACAACTCCGCGAACTGGGACGAAATGCGGAATTACTTTTCCTCATTTCCATGGGCGTCTGTCCGCTTCTCTCATCCTGACCCCTCTGATATCTCACAAAGCGTCACCGAAATCATCCAAACTAACATGGAATTATTTATTCCACGTACACAGAAAATCTCTTCAGCCACTCAAAAGCCCTGGTTCGCTAAATCCTGTGACAAGGCCAGGCTAAAAAGGTCAAAGCTCACAAAACGCTTTTACACAATCCCAGTCAAGAAAACCGTTAAGCATTTGACGACGCAAGAAACCGCTATGTCGGTATTATTTCTCAGGCAAAAAACTCGTTTAATAACCACATCAAAAACAAAGTACTCTTGAGCTCCAACGACAGCAAAGCCTTCTGGACTCTTGCTAAATCTATTGGGAATAATTTCTGCAAGAGCACGTTCCCACCTCTTGTCTCAGGGGATGAAATTGTTTCTATCGCCCTGGGCAAGGCTGAACTTTTTGCTTCGTTGTTCGCCGGCAATTCTACTCTCAACCCGCCTCCAAATGTTCAACCACCAGCAGTCCCCAATGTCGCGCATAAAATGACGGATATCAGTTTCAAAACTAAAAAGGTACGAAACATGCTCTTTTCTCTTAATACCAGGAAAGTTTCTGGCCTTGACGAGATCCCAGTAATTGTATAATTCAGAAGCCCTGGTCTCCTCAATAACGAATTTTTTCTACGAAAATTAGCTAAAAATTATAGACCGTTAAACCATTAATTAAACTACTGCCCAAACATCAGAGAAGGGGTCTATTTGAAATGAATTTTCTGTAAATATTTTAGTAAAATGAAGGGCAATGATGGTTGAAGCTGAAACTTAAGGGTTTGCAGAACACTCTTTACATAATCCGTATTTCTTTCAGGTTCTTTGCCTAAATGTTGCCAATTTTGACATTTCAAATCGCGACTTTTTACGTTTTGAGGATAACCCCAATTTTTTTCTTTAAATGCCTGTAACTTTTTTGTCTTTAAACTTACAGACTTAAACTTTGGTAAATTGTTCACCCTTTATATATATATATATATATATATATATATATATATATATATATATATATATATATATATATATCACGCTCATTTGAAGAAATTTTTTCTAAATTCAAAAGTCGGGATCTCCTCGTTAGTGATTTTTTTTTTAAGAAAATTCACTAAAACAAGCACTTGTGAAGCAACAGGAAAAGTCTACGACTGTATAAAATATGGAACGGTTTCGCTAAGTTAGGGCAAAAACAAACAACCAGATATGCGATTCAAATTGAATTAAGTCTTAAAACTTTCTTCTCCTCTTTATCAAATTATTTTTTATACAAAAACTCGTTAAAAAATTCATCGGAATAACAACAATCTGATTAGATAACTGTAAAGTGAAATGAGACTAAAAAAATTGATAAAAAGTAAAGTCACTAACTAGGATTATAACTCGTCATGTAGGAGTCGATTATACGATATACAGGGACCTAGCCAACTGAACTACGCGCAACATGCGTTTACTAACAGGTATATCCCATTGTTCAAGGTTTTACAATTTACACAAACCATTTTGATTTACAATGGATTTTTTGCTCATATTTTAACGAAATCAAAAAAAATAACGACACATATCAAGAAGCTTGTTAGTAATTTCTTGTAGTATTTTTCACTCACATTCTGATCAATCAATTTTGACGTTTTAACTTTCTTGAATCAGATTTAATTTATAAAAAAATAATTCACCTCTAACTTTCTTGTCTTTTAAGATAGATATCTTTTTGGTACATAGGATAATCCTTATGACAGAAACCAGCTTAACAATTTTGGTTGCTCTTACTTTATTACTTCCGGAGATATAATTTTTTTTCGAAAGAAAACACAAAATTTTCCGGGAAAACCTGGGCCGCTTTTCCTGACTAACGAACTTATCCAAGCCACTTGCAAAGGGAAGGTATGTGCCAAATTTGATCAAAATCGGACCATTGTTTTTTGAGTTATCAGTGTGATATATATATATATATATATATATATATATATATATATATATATATATATATATATATATATATATATATATATAAATTGAAACTGACCCTGAATATGGGTTCTAGGCGGCCTAGTTCGCGGTCATTTGAAGAAACTTTTTCACAATTCAAAAGTCGGGATCTCCCCATTGGTGAATGTTTTTTTAAATTCACTAAAAGGAAGGGTTATAAGTATAGGAGCGTATTATAGAGCTGCTATTCCCGAGTCAGTGAGCCAACCGTTGTCGCTAAATAAGGTTCGGCTTGTGTGATTTTTTTGGTGGGAGTTGGTTTCTGTGGTGGTCGTTTTTGCAATGGTTGATTCCCGTACACGCTGTCGTAAAGTTTTGCTTCTTGCTCGAAAAACCTGGCACAGAAACTCTTGAAATGTTAAAAACGGCTTACAAGGATAATGCTATTAGGAATTAGATTCAGTGTTTGAGTAGTTTTACCGTTACAAATTCAAAAGAGCTGAAGTCAATTGATAAACCTCGCACTAGTGGTCCTTCTACTACGGCTCGAATCAATGGAAATGTTAAGCTGTTGTGTAAGTATGCAATCCGTATTACTTGTCAGCACGTCTTTCTCTGTCTATCACCCTAAATAATGCTTATGGCCCGTCCAAAATAAAATAGGTAAAAGCCAGGTATAGACCGCATATAGAACAGGCATTTTTTAAGTTTTAATTTTTTATTTCATTGATAAAGCAAAAATCTGCATATCGTTCTATTGCTTTAAATGGCTTGTAAAAAGCAGACAAATCTGCTTACATTGGATTGAAAAGGGCTCTTTAATAGATTTCTTTAATTCTTCCGTGGTTATAATAATATCAGTTCAAAGCATATTTCATACAAACTTATGAATAGTACTTGTTTGTGGAGTTATATTTTAATATAAATAGCTAGAGCTCATCAGTGCGATAGACATTAGTATAGCCTATTAATGAGCTCTGAGAGCTAGTACGATATGCGTTTCTAATCATGGTCAGAGTGTATCTAGCCTTAATTACTATAACGCACTGGTGAGCTCTAATGAGAGCAAAACCGATATGCGTTCCTAATTATGGGCAGAGTGCATCTGGCCTTAAATATATACATTGTTCCTGTATTGACAAAGAAAGTACCAGGGCTGACGATTTACAAAATCGTCGGTTGGCTATACAAAGTCTATATTTATAACATTTTATGTTTATTAGAGCTGCCTCCAACATGTCACCTGGTGAAATGGCCACCATTTCGTACATCTCATAATTTTACCTGTTATATAAAACTTGTTTGCAAAACCTTTTCATAAAATGAAATTATATCCTCCTTTGTCTGGTTATACTACCTTTAATAATAATAACGACTGACGCTATTATTTGAATATGCTAAAAAGAAAATGGGAAATATCATTATAGCTTATGTTAGTTACAAATACATCTTTGATTCCCTACCAAATGGTTGGATCATCAAAATAATTATGTACTGTCAGAAATGATATCTTTGATGACATATATATATATATATATATATATATATATATATATATATATATATATATATATATATATATATATATATATATATATATATATATAATTTCATTCAGTTTCTGCTAGAACTCAACTGTTGCCAGTTTGTCAAAACAGAATGACAGACAAACGTCACATATATAGTGCTTGAACTCAATAAAGCGTTCATCAGTCTTCGACTGTTGAAATTTATTGGCAGTCCGCGATAAGCTCTTAAATTCTGCAGCAGGTTGGCGCCTCGTGAATTTGGCCAATATATAGTTCAATGCGAACATCAACAATAGACAACTAATTTCTCTATAGACATAGAGAAACTAAGATCTCTATGCTGTAGGGTTCTCTCATAGATATCAGTATTATGTTATAATTATTATGCTGTCACTTGTCATCTATGTTTAAATTTTAAATTAAAACGTTCAGGTGCCACCTACAGAAATGCAATAATAATACAATAGCAAAAATTTGGGTCGTAAGTTGCACATTCTAAAACCCATTGTATCTTATTTTGCTTTATTTATGGATATAAACAGAGAAATGGTGATGCTGCATACTGTCAACTAATTTTAGATAAGTCGACTGCTGATAGAGGAAGTTTACTACGTTACATGTATTTTGTTACTATTTTTATGCTGAAGAAATGGTTTTTACATTGGGGGAATTTGTTGTTGCCTGTTGCAGAGTTATTTACATTATCAGTTCGTTGCTGGTCATGTACGGTAAGTTTAAACTAACATTTAAAAAACAAATTCTTGTGTAAAATGAAAATTTTGCTTTCCTTGGTTGTCTCCAACGTCTTATGGTCAGGCCGCTCAGGTCTGCTTGGTGGAGTGTTTGGGTGCATAAACGACAAGAAAAATGTCCCTTCGACCCCTAAACAAACTGAGGGACCTAGAGCAAATAGGCGTGCTGGAGGGGGAAAAGCATTATTAGGAGAAAATGTTGATGCAAAATGTGAAAAAGTCCAACTGAGCTGTTTGTCGATGTTCAGTCTTTATTTCCTATTCCCCCAGCAACCCTGTTCATTCAAGCGCCTGTTAACTTTTTGGGGGGTTGTTTCCACAACATTTTTCTTGTTTATGCACACGAGTGGTTTTAAGCATTTTTCTAAAGTAAAAAAAAAATCGAAAATCCAGTTAGCCCTTAGCATACAAAATTACCAGAAAAATTGTTTTTCTTGTGAACTCTGGCATAGATACGCACACTTGGAGAACCCAAATCACCACAACACATTTTAAAAGACCTGACGATCTTTTCACTAACCAAGTTAGCGTCATCACAGGATGAATAGTTCTAAATATCTTATATCCACAATTGTATTTACATTCTTCTGTAGGTAGTCGGTCACTAAGGATTTAGGGAGGCTCAACGGCACCAAAATTAACATATTTCTTTGGCGGAAATATCAGTATTCTTTGATTACCTCTCGGATGTGCTTTGCCTGTATTTATTTTAAAAAGCGATCCATCAGGTGACTGCTCATAGGCCGCGGAGCGAGATTCATACATTCTTAATTACTGTAGTTTGCAATATATATATATATATATATATATATATATATATATATATATATATATATATATATATATATATATATATATATATATATACTCTTAGGATTTAGCTGGTCTGGTTGTCTAACATTTTTTATTAATTTTAGATTTTCCCGATTAACATGCTGATTATTACCCCAAATATGTCAGACGAAGATCTATCTACAGTACCGTATTTTAATTGTGCTAAGTATTCTTTGAATCTAATTCCAATAGATCTTTTTGTTTGTCCGATGTATATAAGATCACATTCTTTACAACCTATTTCATAAATTACCGACATTTTGGCCGCGCTATCCTTGTTTTTTGGGTTACCCAGCAAGTATTTTTTGTCGAAAATGTTAGTTGCAAGTTGGCTTTTTTTAAAATGCTTTCTAGACCCCTCGTGATTTGATGTTAAAATGGTAAAGAAACAAAGTTTTTTCGGCTTTCTCTCTTCTAAACGTCATTTATTCTGCTAACATTTTCTTTGTTTTCTGTTTGTTAATTAATTTCTCCACTAGGCAAGCACTGTATCCATTATATTCGGCCACATTCTTAATATCATTTAATTCTTTGGTATATCTACTTTTGCTTAAAGGAAAATTAATTAACCTGTGTACCAAGAAATTCAGAATGGCCATTTTTTGTGTGTACGTATGATGTGAGTCATAGACTGGAGACCAACCCAGGCTGCAGGGGCCACTGCAAAATTCAGGAGATCGTGAAGGAGCCCATGCTTGAAATAAGGTCAGACTTCTCGAGCCCGCGAATCTGCAGGGATAACAAGTTTACAGTGGAAATCCCCGACCGTTATGCACAATCAACCAAGGGTTGCGGTGCTATCGGGGCGGCAAGGCCGCGGACGAGCCCTGAGGGGACAAAAAAAAAATCCTCGACCGTGAGGCATGGCGGGGGAGACGCCGGGCCTACCATGGGAAGCGCTCGTCTGGTTCATGGAGGGATCCGGTGGGGAGCGTGGGACGGGGCTGGCGTTTATTCGGAAGGATCGAGGGTAAGTCACAGTATTTGCCTCGCAGCTCATGCGAGGGTCTTTAAGGCCGAAATGTGCCCCATCTTATATCCATATATATATATATATATATATATATATATATATATATATATATATATATATATATATATATATATATATATATATATATATATATATATATATATATATAAAGGGTGAACCATTTCACAAAATTTAGGACTGTAAGTTTGAAGACAAAAACGTTACAGGCATTTAAAGAAAAAAAAAATTGGGTTTTCCTCAAAACGTCAAAATTGGCAACTTTTAGGCAAATAACCTGAAAGAAATATGGATTATGTAAAGAGTGTTCTGCAAACCCTTAAGTTTCAGCTTCAACTATCATTGTGCTTTATTTTAATAAAATATTTACAGATAATTCATTTCAAATAGACACTTTCTCTGATGCTTTGGCAGTAGTTTTATTTAAGTTTATGGTTTAACGGTCTATAATTTTTTGCTCATTTTCGTAGAAAAAATTCGTTAATGGGGAGACCGGGGCTTTTGATTTCTAAAAGGATTTCTTCAAATGAGCGTAAACTAGGCTCTCTAAGAATCCATATCCAGTTTACTTTCTGTTTACATATATACAGGGGGACGCATTTCTACGGAAAAGCTTAATATAATTGTTATGATACGAGAAAAAATTGTATACGTTACTTATAGGCTGTCTTGAGCTGATTCTTATAAAATTATTTTCACAATCACAGGCTGGCCCATAAGTCGTTGGTGACACCTAAAATTTTTTTGGAACATTCCTTTTTGCATTTTTGTTCGAAATGTGATGCATTTTTGTAAAAAAATCGAGACGCAGTAAGTGCGTTTTGGTAGCGAATTTTCCTTCATTGCTTCAAAGTTCAATTTGCTATTAACCTAAGGTTCATCGGCTAGGAAACAAGTTTTCTCGGAAACTTTTTTAAGTTTAGTTTCGGAAATTTTTTGTACATTTTCAAGCCAGCTATTTTGATAAAATATGATACATTGTTTCTACTATATAGGTTATACCGGTGACCAAATTGAAGTTTGCTTGCTTTAAAGAGACATATTTGCTATTAAAAACATTTAAATGAAAATTCACTTCCATAATGCACTTGCTGCGTCCAGACTTATAAAATATAATTTAAATCTTGTAAGGTAGTTATTAATTATTATTTTTTTTTTTTAGATTCACGGAAAGTATTTTCCTCGTGTGATAAACTTAAGAGGATCCATACAAAAAATGGACACAAGGTTATTTAAAAGGCAATTTGTAATATCCAAGTGCAGTCGCTTTCCCGTTTTGAAACGCACTATGGTCGCCTCAACCTCCAGTGGTTATTTCACCCTATCTCAGCCCTCCCTTCGGGTTCGCCTGAACCCAACATCCTCCAGTGTTTGATTCAAGGCGGTATCACATGGAACTACACACTAGGCTTCAGTTAGTTGCCTCTTATAACAGGCAGGTGATACCTTGGACCTATTCTTTTTTATTTCATTTGAGGAGAAACTTATTGAACATACTCTTGAGCATTATATATTAGGTTAGGTTAGGTTATATATATAGATATACTTTATTTATTTAATCTATGATATTTGTATATTTTATTTATATAAACTTACTGATGTGTGTTGTTTTACTTTTTAAACTTGATGCATGTTTTAATTTATATAGGTGTATATATTTTTAGTTTGTAGGCATGTTAGGTGTACATATTTTATTGGGGAGAAACACATTGAACATACTCTAGAGCATAATATATTAACTTAGGTTAAGTTGTATATATAGTTATTGATATATTTTACTTTATAGGTGTATATATTTTTAATTTGTAGGCATGTTAGATGTACATATTTTGTTGGGGAGAAACATATTGAACATACTCTAGAGCATAATATATTAAGTTAGGTTAAGTTGTATATATAGTTATTGATATATTTTACTTTATAGGTGTATATATTTTTAGTTTGTAGGCATGTTAGATGTACATATTTTGTTGGGGAGAAACATATTGAACATACTCTAGAGCATAATATATTAAGTTAGGTTAAGTTGTATATATAGTTATTGATATATTTTACTTTATAGGTGTATATATTTTTAGTTTGTAGGCATGTTAGATGTACATATTTTATTGGGGAGAAACACATTGAACATACTCTGGAGCATAATATATTAAGTTAGGTTAAGTTGTATATATAGTTATTGATATATTTTACTTTATAGGTGTATATATTTTTAATTTGTAGGCATGTTAGATGTACATATTTTGTTGGGGAGAAACATATTGAACATACTCTAGAGCATAATATATTAAGTTAGGTTAAGTTGTATATATAGTTATTGATTTATTTTACTTTATAGGTGTATATATTTTTAGTTTGTAGGCATGTTAGATGTACATATTTTGTTGGGGAGGAACATATTGAACATACTCTAGAGCTTAATATATTAAGTTAGGTTAAGTTGTATATATAGTTATTGATATATTTTACTTTATAGGTGTATATATTTTTAGTTTGTAGGCATGTTAGATGTACATATTTTGTTGGGGAGAAACATATTGAACATACTCTAGAGCATAATATATTAAGTTAGGTTAAGTTGTATATATAGTTATTGATATATTTTACTTTATAGGTGTATATATTTTTAGTTTGTAGGCATGTTAGATGTACATATTTTATTGGGGAGAAACACATTGAACATACTCTGGAGCATAATATATTAAGTTAGGTTAAGTTGTATATATAGTTAGTATATATTTTTATTTTGATCAATCATTTAATATTATATGGTGATTATTAGATCTGTATGTGTGTATATGTGTATATATATATATATATATATATATATATATATATATATATATATATATATATATATATATATATATATATATATATATATATATAGGGTATTTAAAATTAAAAATAAATATATGTTAACAAACTAAATAGCTTAGAAGATTTGAATTCCCTTCACCATCACCATCCTACCTGCTGCTCCCTAACCGGTGCCATGTGGCACGCTTCCCGAAATTCAATCTTATATACTTTTTAATGAGCTGAAATTGCCAAATCCGATTTGGTAAGAAGTTAAACATAGCCGAAATCATCAGATCTCTCAAATAATTTTTTATTTTTAGGACCTACGATTCACACTTCATGGGTCTAGGCTTCTCAGAACTTCATGCTAAGAGCTAAACGTGTTTTATTTTATTTTATTTATTGATAACCATTCTACAGAAAATCCAATTACATGATGGGATACAAAACGAAAATTACAATACATAATTAACAAAACAAAATCTCGAACATTCTAATATACATTTTATGCAATATTTACGATTCATAAAACACAATAGTTTTACTAATTTTCACGTTTCAAATCTCGGGTTCGGCATTTACAAGAGAAAAATTATAAAATTTTCAAAGTAACTTTTCTGGTACTTCTTGAACTTTTTGCGGCAAGAAAAGATAAACGTCCTGTGTAATATTAATAGATTTTGTTTTAACACATACATTATTTTGGTATTGGGTCTTCTCTGGCCTTTAGTAGTTGTAAAATTTTGCTTTATTAAGTGCCTATCACTTTTATTTCTTTCACCTTAGAGACCTCAATTTTGGTGCACAGTTTGGTTTTTACGATGTAAATCAGCTTGCCAAATTCGGTTGCCATAGGTTTGTTATTTCCGGAGATGTGAATTTTTTCCAAAAGAAAACCCAAAATTTTCCCAGAAAACCTAGCTCGATTTTGCTGTCTAACAAACTTATGCAAGCGACTAATAAAAGAAAGGTACCTGCCAAATTTGATAAAAATCACTCCATTATTTTTTGAGTTGTCGGTGTGATACATGTATATATATAAAAATATATTCATACAAAATTTAAAAGCAGAGATCTCATCAGTGATTTTTTTTTAAAAGAAAATTCACTAACGCATACTGTGACTTGAAAAGGCTTAAAAAAGTCACTTGTGCCTATGCTTCTTAAATATCGTCCAATGGAGGACTGTCATGACCTTTATTTCAAGATTAGTGGTTTGGTGACAAAACCCAGGAGTAGGGCATGGTTGCTGGATGCCGGGGTTGGGAAAAAGAGCCCGACCTGGCCTACTTGCCTGACGCTAGCCTCCCCACCACTGCTACTACTACTACTACTACTACTTCTTACTGTAGCATAATTGAAAGGTGGTGTGGTGAGCTGGGATTCTCCGTAAACCTGGCGAAGACGGAGATGATCCTATTCACCAAGAAGAGGAATGTAGAGGGGTTTAGGGCGCCCGTGATGTTTAGAAAACCTTTAGCTTTAGTGCGGGAGATCAAATATCTGGGGGTGATCCTGGACACCAAACTAACAAGGGGGTCGCAAATAGAAAGAGTAGTGAGGAAGGGAGTAGCGACCCTCTGGCAGCTGTGTCGAGTGATAGGGAGGACCTGGGGACTTAATCCTTGGATCCTTCATTGGATTTACATTCCGACCATCAGGCCGAGAATCCTCTGAGGCGTTGGTCTGGTGTGAACCAAACTACCAGTAGGAAGCTGGCAATCGTGGGTATCACAGGCGCTATGAGGACGACACCCTCAGCCGTGCTAGAGGTCTTGATGATGCTGCCACCGCTTCCCATCTGTATCAGAAGGGAGGTTATAGCGTCGCATCTTAGAATGCGAAACTCTGGAAACTGGTGCAGAGAGAGAGCAGTAATAGGGCATGCAAGAGTTGCCAAGGAGGTGGAAAAGGAAATTCCGATTTCCGCCATCAAGGTACGGGATGCAGAGGATATTAGGTTGACTAGGCCATATACCCTCAGGATCCCCAGTAGGCAACAGTGGGGGGGGGGGGGGGGGGGTAGGGGGAGATGAGGTTGCATTCCAGCCCACAAGCCTGGTCTGTTTCACCGACGGATCGCGGCTGGAGGATCAACAATCCTCGGGCGGGAATATACATCGAGTGCCTGGGGGTGCGCGAGAGTTATGCTCTTGGCGCATATACCACGGCATTCGAAACAGAGGTGTACGCTATCCTGTCTGTGGCCAATAGACAGGATGTGAGGAAGAGCCCCGAGAAATGTGTGTACATTTGATCGGATAGTCAGGCGGTCCTCCGGGCAGCCTGAATCAGGTCAACACTGGTTCAGGAATGCGCTGACGCCCTCAAAGGACTAGCCAGGACAAAGGAGGTGCAACTGGTGTGGGTTCCGGGACACTGTGGCGTGGCGGGGAACGAGATGGCGAATAATCTCGCTAGGCTTGGTTCCCGGCGGCCGTACTGTGGCCCGGAGCCTGTGATAGGCATAAGTAGGAAGACGGCCCCTGTCGCATTAGACAGGTGGAGAGAGGAAGTAATGGAGAGGCGCTGAGGGTCGGTTGGTGGTTGTAGGCAGGCGAGGGACTTCGTGGAGGGGCCGAACAGAGATAAAGCTGTCTGGCTACTCGGTAGGAGTCGACCTACGGTTCGCCGCATCCTTGGGGTGCTGACAGGCCACTGCACCCTCAGAAGACAGCTCACATTGATAGGGATAGAGAATTTGCCAGAAATGCGGCGAGGATGAAGAAACATCCTACCACTACCTGTTTGAATGTGAGGCTTTTGGGAGTCTTCGACCAGAATTGTTCGGATAGAGGAATCAGGTAAGTACCGTCCAATGGAAGACCGTCACGGCCTTCATTTTGAGGTCGAGACGGTTTGGCGACGGAACCGAGGAAGTGTAGAGCATGGTTGCTGGGGTTGGCAAAAAGGGCCTATTGTGGCCTATTTGCTTGGCGTTGGCCTCCCCACCACTGCTACTACTACTACTACTACTTAAATACACAAATGAATGAATAAATAAAATCAGGGTACTGGACCTTTCTATAATTAGGTTAAAAAAAAACAACAAAAATTATTATAATAATTTATTTAAAGTTAAAAGCTGTACCTAACAAGATAATAAGTTAGCTATCAAAATAATTCCACATGTTGCTATTGCACGAGAACAATTACTAAACTACACCAGTCGTATACGACATAAGGCTAGATGTCAAGGAATGTTTGACAATGAGAGTGGCAATATAATACACCACCTTTTCGTTTACCATCCACAATAATTAATGTATAAATTAAACTAAACTATTGCTTTGCTTATTGAAAACTACATGGTTTACAGTTATTTGTAAAATGTTTTTTTTTTTCTCTAATTATAAACAACGTAAAACTTTTGGAACTTGTAGTATCACCACTAACGAATAGATCTTAGCTAAATCCTCACATATTAAATATAAGTATAACTGCTATAGATAAGATACAGTCGTAAAATATATAATATGCCAATAAAAAATTACCTAAAATACAGTTTTTTTTATATTTCTATTCAGTGTAAATAAAATTAACTAAATTAGGTATAAAATGATTCATTTAGCAAATAAATATAAAAGTACATCTAGTATATTCTTATCACATTTTAAACAGAATTAATTATCTAAAATAATAATTAAAAATCACTATTTCTGGTTGATTTTATGTTTTGTGCACTGCTTATGTTTTGAAAGCTTCAATTAATTTAAGGGGGTTATTAACTCAATATTTGTAGATAGGGTCAAAGTCTTGTAGGTGAAATAATATTATATATGGCAATGATTTCCCCTACGCTACCCAGTGAAGAGTATTTTTCTCTAATAATATATGTTAGTCTACTGTAGAAATGTGCAAACCCATGTTTTGTTCGAACCGAACAATGAACGAACCTAAGCAAATATGTTGCCTCGAACTTCGAACCTCTGAAATAGTATGTCTAAGGTTCACAGTCGAACTTCGAACTTCTTAGAATGTTAAAATCGAACATCGAACTACCCAAAATTCTTCAGTGTTCATATATCATTTCCTTAAATACAAAATGTTGGAATACTGTAACATACAATATTTGATATGTAAAAGATTTCCACTATTTTTACAAAAAGGAAGGATTCGACAAATTTGCAGGTTGATTGGGTGAAAATGCCTTCCGGTTCTGATCGTTGTGGAGATGGGTGAACGTTAAATCAAAAACACAAAATATTTGAAACTTTTTTAGATTTCTAGATCTAAAGATGAGCTCAATTATAAATATGTTGTTGTTTGGTATTGGCTAGGCACTTTTAGCAAACAGACTGGGAGAGTTCAAACTGAGCATGATAGGTATAAAATAACCACTTACAAGTTTGAACTGTCTCCTGATTGTGAATATTTAACTGTTTTGGCTCACTGTGTAATAAAGCATGTTCAAACCAGTGTTTTCCAAAGATAATCTACAATTATCCTCAAATTCTGAAAAGTTACGTTACCGATCGCTTTCGAACACCGTCATCATAATGTTGTTACTGAAATAGGTGTTGGGAGGCTAGGATATACAAGAAAAATAATTCTATGACTACTAAATGGCTCCGTCGTGTCTCAATGTGTCCCATCTACTGTCAAATATATGCATGAGTGAAATCTCCTGAAACTACGCTATCGACTCAATGAGTTTAAAGCGCCGCTAGCGAGTTGAAGGCACCGCAACTTCGCTACTTTTAGCAACATTCAATGTCTGTAAAGTTAAATTTCGAAGTATTTTTGAACAACGAACTTTGAAGAATTACATATTTCGAACTATTTCAACATCGCTAGTGCGAACATATTTTCGAACTGAAGGTTCGGTTCGGAATTTTGAAGCTTCGCACACCGCTAGTTTACTGTAGTATCAATGTATTAAAAATAGAGGTGTGCGAAGCTTGATATTTCGAACCGAACCTACTGTTCGAAAAATTGTACGCGCCGATGATGTGAAAGTAGTTCGAAATACGTAATTCTCCAAAGTAGTTCGAAGTTCATTGTCCAAAAATACTTCAAAATTGAACATTGCAGGCATTGAGAGTTGCCAAAGATAGCGAAGTTGTAACCCTGTAGCGGCGCTTTAAATTCTGTGTCGGCCCCATTGAGTTGGTAGCATAATTTGAGTAGATTTCACTAATGCGTGTTTTTGACAGTTGGTGGGACACATTGCGAGACCTGACAGCCATTCAACAATCACAATCACATATTTTTTTATATATCCTAGCATCCCAGCACCTTCTTTGGTTACAACATTATGATGGCAATGTTCAAAGCAATTGGTAATGTAATTTTCCAGAATTTATGACCATAATTGCATATTGCCTTCCGGAAATACTATGTTGAACATGCTTTATTTCACAATGAGCCAAAACAAAATTAAATATTCTCAATCAATACACATTAAAATTTCAAATGGTTATTATATTACTTAGTGTCATAGAACCGCAGGCGGGTTTCAATCTAATTAGAGCTCATCAGTACGGTATACTCATTAAATCGAGAACACACCTATAAAGTAATATGCCTATGGTAGCCAGCCTAGAATATTGTGAGATGTACGACAGGGTCTCGGTGCAGATCCAGGTAGTATATTGTCATGACAGCTCCAAATAACACAAAATAAAATAAAAAATAGAAACTGTGTAAAACCAAGTAACAATGTTGTAAATTGTCAGCGCTAGTAACCGTACTGATGAGTTCTAATTAGAACGAAACCGGTCTGTGGTTCTAATTATGGTGAAAATACATCTAGCCTTACATACATTGTCCCTATATTCAGGAAGAAATGGGCTAGGGCTGACAATTTACAAAATTGTTACAGGGTTCCCACTAAAAGCAGTATATCAACTTCCCTGACTTTTCCCGAATTTCCCCGACATGCCAAAACATATTTCCCTGACTTTGTATTCTACAATCTAACCCCAACATGTGTAACACACCACTACAGGTTACAGTAGATCTTTGCCTCATGGCGTAAAACACTTCCCCAAAATTACATGTATAAAATATACACAATTTTCCTGACAAATAAACGAAAACGTTTCTTATACAAATATGCACCAATCATTGTGTTTTAATTATTTATCATAAAACGGAAATAAATAATTTTTCCCTTACACAGACAAAAATTCCCTGACTCTTGGTCTTTTTTCACAATTTTCCCCTGATTTCCCTGACAAAATTTTACCTTCCACAAATTCTATAACTTTTTCCGGTTTTCCCTGTTTTCCAGACGAGTGGGAACCCTGTGTTAGTTGGTTGTACAGTCTTATTTTATAACATTTTGTGTTATTTGGAGCTGTCGTGAAAACATACTACCTGTTTCCGCACCAAGATGGTGACCCTGTCGTACATTTCCCAATGTTCTAGGAGGCTGGCTACCACAGCTGTATTACTTTATAGGTGTGTTCTCGCTGTAATTAGTATACTGTACTGATGAGCTTTAATTAGAGCGAAACCGGTTTGTGTTTCTAATTAAGGTGAGAATACATTTAGCCTTACTATCATACTCAAGTTTAACCCTGTCGATCTATAAGACTGTTAAAACTACCTAGATAATACCAAACGACAGAAAGTATATATAACTGAGCTTAGGTATAGATATAGAAATCTAAAATGATTTTCAATACACCTTTTTGTGTTTTTGATTCAATGTTGACCCATCTTCACAAGTAACATCAGCACCGGAAGGCATTTTCATCCAGTCAAACTGCAAATTTTGTCAAACCTTTGCTTTTTGCAAAAAGAATAGATATCTTCTACATACTAAATATCGTATCCTATAATATACCTAAATTTTCTATTTAAGGAAATGATATATGAACACTGAAGAATTTCGGTTAATTTGGTATATGGTTTTGAATTTTTAGGAAGTTCGAGTGTGAACCTTAGACATGCTATTTCAAAGGTTCGAAATTTAAAGCAACATATTTGCTTCGGTTTGTGCAAAAGTCACTTCGAGAAAAACATGGATTCGCACACCTCTGATTAAAAGAAACATACTGTATGTAGCTTCACAATGGAACAAGTTTATTACATTAAAATGAGACATACCATATGCAACTTCACAGTGATACAAGTTAATTACACTGTAAAGCTTTGTTTCTCTTAGTTTACTCTGGTATTGATGTATTAAAAGAAACATACTGTACATAGCTTCACAATGGAACAAGTTTATTATATTAAAATGAAACATGCCCTATGAAACTTCACAGTGATACAAGTTAATTACACTATAAAGCTTTGTTTCTGTTAGTTTACTGTGGTATCGATGTATTAAAAGGGACATACCGTATGTAGCTTCACAATGAAACAAGTTTATTATATTAAAATGGAACATACCATACGCAACTTCACAGTGAAACAAGTTTATTATGTTAAAATGAAACATACCATACGCAACTTCACAGTGAAACTAGTTAATTACACTATAAAGCTTTATTTTTGTTAGTTTACTGTGGTATCGATGTATTAAAAGAAACATACCCTATGTAGCTTCACAATGAACCGAGTTTATTATATTAAAATGAAACATGCCCTATGCAACTTCACAGTGATACAAGCTAATTGCACTATTACGGTTTGTTTCTGTTAGTTTGATGTGTTATCGATGTATTAAAAGAAACATACCATATGTAGCTTCACAATGGAACAAGTTTATTACATTAAAATGAAACATACCATATGCAACTCCATAGTGATACAAGTTAATTACACTATAAAGCTTTGTTTCTGTTAGTTGGTATTGATGTATTAAAAGAAACATACCCTATGCAACTTCACAGTGATACAAGTTAATTACACTATAAAGCTTTGTTTCTGTTAGTTTACTGTGGTATCGATGTATTAAAAGAAACATACCATATATAGTAGCTTCACATTGGAACAAGCTTATTACGTTAAAATGAAACATACCATATGCAACTTCATAGTGAAAAAAGTTAATTGTGCTATCAAGCTTTGTTTCTGTTAGTGTACTGTGGTATCGATGTATTAAAAGAAACATAACATATGTAGCTTCACAATGGAACAAGCTTATTACGTTAAAATGAAACATATATGCAACTTCATAGTGAAACAAGTTAATTGCGCTATCCAGCTTTGTTTCTGTTAGTGTACTGTGGTATCGATGTATTAAAAGAAACATAACATATGTAGCTTCACAAAGGAACAAGCTTATTACGTTAAAGTTGAAACATATCATATGCAACTTCATAGTGAAACAAGTTAATTGCACTATCAAGCTTTGTTTCTGTTAGTTTGCTGTGGTATCGATTTATTAAAAGAAACATACCCTATGTAACTTCACAATGGAACAAGTTAATCGTTAACAGATTAACTCACTAACAAAGCCTGTTTTCAAGGGACCAGATGGCATACAGATTAGTCCGTTATTATTATAGATCATCGCTTACAGCACCAACTTTTGTTTAAATATCGTTTATAGGTTTTACCTCACATAGAAGAAATAGGTGCATTTTTGCAAATACCCTAGCTTATGTGAGACTCGTGGTAACATCATCATAGTCTGTGTGCTCATCAAACATTATTTTCTGCGAAAAAAAAAATTACTCAAACCAAGGCTAAGCTTGATAAATACTATGGGGACTCTGCACCATCAGTTTCCACGGTAAAAAAGTGGTTATTGAATTTCGTTGCAGTCATACAAGCACAAAAGACGCGGAACGTCCTGGATGCCCAGTTGAGGTCGCTACACCCGAAATAATTGAAAAAATTCACGATATGGTGTTAGCCGATCGAAGATTGAAAGTGTGGGAGATTGTAGAAGCCATAGGCATATCACATGGCTCAGTTGTTTCGATTTTGCATGATCACTTGAGTATGAGAAAGCTATCCGCAAGATGGGTGCCACGTTTGCTCACAATCGACCACAAACGCAATCGTGTCACAACTTCGAAGGAGTGTTTGGCGTTGTTCAACTGCAATAGGGACGAGTTTTTGCGCCATTTCGTAACCGTGGACAAAACGTGGATTCACCACAACACACCAGAGACCAAGCAGTAATCAAAACAGTGGGTTTCTCCGTGCGAATCGGTGCCGAAGAAGGCCAAGGTGGGTTTGTCAGCCAATAAAGTCATGGCGACCGTTTTTTGGAATGCACATGGTATAATCCACATTGATTACGTTTAAAAGGGAAGAACAATCAATGGCGAATGTTATACCAACTAATTAGACCGATTCTATGACGATTTGAAGAAAAAACGACCACATTTGGCCAAGAAAAAAGTTCTTTTTCACCAAGACAATGCAAGCGTGCACACGTGTGTAGTCTCCATGGCGAAATTGCATAAATTGGGCTACGAATTGCTCCCTCATCCGCCGTATCCTCCGGATTTAGCCCCGAGTGACTATTTCTTGTTTCCAAACTTAATAAAATGGCTCAGCGGAAAGAGATTTTTACTCGAATGATGAAATCATCTCATAAACAAATACCTATTTTGAGGACCTCGACAAATCTTATTTTTTAGAAGGGATAAAAAATTGGAGAAACGTTGGAGGAAGTTATAGAGCTTAAAGGAGACTATGTTGAGAAATAAAATTATTTTTTGCCAAAAAACCTGTGTTTCATTCAAAAAGCCACGGTCTTATTGACCCGCCCTCCAATATATATATATATATATATATATATATATATATATATATATATATATATATATATATATATATATATATATATATATATATATATATATACATAAAAATTGAAACTTACCCCGGATATGTGTTCTAGGGGGCCTAATTAGCGCTAATTTGAAGATATTTTTTCAAAAGTGATCTCCTCATTAGTGAATTTTTTTAAAGAAAATTCACTAATAACAATTCCAAGTAAATACTGGAAGGTTATGTTAAATTTTAATTAAATTCCCTTTTTTTTTGCAACATTCAGTATCAGGTGGTAACAAAAAACATATTAATATACAAAATAGTTCAGTGAGTGAAGGTTGTAACCTGTGATGAACACTGATTAGTACAATTTGGAGAACCCAATTCACCACAATACAGTTTTCAGATTTGACAATCGTTTCGCTAACAAAGTCAGCATCATCAGATAGTAAGTTTATTTATCCCTCTGACAATGCTTTGTTAATACAAACCAATTTAAAAAAACAGTTTTTAAATATTGGTGTTTGAGTGGTAATGTTTTGTTTATCAGGTAATTAATAAATAAAAAGTAATAATAATTAATAATGCATTTCATAGTCAGACTTTTAAGCAGTTTTATCACAAATTTGAGAAAGACGAAAGAGTGTTACAGAAATTAATTTTCAAATCAACCAAGAAAAGCTTGATTCTTTTATCTGTAGGGAAAATTATTTTTTTCTGTTAACACATTTATTTTCATTTAATTTGCCCTTGTTTAAAAAATTAATTAGTCTATTTAAATAAGAATAGCCATTGTTATGAAATGTTTTTTTTGCGTTTCAATAATCCTTAGTACTCCCCTTAATACTCTTATTAATTTAAACTGTACTAGGAATGAGTTTGAAGATAACAATAAACGGCATTATACAACGACTGATAGTTGCGTAAAAATAATAAAAGTAATAGTTAATTAAGCAATATGTAAAATATAAATAAAATTAAAGCAAACATTAATAAATAATGATATTTTAACATGCCAGCAATGTTGAGGGATCTTAAAGAAAAACACTGCTAGGTGTAAACAAGAAATACAAGATGGTTGAGCATAAGTCATGCATTTGTTTAAATAATTTATAAATTTGGTATTTTTACAACTTTCTTTTCTTGTTTTCAGGCTCCTAGATGACACTGAGTATCTATTATGGAAAAAGTGAGCACCAGAAAGCATTATATTTTGAAAATCATCAATCAACAATTTTGAGTCAATGAGGACCCTATCATGTTTGAAAAGCCACTAGTCAGACAACAATCGACCATCCAGGCACCCATAATTGAACCTGAACATTTTGCAAGTTCAGGATGCTCATTTTGCTCAAGAAAACATGATCAGAAATCAATGATTTCATATCTCCACAAGTGACAAAACAGTTTGCAATATCCATAGATAGGAAATAAATGAATATTTTTGCCCTGAGTGTAAAAAATCAGATTTAATAATTCTATCATTAATTTTGCTATTTTATTTTAAAATCATACCAATTCTTGTAATCTGCATTATCAACAAATAAAACACCTATGAAAAGTATTCCGTTGTGTTTGTTTTGGACTAATATCGTCGAAATAAATACGAAACCGAATAGAGTACCAGAAATTGAAAAAAGCATGATGTAACTGAAATATGCCGCACAGTCTAAGGATTATATTTCACTAGCACGGTCACAGTATTTCTGTACAAGGTAAAATTGGTCCAATTTTTAAAGGTCTGGGATAAGCTTTCCTGTCTCGCTTATGCCCTTCAATTCGAAGCATGGGCTGTAGAACATTATGATCACATTCATTATCTGGTAATGAGTAACGAATCATTATCATCTGACTGGATTTGAAAGAAACATACCGTATGGAGCTTCACAATGGAACAAGTTAATCATTAACAGATTAACTGACTAACAAAGCCTGTTTTTCAGAGACCATATGGCATACAGGTTAGTCCGAATGGAGTACCAGAAATTGAAAAAAGCATGATGTAACTGAAATATGCCGCACAGTCTAAGGATCATATTCCACTAGCACGGTCACTGTATTTCAAGGTAAAAGTGGTCCAATTTTTAAAGGTCTGGGATAAGCTTTCCTGTCTCGCTTATGCCCTTCAATTCGAAGCATGGGCTGTAGAACATTATGATCACATTCATTATCTGGTAATGAGTAACGAATCATTATCATCTGACTGGATTTGAAAGAAACATACCGTATGGAGCTTCACAATGGAACAAGTTAATCATTAACAGATTAACTCACTAACAAAGCCTGTTTTCCAGAGACCATATGGCATACAGGTTAGTCCGAATGGAGTACCAGAAATTGAAAAAAGCATGATGTAACTGAAATATGCCGCACAGTCTAAGGATCATATTTCACTAGCACGGTCACTGTATTTCAAGGTAAAAGTGGTCCAATTTTTAAAGGTCTGGGATAAGCTTTCCTGTCTCGCTTATGCCCTTCAATTCGAAGCATGGGCTGTAGAACATTATGATCACATTCATTATCTGGTAATGAGTAACGAATCATTATCATCTGACTGGATTTGAAAGAAACATACCGTATGGAGCTTCACAATGGAACAAGTTAATCATTAACAGATTAACTGACTAACAAAGCCTGTTTTTCAGAGACCATATGGCATACAGGTTAGTCCGAATGGAGTACCAGAAATTGAAAAAAGCATGATGTAACTGAAATAATGCAGCACAGTCTAAGGATTATTTTCCACTATCAGGGTCACACGTTGGTTGTTGCGTTTATTTCTTTTTTGTATGGATTTTTCGTTTTCACTGGCGATTTAAGAATATTTATTTATTGAAAATATTAATTAACTGGACTGTCAGAGTGGTGTTATGAAAGCAGATACCACAGAATGCACAATATCAAACAAGATCTTCAAAACTTCAAAATTTTACACCACTTTTTCCCACCTCTGAAAGATTTAATTGTAATTCTCATATTTTCCTGGTTGTGATTACTTGGTTTGTCTTAAATTCTGCACATAATGCCCAAAGTGTTTTCAAAGCTTTTGCTTCTATCATTCCATAATAGAAGCAAAAGCAGCCTTGAAAACACTATGGGAATTATGTGCAGAATTTAAGACAAACGAAGTAATCACAACCTGGTTGTGATTACTTGGTTTGTCTTAAATTCTGCACATAATGCCCAAAGTGTTTTCAAGGCTTTTGCTTCTATCATTCCATGATAGAAGCAAAAGCAGCCTTGAATACACTGTGGGAATTATGTGCAGAATTTAAGACAAACGAAGTAATCACAACCTGGTTTTAATTTAATTCTGCACATAATGCCCAAAGTGTTTTCAAGGCTTTTGCTTCTATCATTCCATAATAGAAGCAAAAGCAGCCTTAAAGTCACTATGGGAATTATGTGCAGAATTTAAAACAAACGAAGTAATCACAACCTGGTTGTGATTACTTCGTTTGCTTAAATTCTGCACATAATGCCCATAGCCACTTCAAGGCTGCTTTTGCTTTTATCACTCTGGGAATTATATGCAGAATTTAAGACAAAGTAATCACAACCAGGAAAATATCAGAATTACTATTAAATCTTTCAGAGGTAGGAAAAAGTGGTGTATACGTTTTGAAGATCTTATTTGATATGATGCATTCTGTGGTGTCTGACATGTTTTGTTGAATTGAAGATAGTGTTGGAGCTAGTAAGTGCATTTTAAATTGAAGTGAAAACTAGTGAGAAAGAGGGAGATAAGAAACCTGTGGCTCTTATCTTAGTGGGCCTTTATGATAACAATATTAAAAACAGTGAACGAGTGCCGTAGAATTAAAAGGGTTTTGATGTTGGCACATAAAGTGATGCAGAATGGAATGTTCACATTGCAAAATTATTAAACAGCCTTCGAAAGATGGTAAAAGCCCTACAGTTTTTCCATGTGATGCATGTAAAAATCTAATTCGTATTGAATGCAGTGAATTAACCGCATCAGAGCTAAGATGCATTCCTCTTCTCAAGAGGACATTGAAGTTCCACCATAGGAAGTGTAGAAATTTTGAATTGGAGCTTTTGCAGAATACGGTTGCTGATAAGGAGAAAATAGTAAATGATCAGGAAATTATAATCTCTTTACTGAGGGAGAAGATTTAAAGTTTGGAGAATATAAATAAACTGTCTTATGCTACGGCAGTTCAGCAGCCGGTTTCTGTTTCTGGATCTGTGAAGGCCAATGTTCCAGCTATAATTGTTAAACCAAAGCATCAGCAATCAACTGACCAGACTAAAAAGGATATTAGTTCGAAAATTAATCCTGCAGAGCTCAAGATTGGTGTTAGTAATATGAAGTCAACAATGACTGGTAATGTAGTGCTCAAGTGTCAATCAAAGGAAGAAGTTGAAACACTAAAACAGGCGATAGACAATAGATTAGGAGAGAGTTACAATGTTGAGCTGAGTAAGATGAGACAGCCAAGAATTAGGATTGTCAATGTGACCCAAGACATGACCCAGGAAGAAATTCGAAAGATGGTAAAAGCCCTACAGTTTTTCCATGTGATGCATGTAAAAATCTAATTCGTATTGAATGCAGTGAATTAACCGCATCAGAGCTAAGATGCATTCCTCTTCTCAAGAGGACATTGAAGTTCCACCATAGGAAGTGTAGAAATTTTGAATTGGAGCTTTTGCAGAATACGGTTGCTGATAAGGAGAAAATAGTAAATGATCAGGAAATTATAATCTCTTTACTGAGGGAGAAGATTGAAAGTTTGGAGAATGTAAATAAACTGTCTTATGCTACGGCAGTTCAGCAGCCGGTTTCTGTTTCTGGATCTGTGAAGGCCAATGTTCCAGCTATAATTGTTAAACCAAAGCATCAGCAATCAACTGACCAGACTAAAAAGGATATTAGTTCGAAAATTAATCCTGCAGAGCTCAATATTGGTGTTAGTAATATGAAGTCAACAATGACTGGTAATGTAGTGCTCAAGTGTCAATCAAAGGAAGAAGTTGAAACACTAAAGCAGGCGATAGACAATAGATTAGGAGAGAGTTACAATGTTGAGCTGAGTAAGATGAGACAGCCAAGAATTAGGATTGTCAATGTGACCCCAGACATGACTCAGGAATAAATTGAAGACTGCTTAAAGGAACAGAATAATTGATGGGTGAAATTAAGGTAACTTATGTTCACAGTAATAAGAATGGAACAGAAACCATTATATGTGAAGCGCTCCTAATACTTTTCATCAAATTTTAAACTTGAAGAAAGTATACCCGGGCTGGCCAAGATATATGGTTGATGAAGATCTGAATGTACCAAGATGCTACAAGTGTCAGGAATATTATCATACAAGCCGTGTCTGCAAGAATAAAGTTTAGAAACTCAATTTCTTTTCAAGGAGTTATTTTTGATGAACCAGTAAATGAACAGACAGAGTTTATCTTAGTTAAAATCAGACAGGGTAGGAAGATCATCACTGTGGCTAACTTTTATAGACCACCAAATGCTCATCTAGGTACTTTTATTAGTGACGTTGATAATATTATTTCATTTATATATCCAATATGTGACGAGATTCTTTGTCTGGGCGACATGAATGTATGTTTCTTCAATCCGTATAACCCTCTTGTCTCTTGTTTTAAAACATACGGCTTAAAACAGTATTTGAGTGAACCTACAAGGGTAACAAAGACAACCTGTACACTTCTAGATCCTATATTATCTACGAATGCTGACTTTGTGCAGAATGTTCGAACATTAAATGCAGACAGTATCAGATCATTGTATGGTTTTTGTCACACTGAAAATAGAAGTCAAGAAAATGATACCATAACTCGTTAAGTTCCGTAGCTTTAAAAATTTCAAATTAAATAATTTTTTACGTGACATGGATCAGTTAGCTTGATACGAGAGTTTGACATTGACAACAAGCTGCACCATTTTTAATGCATTCATTTTGAGTATGTTTGACAAACATGCACCACTTTTGAAGTGTAGAGTGACGAAGCCCCCGGCTCCATGGCTAATAGATAATCTCAAGCTGTTAATGAGGTAGAGGAATGACGCGTTACAGAAGTTTAAATTAACACGTATAAATTCAGACTGGGAAGCCTATAAACACCTTCATAATTATACCCTCATGATGGTTAGAAATGAAAAGAAAGATCAAGAATTGTGGTTTCAAAAAAATGCTGCTCATACTACCCAATCATCCATGGCACTTTTGAGAAACATAATGAGGAACGTTTGTTATCAAGCTTTGCTGTCTTTTTCACGTAAGCAAGATTTAACTGCCCGGGATTTTTTCTTTGGGGATATTTGAAGAAATAGTATATAAACACCCCAGGAACTATTCGGGAGATTACTATTAACACCTGCTCACAAATCCGATCGCTACACCCAGTAATGCCTAGGAATGTTATGGAGAATGCTCTCGAACTAGCTCATTTGTGAGGTTTAAAATGGCGGTCATTTGAAATTAACCTAAGTTTACAAATGCAAAACTTACGATTTATTTAAACCAATGCATGACTTATGCACCACCTTGTATAATGAAGTCAGGAAGATTTTAGATGACTATAAATAAACTGGAAACATTCGACAAACAAGTGACATTTTACAGATATAAGTAAACCATGTTGTGACTTATCACAAATCTTGTACTACTTCAGTCAATAAATTCATTATTAAAAATACAAACCTAAATTAAATCCTAAATAAGAATGAACCTAAACGAGTACAAGATAGTAATAAGCTTTCATTGTATCAGCCTTACTTGGACGGCTGTCTTCCGTTACAACCAAAGTTCACATAACCTGTAAAATTTGACTTGCTTCGAAAGCTGTTCCAGGCAGTAGAATAACAGGACTTGAAACATGTCCTGCTTCAACACAAACCATATTTGGAAATTCATCATCTCCAAAATCAGACATTTCCTTAGCTTGTTCAATCCAAGGATTCCAAATCACAGTATCAGGAAAATTGTACTTCTGAATACGCATCTTCCTACCAGAAACGACATTAGTGATGATGTGTTCTTGGGGAGTGTTTTGGTATACACGATCAGTCCATTCGGTTACAGTCACGATGTCTCTACCATCCTGGTAGACGGCACCATCTCTTGTTTTGTCCATGAAGGTGCAACCTTGGAGACCAGTTATTTGACAACGTCTTACATCAGGAACTTTGAAGTAAGTATGTAAAAGTAAATGAAAGCTGAATGTTAAGTCTTTACTTGGATTGTAAACAGCTATGTTAAAATGCAGCTCTTTCTCTCTTAGGATTAATCTGTATGTTAACCGAAACCTGAAAAATAACCATAATTTAAAATATACTAACCAAACAAATTTTGATACAATGGTAACAAGAACTTCGCGGTGCTATCGGGGCGGCAAGGCCGCGGACGAGCCCTGAGGGAACAAAAAAAAACAAGAATTTTTCTGTAATTTGGAAAGGTCATTCTATTGTATAAGCCAGTGATTCCCAAAGTGTGCGCCGCAGCCTCTTATCAGAGGCTCCGCAAAATATTGCAAAAGCTTCAATTAATTAATTAGACATTCTAGACATTAGACCAAGACATAGGTTCCCTTAAAACATCCACCGGAGGCTTTAAAAGCTCAGGGGAGGAAACTATGAAAGTTTTACTACAGACGCATTTCCCTGGATGCAACATAATAAACCAATCACCTCCAAGCTGGGGACACTCAGAAATAAAGGCGCTGTATAGGCGGACATCTAGAGTAGACTGGACAGTTCCTAAAGAGGTGGTTACTTGGAGCAATTCAGATGGGCCATTAACAGCTTCAAGCAATTCAAATCCCCGGGATTAGATGGAATAATGCCCATCATGCTCCAACAGGGTATACACCTACTGGCGGTGGCGCTTACCCTCATTATGAGCGCCAGCCTGGCTCTGGGGTACATTCCGATGGCATAAAGACTGGCCAGGGTTGTATTCATTCCTAAACCTGGGCGTCCAATAGACCAGGCAAAGTCCCTGAGGCCAATATGTCTTATGTCCTTCTTGCTAAAAACAATGGAAAAACTGCTAGACCGGCACATTAGGGGCAGTGTACTGGAAGCTAATCCTCTACACTGCGGACAATTCGCATACAAAGCAGGAGTCTCAATAGAAACAGCACTTCAGCAACTGGTGCTGAAACTGGAGAATACGCTGGAAAACAGGGAGGTAGCGCTGGGGGCCTTCCTAGACATAGAAGGGACCTTCAGCAACACCTCATTCGGATCGGTACTGGCAGCTGCCATGGAGCGGGGAATAGGGAAGACCTGTCGCAGGTGGATGTGTTCCATGCTCAGGGACAGGGCGGTGTTTAGCTCACTCGCGGGGGGGACTCTGCTGGCAGGGGTCGCGGCTGGGTGCCCGCAGGGGAGCGTTTTGTGGGTGGTCGCGAGAAAGCCACCGTTATACCATTTACGAGGAGGAAGTGGGAGGGCCACTGAACTCACTCTATATGGTAGAAACATCCCGATGGCCACGGAGGTGAAATATCTTGTGGTCGTATTGGACTCTAAGCTAACCTGGAATAGCCGCGTTGAAAAAATACTGTGCAAGGCAGTTATGACCCTAGCCATCACTAGGCAGCTATATGGAAAAACGTGGGGACTATGACCTAGTATGGCCCATTGGCTGTACACAAGGGTGGTCAGACCATCGTTAACATACGTGGCACTGGTTTGGTGCCCTAAGGTGACACAATCCAGTGCCAAACAAAAACTGAGCAAGATCTAAAGGATGGCTTGCCTAGGCATCACAGGGGCCATGTCTTCAACCCCAACAGCCGCCATGGAGGTGTTGCTGGATCTACCCCCCCTACACTTAGTTATTATGGGAGAGGCCAGGCTAGGACTATACAGACTAGCCTGCAATGATAGATTGAAGGCCAACCCAGGCTGCAGGGGCCACTTCAAGATTCAGGAGATCGTGAAGGAGCCCATGCTTGAAATAAGGCCAGACTTCTTGAGCCCGCGAATCTGTAGGGAAAATAAGTTTACAGTGGTAGTCCCCGACCGCGAGTCATGGCGGGGGGAGATGCCGGGTCTACCACGGGACGCGCTCGTCTGGTTCACGGACGGATCCGGCGAGGAGCGTGGGACGGGGGCAGGTGTTTATTCGTAAGGACCGAGGGTAAGTCACAGTGTTTCCCTCGGGGCTCATGCAACGGTCTTCCAGGCTGAAATGTACGCAATCTTGCACCGTGTGCGAGAGAACAAGAGGAGGGGCTACACCAACAAGCGGATCCTCATAGCCACAGACAGCCCTTAAGGTATTAAGTAGCCCAAGGGTAAATTCCTGGCTGGTAAGTGAGTGCCAAGACGAGATGAGCGCCCTAGCTGGGAAGAATGAGGTCATCCTCATCTGGGTGCCGGGTTACTCGGGGGCCAAAGGCAATGAAGAAGCTGTCTCGCAAAGAAAGGGTCAGCAGAACCATTTATGGGACCAGAACTGGCTCTGGGCGTGACAAAGAGCACTGCCAGGGGAGTCAATAAGTCCTGGGTCAGAAACCAACACAAGGTGTAGTGGGCAGACTGTCCAGGGCTCCGACATGGGAAGTCGGTAATTGACGAACCCAGTTCAAAGAGAGCTGTGAAGCTGCTAAATCTTAGCAAAGGACAGCTCAGAAACATAACAGGTCTCTTGACGGGACACATTGCTGTCAAGAACCACCTGGCATGCAGACTCTGCGGCGAGGGGGGAGGAATCAGCCCAGCACATCTTGTGCGAGTGTATAGCTCTGGACCGGAAAAGACAACTGATCTACGGTCAGTCTAGACCGGAGACAGAGCAATATAAAACTTCACCCTACCAATTGCTGTGCAGACTAGTACAAGGCACTGCGGTGCTATCGGGGCGGCAAGGCCGCGGACGAGCCCTGAGGGAACAAAAAAAAAAAAAAAAAGTACAAGGCACAGTGATTTTGGAATGGTTGGAGTGTAAAAGACTAAGGGCATGCACAATAAGCCAAAGGCTGCAGTGCTATCGGGGCGGCAAAGACGCGGACAAGCCCTAAGGGAAAAAAAAAAGTCTGAGTCAGTTTTTTTCAGACAATGGCATCATATTATATGCATTACCTACCTGCAAACACTACACATATAATGCAGCCGGCTGATGTCAACGCATTCAAGCCATTTAAGTCCCAATGGAAAGAAACTATGCGAGAGTAGCAAACTGGCACTGAGAATACAAATGAAGTTTTGACAAGGGCAAAAATTTTTCCACTAGTAAAGCAGGTTTCGGAAAACCACGATATGTCTGTAAGTATAATAAACAGATTCAGAAAATGTGATATTTATCCCTTTATTCCAAATGCCATTGACTATAGTAAGTGCATACAGAATACATTAGAGAAATTAGCGGAAAATCGACCACAATCCACGCCATTGCTAGAACAACCCTCAGAACATGACTATCAGATTGCACAGCAAGTAATTGAGTCCATTAGGACTCTACTGGAAAATAGGGGAATAGAAGTTAACATAGTCATTGAAGAAAATATAAAAGCAAAGGCTTCTTTTAATGGACGATCATCAAAACTCAACTAGTAATGAGTTAAGAATACCTCCTAATATCTACAATAGTAACAACCAGTGGCAGTTTGTGCAAAAGTGCTGCAGAACTGCCAAAAAAATCATTTACATTTCACACAAATTATTGTAGACATTGTAAAATTACGTAAAACATATTTTATCGATAATCCATTAATTGTAATATTAAAATACTATCCATAGGGCGCGACATAGCCTACTATGAATTAACGTTTATACGTGAGAATAAGCGGAGAGCGAACTAGTCAACCAGTCGAAGACTCCGCAAAATCTCACCGGGTCATCTTCATCTGGATTGCTTAAAAACTGTCTGTGCACTGCTTGGGACGCCCGCGCTCATCGTCTCGCATCCCGCGGCCCTCCATAAAATATCGCTGAGACACGTAGTAGTGGGCTGCATTATTTCCAGATCGGTGTGCTTTGTGCTTTGTCTGTTGTATGAGTAATTCGATTGCGGTTTTGCAGATTATTAGTTGTCTTAATTCGCCAGCGAGTGTTTTCATTATACATAAACGAAAAGAGATTTTTCAAATATGCGTATGAGGAAAGATTGAAACTAAAAGCGTCAGGTCGGCCGTTACCAGACCTTATGATTAAAATGGCTGGTGTTAGTCGCAGCAAAACTTGTAAAAGACAATTTAGTAAAGATATTTATGAAAAAAACAGTTGGATATGTGGGTGTATTAGGAAAAATGAATATATTGTTTTCCACGTTTGCTTTTTAGAGGAGATAAAGCTTGGACGGAAACAGGCGTAACAGATATAGTAAGCGAGAAAATGAAAAAACATGAAAATTCCAGAACCCATCTGTATAATTCTATGGAATTTGAGGTATTAGGACGCACTAATATTAGAGTACAACTCGACTCCACATATTGAGTTAATTTACAACGACATACAACGCGGCGCTTTCCAGCTAGCACTGCGAGGACATAATGAAACGGATAATTCTAAAAATCCAGGGATATTTCGAGGGTTCATAAATTTTTTGGCAGAACTTGACGCTACGTTAAGTAAACATTTAAATAATGCATCAACATTTAAAGGCACTTCCAAAGAAATCCAGAAAGATATTTTGGAGTGCATGCCAGAGGTCTGTTACGAAGAAATAATTAGTGAAATTAATCGTGCTTCATTTTTGGTCATGATTTTTAGGTATATTCATGGAGGTGAGCCGATTGAACGTTTTTGGAAGTATGTTAACCCAACAAAATGTGACACCCAAACTCTTGGTAAAACTATTTTACATATTGTGGATCCACTAATTAAGAATTGTCCTAATAAACTTATTGCACAAAGTTACGATGGCGCAGCAGTGATGAGCGGACAACACACGGGTATATATAAAAGCGATTTCCGCTGGCGCATTTTGTGCATTGTTATTTATTTATTTATTTATTTATACATACACCATCCAACAGCTTAAAAGCCAAATTAAGGATGGGCCTATACACAAAATATAATAACAAACAATAATCAAACAAATTACACAAAAGAGAGTCACAAATTACATCGCTTTGAAAAACATTTTTATCTCTGATATATTACATGAGAAGATATCTAGGCGGTCCTGCATTACAGAGTAATCATTGCACATCTGGTAGATTGGAGACGATCGCAGAAATCGCTTACGAGCAGTCGGGAGATAGAATGTGCCTGGAAAACGTGCTGCAATACGAGGTACATTTGAATTAAGTTGCTGAAGCAGATTAGGGCAATCAAACACAGAATTAACCAGTTTGTATAAAAATATAACGAAACTGCACTGCCTGCGCATCGACAAACTCTGCAGACTAAAGCGAAGAAGTAAACTTTCCTGAGGAAAACCAATAGAAGGATATTGACGATCCTCACGAAAGCTAAGAAATTTTAGAAATTTCCTTTGCACAGATTCTAGACTTGCCACATGTATCTTATTAGTAGGAGCCCACACAACTGAGCCATATTCAAGTCGGGACCTAAGCAGACAACGAAAGAGCAGGGAGAGGGTGTCAGTCAGTGAGAAATTCTTGACGTTTTCTTGAGAGATTTGTAAGCAGAACTGACAGTCTGCTCATAGTGTGGTTTAAAAGATAGAGTACCATCAAAAACAATTCCAAGGTCCCTAACTGTCCTGTGGCGATCAAGCGAAAGCCCCCTTATATTGTATCTGAAAGTAATTGAGTGCTTATTTCGAGTAAAGGACATCACACAACACTTGGAAACATTCATAGAAAGACCATTCTGACAGCACCATTCATCAAGCATCTGAAGACATTTCTAAAGCTGGAAACAGTCATAAACACTCGAAATATTTGCAAAAATCTTAATATCATCTGCATACATTAAAAAAGGAACATGGGTCAATACATATATTAAACAGTAGTGGACCGAGTATGGAACCCTGCGGCACTCCCGAAGTAATGTGATATGTGTTAGATATATTGATTGGATTACACTGTGAATCGATTTTCTGGCACATTCGGGTGCGATGTTGTTAGACCTCTGGTACAATAAATATAAGCTTAGTTAATTTAAACTTTTTGGTGAACAATGAAACCAAATTATTAAATAAAACACAGCTAGAAAACGACAATCTACCTCGGGGCATTAATATGTCTGGGAACGCAAAAACCAGTGACTTAAATGAAAGTAATTCACGAATTACTGTTTTAAGTGATGTTACAATTTTGAGGGAAAGTAAATTGAATTCAGGAAATGTTAAGTTGTAATATTGAGAAACATCTCATCTATCCAAACCTTATACAGAAACCTGGAAAAAATCATCTATGGCAAAAGGACCATGTTGTATATCATCAATTGGTTGGCAAAATTTTGAGTTACAAAAAGAACCAGAAAAGCAAGCGAAATTAGATGAAAGAAAAAAGAAGAAAGATGAGCTAATAAAACAAAGAAAAACGAAAGCAAGTAGACGTTTTAAGGGCAAATAAGAAAAGAAAAGAAAGAAGTGCAGGCAACACAGAAGGTCGAAGAAAGAAATTCAAGGCAGGATATAAATTTGCGTCACTGTAATTAAGTTTGAGATAATAAAAATAAGAATAAAATGTTCTGCATGTGAAGATGAATTGGTTACCGAAACAGAGGAAAATGACTTGAAGAGTATAGGTTGTAATAGTTGTCCTTCCTGGTATCACTTAAAAATGTACAACTTTTCAAGGACAATTATATGAAAATATTATTAATTCCGAGTTTACTTGTTCCAAACGTGGTTAGATCCAGATTAGTTACATTTAAATATTTTTTTGTTTTTTAACGTTTCTTTATGCTTGTAATACTATTGTCTATCCATATTTTACCTAATGGTTGGATAAGCCAAGAAAATCAGAGTCCGCTTTTTTACTTTTTGGCCAGCCAAGAACTGATATTTTTTCCCCTTAGGGTTCGTCCGTGTCTTTGTCGCCCCCGATAGCACCGCAGCCTTTGGCTTATTGTGCATGGAGAACTGGTATACAAACGACTGAATACTAAATTTTAGTGGGCGACTTCTGGTGAAATTGACTAGGTTGTCATTTAAAGCGTTTTTCTAAGTAACGGGACTTGTGTGTTAATTCCGTACATTTTCATTCAAATTAAAGATGTAGCAACATCAAATACATTTCCCGATATTCTAAAAAATACAATAACTAGCAATAGGCAATTGTAATATAGAACTCTCCTAAAGTAGCCGACTACTAATATTTTTACCCCACATAGAACACTTCATTCCGCTGTGTAGTTTGCCTAAACATATTGATAAAAAATAAATACTAAACATGTTGGAAACCCGTAAATAAACGTAAACTTACAACTAAAAATATAACTTACGGATAATTCCACATTGAGCGAGTAAATTCTGAATCCATTAATGAGAAAATTGCTTCGACGTCTCCACTAGCTAATCGTTCAGGAGCCTTCTCTAAGTTCCAACGGATGATACGAGCAAAACCATGCTGAGGACCAAATGCCCATGGTCCAAATTGAGCTAGAAAATAAACGCAAAATAAACAGATAAGTATATACAAGTATTATCCCAAAAAATACAACGGTTTTAAAACTTCATGAGTACGATTGGGAGGGCGATTCTTTGCTGCTTTTTATAGTAGTCTATACCGAGAGCCACACTCTCCAGCTGAATCATCAAGGAGTCATTTCCATTGTGAAAGAGACCCATACCGCACATCGTTGCAGAATTGAGATGTCGTGTATCGAAAGACAGCGATAAGTACACTTGGAGAACACCCAAATCACCACAACGTTGATTTGGGTGTTGTGGTGATTTGGGTGTTCTCCAAGTGTACTTATTAGTGCTCATCACAGGTTCCAGTTTTCACATAGTGAAAGACAGCGAATCAACCTTAAGTTTCTCCCGGAACTCTGAAAAAAAGGTGGGGGACTTTAGAGGATTTGCCATGAACGGTTGAAAAAGGTTTATGGAGATGATTCTCTGGAGGAACTGGCTGTCCGCAAGTGGTAAATGCAATTTCTAGAGGGCCTGGAGGGTGTGCTTCATGCTAAGGGTGCCCTTCCACTTTCTGTTATAGTGATAATGTGGAACGAGTGCAATATTATTTTTTTCAAAGTCATCAGTTAACAGTTAAAATATTTGAAAATGAGCTGTATTTGAGCAAGAAAACAGCCAACAAAATTTTAACAAAAGATTTGGAGGTATTCAGAAATGTCATGTCGAGGGTTAAAAGCAAATAACCTAATAATGCCTAGTCGGGTTTACCCGGCGTCAACAGTTGAATAGTTTTGTCAACATTTGCTTTCACTGCTAAGTTTTTACTGGAACTCAAATGTTGTCAATTTGTCAAAGCGGAATGACAAACGTCAAAAAATAGTGCTTCAAGTCAACAGTGCGTTCATCAGTCTCCAAGGAGTTAAATGTATTGGTAGTCAGCAGATAAGTGCTTAAACTCAGCTGTTGGCACCTGGTGAACTCAGCCAATGTCCATAAATTTTAACTGCAGAAGTCAATTCGACAGATTGAAATACACAAGAAGGCAGTTTTTTTTATTATCCATTTATTAAAAGTAATTCAACTGAATCAAATCTTTGTCGATTCTTCACATAAATACTAATTTAAATTCCCTGTCAGTTATTGATTTAAAAAAATATATTTTTTTGTATTTCATAAACGTTTATTTACACCTGTGGCGTTATATTTGTTAAGTCCCCTGTGGGTCCGGAGACTAACTAAAAGAATAGGCCCAAGGTAACTCCTGCCTGTCGTAAAAGGCGACTAATTGGAATCAAACACTGGCGGGGTTCTTGTCCATGTGGGCCTGGAGGGAGGCGGATTTCTCTGGGGAGTGATGTACACCCGGATTTTTAGGCCTTCACTCTGGGCTTAGAAATGGATGGTTGCCCGCGCTTGGTTGTTACTCGGGAGTGGGGTTCCGGATGGGTGCCGCCTTGGGTTGAGTGCTGGCAGGTGTCGTGTGTCTAGACGACCCGGAGGGGGTTGACAACTCTGATGAGTGTTAAACACCCGGAGTTTGGGGCCCCCACTGTGTGCTACGGGATATCGCCTTGAGTCTAGCACTGGTGGGTGTCGGGTTTAGACGAACCCGGAGGAGAGCTGAGATCTTTAGGGGTGGAATAAAACTAAGGGTTGAGGCCTCTTCTGTGAGCTTCGAAACAGACAAACGACCTCACTTGGATGCTGCTCGGAGGCAGGACTTCATGATACTGCACCGAGTCAAACACTGACAGTACATCTGTCAAACAAAGTTTCACCTCGCAGGTGTCGTCTCCTGTCAGAAGCTGGATTTGTTGGGTGAAATATAAGCTAACGCTGACAGGTGTTGGACCTGGACGAACCCGGAGGTGACTGGGGTCTCTTGGGGTGGATTACACCTGGAGACTTGGGCCTACTGTGAGCATCGATACAGGCTAACGACCCTGCCTGGATGCTGCTCGAGGGCGGGACTTCATGATCCCGCCTCGAGTCAATGAAACACTGGCGAGGGTCTGGTGCAGGTGAGGCAGACATCTCTGTGGAGTGATATGCACCTGGAGTTTGACGCCTCCACTGTGGCCTCAGAGACTGACAATTGGCCTCGCTTGGTTGTTACTCGGGAGCGGGGTTCCAGATGATACCGTCCTGGATTGAGCCCTTGCGTGTGTCGTATGTCCAGACTTCCCGGGGGGCTCTGATCTCTGATGAGTGGTAAACACCCAGAGTTTGGAGCCCATACTGTGTGCTACGAAACAGACGGACGGTCGCTGGGGTGATGCTCGGGAGCGGGACTCGATGGGATGTTGCCTTGAGTCTTAACACTGTTAGGTGTCAGGTTTGGAAGAGCCTGAGGGGAGCTGAGACCTTTAGGGGTGGATTACAACTGGAGATTAGATGCTGCTCGAGAGCGGGACTTCATGATACCGCCTCGAGGCAAACACTGACGGATGTCGGGTCCAGACGAACTCGGAGAGAGGTTATCTCTGTTTGAGCTTCGAAACGGGCAAGCGACTTTACTCAGATGGCAGTGCACGTGCCAAACAAACTCTCACCCTCAAGAAAAGATCGACTCCCTCAGGGAGCTGAAATTGATGGGTGAAATTTAAATAATTAGATGTGAGCCACAACAGACCTAAGGTTGCGGTGGAGGGACTGAAATAGCCCACTCACAATAAAATCTAATCTAATCTCTATATTTGTTAAATGCATTCTGGCAAATTCTTAGCAATCTGCCAAATTAAATTTTAATAATCAAAAGTTGAGATTGACATTGAATTACATTTAAAATATTCAGTGTTTTTATTAATAGACATGCTGATAAAAGTTGCTGTTTTTCATACCACACATTTAAAATCACCTCTAAAAAAAAACACTCCTGGCATATCAATAAACATTTCTTATCAAGCCTATCAGAAATAATATTTTATGTGGTGATAAATCATGAATTAAACCTTCAACATTTATGCACGTTTAGCCAATAAAGACTATAAAATATAAAATCTTACTTACGAAACACAAATGGAATGCCTCCTCTAATTGGTTTTTTACCATCGAACACAGCTTGCTTACTGGAACAATAAAAACCAAATACTTGTAAAATTATGTTATTAGAAAGCACAAATTTCACATAAATACCTCACAAAAAGTTGTTCCTGATTATTGACTCTCCACGAAACAACAGTGGCCCCTAAAGAAGAAAAAAACAGGATTATAGGTTATGTTGATTTTTTATAAGTAAGGTTAGCAATTATGTTTTTATGAATGGGTGATATGGGTATAAGAAGTTAAGACAGATAAAAGGGTTTCTGGATACAAGCTCACCGTGTAAATTGATAGTACAGGTCGTATTATTGCCTCTATCGAGGACAACAACACTTGTAGCGGCCATAACTGAATATTATGCGGCCCGGTGGCCGGTCTTGTTTAATTTTGATGCTCCCGCGTTGTTTCAGTTCTCCCGCACTTGGTTTCGTTCACACTTTCAAGCGTTGCTACCTGCGCGCTCGCACGGCAGGTGCAAGTCCCTCTGTCGCCCTCTAGTAAAAAAAAACAATCTACTTATCACAGAAGACACTGCTAAACCTGGATACTGGCTGGAATAAGCGATACGAAGGGAGTAACGCCAAAGCGCAATTCCCGGATCTTAATATGCAGCAAAACGGACGCGACTAGTTTTTCATGAATATACAAAAAACAGAAACACTCCGACTAATGGCAATGGAGATGCGGTTATTTTACGTCACCTGGTGAGCAGTAGAAAACTTAAGACTCCAGCTCCAAGCTTATATGCCTGGAATCAAATATGTTACAGGAGTCTTCAAAATAGGGGTCAAATGACTAAATGACAGTTTAGAGCGAATTAGAAAACTATAATTTAAACATCTTATAATAATAAAGTTAATATGATATTTACATATTAAAAATTTATATTTATGACATTTTCTAGTAAGCTTGATAAAGATATCTGTACAGAAAATAAAAAATGCTTAATCCATGCAGACACTTTCTCTATGGCCTAATTACCGAGCATCCTAAAGCAGAGGTTCTAAAACAGCATATCGTCACATAATAGGCAGAGTAACTAGAACTCTAGCAAGCCATTATTTTGATAATTTGAAGAGAAAATCGTCATGAATAGAAATTGGTCTTGCGTTGTATCTAGAAAATATTGGAAATAAACGTTTCTAAACAACATTTCGTTTCAAATTGTTTTTAAGAATTAAAATAAACCAAAAAAAGGACCTGATAGTAACATCTCGAAACGTAAAGAAAAGGAATTGTCAATTTGTACTTATCAGCAACCGAAAACCGTCAACATGTACTCAGTATAAAAATAATGCCATTAATAAATACATATCCATCAATGTACTGACGCTATTTTTACGTAATATTTTCGGAACATTGTATAGAACGCGTCCTAAAAATGACGACAAAAAAAAAATTTTTTTGTCCAGAAAAATCTGAGTCAGTTGAAAAAAAATACTAGGAGATTCATTCAGTTCCAAAGAGACTCACTTGTATCCTACGGCTTAATTACCATTTATTACCAAAGTTGAAGCTCGAGTTGGAATATCCAGGTTATATATTTATCGGGACAACACCAAAATTTCAAATCTAAGACCGTTTTCCAAAATTATTAAATCAAAGCCAGAAATTGGATCTCAAAACTCCAAAGTTAAAATTGAATGGCGAAAGGTTAGTAATTTAATTTGGCAACTAATGCCTGGCATCATGCACAATAAGCCAAAGGCTGCAGTGCTATTGGGGCGGCTAAGCAGCGGACGAGCCATGAGGGAAAAATGCCTGGTATCTAATATCCAACAATTGTTTTATTCGTGAACACCTGCCCAATAATTTATTTGTCAGCACTTGCCTGATAACTTATTTTTCAGCATTTGCCCGACACGCATACAATTAAGAAATAATAATACTCTAAAATTTTTAAAATTCATAAAAATCAACCTTCTATGACTTACCATCATCCCCGATGAGGCTTTATACAAAGTTAGCAAACACAAATTTATTAGCTTTTATTGCGACACTATTAGAACATAATGCTCGTTGATAGTAATTATATATAAGTTTAAAATAGCTGTGCAAAGAGAGCAGGAGCAGAGTCACACTAGATTCTCACCAGCTGACTAACGAAATCTTTCGATATCTTTGCCTGTTTGAACACACATCCCCGCACGTGCCTCTTTGGTCAAGGTTTTGCAGGTGACCATTTTCTCGCTTCTGATTGGCTGAATCTGAAATTCAAGCGGCTATGGAATATTACAGACCGACGTATTTCCTGATTTCGAGGAATTATCAATAAAATGTTAAACGTTGTAGTTGACAACATATTTTGGAGTAACAAAAACTGCCTCTTATTTTAAACCTTTAGCGATTGGATTGTCAAATGCATGACTGATCAGCGAAGGGACGCCGGTTCAAACCTCAAGCTGACTGAATTTCTCTTTCAACTTTTTTTTATTACTTTTTTCGTCTGGTTCAATTTTAACGTTATCTGATCATATTGTCTAATTTTAATATGCTTTGGCTACTTTTTGTTAAAAATGAAAGATAAGCACTTTTGATTCAAGTCTAATAGCAGCCATTGTTGCCCTTAATTGATAAAACCGTTCCAGAGTTAACATAGATGTAGAGATTTGTGACATCAGAAGAAGTTGTTTTCTTCGCTAAAACCGGGTTAAATTTTTACTGCATCCCAACGCAAAAGAATTTTCTCTGTGAAGCCACAGAAAAAGTATCTCGTTCTGTATTTAGATCAGATTTTGAATATTTTTAAATTCATTTCTATTAGCTAATTTTCTTGTACAAAAGCTTCTTTTAATAGCGAATTTTTTTATAAATGAATTTAATGAATTTTCTGTGAAGAAACATTTGTTGAGAATTTTTGTACGAAAAATTATTCAATTGATGGAACATTTTTTAAACGAAATTCGTCGAAAATAAGGTTTTAATGGATTTTCGTGCAAACAAATTATTTTATTTTCAATTTTATGCACGGATTAGGTATATAATTTGAATTTTATGTATTCTTTTGGCAAAATTTGTTTAAAAAATATTTAGCTAAATGTGATGCCTGCTTTCGTTAAAAAAAACATATTTGCCATTAAAAACATTTTTATAAAAATTCACTACCGTAACGCACTTGCGGCGTCCAGACTTTTTACTCTTAGCTGGTAATATTCCTCTTAAAAATTTGTAACAGAAGGCAGACGGTGTTTTACCAAGTAGCGAATTTTCATAACTCTGACGATATTTTGTTCGTTGATTTCCAATCGAAAAATATAGCAGGCATTAAAAATATTCAACCAGTTGGCAAAGCATTTGTTTAGATTATTAAAATGTAAGCGGACTTAAAAAGTAGAGCGTAACAAGTTTCAGAAAGCTGAATTAAATATTTGAGGGAAGGTTAGTTAATCATTGCTTGAGACGACCAATCACAGACTATGATTCCGGCTTTTGCCATGGCAACCGTATATTTAGAAACTGTGATTGGTTGTGTTAAGCAATGACTAACTTACCGTCCCTTAAATATTTAATGGAGCTTTGTGAACCTGGGCATTTGTGTTTTGAGACATGCCCACTTAGAGCTAGTGTATTGTATGATTGCTTCGCCTGTACTTTTAGTGAATTTTCTTAGAAAAAATTCACTAATGGGGAGATCCCGACTTTTGAAAATTTTTTGCAAATGAGCGCGAACTAGGACCCCTAGAACCCATATCCGGGGTCAGTTTCAATTTATATATATATATATATATATATATATATATATATATATAATATATATATATATATATATATATATATATATATATATATATATATATATATATATATATAAAATATATCAGAGCGATAACTCAAAAAATAATGGGCCGATTTTGATAAAATTTGGCATGTACCTTCCTTTTGTAAATGGCTTGGATAAGTTTGTTAGTCAAGAAAATAGGACAAGATTTTCCGGGAAAATGTTGAGCTTTCATTCGAAAAAAATTTTTATCTCAAAAAATAAAAAAGATATGATAACCAAGTTTGGTAAGTAGGTTTACGATATAGAAAGTAAACTATACACCAAAATTTAGATTTCTATGTTACAAGAAAAAAAAGTTATAATAAAATATTTTGTGCCAGATCATTTCTATGAAAATTCACTACCATAACGCAATAGCTGCGTCCAGGCTTTTTTTAATGCTGTTGGTAAAATTTAATAATTTAATTAGGTAACCCTATAAAAGAATCACTTTTCCATGCCTTTTCAGAAAGTTACCTAAGTCGAGTGGCGCATACTTGGACGTAACACCGATTCCTTACGTATAAGTGATATAGAGGACGGAATTGTTTTTAGCGGCTTATCCCCCCTTCTAAATATAAGACTTCTTGTCTATTTTGAAGCAAATATAGACCTAAGTGATGGAGCAATAGTAAGGTCAACGGCTACTTTTAGCATGCATTGTATTTGGATTAAAGGGAAGTCTTAGATAACTCTCCGGGTCCCGGTCTGTTGCTAGAAAGAGAAGACATGGCAAGACTATTACGTGCTGGTACCTTTAATATATGCTAATGGCTTTACGGCGGGGAAAATAAAATGGCGACTTAATTTACCTGGTCATATCAATATATTTAGGTAACATTCAAAATACTGAAAATGAAAACAGTTTGATTGTTGACAAAATAAAGTTTATAAATTAAATATATGCGGCAATTGATACGTAATGTTATATGTATTTAAAAGATAGTGCTTATCTATGTTATTATATACATAGTGATTGTCACAAGATTTTACCACCTTTAACTTTTTTATTTTTCAATTTAGAAAAAATGATAGAAAATATGTAACTAACTAAATTTAATTTAAAGTTAATACACGTTTTATAAAAACAATTACCTAAGCATTACGTTTTTAAACACGACTATGGCCATGGCACAGACGCCAGAGAGCATTTTCACCTCACTATTCTGGAAATGTTGCCAAATCCCTTCATTTCTGTAAGAAGGGTAGGGATTTTTAACGCGCTCAACCTCGCATGATACACAGGACCTACGGATTACGCCCCCTATGAAGGGCAGAAAGTGAGCATATTTACCTTGCTCAAACACAATGCTACAAATTCGATTGATGTTAATTTACAGTACTATGTAAAACTAAGTGAGAAGTTAGACACGAAATAAGTGCCGCCATCTCATTGCGGAACCAAGTAGTATGTTGTCACGGCAGCTCCAAATAACACAGAATGCTAAAAACAGAGACTGTATACAACCAACTAACAATTTAGTAAATTGTGAGCCCTGGCCCATTTCTACCCCAATATAGGGACAAAGTATGTAAGGCTAGATGCATTATCACCACAATTAGAACTGTAGACCGGTTTCGATCTAATTAGAGCTCGTCACTACGGCATACATATATCTTCTATAATTTTTTATCAATAGTTTTTAAAAGCCCCACTGTTAATTTGTCTACACCCTCCACCAGTAGTTTCCCTTGTTTACTCAGATTCTTATCTTGGAATGGGCGGGCCCAGATCTCGTCTATATACCTATTCTTCTCCACAATAATTTATTTTCAGCGATACAACTCTTCTAGATCGCTTTTACAGTGTTTAGCAATGTCTTACTTTTCTAGTTTTAAATTTCCATCATTGTCCTTTATGACTTTACTTGTTTTTCGAGGCTTAGAGATACTGCAGTCTTCCTATTTGTTTCTTTACTATTTCTTTATAATCATACTTCTTTTGCTTTGTCACATTCTTGTCTGATCATATTTTTAATTTATTTATATTTACTTATACCTGCCCTTTCTTAGTTTTTTCTACCTGTTATTTTCTTGTGTTAGCTTTAGAATATCGAAAAGTTGTTTTCATCTTTAAATATCGGTAAACATATATTTCTCGTAGGTTAAGATCTATAATTAATAATGTAAAGAGGAAAGATAGCTTAAAAATGGTTTTCTGAAGAATTAATACATTGTAAGAATTCTAATAAACCATTGAGAAAATTTTACACACAATAAATCTCTAGGTGCTTTTGCTTTATCCTATATTTCATGACTAGTTAATTTATAAATGACTATGATTTAAAATTTAGATGTATAAACGTATATTTTTTAATAAAGACCAGCGGCAAACAAATTTACGTCTTGTAAGAATTATTTAATATTGAATATTTAAATATTATTTTATTTCCAATAGTCCCCAATGATCTCTTATTTTGTTTACAAAAAAGTTTTAATTAGTCAATTTTCCTATTCAGTCTATGAAACCACGTCCATAGGTATATTTCGCTATCATAGAAAAACATTCGATTCAATGACATTTCTAACCATTTGGTCTTCTTTTCGCTTCACTTTAAATGTCACTTTTTTGCAATTGTGTCTTCGGATAGTAAACCCTTGTAGCCGAACCTAATGGCTAATCGACTCTTTACTCTTGTATAAAATCTGACTGGCTGATCTCTGACTGGCTGATCTCAACATCAACGAAAACGGAAAACGTAGAAAATTTCATTTTCCACCCTCTATCTTCATGTTCTAATTCGCGTTCCTCCGTTGAATTGTATGTGTGTTCGTGATAAGGTGCTCTAAAACTTTAAATTAGTTTTTATTAATTATCTAACCATATAGTGATTTATCCGAACGTTTGCCTTAAAATAAAACCCTCTTACAAAATTTTGTGATAGATCGATAGCATTGATTGATTTTTTAAGGTAATTTGTAAAACGCGTAGCCAATGTCTCTTTATACACAAAGCTCATCGCTGCTCTCATATTTTATTTACCGATGCTTCTTTTAAATTATAATAAAAATGTATCCGCAGAATTAAAATCTTTAAGCGATCAATATGATCGATTTTTCTAGATCCGGAGTGTATTGTGCAATGACAACTACAAAATATGGAGGTGAGAGTGAATCACGTTATCTTGTGTTTTAAGGTCTTCAATTTAAAAGTATAAGGTATCGTAGACCACAAATTAAGTACTTTTATCAATTAGAGTGATTGTTTTTTAGTAATCATTTAATATATTTTGTGAACCAGAAAATTGGCGATTACCCCCGTGGTTTTCTTCGGATTTAGACGCAGCTGGCATTTTTATTCTTTCTGCGCATGTTCTGTCATCTATTTTGACAATCGACAGTGACATTTCTATATTGTTGACTTCTTTAGATCTCGCTTTTTTTCGTGACATCATACCTCGTCGGATCTAATCGACCGAAATCGGTTAAAATTCTTCGATCGTCGGACACGGAAAACCGCGAAAAGCCCGCCTTCCATCTTTCTTTCGTGTTCGAACCTCCCGAGAGTAAGGTGCTGGTGATAAGTGCTCTTAAACTTTAACTAATTTTTTATTAATTACCTAATTATATAGTGATTTGTTCGGGTTTTAGTGTTCAAATAAAGTGTTTTTACAAAATTAAGCGGTAGATCGATATGATTGATTCATTTTTAACGATAAATGCGGTAATGTGTAAAACAAGTCGGTTACATGAAGCTCATCGCGATCATCTTCTCTCATCTTTTATGTAATGATGCTTCAAAATCATATTTAAAAAGCATTAAGCTTAAAATTCAGTGATTACTTAGATATTTTGTGATTGAGAAAAACGTGGGCCATCAGCGTCAGTCCTTGGCTCTTGTACGCAGACGCCATTTTTAATTTTTATCTTCTGCGCATCTATTCGGTCATCTATTCAGATAGTGGTGATCGATATTATAGATCTTTAAGATTGACCCACGGGCTGAATAATCAAACTGGCTTTCAAAACTACGGTAGTTATTCATATTTGTTTTAATTCCAAAATGTTTTTTTTTGCGATGTGTAATGCAAACAACTGATATTTAATACGGAATAACGGGCGATAGTAAATATTGTGACCAAGTTACAAACTCAAGTTGATCAAATCAAGATTTATGGTTCATTTAGATCAAGGAGGTAGATTCGGCAGGATACATAATGGTGAGTGATAGAGGTTAAGGATACAGTGATGTGCGCTTGTGCAACATTCTGTCAATATCTTACAGTGTTGCCAGATCGGACAATTTTGCTCTAGACTAGGTTGTAAAGTAGAATGTAATGTGATTATTAGAACTTATACTGATTGCACACTCGTCTAGAATTACTTCTTTCAGCTGAAATGGAAATATCCGCCAGGAAATTCATCTAAAATTATCAAACTTGATTTGGCTTTTCTCGTGAAAACGGTGGCTGGTTCTGGGTGGTGGTATGGGGATGGCTCCATCACCAGGACCTCTTAAAGGGCGCAATGTTATGTGGTTTCCTTTTCACTGGTTTTTAATTGGGTGAACCGGGAGTCTATTAAAGATAAACGGGGTTGCGAGGTACGGTAGATGATAAGTGGATTAAGGGGTTGGTTAAGAGCCGGTCGGGAGGTTATTCCTTCCCCTGGATTTCTATAAGGTGCTTTTTTACACTTTGCATTTACAACTCTTTTTAGTCTTGTTCACTTTGGCTCATGTAATATTGTTTAGATTGAAAGCACAAGGGTGACGGTCGACTTTACCGCAACTAAATTTTAACGTGATTATAATAGAATATGGCCTAAAACAGTTGTACATACCTTAATAAAGTAAAACAGTGTGGTATATTTCGTTTTCAATAACCTTTCAATGATAAACGCAATTAAAACGTTTCGATTTGCAACAAAAACGTATATTTTTGTATGTGAGGTTATGACTGTTGTTTCGTTGACATGATCGGCGTTGTTGTCAGTTACGAAGCTATTTACTTGATACTGGGGGAATGTCAGGTCAGGTCAAGGTCAGGTCAGGCAGGCCGGTTGGTAAGTAAACACTGTCCGGCAGTGCATTCATTCAATGTGGCAACGCTGCTGAAAATTGACAGTTCCAAACGTGAAATTGGTGCATTTTTTGGAATTTCATTTCTCAATTATTCTGTTATTTCTGGTTTTTCCGTAAATTTTTTTCCGGATTATAAATCTACGTTACGTACTTTTTCTTGTGGTGTGCGCCGTTTTGCTAGATTCCAGTTGCGGTAAAGTCGACCGTAACCAGCACAAGTTTTCTCTTTCAGTTCTTACATGCAAGGGAGCTTATAAACATGATTCTGAAAAAAAATCGGGAAAAGCGGATATTGTGCTAATCTTCAAATCAACAAAAAAAATTGTTTAGGTTATTGCGTAGTCTTTGATTATTATCAGTAACAAGTATCAATGGTGTATGCCAGGGAAACCATTTTGTGTTTGGCTTAACCAAATTTATTAGTACCAAAAATATATTCTGTAGTTTCTTATTTTGCTTATACAAAATATTTGACTATAGACTCTTCAAAAAAGTCTGTACTAGCTTTTGGGTAAAAGCCAGTTAAAACTACTACTACTCTTCTGAAAATTTTACGTATGTTTTTTTAGTGAATTTTCTTTAAAAAAAATTCACCAATGGGGAGATCTCCACTTTTGAATCTTGAAAATATTTCTTCAAATCAACGCGAATTAGGCCCCCTAACACATCCGGGGTCAGTTTCAAATATATATATATATATATATATATATATATATATATATATATATATATATATATATATATATATATATATATATATATATATATATATATATATATATATATATATAAGCATATAAAAATTGAAACTGACCCGGGATATGTGTTCTAGGGGGCCTAATAGAAGTAAAGGGCATAATAATAAATGTTTGGTGAGTTATTTTAAAAAAATGTTTTTGAATTTTCGTGCAAAAAAATATTTGTAAATTTTTAAGGAAAAAACCTTTTTGGGAGTTTTGTCGAAAAGCTTATTTGATGAAATATGGTACATTGTTTCTACTATATAGGTCATACAGTTAACCTAATTTGATACCTGCTTTCATTAAAAAAGACATATTTGCTATTAAAAATATTTTAAAGAAACTTCACTACTATAACGCACTTGCTGCGTACAGACTATTTATCTAATGTATTGGAACCGTTGGCCATTTAATTTGATTTCCATTAATGAATTTTTATTTAAAAAAATTCACTAATAGAGAGGAATCGATGGTGAGACTTTGAAAACAGTTTTTCAAATGAGCGCGAACTAGGACCGCTAGAACCCAAATCCGGGGTCAGTTTCAATTTTTATATGTTTATATATATATATATATATATATATATATATATATATATATATATATATATATATATATATATATATATATATATATATATTAATTATTAATTATTAATACTTTTTTAGAGAACCTTATTCAAATTGTATTACGATTTATATACAAGACAATGACTTTAGTTATTGTGTAACAAACATTTTGTACAATAGTAACAATAATAATAACTGTCTTTTTTAATGCTATAATGATTTTGTCTTTATTTTTACAGGTAGGTCAAATAGTCAAGGAGAAGCCGATGATACGTCAATGTAAGTAGATTTTATAATTTCTTTGAATAAGCCTAGATATATAGATTTCACTAGGGCATGCTGGGAACCTGTGATGAGCACTGAAATGTATAGGTCATCTATACAAGATTTTACCCCCTCTTTACTGTTTTATTTTCCAGTTTAGATGCTAAATAACAGTAGTCGTGAATTTTTTTATTGTGGTTATTTTACATTTTAGAAAAACAATCGAGAATCCAGTTTATGAGATGAAAGTTGAACATTTGTTTTTAATAGAACATCCTGTATATTGTCCATTATTATCACATTTATTCATTGAAAATTAAATTAATTTAAATTTTCCAAATTCTACAGCTCATTTCATTCCTTTTCATTCCAGCTAATGCTTCCAATAAAACCAACATTTTCACAAAAATTCTGTTTCTTTTGCATATTTATTCATTCCAAAAATTTTCAAATAAAACGATTTCTTTTTTTTTCTATGATATGGATTAAACCCAAAAGTAAATTCACTTTAGAAAACCCATTTCACCACAGCACATTTTTAGATTTGACAATTGTTTCGCTAACAAATTGGTGCTTTAGAGTATATAATCGTTTATTTAATTTTATAATGAAGCTAAATTTGTTAGCGCAACAATTTCTCGCTATAAAAATATGTTGTGGTAAATTGTCAAAGTGTAAATATTTGTCAGTATCAGTGTTTACAATATTCAATATTATTTCATGTTTTAAAAGCGAAATTTGATGCAAGCTTAAATTAAAAACAATGGGAAATACAATTTTGCTAATTTTTCTCTAGATTTTTAATTAGATTCTATTTACGGTTTCTAGAAGTTAATAGTTTTATAATAGCTACTTATTCGCTGATTTCAGATCTATGTTTGAGGTACGCTGGTTTTGCATATGTATTTTTCCGGTTATTTATTTTCATACGTCAGTGATAGGATGTCAGACACACGAATATTTTCTATGGGATAATTATGATGTGCTATTAAAGGGATCTTGTTTAGAGACTTTACAGGATTCTGTTTTGGTAACACAATTACGCCAAAAATGTTGCCGCCCGTCTCATTGACTAAAAACAGAACCACTGACATTGTATATCAATCGACTATGAACATGAACTAACAGACAACCTAACCTAACTTATGGGTTTGTCGGGCTTTCTTGTTTTTTCTGAATTAGAGTTTGCAGGATGTAATGTAAATAACTAACGAAGCTGGCTTTCAAGACACAAAATCAATGTTGTGTGTTAATAAAAACTACTTTAGTGTATGTATTGATCTTACCAGAGATGTGCTCTACGAAATTACATGAATAATAAACGAGTTGGAGCTGAACGACCAGGATGTTTCATAGTGTTGCATTTACTTTGGATAAATATTTAATTTCTGAATTTTATTTAACTTGAAATATATACTTATATAGGTGTGGGCGTTAGTTAAATATTTAATTTGTTGAATTTTATTTACCTGGAAATATATACTTATATAGCTGTGGGTTTTTGAGAGTTTAAAGTAAAATCGTTTTATAATAGGGTAATGACTGTTAAACATAATTTCCGGTCGTATTCGAAATATAAATCATTTTGCAGGTTAGATTTAAGGTGATTTTTAGGACTAGTCAGTATATCAAATATTAAATATCATCCTCATAAATCATCACAGTCTTAAGTCAAGGCTGCATTGTCGTCACAACCCATGACTCAGTTTCAGGCAGTTCTATTCATTTTCTTGTAACTTCCGCACTACATCAAATTTTTAATTTAATTTGATTTTTTCTACTATATTTTGTTGATAAAATGTTGACTTTATATATGTTTTGGGGGATTTCTCGTTCTTTGTCAATTATTGCAATATTTTTGCTATGATTGTACTGATGGTTTGGTATGTTCTGTTGGGCAATAAATGCTAATATTATTAAAAGTTAACATAAGTCTTTACACTTATAGTTATGTGCTGGATGAGGGTTCGTGCTTTCACTGTGGTCCCAATAGGTTTTTAATTTTTCAACAGATTTTTGACAGTTTTCTGTGCAGCCTCGATGGTCCCAAAGTTATTGCGTTCGATTCTCAGCAGAAGCCTTAAATTATTTTTCAGTACATCTTGTAAATTAACATTAATCGATGTTGTAACAATTGTGTTTGAGCAAGTTGAGGGTCTGCACTTTCTGCCCTTCAGAAACTAGGCCGAGTTTTTCCTATTTTTAAGGCATCTAATTATTGCACCATAGTAATACCATGTTTCTTTCGTCATATTTTTGAGACCTGTCTCTTTCAAAGCATAATATTTCATATTAAGAACAAACTATTTGTAATTCAGCCTGTTTTTTCATCAGAAGGTCAACTATACTAACTTGCTCAGCTTAACACAATTTAATCTATGCTGACCATATCAAGATTTTCTCGACAATTTTGGATGTCAATGATGTGCATTTGCAGAATAATCTAGAGGCTCTTGTGCGAGTGGTCTCTCACTAAATTTTGTGTAATGTCATTCACAAGCAAGCATTTGCATTCAACTATAATTTATAGGGGAATGTGTTTACACCTCCTTCCATCATCAGGGGCCTCAAGCTTGTGTTCGATCCTATTTTTCTTTTTGGCCACATTATGAACACGTCACCTCATAAGAAACAGGAGTAATTTTTCTATGAAAAGGGTGTCAATTTTGTTACTATATCGCTGTAAGGCCAGATTTATTCTCATCATAATTAAAATCGCAGAGCGGTTTCGCTCTAATTAGAGCTTGTCCGTATGGTATACTAATTACAGCGAGAACACACCTATAAAGTAATACGGCTGTGGTAGCCAGTCTCCTAGAACATTGTGAGATGTAGGACAGGGTCACCATCTCGGTGCGGAACTATATAATATGTTGTCACAACAGCTCCAAATAACACAAAATGTTATGACATAGAGATCGTGTACAACTAACTAACAATTTTGTAAATTTTCTGCCCTGGCCCATTTCTTCCCTAATAAAGGGACAATGTATGTAAGGCTAGATGTATTCTCACCATAATTAGAACCGCAGGCCGGTTTACCTCTAATTAGAGCTCGTCAGTACGGTATACTAATTACATCGAGAACACACCTATAAAGTAATACTGCTATGGTAGCCTGCCTCTTAGGACATTGTGAGATGTGCGACATCGTAATCCTACTATAGCCGTATTACTTTATAGGTGTGTTCTCGCTTTAATTAGTATACCGTACTGACGATCCCTAACTAGAGCAAAACCAGTCTGCGGTTCTAATTATGGTGATAATTTATCTAGCCTTACATATATTGTCCCTATATTAGGGAAGAAAAAGGCCAGGGCTGACAATTTACTAAATTGTTAGTTGGTTGTACACAGTCTCTATTTTATAACATTTTGTGTTATTTGGAGCTGTTGTGACAACATATAAACTAGTTTCGCACCGAAATGGCGAACCTGTCGTATATCTCACAATGTTCTATATCGCTATCTTGTCAGATTCTATCTAGAATATGGTTCGGCTGTGTGGTTTCAAACTGATGGATCCATAATGCCAACCTTTGATCAGTTCGAGGGAAGTTTTTTAATTATCTTTGCAGCCATGAGAATGCTGGGTACCCTTATGTGGAATTTCTGCAGGATAATATGCTGGATTGCTTCGACTTGCATCGCCTTGAGAGACATAGGAAGTGAAGTTCATTAATTCTTTTGTACAAACTAATTAGCTCTATTTTGGATTACCCTACCTTGTAGATTGTTTAATGAGTCGTATAGGCCTTTGGCCGCTTAACACTGTTTTGTGCTTGACTCTATTTTCTAATAGTTGCCCAAAAATTTAAGACTTTTCATATAGTTATCTTTTTGGGGGCTACTTTACCTATTTCTTGAGTTGTTAGAGTCACCCCCCCAAGGTGTTTGAGCCTCTTGCAGAACTGCGCCCTGTAGTCACATAGTAAGTGTTCTGTTGCTTCAGTGCAGTATCTGCAGGTTTCATTGTCCGCCTTGCCCATCTTCACAAGACGATACCTTACTGGGGAGTGTCCTGTGGAAAGTCCTGTGATTATTCTCAAGTCGTTCCTGATCAGTTCAAGAAACAGTTCAGACCTCTCTGTTGATATGGTGATGCACCATTTTGCCTGCCTTAAGCCTGGCGTTTTCCTGCTATAATTTGGTTCTTCTCCCAAATACCAGGTTCATTTCTTACATGGCTTTTTGTTAGTCCACAATAGTGGCCTGGACCATAGAATGGTGTTGTTGCTGCTTTTTTAAGGCTATCTGCTTCCTCATCTTCTTGAATGCCTCCCATTAAAGTTGCTTTGTTGTACGTAGCCAGTTGCCAAGGATTTTTTGCAGTCCCAGGTCAGTTTAGAATCGGTTTTGAAAGATCCCAGATTCTTTAGTACTGTCTGAGAAGATGTAGATCTCTCTACTTCTGAGTTTTCTTTGTATGCACTCCTGTGCACACATATTTATAGCAAGGATTTCTGCTTAGAAGATGGTGGAAGTTTTTCCTAGGGACTTAGCGAGTCTAGAGTTACTGCTCCCTGCATTTGTGTAGATCCATCTGTATACCATACAAATGAGTTGTTTGTCAACCGTTTACTGTCTCTGTTCCATGGTTGGCGGTCATTTATGACCACGTCAAATGCGATAATATCATCTGCTTATCCTTGGACTATAAATCCTGTCCCGCCCAATGTAGTCATAAGTTTATCAACAACAAGCGACCACAGCAGAGGTGATAGAACTCCTCCTTGAGGACAACCTTTTACCGTAGTTACTGTTGTGTTGGTGTCATTTGTGGTAGCCGTGATTACACGGATTTTACAATAGGGACTTCCACTCCCCTTTCCTGTAGGGCCCGTTTGATGGACTGATATGAGGTGTTGTCAAAGGCACCCTCTATGTCAATGAATGCACTGAGTACTACTTCTTTGGCCACAAAAGTTTTTTTATACTCCTCACTTAACAGTGTAGAGGGCATACAATGTGGATTTGCCCGCCTGGTAGGCGAGTTGTTGTACACGGAGCAGTTTTCGCTTCTAAGTATTAATCTAATGCCTTTTCCATGGTCTTTAGAAGAAAGGATGCGAGGCTAATGGGGCGGTAGGATTTTGCTTCGTCCACAGGGCGACGTCCTGTTTTTGATATAAACACTACATTTGCTTCTCTCCATGCCTGCGAAATAATAATAATATTTATTTGGTCCATTAGTTACAATTATTGTAAATCGGACAAGTCAAAAAACTTACAAGATAAAAACGTATCACAACTAATTACAAGCCCAAAAATCTAAAATATAACGAGCTTAACATCACAACAAAAAACATACGTTAACAGTGCAGCTTCACAAAATTCACTCAAACTATATAAACTATGAGTAATCAAAGCAGCCTTCAGTTGCTTTCTAAATTTTTTTGCAGGTGAAAAGTATCTTTTTGACGACTGTTGTACCCATGAAAATCCGAGTTGATAACAAATTTTCTCTTGTTTTTATGAATGTAAGTTAACAGATGGAACAAGTAAACTGATGTTAACGTCATAATGTTATTTTGCTTAAAGGTGTCACGACAAGAGTGCCCTCAGGATTCGTTTCTGTAGCACAAATATTCTATGGTAGTCCAAGGATTGGCCCCAGATAACGATACAGTAACTCAGATGTAAATAGACAGTCGCGTAGTAGACTTTCAGCAGATGTTCTGAGCTTAAGGAATCTTTAAGCATCAACATTGCATAAAACGCGGAATTTAGTGTCTTGCACACGTGATCGATCTGCCTATATATAACAGGCTACTGTCAATTTTAACACCCAAAATATAGCCTAGGATTAACCTAGCTTTGAATATTAGTTGTAGGTGGGGTTTTAATATGTCAAAACCCCTCTGTAGAAAGCCTGGAAATATGCCGTGCCTGCCAGGGGATTTCTAGGATTTAAAACTTTCTCATCCATTTAATTCTGTTAATATTGAAGATTTTATTTGCCAGTCTTTTCCCAACTCTCACTGGGTTTCTCAACCCTTGATCAGCTGGGCTGCTCTGGTGCAAATCATATGTGTTTTGTGAGCCTGGAAAGTAAGTCTGTAGGAGAACTCTACCTGCCCAGCTTACTATAGCAAATTAACTTTAATGTGGCTCGATTTCCTAACCATTTTATCTGTCTTTAGCTCGTATACATTTGCTGCAATCATACACATTACAGTAAGTCCCCGCTTAACGTCCTAGTTAGGGACCTACCAATCGCGACGTTATGAGAAATTACGTTTTTTTTTGGATACAGGAGAGGAGAATGCATCATGCAGACCTCATTCACAACACCGTAGTGTGTGGGATATCGAGGTACTGCGGGACTCGTACCCACTAAAACTCCTCTCCCTGGAGTACCGGACCTTAATCCATAGGTACCTTCCTCGAAAAGATTTCACACAATGTCGTTTGGATTTGAATGTTTCCAATCTGTTTTTGCCGCGGGGGCGTTATCGGCATGGTTGTCTACATAGGATTGGCGGATTTTCCCATTTAGATTGATATTACGAGAATGCCAACTGGGGTGTTTGGAATTTAAATCGCTAGCCATTATTATGGATTGGTTGGTATCAGATAAGAGTTCTAGGTCGGCGTATAGAATTCTCTTTTGTGGAGGATTATAGGCAGAAATGAGCTTAATTGGGCCTGCAGAGGAAGTGTTGACTACGATTTGTGTAGCCTCTATCTTCTGCAGGGCTGGCGTACTGAGAGGGTGGTGGTCAACATTTGTTTTAACATACACTCCGTACCGCCACCTCTGGAAGTGGTGCGCTCATTGAGGTACAATGTGTAGTTGGGAAGTTTCGGATTGGTTGGGAGACGCATGTTGCTTTCCTGGACTAGAATAACGTCCAGTTTTAAGCGTTGGGCGAATTCTTAAATCTCATTTTTTCACAGGCTAGTCCTGTTTGCATTCCAGGATGTAACCTGCAGGGATTGTGCCTTACTACGACGTAAAACGAATCATTGGGAATGGATATAATGTACATATTTGTGACTAAAAAGATTAAAAAAAAAACAATATTCATTTACGTATGTATCATGTACATGCCTACAGTCTACATTATATTATATATTCCTGTTTTACCTACAGTTTTAGATTTTTTTTACCATAGCAACATTATACCGATTCAGTTTCAACGTCAAACGATACATTTGCTTACAACAAACTGCGACGCTATAATGAAACGTTAAGTGAGACGACGTTATGCGAGGACTTACTGTATATTAGATGAGCAATAATTATTTTAAGCTAGAGCCATAGTCTTGGTATTCTTTTTTGCTGTATGTCAGAAACTAGAACGTTAGTTATTTGTGATTTTGTCTTGTTTTTCTATGTATTCTTGTTCTATCTGCAAACCAGTCCATCTTTAATTTGGCTTGATAAGCTGTTGGTATATGTAAATAAATAAATGAGATAAGAGTTCATATACCATTGGTCAGATGTTACAGAAGCAATTTAAGCACTGCTTGTCCATACAGATTAAGATTTTGATCTGCATCATCCGAGTTTCCAGTCATCTGGTCCCCTGTGGGTCCGGGGACTAACTAAAAAAAAATAGGCCCAAGGCAACTCCTGCCTGTCGTAAAAGGCGACTAATTGGAATCAAACACTGGCGGGGGTCTTGTCCATGTGGGCCTGGAGGGAGGCGGATATCTCTGGAGAGTGATGTACACCCGGATTTTGAGGCCTCCACTCTGGGCTTAGAAATGGATGGTTGCCTGCGCTTGGTTGTTACTCGGGAGCTGGGTTCCGGATGGGTGCCGCCTTGGGTTGAGTGCTGGCGGGTGTCGTGTGTCTAGACGACCCGGAGGGGGTTGACAACTCTGATGAGTGGTAAACACCCGAAATTTGGGGCCCCCACTGTGTGCTTCGGAACGCACGGACGGCCTCGCTTGTGCGATGCTTGGGAGCGGGGCTCGATGGGATGTCGCCTTGAGTCTAGCACTGGTGGGTGTCGGGTCTAGACGAACCCGCAGGAGAGCTGAGATCTTTAGGGGTGAAATAAAACTGAGGGTTGAGGCCTCTTGTGTGAGCTTCGAAACGATCAAACGACCTAACTTGGATGCTTCTCGGATGCAGGACTTCATGATACTGCACCTAGTCAAACACTGACGGATGTCTGGTCCAGACGAACTCGGAGAGAGGTTCTCTCTTTGAGCTTTGAGACGGGCAAGCGACTTCGCTCAGATGGCAGTACATCTGTCAAACAAAGTTTCACATCGCAGATGTCGTCTCCTGTCGGAAGCACGATTTGTTGGGTGAAATTTAAGCTAACGCTGGCAGGTGTTGGACCTAGACGAACCCGGAGGTGGCAGGGGTCTCTAGGGGTGGATTACACCTGGAGACTTGGGCCTACTCTGTGAGCATCGATATAGGTTAACGACCCCGCCTGGATGCTGCTCGAGGGCGGGACTTCATGATACCGCCTCGAGTCAATGAAACACTGGCGGGGGTCTGGTGCAGGTGAGGCAGACATCTCTGGGGAGTGATATGCACCCGGAGTTTGGCGCCACCACTGTGGCCTCAGAGACTGACAATTGGCCTCGCTTGGTTGTTACTCGGGAGTGGGGTTCCATATGATGCCGCCCTGGATTGAGCCCTGGCGTGTGTCCAGACGTCCCGGGGGGCTCTGATGAGTGGTAAACACCCGGAGTTTGGAGCCCATACTGTGTGCTACGAAACGGACGGACGGCCTCGCTGGGATGATGCTCGAGAGCGGCACTCGATGGGATGTTGCCTTGAGTCTTAACACTGTTAGGTGTCAGGTTTGGAAGAGCCTGAGGGGAGCTGAGATCTCTAGGGGTGGATTACAACTGAAGATTAGATGCTGCTCGAGAGCGGGACTTTATGATACTGCCTCGAGGCAAACACTGACGGATGTCGGGTCCAGACGAACTCGGAAAGAGGTTATCTCTCTTTGAGCTTCGAAACGTGCAAGCGACTTCACTCAGATGGCAGTGCACCTGCCAAACAAACTTTCACCCTCAAGAAAAGATCGACTCTCTCAGGGAGCTGGAATTGATGGGTGAAATCTAAATAATTAGACGTGAGCCACAATAGAATTAAGGTCGCGGTGGAGGGACTGGAATACCCCACTCACAATAAAATGTAATCTAATCTAATCTCTTCCAGTCATCTGATGTACTTCTGGTCTTGTGTATTTCGGAACAATGAGACTCTAGTGTATTGTATTTGAAAACATCTAGATTGTAGTAGGTAATAATGAAAAACATATATATTATGTATAATTTTATTTAATGTTATTATAGCAGGTAATCATATAAAAGACAGATTTACTATGTATAATTTTATTTCATGTTTTTATCCAATGAACACATTGTCAATAATGAGAAAAACAGATTGCGCCATTTACAATATTAACAATAATGAGTTAAGTACGTACATATAAACATATGGGTAAGACAAAGTTACAGATAAAACAGACGAGGTAGTACAAAGATTAGGTAAAAAGACAAAGATAGAGATAAAGAGGACAGTATGAGAGGTGGCATTAACCTGTTAGCGTTGGTAGTGCTATCTCAAGTTTACGTTCGCCATTTATCATCTGACAGGGGCACCAACAGTCATAAATGGTTGATGTGTATAATGGCGTAATCTGGCAGCGGGTAATGTAGTGACACATAGATATAAATAAATAGAATTTAATATATTCAAGGTACCTTTAAGGCTAGTTGAGATCACTAGTGCACTATATCTCTAAACACAGACCGAACACCAAGGACAGATAGTCAGTCGCGGGCATGCAGAGAGAAACGATCGTGAGTGAGCACTGTCAACTGTTTACTGTAAACTGTCAAATATAACGGTCAAAGCTCGAAGAGCCCGCCTCTAGCAGTAATATACAGATTGTACACGTGAATTACCTATCACTTCATAATTTGACATTTAATACAATAATTATTAAGTTAATATTGCTCAATAATGTTCTTCCTATATTTAGTAAATATCATAATCATAATTATAAATACTTTTATTTACGATTTTACCATCTACTCTGAGATTTAACACGTATGCAATTGCAGATGTACGAACCGAGAGACGTATCGAAGTCAGTATGAAAACATTACATTACATTACATAGAAATATAGTCTGAATGAAGAAACTAAAGCGTCGTTACAACACTATGTAATAACCTAAGGTAATGAAGTGTATAGAAGAATAACGTTAACAGAACTAATATTACGATTACGATTACTGGTACATTGTGTTAGCAGTATTAGGCTACTCTACATATTATGCTAAATCCTATCATATTACTGCATGCACTCATAGAAAAGTGAGCACTTTACGGAACATTGTCTAATTGTAGTCGAAGTCGTTTTGATTTAATACAATATTACATAGGATAGAGAATCACTTGGCACTAGTGGTTACGTGAGTGGACAAATACAAATAAATACTCTATAAACTTTATCTAATCTAGCAACAAACAACCTTTATCTTTATATCTTTTATCTCTATCCACTCACTCATCCCTTCATTTGCCTTATACAATCTATAACATTAAGAAGAATAAATAAGAATCTCTTTGGTATAATCACTATCCATCTTTTAACATACTATATTTAAAATACTGTTCGGCCAGTCGTGAACCTCTTACGACCGGCTAAAGTCCTTTGATTAACAGCTTGGCTAAGTACTGACACACCAGCACCATTAAACGTTTGGTGTCGCTGAATTACGAATATATAGTTATAACTTCTTGCCCGCCACCTCGCACCATCAGAACTCGCTCCAGTCCTTCTGTAAGCACCTCCAAGAATTCCATATCTGCCGACAAACAATTACAGATCAATACCTTCACATTATACCATATTTACAATCAAAAATTTTATTGCCTTGCTAATACAGATGTAGACTTCTCCAAGAGAAGAAAAAAAAAGCAATTGTGAAGCCAGATAAGAAGTCTCCACATCTTTTTTTATATATTTCAACAACACACCACAAGGGCTTACAGCCTAAATACTATCGTACCGTGGGTGTCGACAAGGAGGAAAGAGGCAACTTGTTAATTCTGGACTTGAAGGTTTAGAGGTTCGGCGGAGAAGGAAAAACATGTGCCGGCAAGGAGTTCCACAACTTGGAAGTCCTCGGGACAAAAGAGCGGGCATAACAAGATGTTCTATGTCTGGTGATGGATGGTAATGAATATTCCTTAATTTATGAAAACTTGGTATATCCAGCTATTTGAGAAATTAATAAACATAAATTTAAGTAAGACACAAGACTATAATTCATTAATTTCTATTGCCCTTACTTGGTGAAACCTTAATAATTATCCACTCGTTTAATAACCACATCAAAAACAAAGTCCTCTCAAGCTCCAACGGCAGCAAACCCTTCCGGACTCTTGCTAAATATATTGGGAATAATTTCTGCAAGACCACGTTCCCACCTCTTGTTTCAGGGGATGAAATTGTTTCTACAGCTCTGGGCAAGGCTGAACTTTTTGCCTCGTTGTTCGCTGGAAATTCTACTCTCAACCCACCTCCAAATGTACAACCAACAACAGGCTGCGCATAAAATGACGGATATCATTTTCAAAATTAAAAAGGTACAAAAGATGCTCTTCTTTTAATACCAGGAAAGCCTCTGGCCTTGACGAGATCCCAGCAATTGTTCTCAAAAAAATGCGCACCAGAACTTGCTCCTGTCCTGACTCGTCTGTTTCAGACATCTTACAATCGAGGCATATTCCCTAGTAACTGGAAAACTGCTCGAGTACAACCCGTTCCCAACAAAGGATCCGAATCGCTTCCTAGCAACTACAGGCCTATTTATCTCCTTTCAGTCGTCTCTAAAGTGATAGAAAAGTATATGAACACCGAATTACTAAAATTTCTTGAAAAACTCAGTGTAATCCACAACAGGCAGTATGGATTCCGTCAGCGCAGATTAACTGCCAACCTCCTTTCCTTTGTCACCCATTCTTGGAACAAGTCTGTGGAACTACATGGTGAATCCCATATTATCGCTCTAGAGATATCCAAAGCATTTGACTAGGTCTGGCATGCAGCGCTGCTTAATAAACTTCCGGCCTATGGCCTACCACCAAAACTCTGTACCTGAACACCAAATTTCCTCTCCAACCGGAGCATTTCCGTTGTCATGGATGGCCATTCCTCTAAACTGTATCCAATTAATGCAGGAGTCCCTCAAGGTTCAGCTTTAGCTCCTACTTTGTTTCTTCTCCACATCAATGACCTCTCTAGCAAATCCAACCCAGTTCACAGTTACGCGGATGACAGCACCCTCCACTCAAGTATACAATACTGTCTCTTTAGCCCAATTAGATGAGGATCGCCGACTCATGGAGGGTTCTGTCCTCTGTGGATATACAAAAAATATTAGACTGGGGAAATCTTGTACAATTCAACTCCACCAAATCTCAGTCTTGCTTTCTATCTCATAAGAGATACACCAGCCCTAGACCCATCATTTCTGTGGATCGAAATCTCAATTGGCACCAACATGTCACATCAATTGCAGAAGCAGCTGCTAAGGAATTAGGTTTCCTCTTCCGGGCTCGCAAATACTTTTCACCAGCTAATCTCGATACCTTATATACTTCACAAGTAAGGCCAAACCTCAAATACTGCTCACACATCTGGGGTGCCGCTGCCGCTTCTACACTCGCTATCCCGGACTCCATTCAGAAGAGAGCTATACGTCACATCGGTGATCCTACCCTTACCAAAAAGCTGTCATCCCTTGCCCAACGACGTGCTGTTGGTGACCACTCTCTCTTTTATAGGTATCTGCACGGGCACTGCTCAGAGGACTTTTCTTCCATAGTTCCTTCACCTGCTGCCCCCAACAGATCTACCAGGGGAACAGAGCGAATGCACCCTTTTACTGTCCAGGTCACCAGACATAGAATATCTTGTTATGCCCGCTCTTTTGTCCCGAGGACTTCCAAGTTGTGGAATTCCTTGCCGGCACATGTTGTTCCTTCTCCTCCAAACCTTCAAGTCCAGAATTAACAAGTTGCTCTTTCCTCCTTGTCGACACCAACGGTACGATAGTATTTAGGCTCTAAGCCCTCGTGGTGTGTTGTTGAAATTAAAAAAAAAAAACTAACTATGTCTAGAAAATGGATGCACCTATATCAAAGTATATTGCCGAAATAACAGAGGTGCTATAGGAAATGCATCTTCCAACGTAGTATGGACCAATAATTACTATACAAGTGTTTATCTCGCCAGAGAACTAGCAAAAAGACAGACACATCTTGTGGGTACTGTAAGGTTTAATAGAAAACTGAACTGCACTGAAATAACATAAAAAAAGTTGAGAAAAATGAATGTTTTGCTCGTGAAGGTGAAGATGGTATGGTAATGATAAAATGGAAAGATACAAGAGACGTACTTATGCTTACCACCAAACACACTGAAGAAAGAAAAGCAGTGCCACAACGGGGAGCAGAGATTGAAAAGCCCAAAGTAGTGGTTGATTACAAATGAGTGTAAAGTATTCATAATCTTTCAGACCAAATCAAATCCTATTCACAATGCCTCAGAAGAGGAACAAAATGGTACAGGGAGTTAGCAATGGAACTAATTTTTGGATCTGCCATGGTAAATGCGTTTATTGTTTATAAGGAAGTAAGCCAAAATAAAATTTCTATCACTGACTTCAAAAAAGCAGTGGCTCTCTAATTGTTAAAAATTAGCGAAAGAATTGAAATAAATGTTGCACCAAATGTCAAAGAAAAAGCAGAACATAAACTGGAGGAAGATAAACGGAATAGATGTTCGGCATGTTATTCAAATATGAAAGCTGACATAAGAAGCCTAGAAGCTCAAAGAAAGTGTCCAAGTTCCCAATTATATGAACAGCACTATAACGTGACCATTAGTTGGCTCACGTCTCTTGATAGAAATTCTGACTGTGTGACTAAGCGGATGCGGTCACACGGTCTGATACGACTTAACATACGTGACGCAGCATCTGTGTCATGCGGGGCTTAACGTGTTAATTAGGAATATCATGAAATGTAGTCAAAACAAGGTAGTATGCTTCCTGTAGTTCGTTGTTTGACGATACTCGATACTTACAATTCGATTCTCTTTCCATTTTGGTGTCTTTCGGGGGACCAGGTAGATTCAAAATAACTAATTGAGCTTCATGTGATCTATTCACTATCACTTCGTTTAATTTTACCGCTGTATGCATTCTTCTTACGTTGCCTTCGTCACTAAAAAATCACAATGTATTAAAGTGTTGTAAAAAGGTAGAAATATGTCGCATTCACTTACGGGGTTATATTAGCTGGTTTCTTTACTTCTTCAGTAACGTTATTGGCTTTGTGATCAGCTTCAACGTTTTCCTTCTCCGATACATCTTCTTTCTCCTTTTCCTTTTCCTTTATAGAATTGTCACAATCTTCTTTCTTAGCATCAGCAGTATTGTTAGGCTGAAAAAGATATTTAAAATAAGTTACATACGTCACAGCAGGAAATAAATATTATTGAAGTGAACAGAAGAAAACTTTGGTTATGATAATATCATCTGTCACAAAACAACACAAATTGTTTTATCATATTAGTTGGTAAATCAAATCATAGATGGCGCAGATTCTTTAGATTGTTGCTTATGAGCGTGCCGTGCACAGTACAGGGTGAGTATTATAAACGATAACCCCCTTTTATTTTCGTTATTTCTGGGCGAATTGATTCGTTTAAAAACTTATTTTGAACAATTTTTAACGTAGTTTCTGAATCTGCTATCGCTTTTCAAGAATTTTGAAAAATGTACGAGATGGAACAATAAATATAGTTTTTTTAAATGGAACACCCTATATTTTTTACATATTATAGTTTGTCGATGTTTTCTCATTACAAAAATATATAGTTATAGCACATTTGGATAAGCAGTTTTTAAGATATGATCAAATATGTAAAACAACAAATCTGTTTACGTATTACTCAATAATATACGAAGTACCCTCTGGAAACAAAATTTTAATTTTGTATACAAACGTTAAACTATTAGTTTATCCTAAATATATGATTTGTCAATAATTAGTTAATGATTATACCAAACTAGCTAAGATATCTATTCAATGATTGTCATAACAAAATATATAACGAAACTATACACAAGGAAACAAATAAAATAAAAATATCAAACTTACAAAAATTAGAAAATAATATAAAGATTTACATTGTATCTTCTACATAACTTCCGTTGTTTTCTAAGCATTTGAAACATCGCCGTAAAAAATTTGATCTTACATCTTCAAATACTGCTGCATTTTCGTTAAAAGAATTTAATTCTCGTCGTATAAGCTGTTTTAATTGCACAGTGTCCCCCGAAAGTTCTTCACTATAAATATTGTTCTTGAGAGCACCCTAAAGGAAAAGATCTAGCGGATTTAAATCGGGGCTTTTAGCCGGCCAATGGATGGGACCATTTTTTCCTATCCAGAGGTCATATTTTTGGTTTAAGTAGTTTGTCACAGATCTAACGTTATGTGGGGGAGCTACATCCTGCTGTCAGATTGCTCTTAAATTTATAATAACTGGCAAGTCATCCAAATATTCCTCAACTTGCTGTTGTAGCAAATAGAGAATAACTACACCTGTGAGATTTGTATGTAAAAAAATGGACCAATTATTTTGTTTTGGTGTATCCCACACCACACATTGACAGTTTTACGTCCTTGTTTTCTATTTGCTTTACCATATGTGGATTTTCTGTAGCCCAATGATGTTTGTTATGTCTATTAAACAAACCAACTGTAGAAAAGGACGACTTATCAGTCCAAAACACATTTCGCAAAAATCATTGTTTTCATTATATTTTTCAATAATTTGTTGGCAAAACAGTATTCTCTGTCGACAATCATTTTCGGTTAAGTGTTGAACAGGAAGAATGTGAAAAGGTTTATATTTATTTTTAAAAGTGGCATAACACTGCTTTGGCTTACATTTAAATCTTTAGCTACAAAATAAATAGACCGACTTGGCTCTTCTATAACCGATAGTAGAATATTCATTTGTATTTCCTCACCAATAGTATCCCTCGCTTTTCTTCTATTTGCATTCTTTAATGAATTTGTGTCACAAAATTTATTGTAAATTTTCTTGAATGTTTCTTTGCCTGGCACAGTCTCATTCGGATACAGTCTTCCAAACTCCCTTTGTGATGTGACGAAGTAGATATTTTCAGAACAGCTGTAGATATTAAAAGCGGCTGTTCGAAAATAAATATAATATAAATCACACGGGTAAAAATTCCACGCAGTAAAAATTATAATTTTTATCATAATATTTCTTAAAAGTACGCATTTTCGAGATATCGCGGCGGAATAAAAACATATCTGCAGAAGATAAGGATAAGGTATCTACCACCGATTAATATTTTTCAGCCGGGGACTGCATATAAAATAACATTTTGAAGGCAGAAAGAATTCACCGTTTGCCATAGCGTGTTGAAATCTATAACTGGAATTTAGATTCAGTAAATAAAGAGGCTGTTCGTAAAAATTGCAATAAAACGGTAGAATACCGTACCGTCCGTCCCGTTGTTGTGTGAGGCAATTTCGTAGTTTAATAATTCTACTGAACGCAGTCGAGGTAAGAGTATTTTAGGCTTGTCTTATTGAATTTAATTAGCGAATTTTCGGATATTTTTCTCAGTTCCCACGCGCCTATCCGTCGACGTCGAGATCGCGGGATCTAGCGTAATTCCCCTCCATTACCATATCCTATCATTGTTGGCGTGTCGTAATACTTCTGGGAGGTGATGCTGTAGCTAACACAGATCTCTCAAGGGTATTGCGTACGACCGTTCCGATTCGCCCCTGGTCTGGACGCTGTATGTACACAAGCAGGCCAAAGTCGAGTTAGTATATGACAATACCCTTCTACAGGGTGTTCCCCTATAACCCTCCCGTTCCTTATCGACGCCCTGACGTCGAGGCGTTTGATCTCGTGGTACCGACTTCGACAGATAGACGCGTGGGAACTGAGAAAAATATCCTAAAATTCGCTATAATTAAATTCAATAAGACGAGCCTAAAATACTCTTACCTCGACTGCGTGATTTATATTATATTTATTTTCCAACAGCCGCTTTTAATATCTACAGCTGTTCTGAAAATATCTACTTCGTCACAGTGAAGCAGTCATGTTTTTATTACAATATAAGAATATTTCTAAAATTCTTCGCCTATTCTCTAAACTATGATAAGGCATGATCGCTTTTTTGCACACAATAAAGATTCCTAATAGAAAAAGCACTAACAAATCATAACCTTTTTGACGTATATTATTGAGTAATACGTAAACAGATTTGTCGTTTTACATATTTCATCATAACTTGAAAACTGCTTACCCAAATGTGCTATAACTTTATATTTTTGTAATCAGAAAAAATCGACAAATAATATGTAAAAAAATACAGGGTGTTCTATTCAAAAATAATATATTTTTTGTTCCACCTCGTACATTTTTCAAAATTCTTGAAAAGCGTTAGCAGATTCAGAAACTAAGTTCAAATTTATTCAAAATAAGTTTATGAACAGATCAATTCGCCCAGAAATAACGAAAATAAAAGGGGGTTATCATTTATAATACTCACCCTGTACAATACAGCAGAACTTCTTAAGATTAAAAAAAAAGCTAGCTATTTAATTCTATTCAATATACTGTCCCTCCTAAGCGATAAATCTATCTACTTATTTGTCTGCCTCCTAAAAATGTGAAAAATCGATATTAATGAAATGAAATGATAATGAGAGAACTAAAAAAAAAAAAGGTGAAAATGAAATGTCCATAGGGAAAACAATGATTATGATATACACAAGGTTAAGATAATGACCTAAGCATGTTTTAGTAAAGTTAGAAAACCACTGTATTTTATGTATAAGATTACAATGTGGTTGTTTTTCTAGCGAATAAACATTTAGATGGAACAAAAACAAGCTTTAAAACAAAACAAAAACAGTTACTAAGTCTTAGGGAACGTAACAGGTATTGTTTAGGAACCGTTACCTCGTTAGAAGGTTCTTCTTCAGCATTTTTATTGTTAGGTTTATCACCTTCACTACCTGGTTCCTGGAAGCGTACTTTAGTAGCTATTTTGGCGTCTAAATTGGGATGATGTTGATCTACTATAGATTGGACCTACAAGGAAACATTGTCGTAACGAGTGCATTCACATGAAGGTGTTAAAAAGCATCTAAAACTATTAACACAAATAACAAATATGATAGAGAATAACTCATGAGGATGAGTGAAAATGTGATCATTAAATAACGGAGACCATATATGACTTATCGTTAATAAAAGGGGCTTTATCATGTTTTATTTTGTCGGACTGTAGTTTTCTTGCCCATCTCTACAGTTTAAAAATTGTTTAATTGATCTGACTTGTGCTGATATAGTTTACAAGACTAAGCAAATAAAAAAGGAAAAGTTTATGACTGATTATAACGGTTTTTCATTCAGTCATTTTACAAAAACTACTGATTCTGGTCTCGCTATTTAATAATAACACTTTCAATGACAATGAAATAAGGCGATTGATGGTTTAAATCCAAGAGGTTAAGATGATCCAGATGGTAAACAATAGGTAATAAATAATATGGTTAAATTAATAAAATCGTGCATAAAGGAATAAACCATGAGTCTAGCAAAACACTGCTTTGCTTTACCAGAGGCAGATTCTCTTCTGTAGATATCTCATTGAAATCCACCAATGACTGCATAACGCATGTCAAATAGACAAGTTTAGTTAAAACGTGTACACAAATAATTCATTAAAACTGTTTTTATACTCTTTAATTGTAGCAAGAAAAAGTACTTACGACGCCTAAGCTTTCCTTTTTGTTTAACCGCAACTCTCTGAGCATTTGGTTACGTTGTTCCATCATTAGGGTTCTTTCATAGGTGTAGGCAGATATATCACTGTCAGTCTGCAAAACATATCAAAAATTTGAAAATTAAGACGAATTAGATTTTTGTTTCGATATACAGTCCATAGAGTCAATGTCTTAACTTACCATTTCAACGACTTCTACTTCCGCTTCTATTCGTAAATTGTACACAAACGATTTCAAATCTTTCTTCATTTGTATCGAGTTATCTTCCATCTGTGCTACGGTAAATATACGCATCTTGCAATTCTTCCACGTACGATGTTGCTTTAACAGGAACGGCAACAGCATCAGCAAACCACCATCATGAACTATCCACCAAATATCGATGTTTCCTACCACCTTATCTGTTGAATCGGGGAAGAAATTTATTCCTTTAGGTACAAGTAGAGCCATTCTTGCTGTGGTTACATTCCGAACTGTTTGTAAGAAAACTTGCCATGTACGTTCATCTTCAGATTGTCGCCATCCATAAGGCCAGCCAAGAATAACAGTATTGGGTTTCATTCCACCTAAACCAGTTGTTTGTACTCTGAAACATTTCAACATGTTAGCTTTCAGATAGCATGGATAGAGACAGAGACAAGAGCGGCTACTATCTTGATCTTAACCCTATAGAAAGTATTTGGTCTCAAGGGTATATTGCGTATGTATATTTTAATCATGACATATGGTTGGGCCGACAGTTCTCTCGACCGACAGCTCGTTTAGTCGACACTATAATACAGCGGGGATTCAAGTGAGAATACTGTTTTTTTCAGTATTTGTGGGTGAAAACCTAATATTGATCCCTGCTTCATATTTAGTTGAGAGCGGACCTCTGCTGGTACTCTGACGGCTCCAAAACCAATTTGGGAGTAGGAGATGATCTCAGACTTGATGCCTACAAAGATCAGCAGAGATCTGTCTTTCAAGACCGTTCTTCCAGAAAGGGAGCACTGGGAACGAAACCCAGCGACTCTATTGAGGGCCGATCTCTGCTGGTATACCCACGGCTCCAAAACCGATAGGGGGGCAGGAGCCGGCGCATGTGGGAGCAACACCGATGCTAGATTATGAACTAGCCTCGGGAAATACACAACCATAAACCAGGCAGAAGTGTATGCCATCGAGATGTGTGCAAGGGAAATTATACAAAACCAGTGGACACACAAATCGATAAAAATATACCCAGATAGTCAAGCTGCAATAAAGGCACTTGGTTCCTACGGTTGCAAGTCAAAAACGGTATGGAGCTGTACATCTGCCCTCAGCAATATGGGCAGCTGCAATGAGGTGTCGCTGGTCTGGATACCGGGTCACTCGGACCATGATGGCAATTTAACGGCCGACGTGTTTGGTAGTGGTGGTGCCCAGGAGGACTTCATCGGACCACAACCTGTGCTGCGGATATCATCGTGCACAGCGAAACGCACCTTAAAGAGCTGGACAGATAAAATGATAATCAGTAATGGCAAAATCTGCCATCACTCTAAGGCCTTCATAAATGGCCTGTCAGAGTCAAGGTTTAAAAAACTTCTAGAGCTAAACAGACAACTGAGTACTCTAGTCGGCCTGTATACAGAACACTGCACTGAAATGGTGTCGGTCAGGAAACTGAGTGCCGGTTGTGTATGGAGAGTGATGAAACAGCAGAGCACGTGCTGTGTTCCTGTCCGGCTGCGGACAGGACAAGAGACCTGCTCTTTGGCAAGACAATGCTTGCTCCAGATGAACTGGATCAACTTTCGCCCACAAAGATTATCGACCTCTGCAGGAGGTTGGCTTTGTTGGGCGAAATATAGACTATTAGACATGGGCCACAATAGACCTTAAGGTCGCAGTGGAGGGACCGATATGGCCCACTCACAATTTAACCTAACCTAAATATGACTTGACTTTCTTTATATTTGTAGCTCGATACACCCAAATTTGTCATATAATTATAATGTAGTCAATATAAATCAGCTTTTTGCAAAACTACAGTGACAAAATACTTACAGATGTGCAAGTCCATCCGTAACATTCCTGGCCACCAGAATATCAACAAACCCTTTGACTTTTTCTTCGTCCATGGTTTTCCGAAGACTTTGTTTAGCTGCCATAGCTTCACCATAGGATCGGGTAAAGTCACCTCCAATCACAGATGCGCAGACGGTTAAACCTTTGCCTGAAAACAAAACATATTTTTGTCAAAACTGCAAGTTACATATTCCATGATACCTTACCAGCTTTCAGTTGTGATGCAAAGGCAAATAATTTTCTGTATTTCGGTACAAGATCTGAAGTTAATTTAACAAGGATAAGAATCTGGGGTCTCCAGTTCTTTGTATGTGGAGGCCCCTCTTCGAGCCGTAACAGGGAATATCTTGCAGCAGATAAGGCGAGACCTCTAATACCATCACCCCATTCTTTCTCAGCACTAAAATGTCAAGAAAGTCATTTAATCAAATCATTACACACCAATTAATTAGATCGGTATTACATTAAATATTCTTGACCATTAAATACCTATTTCTTGTTTTTGAGTAATGTTACTAAAGCCAAATCAAATACATTGTGAGACAATCTTTTGGTCGAATTATGTTTTTTAAAGCCATACGGATTCTCACAAGAATTGGTTTGTATCAAAAAATTCCATTACTTTATCATAGACTGACTTCTCTATTATTTTTGAAAAAGGGCTTGCACATATAATAAAACTGTAGTTTTCAATTTCGTTGGAAATCGTCCGGACTCTAATGACCTCTTTATGATGCCACTAAAGTAGAGCGCCATTTGTTGGTAAGAATTCTTTACAACCGATACTGATACCTCGTCTAAACTTACAGATAGTTTGTTTTTGAATGAGAAAATAATTTTCTCAATATCACCTTGTAACCCTAATGAAACTACCATGCTAAATAAAGTTAACAGAAACTCACCCTCTATATTCGATGTATTTGTATATCATTCCAGCCATTCCCATAGCGACTAATGCATAATACCAAGAAGTCATAAACATAATAGCTATACATAAGGCAAGTCCAGTAAATGACAGTGACCAATGATAATATTTAAATCTTGGTCTCCAGTTTGGCGTTCTTAACAGTGTTTGCAATGCGCAAGCAAGATTAACAAAACCATAACACATCAAAAAGAACATTGATAATAATGGGGCTAGGTAATCCACATTGCCCAACAATATGCCACCTTGGCATATCACTACAGTTAACAAAAGTGCTCTAGTGGGCTCTCCCCGACTAGATGATACTGCAAAAGGAGCCAAGAACGGAATTATTCCATCTTTGGCAATCGCTTGCAGTAAGCGAGGTGCCCCAGTCAGTGACTGTAGGCCAGCACCTAAAGTTGATAGGAACGATCCTATCAGTATCACCCATTGATTTGGCCAGGCGATATTTGCAACTACTAGCTTACCACCTATTGATACACCAAATCTGGAAAAGAAAGATAACAATGTATTTATCTTTATTTACATTTACAGACCTTCTGATATAATTTGTTATATAATGTATATTATGTGTCCTAAATCTTAGGTTATATGCAATTTGATAGGTAATAAAAACTGCAGATTCATAACAGTATGTTTGAAAATATTTTATATTTTGTACACTCTGAATCTGTAGTCTTTTTATTTTTTATATTTCAACAACACACCACGAGGGCTTACAGCCTAAATACTATCATACCGTGGGTGTCGACAAGGAGGAAAGAGGCAACTTGTTAATTCTGGATTTGAAGGTTTGGAGGAGCGGGAAAAACGTGTGCCGGCAAGGAATTCCCCAACTTGGAAGTCCTCGGGACAAAAGAGCAGGCATAACAAGATGTTCTATGTCTGGTGACCTGGACAGTAAAAGGGTGCATTCGCTCTGTTCCCCTGGTATATCTGTTGGGGGCAGCAGGTGGAGGAACTATGGAAGAAAGCTCCTCTGAGCAGTGCCCGTGCAGATATCTACAAAAGAGAGAGAGGTCACCACGTCGGTGGGCAAGGGATGGCAGTCTTTGGGTGAGGGTAGGGTCACTGATGAGACATATAGCTCTCTTCTAAATGAAGTACAGGATAGCGACTGTAGAAGCGGCAGCGGCACCCCAGATGTGGGAGCAGTATTCGATGTTTGGCCTTATTTGTGAAGTATATAAGGTATAGAGATTAGCTGGTGAAAAGTATTTGCGAGCCCGGAAGAGGAAACATAATTTCTTAGCAGCCGCCTCTGCAATTGATGTGACATGTTGGTGCCAATTGAGATTTTGATCCACAGAAATGCCAACAAGTGAAAAGGACTCATTACTTTGAATAACTTGTTTGTTCATTGTGATGGGTCTAGGCTGGTGTATCTCTTACGAGATAGAAAGCAAGACTGAGATTTGGTGGAGTTGAATTGTACAAGATTTCTACTTCCCCAGTCTAATATTTTTTGGAGATCAACAGAGGCAGAATCCTCCATGAGTCTGCGATCCTCATCTAATTGGGCTAAAGAGACAGGCTTAGAATATTGTATATTTGAGTGGAGGGTGCTGTCGTGTGCGTAACTGTGAATTGGGTTGGATGTGCTAGAATGGAGGTCATTGATGTGGAGAAGAAACAAATTAGGGACCAGAGCTGAACCTTGAGGGGCTCCTGCATTAATTGGATACAGTTTAAAGGAATGGCCATCCACGACAACAGAAATGCTCCGGTTGGAGAGGAAATTTGCTGTTCAGGTACAGAGTTTTGGTGGCAGACCATAGGCCGGAAGTTTATTAAGCAGCGCTGTGTGCCAGACCTGGTGGAATGCTTTGGATATGTCTCAAGCGACAAAGTTTTTCTGTATTATCATTATTTCTTAAGCTTAATAATTTGTAAAACTCTCAAAGATTTCAGAGGTTAGTTACATTACAAGATTAAGGTTCAAGTTCTTTGATAAACAACAAACATATGTTGCAACAACAAACTTAAATGTATGTTTGAACATATTGTTACATGTAACCACGCACAGCTACAAATAAAAGCTACTTTAAAAGAACTATCGGCTACATATCCATTGTCTTTTATATAAATATCTAATTAAACTAGTGCTTGTTGTGATCCTATCGTAAGTTATAAAACAGTAACTCATATAACCTAAAATTCAGGGCAGTTTTAATAGGTGATTGCAACTTACTTATCTCTAAGCAAAAGATTATCTACAGTACCAGCAAAAAGGATCACAGAAGATAGATAAACAATAGAAGTAGTAAGTATGGCACATATTGTACCAATTGGTATGGATTTTTGGGCATCGGCTAAATCACCAGAACGATTTGATCCAGCCATTATTCCTGTTACCGATGGAAAGAATATTCCTATCAGAATAGTGAATGTTGTTGTAATATCAGCAACAACTAGGTTATATGTATTGCCATCCATATCTTCAATATCTTCAGGGTTCTTTCCCACAGCAACGAACTGTCCATCTTCCAAATAACTGTCGTATAGATTGTCTAAAAAGGAAAGATTAATTTTGATGAAATGTAACTAAGTTATAAACAAATTTGCCAAATATTTTTTTTCTTGTATTCCAAGAACATTGGAAAATATGAAGGTTAAACCCCTAATTTTTTGAGGCAACACTATAATAAATAATTGTTGTTTTGAAAATAAATAATACTACTTTTCTTAATATACTTAATTAAAAAAAAATTAAACTCTCTTAATTGACAAGCCAAAATTTAGGACATTCAGACACTATATTAGTATACAATTAGAACAATTATTTTTGGGGAACTGAGTTCTATGAATAATTTTTTAGATTTTCTAAACTTTCGGAAAAAATACAGTCAATCATGTTACTATCAGTATTTCCGACATTATTTAACTTTCAACATATCTTTAAAACTCTAAGTGAATTAGAAAATTATTAACAACTGTGAATCAAATATAAGCTTAATAAGTTTCATTGTGAAATGTCCAACTTTTAAATGCCTGTTTGAACTTTATAATACACGACATTCATGAGTAATAAAATTCTCAAATGATTCTTTTAAAAAATTTGGTACAGAACTCAAAAATATTTAAGTACCAACATATAACTTGGGTTAGTTTGACACAAAATCTTTTTAATGCATAGAACCTTTTCTTTTGAAGTTCGCCCTTTGAAGACAATCATAGTAAAAACTATACCAAAACTGGAAGTTTGCCGGTCATGTACATCTATGTTTAAATTTAAATCACTAACATATAAAAAATATTTATTAGCAAAACGTAAACAAACTTTTGGGTTATGTTTACAACGAAAATTGAAAATAAGATAAGAAAAAGTCATAATTCATAACGCTAAAACAGGGTTCGCACGTTCCCACGCGTCTGAAAACCGGGATAACTCAGGTAATTTGTAGAAGAAAACATTTTGTCAGGAAAAAATTGTGAAAATTGACTAGGAGCCAGGGAAAAATTGTTTGTTTCCTTTTTATAATAAATAATTGAAACAATGGGCGGTTCGCCAGGCGCCATTTAGCTGACACTGTCAGCGCTGGATTGTTGTCAAAAATTGTTGACAAATGTCAACGTTTTGTCAATATTTTTTGACATAACAATGCAGCGCTGGCAGCTTTTGGCGCCGGTGAACTCGCCGATAGTGTTTGCTTTTTGTGCAATTCATTTAATGATTTATTTTTTAAATTTTGCGTTAATTGGTCGCTTGTATTTGAAATGGGGAAGTGTTTTCTACCATAAGGCCAAGACTGAAGACCTACTGTATTCTGTAGTAGTGGTAGTGTGTTACACATGTTGGGGGTAAATTAAATTGTAGAAGATCAACGTCAGGGAAATTGATTTTGGCATGACAGGGAAATCAGGGAAAAGTCAGCTGTCAGATATCCAGCAAACATATAAACTTGACAAAGTAAAAAAATGTACATACAATAAAAGTGAGTTCACCAGGCGCCAACAGCTGAGTTTAAGCGCTTGTTTGCTGGCTACTTATACATTACAGCGATTGGAGAATGATGAACGCACTGTTGACTTCGAACACTATTTTGTAACGTTTGTATGTTATTCCCCTTTGACAAATTGGCAACAGTAAAATTACCTCAGAAATTCAACGGGACCGGTGAACGCATACGTTGACACAACTATGCAGCTCTGGAGGACTGGTGAACTCTGATATTATCTCTTAGGTAAATACTATTGACATTGTGGGAAAAGATATTTTATATCTGCCGCTTAAGTGAATTCCAAAACATAATTTAGGCTTCACGTGAAATGCCAATAGTTTTTATGTTTGAAAATCGATGCTACAGTATGACATATTATATAGTCCCGCCATCTACTGCGGGTAGCTAAAAGTTGAATCATCAGAACCGTAAACTGTAGCAGTTTGTATAAAAATTACATTGTGAATCTAGTTGCTTTAAAGGTAATACGTATCACATATTGTATAGCCCCGCCATCTATTGCGGGTAGCTAAAAGTGGAATGATTAGAACTGTAAACTGTAGCAGTCTGTATGAAAACTACATTGTACATATAGTTGTTTTAAAGGTATTCTAATTAACAATTTAAATCACTGACTCACCTAAAATTACACCTGAGGAGAGTCCTTTTATACCACGAACAATACGAAGCTCGTGTGTTAAGTAATAATGATTATCGCATGGAATACTCTCATTTGGACAGAAGGTTTTGTGTAAGACTCCAGTGATATTCTTGTGACAGTCATCCATTGTATCAACTTTTAAAAGTCTATTTCCAAGCACACACATACTGTATAAAAAAGGGAAAACAAACATTATAAGCGAAAATTAACACTAAGATTAACATTAAAGGCAAGGTACTAGGTCCTTTTTAGACCCTCACTATTATGGGGACATCGCTTATCTTAGAAATTTCAAGTCTGTCAAATTGAGGCAATAATTCAAATTTTAAATAAGACTCGACATAACAATAAAAAAAACGTTTAAACACAACCTGATATAATAAATAAAAAAGCATTGTTTTAAAATAATTGCGACAAATCCGTCATCGGTTGTCATTACGAGACAGTGACGTTTTGTGACTTTTTAATGAATGAAATCGTAATTGCATTTCTTAAGTCAGTAAAATTGGTATGTTCCAAGGGTTATGACATTGTGCCACTTACTCAAAAACCTTGATGAATTCTACTCAATAATTATAAATTATTTATTCTTATCATTTTGTGGTCACCTACTACTAGAAAATATTAAAAAGTCTGAACGCAGCAAGTGCATTATGATAGTGAATGTTCATAGAGATTGTTGTTATTGTAAAAATAGTTAAACGGTTATCAAATATAAAATGATAAACAAGGAAATTATAAACTTTGTTTTTCAGATAAATATTGTTCTTAGCCTCTTGAAAGAGTGAAAACACTGAATGCTTGACTGCTTAATGTTTAGTTCAAAAGCAGCAATTGAATAGATTAGTTCAAAAATAGTATAAAGTCCAAAAATGCCGTTTTTTAGTTGACATAGCTAAAGTATTTACAATTAATCTCTCTCTGGACTGCGCCAAAAAACAGTACTCTAAACCTTACCGTCATGTCGCTACGCATTACGTATTTATGGCGATCAGTTGAAGAACAGTACAAGTCCTGGACTTATACTGTTCTTAGGCTCAACGCCCAACTGTATAGCTATGCGTGTATGCATTCGAGTTCCATAATATGAAAGATAATACTGGTATATTTTATACTTATCATGAAGGTCAAGCTCCGAAGGGTCCAGTTTCAAGAAAAATATACCACTATTTTCCTGTGAGAAGCCATTCGTCTCTATCCTGTGATAGGGACTTTCCAGAGATTAGTAAGGCATCATGGCCGGATTTACTTACCAGAAGAGTACGAAGATATGATGTTAAATTTCAGAGGAAAGAATCCGTTTACTGTGAAGACCATAACGTAAAAAGAGGCTATCGATTTAAAAAAACTGGTAGCCCGACAGCTATAAAAGAACGACCACTTTCGAGGCAATAATGCCGAAGCTTTCACAATTTCCAATTTCAAACAGTTTGTCTTAGACAGTTCGACCCCAGAATATGTCACCACGTATGGCTGTATCAATGCTTTTATTCGCCATACATTTAAGCTTCCGAAACAAAATATCCCTACTTCCTACATAGACAGCCTAATAAGAATGCATTTCGACTAACGAAAAAAAAATCGCCGATATCAAGAAAGTACTGAAATATGCTGGAAAAGGACGCTTCACCTGTCCACACCGAACTTCATGGAGAAGAACGCGTCGCCTATGACGCATTTATGCATTTCCACACACTATATAATGGGATGGACCCTACAAAGAAACCTTGCCTACCTCGATTAAATAAGAACACTAAGCAAATAGTGGCAACAATAAATAAAATAGTGGAACAATACATGCAAGACATAGAAAACATTGCAGATCTTCATAGAATTGTATATACTGCTGCTGTCACCACACTACAATATCTATTTAAGGACACTATTCAGTAGCAAAAAAGAAAACTCCACAATGGGAAATTGGTCTTGTCAATAGAATAGAGGGGTATAGAAAGGAGCTGGGAAAGATAACACAGTACGTGCGATAACCTAATCCCAAAACCAAACTTCCCCGCGATTCAGAGGATATCTACAGGAAATACTATGATGCCGAGCATAACAGTCCTGTTGAAGTGCTTGACTTAAAAAGACAAAAACTGCAAGCATTTACTAGACGGCTCCGCCGATATAGGAAAAGTAATAAGCGAAAAATACAAAATCAACTTTTCACAAAAAACCAGAGGCAGTTTTATAGGAAATTAAAGAGTGAATCTACACCCAACGCACAGCAACCAGATAATCGACCGCCACATAATGCCCACATGCTCACCTTTTGGTCTCAAAAGCACAATCAACGAGCTGAGTGGATTAGGGAAGAGAGAAGAACAGCAAAAATACCAATAATGATAGATCATCAAGTCACCTTGGCAGAAGTGACGAAAGCCATACGTTAAACACACAACTGGGAGGCACAAGGCTATGACAACATCCATAATTATTAGTACTAAATACTTACTGTCACATATCAGAAGATCGCAAATTTCATTTCTCACCTCATCCTACATCTAGAAGATACTCCACAATTTTTTACAACTGGTATTACATACCTTTTATCCAAAACTGAACCACCACAACCTCACCTAAGTAAATATCGGCCTATAACGTGCCTCCCTACCATCTACAAACTACTGACATCCATCATAATCGAGAAGGTGTATAAGCACACCCATAATTTAAAACCCATTACAATATTGCATATTTGAGTGGAGGGTGCTGTAGTTCGCGTAACTGTGAACTGGGTTGGATGTGCTAGATAGGAGGTCATTGATGTGGAGAAGAAACCAAGTAGGGGCTAAAGCTGAACCTCGAGGAACTGCTGCATTAGTTGGATACAGTTTAGAGGAATGGCCATCCACGACAACAGAAATGCTCCGGTTGGAGAGGAAATTTGCTGTCCAGGTGCTGGGCCATAGGCCAGAAGTTTATTAAGCAGCGCTGCGTGCCAGACCTGGTCGAATACTTTGGATATGTCTAGAGCGACAATCTGGGATTCACCGTGTAGTTCCATAGACTTGTTCCAAGAATTGGTGAAAAGGAAAGGAGGTCGGCAGTTGATCTGCGCTGACGGAACCCATACTGCCTTTTAACACTAAGTGAGATATAAGACACGAAGCACGTGCAGCCACCTCGTTGGGGAACCAAATAAGGAATTGCTGTTCCTTAAGACGAGAATATTTGTAAACATGAATAAATATTTATAAAAACCTGTGCATTGACCTGATTTCTTATTTTGTTGTTGTTTTTTATATCGTTGATTTTAATTATAGGTTTATATGTAGTTTTTAAAATTGTAGCGCACACACACACATTTGTTGCATATCGACACCTAGAGTGTAATAAAGATCTATTCGTATATTATTTGTAAGTAATATAATTATACACCTAAAAGTGTTCTTCACGGGCTTTGTTGCTTTTCTGTCTATCAAACTATTATTGGGTTTCCCCGATTTGGTAAATTTTCACGGGGGGAGGGGGTGGCTAAAGCTCTCCTCTACGAGCCGCTACTAAATAATAATGCCTCAAATTGTATTGCTTCGAAGCTTGGTTGATTCAGAAACCTCGATTAAACTTTTGTGGTGGATTAAGATGGCGTTCGTGAAACCTGCCAATAATCAGAAATTAAGAAAAATACTTACTGTAATTTATCATTGCCATTGATGTTTACAAATATTCCCACATACACAGCCACGATGGAAAATATTACACAAGCGAGGGCAAGGGTTGCAAATTTGTTAACGAATTTCACACCTATAAAAACTATAGTGCCCATAACAACCAAAAGACCCGTACCATAAACACGGAAGTTGTTGTACATTGCACTAGCATCTTTGGTGAAGTCTCCGAATATTGACAAACTAGGAGCCATGTATGTCTGCAAATAAAATAAAACATCTATTAGAATTTGGTTATTCTATCAACGGAAAAACAAATATTTCTCAAATGATAACAGATAAAAAAAAGCTACCAGAACATTCCACATTTTTAATTTAGAAGTTTATACTGGCAAACAGCTAGAATAGCTATTTTACCTAACCAACATATCAGAAAACATAGTACTGCGTTTTGTAGAACCAGTCAAAAGTTCATTAACAGTTGACGATTAAAAAAATCTCTGAACGCAGTAAGTGCGTTATGGTAGTCAATTTTTATAAAAATGTCAAATGGCAAATATGTATTTTCTCAATGAAAGCAGGCATAAAATTTGGCTAAATATTTTTACAAAAAATTTTGCTAAAAGAATATATAAAATTCCAATTATTTTCCTAATTTGTAATTAAAATTGAAAATAGAATAATTTGTTTGCACGAAAATTCATTAAAACTTTATTTTCGACGAATTTTGTTAAAAAAAATCTTCCACCAACGAAATAATTTTTTATACAAAAATTCTCAACAAATGTTTCTTCAAAGAAAATTCATTAAATTCATTTATACGAAAATTCGCTATTAAAAGAACATTTCGTAAAAGACAATTCGCTAATAAAAATAAATTAAATAAATTAAAAAAAACTGGTCAGATTTTCCTGGCCAATGAAACATTTCAAGTTATTTACCCACCTACCAAAATATAATTTTCCATAAACACTTTTTCGACGACACTACAATAATTTCATGAAAATTTGCAAACAATTTTTCAAGAAAATCCGTAAACTTTTTTTTATAATAACTTATTAAATATTTATCATTAGTTACCAAAATTTCACACAAACATCTTACAAAAATGATTTCTACTAAGCACAAAAAAATTCTGCGAAAACTGGCTAAATATCTTTCACACAAAATTTTGCTAAAAGAATACATAAAATTCAAATTATATACCTAATCTGTAATTAAAATTGAAAATAAAATAATTTGTTTGCATGAAAATCCTTTAAAAATTTATTTTCGACGAATTTCGTTTAAAAAATGTTCCGTCAATTGAATAATTTTTCGTACAAAAATTCTCAACAAATGTTTCTTCAAAGAAAATTCATTAAATTCATTTATAAGAAAATTCGCTATTAAAAGAACATTTTGTACAAGAAAATTAGCTAATCGAAATAAATTAAATAAATTAAAAAATATTCGAAATCTTATCTAAATACAGAACTAGATACTTTTTCTGTGGCTTCACAGAGAAAATTATTTTGCGCGTAGATGCTGTAAAAAATTGAATCCAGTTGTAGAGAAAAAAAGAAACAACCTCTTCTGATGTCACAAATCTACGTCTATGTTAACTGTGGAACGGTTTTGCCTACTAAGGGCAAGAGAAATTCAGTCAGCATGAGATTTGAACCGGCGTCCCTTCGCTCATCAGTCGTGCATCTAACAATTCCACCATTGTAAGCCTTGTATCACACTCTGCAATGAAAGGTAGATAACCGGTAATGGTCTTAAGTGATTTGTTTGTAATATGTAAGGTCTTTAGAGGCAGATCTTGCAACTATTTTAACAAATGAAAAGTGTAGCATAAATCTAAAACGTTCTAATATTTACTGCTTATAAACCACAATACTTATACTAATTGTTCCCTTTCAAATCTCTAGTTTGACACTTACAGGAGAAAAATTATAAAATCCTGAAAGTAATCTTTCTGGGACTTCTTGAACTTTTTGCGCCATGAAAATATAAACGTCTGTAATATTTAATAGTTTTTGTTTAATACATACAATATTTTGTTATTCCGTCTTCTTTGTCTTTTAGTGGGATTAAAATTTGCTTTATTAAGTGCCTATAACTTTTTGTTCTTTAAACTTAGAGACCTAGTTTTGGCACAGAGTTTGTTTTTTACAACATAAACCAGCTTGCCAAATTTGGCTGCCATCGCTTTGTTATTTTCGGAGATATTTTCCCGGAAAAACTGGTCCCATTTTCTTGGCTATCCAAGGCACTTGCAAAAAGAATACTCACCAAATTTTATCAAAATCGGCCCATTATTTTTTTAGTTATCGGTGTGATATATATATATATATATATATATATATATATATATATATATATATATATATATATATATATAATAATAAGATTGATTCTGATCCCGGATGAGTGAGGGGGCCTTGCGTTTAGTTGAAGAAATGTTTTCAAAATTCGAAAGTCGGGATTTCCCCATTAGAGACTGACAAGAACTGGGTTTCAGAGGGATTGCCTTGGATTTGTTTCGGAGTTATCTGCGGGGAAGAAAACAAATAACAAGAATTAAAGCCTGTGAAAGTAACCAACGTGCTGTAATATGTGGTGTACATTAGGGGACAGTGCTTGCTTCCATTCTTTTTCACACACACACATACACAGATATATATATATATATATATATATATATATATATATATATATATATATATATATATATATATATATATATATATATATATATATATATATATATATATATATATATATATATATGAACAGTCTGTTAGCAATTCCACTTGCAGGTAAAGTATCCAGCTTTGCGGACGTCACGGCTATATTTTACTTAGGAGATTCTTGGGATAGTGTCGGGCATGAAGCTGAGCAAGAGCACAAGGTGATAAATACATGGTACGATACAAAACAACTCACAATTAATTTAGAGAAAACATGCTTTATTGCGTTTTCCCGCAGTGAGGTCAGAAAACCTCAGTTCAACTATCTTAAGATTTAACTTACGGGGCAAATGCTATGAAATAGGATCTGTAGAGTCAACTAAATACCTTGGAGTTATCATTGATTCTCATTTAGAATGGGAAGCGCACATAATGAGTCTTGTTGGTAGACTTCGGTATCTATCGCCGAGTTTAAGGAAGTTGAGTTAAGTGCTAGGATTTGCTTGTTTAAAAATGATTTATCAGGCTCTGGCCGAATCACCCATTCGGTATGCCATACTTGGTTGGGGTGGCGCTGCGGAAACATAGTTAAGTTGACTTGCAAAATGGTCGCCCGACTTCTAGTGTGTGTGTGTTTTGTTTCTTTAACGTCGGCTTATTTACGCGACTATGGCCAATCACCGACGCCAGGAAGCAGTTTCACCTCACTATCCTGGAAATTTTGCCGAAGGGCTTTACGCCCCTTCCGAAGGGCAAAATGTGCAGACATTCAACTTGCTCAAATACAATGCCAGAACCTGGGTTGATGTTAATGTTACAGTTTGTACTGAAAAAGTGAAAGGAGAACCCTGGGATCGAACCCAGTACCTTTCGGTTCAGAGACACACGTTCTTACCTCTGAACCACCGAGGCTCCCGACTTCTAGTGGTCTTTGCCATAGTGTTTTAAGATATGACAGAGGCAATTAGGAGTCTGGGATGTCTAAACTTCAACACTCCGCACTACCGGAAGATCCACACAAAACTGGTTACACTAGAATGGTTTCTAACAGACTTTTATTATTAATATTAATTTTTCTTACAGTTAAGTTGACTTGCAATATGGTGGCCCCGATTGCTAGTCGCATTTGCCATAGTGTTTTAAGATATGACAAATGCTACTAGGAGTCGGGGATACCTAAACTTCAACACTCCGGACTACAGGAAGATCCACACAAAACTACTTACACTAGAATAGTTTCTAACAGACTTTTATTATTAATATTCATTTTTTTACAGTTATGTAGACGTCGAAAAAACTTTGTAGAAAGAAACCCGCAACTAGCACAGATAATAGAAATGGGACAACTAGGCAAGAGTGGGATGATCTGTGGTAAAACTGCCTGCACTATAGTAGATGATGGAGGTACCCTAGAAAACATCGAGAGTTTTATATATGTCATAATGACAGAAAACTGAGGAGTTACGCAGAAAGACAAACTTGACCACAAAACTAACTTGACGAAAGTCATTAACGATAGAAAAGAAATCAAAAGAGCTATGCCTATCTGTCTAGTGGATAGGAACATAAATGAGGAAAGAACACGAAAAATTGCAGAATACATATGCAGGAAGGAGAGCTTCCAAATGCAAATACAAAAGAATATACCTAGAAACCAAAGTACGGCTATGGAAAACGGTGTGCCCGGAATCAGGAGACGAAAAAGAAGGAAACAATAATAATAAAACCTGCAGAAGGGATGGCATTCGGAGACTTAATAAGAAGCATGAAGAAGGAAGTCGATACAAAGGGAGTAAATATAGAAAAACTAGACAAAACAAAAAACGGGGAAGTACAAGTTAGATTAAAAGGGAACGAAGAAAAGTCAAGACAAGACTTTAGACAGCTACTTAAAACAAAGTTGGAAAACAAAGCACACGTGGAAAGAAAACCAAAAAATCAACCCATTATGATTATGGACATCGATGACACAACCCAGGTAGAAGAGGTTAGAGCGATCGTGCAAAATGAAATGGGGGAGCAGAACCAAGCTGATATGCAAATAAAATTAAGTGAAGTTGCGAATAGAAGATGGCTAAAACATGCCTTCCTAAATATAGATGAAGAGAAAGCCAAGTTATACATCTCTAAGGAGAAGAAGAAAAAGAAGAAGAAGAAAGGAAACGGGCCGAACAGGTGGAGGGTGAGGGAAATGGAGAACTTACTTTAATGCTACAGATGTTACAGAGTAGGACACATTGCGGATAAATGCAACAAGAAATGTAATAAAGAACTATGCCATAAGTGCGGAGAGCAAGGGCACCTCAAGAAATACTGCACAAATGAGGAAAAATGTTACCTCTGCAGTGAAGTGGGTCACAAAGCTGAAACAACCAGATGACCTGAGTATCGAAGGCTCTTACAAGCAGAGGAAGGAGAAGAAGGGCAAGGCTCCTTATGAAAGTCATACAAGGCAATGTAGTTAGGGGAAGAGTGGCAATGGACCTTATGCACAAAATAGCTGAACACGAAAATGCAGATGATTATGGCTGAACCAAACAGAAAGAAAGCAATCAACAGAAAACTGCACATGGACAACAAGATGGACGTGGCTATGGTGATAAGGAACCCGCAACTAAGAGTACGAGGATTAGGGGTAGGAAATGGATACGCATAGATGGAACTAGCAGACGCTGTGATCTATGGCTGCTGCACCTCCCCAAATGTGGATGTGGAAACATATACTGAACACTTAGCAGCGCTGCGAACAGATATGAACAAACAAACAAAAGAGATAATCGTTGGCGGTGACTTCAACTCAAAATCGTACATGTGGGAGTCTGATGTGGAAGACAACAGAGGCAGAATACTATCGGAATGGCTAGCAGATGAAAATCTGATAGCTCTCAACGAGGGAGTGACTCAGACATTCATAAGGGGCGCTTCCAAATCGCACATAGACCTAACATTTGGCACTAAAAACATCAGTAAACGGGTGAGCAAATGGAAGGATCTAGATGAAGAAACACTGACCTTCCACCAACACATCGTGTATGAAATAAAACAAAAGGGAGCGAGACAACATAATACCAGTAGAGTAAAGGGGACTGGATCGTCAAAAAAGAGCAAATCTGTGAAGTTGTACAGGAAGTCGGAACGAAAATGAAGCAATGCCATAACAGAATAACAGACCCAAAGGGTCTGGGCGAAGCCATTACAAAAGCTTGTGATAAAGTACAGAAAAAAAAAGAGGCATCAGAAACAAAAAACAAACGGGTGCATTGGTGGACGGAGGACATCGCAAAGGAAAGAAGAACATGTACAAAAGCAAAAAGAACATTGGACAAGGGAGAACAAGAAAAACGACCAAGCGCAGAAAGAAGCCAAAGGTAATTACAGAGAAAGCCGTTCAAACCTAAAAAAAGCCATAGCCAAGACTCAATCTGATGCCTGGAAAAAAGTAGTAGATGAGGTAGAACACGACACATCGGGAAAAGGATATAAAATTGTAATGGACAAGCTAATAAGAGCCCCTGTAACAGAACAGCGAACGTGGCACAAACACTATTCCCTGAACATATGGTAAGTGAATGGGATAGAATCCAAACCAACAAAGCTGAAATAGCTCTCTTTACCAAAAAGAGCTTCTTGAAGCAATTAGTAAAATAAAGGAAGAAAAGGCTCTAGGACCAGACAAGATATCCCCTGAAATTATAAATGCGGTTGTTAGAGCACACTTGGAGAAGATGCTAGAAATCCTAAACAGTCTCCTGATTGAAGGAATTTTCCCCAAAGAATGGAAAACTGCGGAGCTCGTGCTCATTGAGAAAACCATGCAAGGGCAAGTAAAAAAGAGGTACAGACCCATCTGTCTTTTAAATTTTCTGGGGAAAGTACTGGAACAATTGCTTCCCAGAAGACTGACATGGGAAATTGAATGAACTGGTGACCGTGACGAGGAACAATGTGGATTTAGAGCCAAGGAGATAATATATGCCAATGAAAGCCAATGAAAGGGCTGTAGAAAAAGATGCGTTCTCATAAGAGTGGACGTCCGTAACGCTTTCAATTCCGCCCCATGGAGTGGAATATTGGAAGAAATTAAAAAGAGGCGAATAGCACTCTGCATACATAACATAATAGCAAGCTACCTAGAGGACAGACGGCTCTCCATTGGAAGTACTGAAAAATGAGGATGACGTGCGGAGTGCCCCAAAGGCCCGTACTGGGTCCAACACTCTGGAACCTCTATTATGGTGGTACTTTTAGGAGCCCCGTACCCCGAAGAGTAAAGCTGATTGGGTATGCAGATGACCTAGCTGTTGTGGTTACAGGTAAGGACCAGGAAGAGCTAAGGAATAAGTCCAATGCCGCCCTAAGATGCGTCACAAAGTGACTGAACAGTAAAAAACTGAGCCTGGTCCCGCAGAAAACTGAACTGGTGGTGTCCTTGCAGGAGGTCGAAGAGTTCACGAGGTCGCAGTTAAAGTGGAAGACATGACAAGAAGTCAAGGAAATACACAATACCTGGGAATTATATTAGATATAAATATGAGAATGGGTCAGCATGTATAAAAGATAGCATCAAAAGCTGAAAAAGCAATAGGAAGCCTAAGCAGACTACTACCTAACACCAGAAGCCCCCGAGGGGGAATCAGAAGGGTACTCCTTGCAATTTCTCAATCAATAATCATGTATTAAACGGTAATATGGCAACGGGCCATAAAGCAAATGTACGGAGATATTCTGCTAGGGGTACAAAGGAAAGCTACAATAAGGATTGCCTGCGCCTACAGAACCACCTCAACAGCGGCACTGCTAGTCATAGCTAAAACACCACCAATCCATCTGTCGGTAGAGGAAAGCTGTGCCATACACAACGGGATTAACAAAGAAAGAGCAAGGGAGATAACGATGGAGAAATGGCAGCGGGAGTGGAAAGTAGAGACCAACAAGGGACAGTGGACAAAAAGACTGATAACCAACTTAAAGAACTGGGTGGATAGAAGGCATGGTGAAGTGGATTACTATACCACCCAGATGATTTCCTAGCATGGGTGCTTCCAGTATTACAGGCACAGATTCAAAGTGGCTGAAAGTCAAGAGTGCATATACTGTGGCGAGCTGGATACGGCTGAACACACGTTTTTCGAATGCCCAAGATGGGAAGAAAACAGGAGAGAAGTGGTGAACGATGTAGGACGATTAACTCCAGAAACAATAGTAGAGAAAATGCTGGTCAACGAACACAGCTGGAAAGCCATAAGCAAGTTTACCAAGAACATCCTAAGTGTAAAGGAGAAGGACCTGAGAAGCCGATAAAACGGAATACACCCTAGAAGAACGTATGAAGGGGGCCCGAACAGCCTACTTTACAGACTTTCTTGAAGTAATGCTCCTAGACAGTTCCGAGAAAGTCGAATAACTAGAGAAAAGGGGGCGTTTAGCCGGTAAAAATCGGGCACTATCTGACAAAAGGGCCATTAGAGGAGTCAGGTGTCCATGAGGATTTCCCTTCCAACATAAAAAAACTATAGGAATATCCAGACCAAACTACTTACACTAGAATAGTTTCTAACAAACTTTTATTATTAATATTCAATGTTTTTTAAACATGTACCCATGAAAAGAACACTAGGAGCCAAATATAAAGGTTGTCTTCCAAAATTTTAATTGGATTTTAGATATTTTTTATAGACTTTTACTTCTTTAATTTTGCTATTGATTATCATTACACTTTTATTTTATTTTAATGTGTTTACGGCGGTGATTGCAACTCTGCATACTGGTATTTAACTTGACTTGTGTACACACAAAAAAATCATTTCATTAGTCGGTAAGTGTTTCACATGCATTTCCTCTACTTTAATTGTAAAATATGGTGGGTTGAATTGAGTAATTAAAATTGTTCTTCTCTTTTATAGGCAGTATATTTATTATCATTAATATTTATTTCAGGAAGAACCTTACAATGAGGTGGCGCTTATTCTTAGTGAGCCTGATAAATATGATATTAAGGTATTTTTGGTCTTATTAGGAGGAAGGGATGCCTATAAAAGCAACGTACAGCTTCGAGAATGATTTAAGTTATAAATGGTAGCTTGGCAAAATGGAACACAGCTTTAAAGTTTGTCAAGAAGAAGTTGTAGTCATGGCTCCTAATGGTTCCCTTCATTTAAACAGGTGGCCATGAAAAGAACACTAGGAGCCAGATATGAAGGTAGTCTTCCAAAATTTTAATTGGATTTTAGATATTTTTTTATAAACTTTTACTTTTTTAATTTTGCTATGGATTAACATTTTACTTTTATTTCATTTTAATGTGTTTACAGCGGTGATTGCTACTCTGCTTACTGGTATTTAACTTGACTTGTGTACAAAAGAAAACATTTCATAAGTTGGTAAATGTTTCTCAGGCAGTTCCTCTACTTTTATTGTAAAATATGGTGGGTTGAATTGAGTTATCCAAATTGTTTTTCTCTTTTATAGACAGTATTTTTTTATCCTTAATATTTATTTCAGGAAGAACCTTACAATGAGGTGGCCCTTACTCTTAGTGAGACTGATAAATATGATATTAAGGTATTTTTGGTCTTATTAGGAGGAATGGATGCCTATAAAGGCAACGTACAGCTTCGAGAATGATTTAAGTTATAAATGGTAGCTTGGCAAAATGGAACACAGCTTTAAAGCTTGTCAAGAAGAAGTTGTAGTCACGGCTCCTAATGGTTCCCTTCGTTTAAACAGGTGGCCATGAAAAGAACACTAGGAGCCAGATATGAAGGTAGTCTTCCAAAATTTTAATTGGATTTTAGATATTTTTTATAAACTTTTACTTTTTTAATTTTGCTATCGATTATCATTTTACTTTTATTTCATTTTAATTTGTTTACAGCGGTGATTGCTACTCTGCTTACTGGTATTTAACTTGACTTGTGTACAAAAGAAAACATTTCATAAGTCGGTAAATGTTTGTCAGGCAGTTCCTCTACTTTTATTGTAAAATATGGTGGGTTGAATTGAGTTATCCAAATTGTTTTTCTCTTTCATAGACAGTATATTTATTATCATTAATATTCATTTCACGAAGAACCTTACAACGAGGTGGCCCTTACTCTTAGTGAGACTGATAAATATGATATTAAGGTATTTTCGCTCTCATTAGGAGGAAGGGATGCCTATAAAAGCAACGTACAGCTTCGAGAATGATTTAAGTTATAAATGGTAGCTTGGCAAAATGGAACACAGCTTTAAAAGTTGTCAAGAATAAGTTGTCGTAGTCACGGCTCCTAATGGTTCCCTTCGTTTAAACAGGTGCCCATGAAAAGAACACTAGGAGCCAGATATAAAGGTAGTCTTCCAAAATGTTAATTGGATTTTAGACATTTTTTAATAAACTTTTACATTTTTAATTTTTCTATTGATTATCATTTCACTTTTATTTTATTTTAATGTGTTTACGGTGGTGATTGCTACTCTGCATACTGGTATTTAACTTGACTTGTGTGCATGCAAAAAAATCATTTCATTAGCCGGTAAATGTTTCTCAGGCATTTCCTTTACTTTTATTGTAAAATATGGTGGGTTGAATTGAGTTACCAAAATTGTTATTTTCGTTTATAGACAGTATTTTTTTATCCTTAATATTTATTTCAGGAAGAACCTTACAATGAGGTGGCCCTTACTCTTAGTGAGACTGATAAATATGATATTAAGGTATTTTCGCTCTCATTAGGAGGAAGGGATGCCTATAAAAGCAACGTACAGCTTCGAGAATGGTTTAAGTTAGAAATGGTAGCTTGGCAAAATGGAACACAGCTTTAAAGTTTGTCAAGAAGAAGTTGTAGTCATGGCTCCTAATGGTTCCCTTCGTTTAAACAGGTACCCATGAAAAGAACACTAGGAGCCAGATATAAAGGTATTCTTCCAAAATTTTAATTGGATTTTAGATATTTTTTATAAACTTTTACATTTTTAATTTTTCTATTGATTATCATTTAACTTTTATTTTATTTTAATGTGTTTACAGCGGTGATTGCTACTCTGCTTACTGGTATTTAACTTGACTTGTGTACAAAAGAAAACGTTTCATAAGTCGGTAAATGTTTCTCAGGCAGTTCCTCTACTTTTATTGTAAAATATGGTGGGTTGAATTGAGTTATCAAAATTGTTATTCTCGTTTATAGACAGTATTTTTTTATCCTTAATATTTATTTCAGGAAGAACCTTACAATGAGGTGGCCCTTACTCTTAGTGAGACTGGTAAATATGATATTAAGGTATTTTTGGTCTCATTAGGAGGAAGGGATGCCTATAAAAGCAACGTACAGCTTCGAGAATGATTTAAGTTATAAATGGTAGCTTGGCAAAATGGAACACAGCTTTAAAAGTTGTCAAGAATAAGTTGTCGTAGTCACGGCTCCTAATGGTTCCCTTCGTTTAAACAAGTGCTCATGAAAAGAACACTAGGAGCCAGATATAAAGGTAGTCTTTGAAAATTTTAATTGGATTTTAGATATTTTTTTATAAACTTTTACATTTTTAATTTTTCTATTGATTATCATTTCACTTTTATTTTATTTTAATGTGTTTACGGTGGTGATTGCTACTCTGCATACTGGTATTTAACTTGACTTGTGTGCACGCAAAAAAATCATTACATTAGTCGGTAAATGTTTCTCAGGCATTTCCTTTACTTTTATTGTAAAATATGGTGGGTTGAATTGAGTAATTAAAATTGTTCTTCTCTTTTATAGGCAGTATATATTAATTATCATTAATATTTATTTCAGGAAGAACCTTACAATGAGGTGGCCCTTACTCTTAGCGAGACTGATAAATATGATATTAAGGTATTTTTGGTCTCATTAGGAGGAAGGGATGCCTATAAAAGCAACGTACAGCTTCGAGAATGGTTTAAGTTATAAATGGTAGCTTGGCAAAATGGAACACAGCTTTAAAGTTTGTCAAGAATAAGTTGTCGTAGTCACGGCTCCTAATGGTTCCCTTCGTTTAAACAGGTGCCCATGAAAAGAACACTAGGAGCCAGATGTAAAGGTAGTCTTCCAAATTTTTAATTGGATTTTAGACATTTTTTTATAAACTTTTACATTTTTAATTTTTCTATTGATTATCATTACACTTTTATTTTATTTTAATGTGTTTACGGCGGTGATTGCTACTCTGCATACTGGTATTTAACTTGACTTGTGTACATAAAAAAATACATTTAATTAGTCGGTAAATCTTTCTCAGACATTTTCTCTACTTTTATTGTAAAATATGGTGGGTTGAATTGAGTAATTAAAATTGTTTTTCTCTTTTACAGGCAGTATATTTATTACCATTAATATTCATTTCACGAAGAACCTTACAATGAGGTGGCCCTTACTCTTAGTGAGACTGATAAATGAAATATTAAGGTATTTTCGCTCTCATTAGGAGGAAGGGATGCCTATAAAAGCAACGTACAGCTTCGAGAATGGTTTAAGTTATAAATGGAAGCCTGGCAAAATGGAACACAGCTTTAAAAGTTGTCAAGAATAAGTTGTCGTAGTCACGGCTCCTAATGGTTCCCTTCGTTTAAACAGGTGCCCATGAAAAGAACACTAGGAGCCAGATATAAAGGTAGTCTTCCAAAATGTTAATTGGATTTTAGACATTTTTTTATAAACTTTTACATTTTTAATTTTTCTATTGATTATCATTTCACTTTTATTTTATTTTAATGTGTTTACGGTGGTGATTGCTACTCTGCATACTGGTATTTAACTTGACTTGTGTGCACGCAAAAAAAATCATTTCATTAGTCGGTAAATGTTTCTCAGGCATTTCCTTTACTTTTATTGTAAAATATGGTGGGTTGAATTGAGTAATTAAAATTGTTCTTCTCTTTTATAGGCAGTATATTTATTATCATTAATATTCATTTCACGAAGAACCTTACAATGAGGTGGCCCTTACTCTTAGTGAGACTGATAAATATGATATTAAGGTATTTTTGGTCTTATTAGGAGGAATGGATGCCTATAAAAGCAACGTACAGCTTCGAGAATGGTTTAGGTTATAAATGGTAGCTTGGCAAAATGGATCACAGCTTTAAAGTTTGTCAAGAATAAGTTGTCGTAGTCACGGCTCTTAATGGTTCCCTTCGTTTAAACAGGTGCCCATGAAAAGAACACTAGGCGCCAAATATAAAGGTAGTCTTCCAAAATTTTAATTGGATTTTAGATATTTTTTATAAACTCTTACTTTTTTAATTTTTCTAATGATTTTCATTTCACTTTTATTTTATTTTAATGTGTTTACGGCGGTGATTGCTACTTTGCATATCTGTATTTAACTTGACTTGTGTACAAAAGAAAACATTTCATAAGTCGGTAAATGTTTGTCAGGCAGTTCCTCTACTTTAATTGTAAAATATGGTGTGTTGAATTGAGTTATCAAAATTGTTATTCTCGTTTATAGACAGTATTTTTTTATCCTTAATATTTATTTCAGGAAGAACCTTACAATGAGGTGGCCCTTACTCTTAGTGAGACTGGTAAATATGATATTAAGGTATTTTTGGTCTCATTAGGAGGAAGGGATGCCTATAAAAGCAACGTACAGCTTCGAGAATGATTTAAGTTATAAATGGTAGCTTGGCAAAATGGAACACAGCTTTAAAAGTTGTCAAGAATAAGTTGTCGTAGTCACGGCTCCTAATGGTTCCCTTCGTTTAAACAGGTGCCCATGAAAAGAACACTAGGAGCCAGATATAAAGGTAGTCTTCCAAAATGTTAATTGGATTTTAGACATTTTTTTATAAACTTTTACATTTTTAATTTTTCTATTGATTATCATTACACTTTTATTTTATTTTAATGTGTTTACGGCGGTGATTGCTACTTTGCATACTGGTATTTAACTTGACTTGTGTGCACGCAAAAAAATCATTTCATTAGTCGGTAAATGTTTCTCAGGCATTTCCTCTACTTTTATTGTAAAATATGGTGGGTTGAATTGAGTAATTAAAATTGTTCTTCTCTTTTATAGGCAGTATATTTATTATCATTAATATTCATTTCACGAAGAACCTTACAATGAGGTGGCCCTTACTCTTAGTGAGACTGATAAATATGATATTAAGGTATTTTTGGTCTTATTAGGAGGAATGGATGCCTATAAAAGCAACGTACAGCTTCGAGAATGGTTTAGGTTATAAATGGTAGCTTGGCAAAATGGATCACAGCTTTAAAGTTTGTCAAGAATAAGTTGTCGTAGTCACGGCTCTTAATGGTTCCCTTCGTTTAAACAGGTGCCCATGAAAAGAACACTAGGCGCCAAATATAAAGGTAGTCTTCCAAAATTTTAATTGGATTTTAGATATTTTTTATAAACTCTTACTTTTTTAATTTTTCTAATGATTTTCATTTCACTTTTATTTTATTTTAATGTGTTTACGGCGGTGATTGCTACTTTGCATATCTGTATTTAACTTGACTTGTGTACAAAAGAAAACATTTCATAAGTCGGTAAATGTTTCTCAGGCATTTCCTCTACTTTTATTGTAAAATATGGTGGGTTGAATTGAGTAATTAAAATTGTTCTTCTCTTTTATAGGCAGTATATTTATTATCATTAATATTCATTTCACGAAGAACCTGACAACGAGGTGGCCCTTACTCTCAGTGAGACTGATAAATATGATATTAAGGTATTTTTAGTCTTATTAGGAGGAATGGATGCCTATAAAAGCAACGTACAGCTTCGAGAAGGGTTTAAGTTATAAATGGTAACTTGGAAAAATGGACCACAGCTTTAAAATTTGTCAAGAATAAGTTGTCGTAGTCACGGCTCCTAATGGTTCCCTTCGTTTAAACAGGTGCCCATGAAAAGAACACTAGGAGCCAGATATAAAGGTAGTCTTCCAAAATGTTAATTGGATTTTAGACATTTTTTTATAAACTTTTACATTTTTAATTTTTCTATTGATTATCATTACACTTTTATTTTATTTTAATGTGTTTACGGCGGTGATTGCTACTTTGCATACTGGTATTTAACTTGACTTGTGTGCACGCAAAAAAATCATTTCATTAGTCGGTAAATGTTTCTCAGGCATTTCCTCTACTTTTATTGTAAAATATGGTGGGTTGAATTGAGTAGTTAAAATTGTTCTTCTCTTTTATAGGCAGTATATATTAATTATCATTAATATTTATTTCAGGAAGAACCTTACAACGAGGTGGCCCTTACTCTTAGTGAGACTGATAAATATGATATTAAGGTATTTTTGCTCTCATTAGGAGGAAGGGATGCCTATAAAAGCAACGTACAGCTTCGAGAATGATTTAAGTTATAAATGGTAGCTTGGCAAAATGGAACACAGCTTTAAAAGTTGTCAAAAATAAGTTGTCGTAGTCACGGCTCCTAATGGTACCCTTCGCTTAAACAGGTGCCCATGAAAGGAACACTAGGAGACAGATATAAAGGTAGTCTTCCAAAATTTTAATTGGATTTTAGACATTTTTTTATAAACTTTTACATTTTTAATTTTTCTATTGATTATCATTTCACTTTTATTTTATTTTAATGTGTTTACGGTGGTGATTGCTACTCTGCATACTGGTATTTAACTTGACTTGTGTGCACGCAAAAAAATCATTTCATTAGTCGGTAAATGTTTCTCAGGCATTTCCTTTACTTTTATTGTAAAATATGGTGGGTTGAATTGAGTAATTAAAATTGTTCTTCTTTTTTATAGGCAGGATATTTATTATCATTAATATTCATTTCACGAAGAACCTTACAATGAGGTGGCCCTTACTCTTAGTGAGACTGATAAATATGATATTAAGGTATTTTTGGTCTTATTAGGAGGAAGGGATGCCTATAAAAGCAACGTACAGCTTCGAGAATGGTTTAAGTTATAAATGGTAGCTGGGCAAAATGGAACACAGCTTTAAAGTTTGTCAAGAAAAAGTTGTAGTCATGGCTCTAATGGTTCCCTTCGTTTAAACAGGTACCCATGAAAAGAACACTAGGAGCCAGATATAAAGATAGTCTTTGAAAATTTTAATTGGATTTTACATATTTTTTTATAAACTTTTACATATTTAATTTTTCTATTGATTATCATTTCACTTTTATTTTATTTTAATGTGTTTACGGTGGTGATTGCTACTCTGCATACTGGTATTTAACTTGACTTGTGTACAAAAAGAACAAATCATTTCATAAGTCGGTATATGTTTCTCATACATTTCCTCTACTTTAATTGTAAAATATGGTGGGTTGAATTGAGTAGTTAAAATTGTTCTTCTCTTTTATAGGCAGTATATATTAATTATCATTAATATTTATTTCAGGAAGAACCTTACAATGAGGTGGCCCTTACTCATAGTGAGACTGATAAATATGATATTAAGGTATTTTTGGTCTCATTAGGAGGAAGGGATGCCTATAAAAGCAACGTACAGCTTCGAGAATGGTTTAAGTTATAAATGGTAGCTTGGCAAAATGGAACACAGCTTTAAAGTTTGTCAAGAAGAAGTTGTAGTCAAGGCTCCTAATGGTTCCCTTCGTTTAAACAGGTACCCATGAAAAGAACACTAGGACCCAGATATGAAGGTAGTCTTCCAAAATTTTAATTGAATTTTAGATATTTTTTTATAAACTCTTACTTTCTTAATTTTTCTATTGATTTTCATTTCACTTTTATTTTATTTTAATGTGTTTATGGCGGTGATTGCTACTCTGCATACTGGTATTTAACCTGACTTGTGTACACATAAAAAAATACATTTAATTAGTCGGTAAATGTTTCTCAGGCATTTTCTCTACTTTTATTGTAAAATATGGTGGGTTGAATTGATTAATTAAAATTGTTTTTCTCTTTTATAGGCAGTATATTTATTACCATTAATATTCATTTCACGAAGAACCTTACAATGAGGTGGCCCTTACTCTTAGTGAGACTGATAAATATAATATTAAGGTATTTTCGCTCTCATTAGGAGGAAGGGATGCCTATAAAAGCAACGTACAGCTTCGAGAATGGTTTAAGTTATAAATGGAAGCTTGGCAAAATGGAACACAGCTTTAAAGTTTGTCAAGAAGAAGTTGTAGTCAAGGCTCCTAATGGTTCCCTTCGTTTAAACAGGTACCCATGAAAAGAACACTAGGAGCCAGATATGAAGGTAGTCTTCCAAAATTTTAATTTGATTTTAGATATTTTTTATAAACTTTTACTTTTTTAATTTTGCTATGGATTATCATTTTACTTTTATTTCATTTTAATGTGTTTACAGCGGTGATTGCTACTATGCTTACTGGTATTTAACTTGACTTGTGTACAAAAGAAAACATTTCATAAGTCGGTAAATGTTTGTCAGGCAGTTCCTCTACTTTTATTGTAAAACATGGTGGGTTGAATTGAGTTATCCAAATTGTTTTTCTCTTTTATAGACAGTATATTTATTATCATCAATATTAATTTCACGAAGAACTTTACAACGAGGTGGCCCTTACTCTTAGTGAGACTGATAAATATGATATTAAGGTATTTTTGGTCTCATTAGGAGGAAGGGATGCCTATAAAAGCAAACGTACAGCTTCGAGAATGGTTTAAGTTATAAATGGTAGCTTGGCAAAATGGAACACAGCTTTAAAGTTTGGCAAGAAGAAGTTGTAGTCAAGGCTCCTAATGGTTCCCTTCGTTTAAACAGGTACCCATGAAAAGAACACTAGGAGCCAGATATGAAGGTAGTCTTCCAAAATTTTAATTGGGTTTTAGATATTCTTTTATAAACTTTTACATTTTTAATTTTTCTATTGATTATCATTACACTTTTATTTTATTTTAATGTGTTTACGGCTGTGATTGCTACTCTGCATACTGGTATTTAACGTGACTTGTGTACACACAAAAAAATCATTTCATTAGTCGGTAAGTGTTTCTCAGGCATTTTCTCTACTTTTATTGTAAAATATGGTGGGTTGAATTGATTAATTAAAATTGTTTTTCTCTTTTATAGGCAGTATATTTATTACCATTAATATTCATTTCACGAAGAACCTTACAATGAGGTGGCCCTTACTCTTAGTGAGACTGATAAATATAATATTAAAGTATTTTCGCTCTCATTAGGAGGAAGGGATGCCTATAAAAGCAACGTACAGCTTCGAGAATGGTTTAAGTTATAAATGGAAGCTTGGCAAAATGGAACACAGCTTTAAAGTTTGTCAAGAAGAAGTTGTAGTCAAGGCTCCTAATGGTTCCCTTCGTTTAAACAGGTACCCATGAAAAGAACACTAGGAGCCAGATATGAAGGTAGTCTTCCAAAATTTTATTTGGATTTTAGATATTTTTTATAAACTTTTACTTTTTTAATTTTGCTATGGATTATCATTTTACTTTTATTTCAATTTAATGTGTTTACAGCGGTGATTGCTACTCTGCTTACTGGTATTTAACTTGACTTGTGTACAAAAGAAAACATTTCGTAAGTCGGTAAATGTTTGTCAGGCAGTTCCTCTACTTTTATTGTAAAATATGGTGGGTTGAATTGAGTTATCCAAATTGTTTTTCTCTTTTATGGACAGTATATTTATTATCATTAATATTAATTTCACGAAGAACCTTAGAACGAGGTGGCCCTTACTCTTAGTGAGACTGATAAATATGATATTAAGGTATTTTTGGTCTCATTAGGAGGAAGGGATGCCTATAAAAGCAACGTACAGCTTCGAGAATCGTTTAAGTTATAAATGGTAGCTTGGCAAAATGGAACACAGCTTTGAAGTTTGTCAAGAAGAAGTTGTAGTCAAGCCTCCTAATGGTTCCCTTCGTTTAAACAGGTACCCATGAAAAGAACACTAGGAGCCAGATATGAAGGTAGTCTTCCAAAATTTTAATTGGGTTTTAGATATTTTTTTATAAACTTTTACATTTTTAATTTTTCCATTGATTATCATTACACTTTTATTTTATTTTAATGTGTTTACGGCGGTGATTGCTACTCTGCATACTGGTATTTAACGTGACTTGTGTACACACAAAAAAATCATTTCATTAGTCGGTAAGTGTTTCTCAGGCATTTTCTCTACTTTTATTGTAAAATATGGTGGGTTGAATTGATTAATTAAAATTGTTTTTCTCTTTTATAGGCAGTATATTTATTACCATTAATATTCATTTCACGAAGAACCTTACAATGAGGTGGCCCTTACTCTTAGTGAGACTGATAAATATAATATTAAGGTATTTTCGCTCTCATTAGGAGGAAGGGATGCCTATAAAAGCAACGTACAGCTTCGAGAATGGTTTAAGTTATAAATGGAAGCTTGGCAAAATGGAACACAGCTTTAAAGTTTGTCAAGAAGAAGTTGTAGTCAAGGCTCCTAATGGTTCCCTTCGTTTAAACAGGTACCCATGAAAAGAACACTAGGAGCCAGGTATGAAGGTAGTCTTCCAAAATTTTAATTGGATTTTAGATATTTTTATAAACTTTTACTTTTTTAATTTTGCTATGGATTATCATTTTACTTTTATTTCAATTTAATGTGTTTACAGCGGTGATTGCTACTCTGCTTACTGGTATTTAACTTGACTTGTGTACAAAAGAAAACATTTCATAAGTCGGTAAATGTTTGTCAGGCAGTTCCTCTACTTTTATTGTAAAATATGGTGGGTTGAATTGAGTTATCCAAATTGTTTTTCTCTTTTATGGACAGTATATTTATTATCATTAATATTAATTTCACGAAGAACCTTACAACGAGGTGGCCCTTACTCTTAGTGAGACTGATAAATATGATATTAAGGTATTTTTGGTCTCATTAGGAGGAAGGGATGCCTATAAAAGCAACGTACAGCTTCGAAAATGGTTTAAGTTATAAATGGTAGCTTGGCAAAATGGAACACAGCTTTAAAGTTTGTCAAGAAGAAGTTGTAGTCAAGGCTCCTAATGGTTCCCTTCGTTTAAACAGGTACCCATGAAAAGAACACTAGGAGCCAGATATGAAGGTAGACTTCCAAAATTTTAATTGGGTTTTAGATATTCTTTTATAAACTTTTACATTTTTAATTTTTCTATTGATTATCATTACACTTTTATTTTATTTTAATGTGTTTACGGCGGTGATTGCTACTCTGCATACTGGTATTTAACGTGACTTGTGTACACACAAAAAAATCATTTCATTAGTCGGTAAGTGTTTCTCTGGCATTTTTTCTACTTTCATTGTAAAATATGGTGGGTTGAATTGATTAATTAAAATTGTTTTTCTCTTTTATAGACAGTATATTTATTATCATTAATATTAATTTCACGAAGAACCTTACAACGAGGTGGCCCTTACTCTTAGTGAGACTGATAAATATGATATTAAGGTATTTTTGGTCTCATTAGGAGGAAGGGATGCCTATAAAAGCAACGTACAGCTTCGAGAATGGTTTAAGTTATAAATGGAAGCTTGGCAAAATGGAACACAGCTTTAAAGTTTGTCAAGAAGAAGTTGTAGTCAAGGCTCCTAATGGTTCCCTTCGTTTAAACAGGTACCCATGAAAAGAACACTAGGAGCCAGATATGAAGGTAGTCTTCCAAAATTTTAATTGGATTTTAGATACTTTTTATAAACTTTTACTTTTTAAATTTTTCTATTGATTATCATTTCACTTTTATTTTATTTTAATGTGTTTACGGCGGTGATTGCTACTCTGCATACTGGTATTTAACGTGACTTGTGTACACACAAAAAAATCATTTCATTAGTCGGTAAGTGTTTCTCAGGCATTTTCTCTACTTTTATTGTAAAATATGGTGGGTTGAATTGATTAATTAAAATTGTTTTTCTCTTTTATAGGCAGTATATATTAATTATCATTAATATTTATTTCATGAAGAACCTTACAATGAGGTGGCCCTTACTCTTAGTGAGACTGATAAATATGATATTAAGGTATTTTCGCTCTCATTAGGAGAAAGGGATGCCTATAAAAGCAACGTACAGCTTCGAGAATGGTTTAAGTTATAAATGGTAGCTTGGCAAAATGGAACACAGCTTTAAAAGCTTGTCAAGAATAAGTTGTCGTAGTCACGGCTCCTAATGGTTCCCTTCGTTTAAACAGGTGCCCATGAAAAGAACACTAGGAGCCAGATATAAAGGTAGTCTTCCAAAATTTTAATTGGATTTTAGACATTTTTTTATAAACTTTTACATTTTTAATTTTTCTATTGATTATCATTACACTTTTATTTTATTTTAATGTGTTTACGGCGGTGATTGCTACATTGCATACTGGTATTTAACTTGACTTGTGTACAACAGAAAACTTTTCATAAGTCGGTAAATGTTTCTCAGGCAGTTCCTCTACTTTTATTGTAAAATATGGTGGATTGAATTGAGTAATTAAAATTGTTCTTCTTTTTTATAGGCAGGATATTTATTATCATTAATATTCATTTCACGAAGAACCTTACAATGAGGTGGCCCTTACTCTTAGTGAGACTGATAAATATGATATTAAGGTATTTTTGGTCTCATTAGGAGGAAGGGATGCCTATAAAAGCAACGTACAGCTTCGAGAATGGTTTAAGTTATAAATGGTAGCTTGGCAAAATGGAACACAGCTTTAAAGTGTGTCAAGAAAAAGTTGTAGTCATGGCTCCTAATGGTTCCCTTCGTTTAAACAGGTACCCATGAAAAGAACACTAGGAGCCAGATATGAAGGTAGTCTTCCAAAATTTTAATTGGATTTTAGATATTTTTCATAAACTTTTACTTTTTTAATTTTGCTATGAATTATCATTTTACTTTTATTTCATTTTAATGTGTTTACGGTGGTGATTGCTACTCTGCATACTGGTATTTAACTTGACTTGTGTGCACGCAAAAAAATCATTTCATTAGTCGATAAATGTTTCTCAGGCATTTCCTTTACTTTTATTGTAAAATATGGTGGGTTGAATTGAGTAATTAAAATTGTTCTTCTTTTTTATAGGCAGGATATTTATTATCATTAATATTCATTTCACGAAGAACCTTACAATGAGGTGGCCCTTACTCTTAGTGAGACTGATAAATATGATATTAAGGTATTTTTGGTCTCATTAGGAGGAAGGGATGCCTATAAAAGCAACGTACAGCTTCGAGAATGGTTTAAGTTATAAATGGAAGCTTGGCAAAATGGAACACAGCTTTAAAGTTTGTCAAGAAGAAGTTGTAGTCAAGGCTCCTAATGGTTCCCTTCGTTTAAACAGGTACCCATGAAAAGAACACTAGGAGCCAGATATGAAGGTAGTCTTCCAAAATTTTAATTGGATTTTAGATACTTTTTATAAACTTTTACTTTTTAAATTTTTCTATTGATTATCATTTCACTTTTATTTTATTTTAATGTGTTTACGGCGGTGATTGCTACTCTGCATACTGGTATTTAACGTGACTTGTGTACACACAAAAAAATCATTTCATTAGTCGGTAAGTGTTTCTCAGGCATTTTCTCTACTTTTATTGTAAAATATGGTGGGTTGAATTGATTAATTAAAATTGTTTTTCTCTTTTATAGGCAGTATATATTAATTATCATTAATATTTATTTCAGGAAGAACCTTACAATGAGGTGGCCCTTACTCTTAGTGAGACTGATAAATATAATATTAAGGTATTTTCGCTCTCATTAGGAGGAAGGGATGCCTATAAAAGCAACGTGCAGCTTCGAGAATGATTTAAGTTATAAATGGTAGCTTGGCAAAATGGAACACAGCTTTAAAAGCTTGTCAAGAATAAGTTGTCGTAGTCACGGCTCCTAATGGTTCCCTTCGTTTAAACAGGTGCCCATGAAAAGTACACTAGGAGCCAGATATAAAGGTAGTCTTCCAAAATTTAAATTGGATTTTAGACATTTTTTTATAAACTTTTACATTTTTAATTTTTCTATTGATTATCATTACACTTTTATTTTATTTTAATGTGTTTACGGCGGTGATTGCTACATTGCATACTGGTATTTAACTTGACTTGTGTACAACAGAAAACTTTTCATAAGTCGGTAAATGTTTCTCAGGCAGTTCCTCTACTTTTATTGTAAAATATGGTGGATTGAATTGAGTAATTAAAATTGTTCTTCTTTTTTATAGGCAGGATATTTATTATCATTAATATTCATTTCACGAAGAACCTTACAATGAGGTGGCCCTTACTCTTAGTGAGACTGATAAATATGATATTAAGGTATTTTTGGTCTCATTAGGAGGAAGGGATGCCTATAAAAGCAACGTACAGCTTCGAGAATGGTTTAAGTTATAAATGGTAGCTTGGCAAAATGGAACACAGCTTTAAAGTGTGTCAAGAAAAAGTTGTAGTCATGGCTCCTAATGGTTCCCTTCGTTTAAACAGGTGCCCATGAAAAGAACACTAGGAGCCAGATATAAAGGTAGTCTTCCAAAATTTTATTTGGATTTTAGATATTTTTTATAAACTTTTACTTTTTTAATTTTGCTATGGATTATCATTTTACTTTTATTTCAATTTAATGTGTTTACAGCGGTGATTGCTACTCTGCTTACTGGTATTTAACTTGACTTGTGTACAAAAGAAAACATTTCATAAGTCGGTAAATGTTTGTCAGGCAGTTCCTCTACTTTTATTGTAAAATATGGTGGGTTGAATTGAGTTATCCAAATTGTTTTTCTCTTTTATGGACAGTATATTTATTATCATTAATATTAATTTCACGAAGAACCTTACAACGAGGTGGCCCTTACTCTTAGTGAGACTGATAAATATGATATTAAGGTATTTTTGGTCTCATTAGGAGGAAGGGATGCCTATAAAAGCAACGTACAGCTTCGAAAATGGTTTAAGTTATAAATGGTAGCTTGGCAAAATGAAACACAGCTTTAAAGTTGGTCAAGAAGAAGTTGTAGTCAAGGCTCCTAATGGTTCCCTTCGTTTAAACAGGTACCCATGAAAAGAACACTAGGAGCCAGATATGAAGGTAGACTTCCAAAATTTTAATTGGGTTTTAGATATTCTTTTATAAACTTTTACATTTTTAATTTTTCTATTGATTATCATTACACTTTTATTTTATTTTAATGTGTTTACGGCGGTGATTGCTACTCTGCATACTGGTATTTAACGTGACTTGTGTACACACAAAAAAATCATTTCATTAGTTGGTAAGTGTTTCTCTGGCATTTCTCCTACTTTTATTGTAAAATATGGTGGGTTGAATTGATTAATTAAAATTGTTTTTCACTTTTATAGACAGTATATTTATTATCGTTAATATTAATTTCACGAAGAACCTTACAACGAGGTGGCCCTTACTCTTAGTGAGACTGATAAATATGATATTAAGGTATTTTTGGTCTCATTAGGAGGAAGGGATGCCTATAAAAGCAACGTACAGCTTCGAGAATGGTTTAAGTTATAAATGGAAGCTTGGCAAAATGGAACACAGCTTTAAAGTTTGTCAAGAAGAAGTTGTAGTCAAGGCTCCTAATGGTTCCCTTCGTTTAAACAGGTACCCATGAAAAGAACACTAGGAGCCAGATATGAAGGTAGTCTTCCAAAATTTTAATTGGATTTTAGATACTTTTTATAAACTTTTACTTTTTAAATTTTTCTATTGATTATCATTTCACTTTTATTTTATTTTAATGTGTTTACGGCGGTGATTGCTACTCTGCATACTGGTATTTAACGTGACTTGTGTACACACAAAAAAATCATTTCATTAGTCGGTAAGTGTTTCTCTGGCATTTTTTCTACTTTTATTGTAAAATATGGTGGGTTGAATTGATTAATTAAAATTGTTTTTCTCTTTTATAGACAGTATATTTATTATCATTAATATTAATTTCACGAAGAACCTTACAACGAGGTGGCCCTTACTCTTAGTGAGACTGATAAATATGATATTAAGGTATTTTTGGTCTCATTAGGAGGAAGGGATGCCTATAAAAGCAACGTACAGCTTCGAGAATCGTTTAAGTTATAAATGGTAGCTTGGCAAAATGGAACACAGCTTTGAAGTTTGTCAAGAAGAAGTTGTAGTCAAGCCTCCTAATGGTTCCCTTCGTTTAAACAGGTACCCATGAAAAGAACACTAGGAGCCAGATATGAAGGTAGTCTTCCAGAATTTTAATTGGGTTTTAGATATTTTTTTATAAACTTTTACATTTTTAATTTTTCCATTGATTATCATTACACTTTTATTTTATTTTAATGTGTTTACGGCGGTGATTGCTACTCTGCATACTGGTATTTAACGTGACTTGTGTACACACAAAAAAATCATTTCATTAGTCGGTAAGTGTTTCTCAGGCATTTTCTCTACTTTTATTGTAAAATATGGTGGGTTGAATTGATTAATTAAAATTGTTTTTCTCTTTTATAGGCAGTATATTTATTACCATTAATATTCATTTCACGAAGAACCTTACAATGAGGTGGCCCTTACTCTTAGTGAGACTGATAAATATAATATTAAGGTATTTTCGCTCTCATTAGGAGGAAGGGATGCCTATAAAAGCAACGTACAGCTTCGAGAATGGTTTAAGTTATAAATGGAAGCTTGGCAAAATGGAACACAGCTTTAAAGTTTGTCAAGAAGAAGTTGTAGTCAAGGCTCCTAATGGTTCCCTTCGTTTAAACAGGTACCCATGAAAAGAACACTAGGAGCCAGGTATGAAGGTAGTCTTCCAAAATTTTAATTGGATTTTAGATATTTTTTATAAACTTTTATTTTTTTAATTTTGCTATGGATTATCATTTTACTTTTATTTCAATTTAATGTGTTTACAGCGGTGATTGCTACTCTGCTTACTGGTATTTAACTTGACTTGTGTACAAAAGAAAACAGTTCATAAGTCGGTAAATGTTTGTCAGGCAGTTCCTCTACTTTTATTGTAAAATATGGTGGGTTGAATTGAGTTATCCAAATTGTTTTTCTCTTTTATGGACAGTATATTTATTATCATTAATATTAATTTCACGAAGAACCTTACAACGAGGTGGCCCTTACTCTTAGTGAGACTGATAAATATGATATTAAGGTATTTTTGGTCTCATTAGGAGGAAGGGATGCCTATAAAAGCAACGTACAGCTTCGAAAATGGTTTAAGTTATAAATGGTAGCTTGGCAAAATGCAACACAGCTTTAAAGTTTGTCAAGAAGCAGTTGTAGTCAAGGCTCCTAATGGTTCCCTTCGTTTAAACAGGTACCCATGAAAAGAACACTAGGAGCCAGATATGAAGGTAGACTTCCAAAATTTTAATTGGGTTTTAGATATTCTTTTATAAACTTTTACATTTTTAATTTTTCTATTGATTATCATTACACTTTTATTTTATTTTAATGTGTTTACGGCGGTGATTGCTACTCTGCATACTGGTATTTAACGTGACTTGTGTACACACAAAAAAATCATTTCATTAGTCGGTAAGTGTTTCTCTGGCATTTTTTCTACTTTTATTGTAAAATATGGTGGGTTGAATTGATTAATTAAAATTGTTTTTCTCTTTTATAGACAGTATATTTATTATCATTAATATTAATTTCACGAAGAACCTTACAACGAGGTGGCCCTTACTCTTAATGAGACTGATAAATATGATATTAAGGTATTTTTGGTCTCATTAGGAGGAAGGGATGCCTATAAAAGCAACGTACAGCTTCGAGAATGGTTTAAGTTATAAATGGAAGCTTGGCAAAATGGAACACAGCTTTAAAGTTTGTCAAGAAGAAGTTGTAGTCAAGGCTCCTAATGGTTCCCTTCGTTTAAACAGGTACCCATGAAAAGAACACTAGGAGCCAGATATGAAGGTAGTCTTCCAAAATTTTATTTGGATTTTAGATATTTTTTATAAACTTTTACTTTTTTAATTTTGCTATGGATTATCATTTTACTTTTATTTCAATTTAATGTGTTTACAGCGGTGATTGCTACTCTGCTTACTGGTATTTAACTTGACTTGTGTACAAAAGAAAACATTTCATAAGTCGGTAAATGTTTGTCAGGCAGTTCCTCTACTTTTATTGTAAAATATGGTGGGTTGAATTGAGTTATCCAAATTGTTTTTCTCTTTTATGGACAGTATATTTATTATCATTAATATTAATTTCACGAAGAACCTTACAACGAGGTGGCCCTTACTCTTAGTGAGACTGATAAATATGATATTAAGGTATTTTTGGTCTCATTAGGAGGAAGGGATGCCTATAAAAGCAACGTACAGCTTCGAGAATCGTTTAAGTTATAAATGGTAGCTTGGCAAAATGGAATACAGCTTTGAAGTTTGTCAAGAAGAAGTTGTAGTCAAGCCTCCTAATGGTTCCCTTCGTTTAAACAGGTACCCATGAAAAGAACACTAGGAGCCAGATATGAAGGTAGTCTTCCAAAATTTTAATTGGGTTTTAGATATTTTTTTATAAACTTTTACATTTTTAATTTTTCCATTGATTATCATTACACTTTTATTTTATTTTAATGTGTTTACGGCGGTGATTGCTACTCTGCATACTGGTATTTAACGTGACTTGTGTACACACAAAAAAATCATTTCATTAGTCGGTAAGTGTTTCTCAGGCATTTTCTCTACTTTTATTGTAAAATATGGTGGGTTGAATTGATTAATTAAAATTGTTTTTCTCTTTTATAGGCAGTATATTTATTACCATTAATATTCATTTCACGAAGAACCTTACAATGAGGTGGCCCTTACTCTTAGTGAGACTGATAAATATAATATTAAGGTATTTTCGCTCTCATTAGGAGGAAGGGATGCCTATAAAAGCAACGTACAGCTTCGAGAATGGTTTAAGTTATAAATGGAAGCTTGGCAAAATGGAACACAGCTTTAAAGTTTGTCAAGAAGAAGTTGTAGTCAAGGCTCCTAATGGTTCCCTTCGTTTAAACAGGTACCCATGAAAAGAACACTAGGAGCCAGGTATGAAGGTAGTCTTCCAAAATTTTAATTGGATTTTAGATATTTTTATAAACTTTTACTTTTTTAATTTTGCTATGGATTATCATTTTACTTTTATTTCAATTTAATGTGTTTACAGCGGTGATTGCTACTCTGCTTACTGGTATTTAACTTGACTTGTGTACAAAAGAAAACATTTCATAAGTCGGTAAATGTTTGTCAGGCAGTTCCTCTACTTTTATTGTAAAATATGGTGGGTTGAATTGAGTTATCCAAATTGTTTTTCTCTTTTATGGACAGTATATTTATTATCATTAATATTAATTTCACGAAGAACCTTACAACGAGGTGGCCCTTACTCTTAGTGAGACTGATAAATATGATATTAAGGTATTTTTGGTCTCATTAGGAGGAAGGGATGCCTATAAAAGCAACGTACAGCTTCGAAAATGGTTTAAGTTATAAATGGTAGCTTGGCAAAATGGAACACAGCTTTAAAGTTTGTCAAGAAGAAGTTGTAGTCAAGGCTCCTAATGGTTCCCTTCGTTTAAACAGGTACCCATGAAAAGAACACTAGGAGCCAGATATGAAGGTAGACTTCCAAAATTTTAATTGGGTTTTAGATATTCTTTTATAAACTTTTACATTTTTAATTTTTCTATTGATTATCATTACACTTTTATTTTATTTTAATGTGTTTACGGCGGTGATTGCTACTCTGCATACTGGTATTTAACGTGACTTGTGTACACACAAAAAAATCATTTCATTAGTCGGTAAGTGTTTCTCTGGCATTTTTTCTACTTTTATTGTAAAATATGGTGGGTTGAATTGATTAATTAAAATTGTTTTTCTCTTTTATAGACAGTATATTTATTATCATTAATATTAATTTCACGAAGAACCTTACAACGAGGTGGCCCTTACTCTTAGTGAGACTGATAAATATGATATTAAGGTATTTTTGGTCTCATTAGGAGGAAGGGATGCCTATAAAAGCAACGTACAGCTTCGAGAATGGTTTAAGTTATAAATGGAAGCTTGGCAAAATGGAACACAGCTTTAAAGTTTGTCAAGAAGAAGTTGTAGTCAAGGCTCCTAATGGTTCCCTTCGTTTAAACAGGTACCCATGAAAAGAACACTAGGAGCCAGATATGAAGGTAGTCTTCCAAAATTTTAATTGGATTTTAGATACTTTTTATAAACTTTTACTTTTTAAATTTTTCTATTGATTATCATTTCACTTTTATTTTATTTTAATGTGTTTACGGCGGTGATTGCTACTCTGCATACTGGTATTTAACGTGACTTGTGTACACACAAAAAAATCATTTCATTAGTCGGTAAGTGTTTCTCAGGCATTTTCTCTACTTTTATTGTAAAATATGGTGGGTTGAATTGATTAATTAAAATTGTTTTTCTCTTTTATAGGCAGTATATATTAATTATCATTAATAATTATTTCAGGAAGAACCTTACAATGAGGTGGCCCTTACTCTTAGTGAGACTGATAAATATGATATTAAGGTATTTTCGCTCTCATTAGGAGAAAGGGATGCCTATAAAAGCAACGTACAGCTTCGAGAATGGTTTAAGTTATAAATGGTAGCTTGGCAAAATGGAACACAGCTTTAAAAGCTTGTCAAGAATAAGTTGTCGTAGTCACGGCTCCTAATGGTTCCCTTCGTTTAAACAGGTGCCCATGAAAAGAACACTAGGAGCCAGATATAAAGGTAGTCTTCCAAAATTTTAATTGGATTTTAGACATTTTTTTATAAACTTTTACATTTTTAATTTTTCTATTGATTATCATTACACTTTTATTTTATTTTAATGTGTTTACGGCGGTGATTGCTACATTGCATACTGGTATTTAACTTGACTTGTGTACAACAGAAAAGTTTTCATAAGTCGGTAAATGTTTCTCAGGCAGTTCCTCTACTTTTATTGTAAAATATGGTGGATTGAATTGAGTAATTAAAATTGTTCTTCTTTTTTATAGGCAGGATATTTATTATCATTAATATTCATTTCACGAAGAACCTTACAATGAGGTGGCCCTTACTCTTAGTGAGACTGATAAATATGATATTAAGGTATTTTTGGTCTCATTAGGAGGAAGGGATGCCTATAAAAGCAACGTACAGCTTCGAGAATGGTTTAAGTTATAAATGGTAGCTTGGCAAAATGGAACACAGCTTTAAAGTGTGTCAAGAAAAAGTTGTAGTCATGGCTCCTAATGGTTCCCTTCGTTTAAACAGGTACCCATGAAAAGAACACTAGGAGCCAGATATGAAGGTAGTCTTCCAAAATTTTAATTGGATTTTAGATATTTTTCATAAACTTTTACTTTTTTAATTTTGCTATGAATTATCATTTTACTTTTATTTCATTTTAATGTGTTTACGGTGGTGATTGCTACTCTGCATACTGGTATTTAACTTGACTTGTGTGCACGCAAAAAAATCATTTCATTAGTCGATAAATGTTTCTCAGGCATTTCCTTTACTTTTATTGTAAAATATGGTGGGTTGAATTGAGTAATTAAAATTGTTCTTCTTTTTTATAGGCAGGATATTTATTATCATTAATATTCATTTCACGAAGAACCTTACAATGAGGTGGCCCTTACTCTTAGTGAGACTGATAAATATGATATTAAGGTATTTTTGGTCTCATTAGGAGGAAGGGATGCCTATAAAAGCAACGTACAGCTTCGAGAATGGTTTAAGTTATAAATGGAAGCTTGGCAAAATGGAACACAGCTTTAAAGTTTGTCAAGAAGAAGTTGTAGTCAAGGCTCCTAATGGTTCCCTTCGTTTAAACAGGTACCCATGAAAAGAACACTAGGAGCCAGATATGAAGGTAGTCTTCCAAAATTTTAATTGGATTTTAGATACTTTTTATAAACTTTTACTTTTTAAATTTTTCTATTGATTATCATTTCACTTTTATTTTATTTTAATGTGTTTACGGCGGTGATTGCTACTCTGCATACTGGTATTTAACGTGACTTGTGTACACACAAAAAAATCATTTCATTAGTCGGTAAGTGTTTCTCAGGCATTTTCTCTACTTTTATTGTAAAATATGGTGGGTTGAATTGATTAATTAAAATTGTTTTTCTCTTTTATAGGCAGTATATATTAATTATCATTAATATTTATTTCAGGAAGAACCTTACAATGAGGTGGCCCTTACTCTTAGTGAGACTGATAAATATAATATTAAGGTATTTTCGCTCTCATTAGGAGGAAGGGATGCCTATAAAAGCAACGTGCAGCTTCGAGAATGATTTAAGTTATAAATGGTAGCTTGGCAAAATGGAACACAGCTTTAAAAGCTTGTCAAGAATAAGTTGTCGTAGTCACGGCTCCTAATGGTTCCCTTCGTTTAAACAGGTGCCCATGAAAAGTACACTAGGAGCCAGATATAAAGGTAGTCTTCCAAAATTTTAATTGGATTTTAGACATTTTTTTATAAACTTTTACATTTTTAATTTTTCTATTGATTATCATTACACTTTTATTTTATTTTAATGTGTTTACGGCGGTGATTGCTACATTGCATACTGGTATTTAACTTGACTTGTGTACAACAGAAAACTTTTCATAAGTCGGTAAATGTTTCTCAGGCAGTTCCTCTACTTTTATTGTAAAATATGGTGGATTGAATTGAGTAATTAAAATTGTTCTTCTTTTTTATAGGCAGGATATTTATTATCATTAATATTCATTTCACGAAGAACCTTACAATGAGGTGGCCCTTACTCTTAGTGAGACTGATAAATATGATATTAAGGTATTTTTGGTCTCATTAGGAGGAAGGGATGCCTATAAAAGCAACGTACAGCTTCGAGAATGGTTTAAGTTATAAATGGTAGCTTGGCAAAATGGAACACAGCTTTAAAGTGTGTCAAGAAAAAGTTGTAGTCATGGCTCCTAATGGTTCCCTTCGTTTAAACAGGTGCCCATGAAAAGAAAACTAGGAGCCAGATATAAAGGTAGTCTTCCAAAATTTTAATTGGATTTTAGATATTTTTCATAAACTTTTACTTTTTTAATTTTGCTATGAATTATCATTTTACTTTTATTTCATTTTAATGTGTTTACGGTGGTGATTGCTACTCTGCATACTGGTATTTAACTTGACTTGTGTGCACGCAAAAAAATCATTTCATTAGTCGATAAATGTTTCTCAGGCATTTCCTTTACTTTTATTGTAAAATATGGTGGGTTGAATTGAGTAATTAAAATTGTTCTTCTTTTTTATAGGCAGGATATTTATTATCATTAATATTCATTTCACGAAGAACCTTACAATGAGGTGGCCCTTACTCTTAGTGAGACTGATAAATATGATATTAAGGTATTTTTGGTCTCATTAGGAGGAAGGGATGCCTATAAAAGCAACGTACAGCTTCGAGAATGGTTTAAGTTATAAATGGAAGCTTGGCAAAATGGAACACAGCTTTAAAGTTTGTCAAGAAGAAGTTGTAGTCAAGGCTCCTAATGGTTCCCTTCGTTTAAACAGGTACCCATGAAAAGAACACTAGGAGCCAGATATGAAGGTAGTCTTCCAAAATTTTAATTGGATTTTAGATACTTTTTATAAACTTTTACTTTTTAAATTTTTCTATTGATTATCATTTCACTTTTATTTTATTTTAATGTGTTTACGGCGGTGATTGCTACTCTGCATACTGGTATTTAACGTGACTTGTGTACACACAAAAAAATCATTTCATTAGTCGGTAAGTGTTTCTCAGGCATTTTCTCTACTTTTATTGTAAAATATGGTGGGTTGAATTGATTAATTAAAATTGTTTTTCTCTTTTATAGGCAGTATATATTAATTATCATTAATATTTATTTCAGGAAGAACCTTACAATGAGGTGGCCCTTACTCTTAGTGAGACTGATAAATATAATATTAAGGTATTTTCGCTCTCATTAGGAGGAAGGGATGCCTATAAAAGCAACGTGCAGCTTCGAGAATGATTTAAGTTATAAATGGTAGCTTGGCAAAATGGAACACAGCTTTAAAAGCTTGTCAAGAATAAGTTGTCGTAGTCACGGCTCCTAATGGTTCCCTTCGTTTAAACAGGTGCCCATGAAAAGTACACTAGGAGCCAGATATAAAGGTAGTCTTCCAAAATTTTAATTGGATTTTAGACATTTTTTTATAAACTTTTACATTTTTAATTTTTCTATTGATTATCATTACACTTTTATTTTATTTTAATGTGTTTACGGCGGTGATTGCTACATTGCATACTGGTATTTAACTTGACTTGTGTACAACAGAAAACTTTTCATAAGTCGGTAAATGTTTCTCAGGCAGTTCCTCTACTTTTATTGTAAAATATGGTGGATTGAATTGAGTAATTAAAATTGTTCTTCTTTTTTATAGGCAGGATATTTATTATCATTAATATTCATTTCACGAAGAACCTTACAATGAGGTGGCCCTTACTCTTAGTGAGACTGATAAATATGATATTAAGGTATTTTTGGTCTCATTAGGAGGAAGGGATGCCTATAAAAGCAACGTACAGCTTCGAGAATGGTTTAAGTTATAAATGGTAGCTTGGCAAAATGGAACACAGCTTTAAAGTGTGTCAAGAAAAAGTTGTAGTCATGGCTCCTAATGGTTCCCTTCGTTTAAACAGGTGCCCATGAAAAGAACACTAGGAGCCAGATATAAAGGTAGTCTTCCAAAATTTTAATTGGATTTTAGATATTTTTCATAAACTTTTACTTTTTTAATTTTGCTATGCATTATCATTTTACTTTTATTTCATTTTAATGTGTTTACGGTGGTGATTGCTACTCTGCATACTGGTATTTAACTTGACTTGTGTGCACGCAAAAAAATCATTTCATTAGTCGATAAATGTTTCTCAGGCATTTCCTTTACTTTTATTGTAAAATATGGTGGGTTGAATTGAGTAATTAAAATTGTTCTTCTTTTTTATAGGCAGGATATTTATTATCATTAATATTCATTTCACGAAGAACCTTACAATGAGGTGGCCCTTACTCTTAGTGAGACTGATAAATATGATATTAAGGTATTTTTGGTCTCATTAGGAGGAAGGGATGCCTATAAAAGCAACGTACAGCTTCGAGAATGGTTTAAGTTATAAATGGAAGCTTGGCAAAATGGAACACAGCTTTAAAGTTTGTCAAGAAGAAGTTGTAGTCAAGGCTCCTAATGGTTCCCTTCGTTTAAACAGGTACCCATGAAAAGAACACTAGGAGCCAGATATGAAGGTAGTCTTCCAAAATTTTAATTTGATTTTAGATATTTTTTATAAACTTTTACTTTTTTAATTTTGCTATGGATTATCATTTTACTTTTATTTCATTTTAATGTGTTTACAGCGGTGATTGCTACTCTGCTTACTGGTATTTAACTTGACTTGTGTACAAAAGAAAACATTTCATAAGTCGGTAAATGTTTGTCAGGCAGTTCCTCTACTTTTATTGTAAAACATGGTGGGTTGAATTGAGTTATCCAAATTGTTTTTCTCTTTTATAGACAGTATATTTATTATCATCAATATTAATTTCACGAAGAACTTTACAACGAGGTGGCCCTTACTCTTAGTGAGACTGATAAATATGATATTAAGGTATTTTTGGTCTCATTAGGAGGAAGGGATGCCTATAAAAGCAGCGTACAGCTTCGAGAATGGTTTAAGTTATAAATGGTAGCTTGGCAAAATGGAACACAGCTTTAAAGTTTGTCAAGAAGAAGTTGTAGTCAAGGCTCCTAATGGTTCCCTTCGTTTAAACAGGTACCCATGAAAAGAACACTAGGAGCCAGATATGAAGGTAGTCTTCCAAAATTTTAATTGGGTTTTAGATATTCTTTTATAAACTTTTACATTTTTAATTTTTCTATTGATTATCATTACACTTTTATTTTATTTTAATGTGTTTGCGGCTGTGATTGCTACTCTGCATACTGGTATTTAACGTGACTTGTGTACACACAAAAAAATCATTTCATTAGTCGGTAAGTGTTTCTCAGGCATTTTCTCTACTTTTATTGTAAAATATGGTGGGTTGAATTGATTAATTAAAATTGTTTTTCTCTTTTATAGGCAGTATATTTATTACCATTAATATTCATTTCACGAAGAACCTTACAATGAGGTGGCCCTTACTCTTAGTGAGACTGATAAATATAATATTAAGGTATTTTCGCTCTCATTAGGAGGAAGGGATGCCTATAAAAGCAACGTACAGCTTCGAGAATGGTTTAAGTTATAAATGGAAGCTTGGCAAAATGGAACACAGCTTTAAAGTTTGTCAAGAAGAAGTTGTAGTCAAGGCTCCTAATGGTTCCCTTCGTTTAAACAGGTACCCATGAAAAGAACACTAGGAGCCAGGTATGAAGGTAGTCTTCCAAAATTTTAATTGGATTTTAGATATTTTTATAAACTTTTACTTTTTTAATTTTGCTATGGATTATCATTTTACTTTTATTTCAATTTAATGTGTTTACAGCGGTGATTGCTACTCTGCTTACTGGTATTTAACTTGACTTGTGTACAAAAGAAAACATTTCATAAGTCGGTAAATGTTTGTCAGGCAGTTCCTCTACTTTTATTGTAAAATATGGTGGGTTGAATTGAGTTATCCAAATTGTTTTTCTCTTTTATGGACAGTATATTTATTATCATTAATATTAATTTCACGAAGAACCTTACAACGAGGTGGCCCTTACTCTTAGTGAGACTGATAAATATGATATTAAGGTATTTTTGGTCTCATTAGGAGGAAGGGATGCCTATAAAAGCAACGTACAGCTTCGAAAATGGTTTAAGTTATAAATGGTAGCTTGGCAAAATGGAACACAGCTTTAAAGTTTGTCAAGAAGAAGTTGTAGTCAAGGCTCCTAATGGTTCCCTTCGTTTAAACAGGTACCCATGAAAAGAACACTAGGAGCCAGATATGAAGGTAGACTTCCAAAATTTTAATTGGGTTTTAGATATTCTTTTATAAACTTTTACATTTTTAATTTTTCTATTGATTATCATTACACTTTTATTTTATTTTAATGTGTTTACGGCGGTGATTGCTACTCTGCATACTGGTATTTAACGTGACTTGTGTACACACAAAAAAATCATTTCATTAGTCGGTAAGTGTTTCTCTGGCATTTTTTCTACTTTTATTGTAAAATATGGTGGGTTGAATTGATTAATTAAAATTGTTTTTCTCTTTTATAGACAGTATATTTATTATCATTAATATTAATTTCACGAAGAACCTTACAACGAGGTGGCCCTTACTCTTAGTGAGACTGATAAATATGATATTAAGGTATTTTTGGTCTCATTAGGAGGAAGGGATGCCTATAAAAGCAACGTACAGCTTCGAGAATGGTTTAAGTTATAAATGGAAGCTTGGCAAAATGGAACACAGCTTTAAAGTTTGTCAAGAAGAAGTTGTAGTCAAGGCTCCTAATGGTTCCCTTCGTTTAAACAGGTACCCATGAAAAGAACACTAGGAGCCAGATATGAAGGTAGTCTTCCAAAATTTTAATTGGATTTTAGATACTTTTTATAAACTTTTACTTTTTAAATTTTTCTATTGATTATCATTTCACTTTTATTTTATTTTAATGTGTTTACGGCGGTGATTGCTACTCTGCATACTGGTATTTAACGTGACTTGTGTACACACAAAAAAATCATTTCATTAGTCGGTAAGTGTTTCTCAGGCATTTTCTCTACTTTTATTGTAAAATATGGTGGGTTGAATTGATTAATTAAAATTGTTTTTCTCTTTTATAGGCAGTATATATTAATTATCATTAATAATTATTTCAGGAAGAACCTTACAATGAGGTGGCCCTTACTCTTAGTGAGACTGATAAATATGATATTAAGGTATTTTCGCTCTCATTAGGAGAAAGGGATGCCTATAAAAGCAACGTACAGCTTCGAGAATGGTTTAAGTTATAAATGGTAGCTTGGCAAAATGGAACACAGCTTTAAAAGCTTGTCAAGAATAAGTTGTCGTAGTCACGGCTCCTAATGGTTCCCTTCGTTTAAACAGGTGCCCATGAAAAGAACACTAGGAGCCAGATATAAAGGTAGTCTTCCAAAATTTTAATTGGATTTTAGACATTTTTTTATAAACTTTTACATTTTTAATTTTTCTATTGATTATCATTACACTTTTATTTTATTTTAATGTGTTTACGGCGGTGATTGCTACATTGCATACTGGTATTTAACTTGACTTGTGTACAACAGAAAAGTTTTCATAAGTCGGTAAATGTTTCTCAGGCAGTTCCTCTACTTTTATTGTAAAATATGGTGGATTGAATTGAGTAATTAAAATTGTTCTTCTTTTTTATAGGCAGGATATTTATTATCATTAATATTCATTTCACGAAGAACCTTACAATGAGGTGGCCCTTACTCTTAGTGAGACTGATAAATATGATATTAAGGTATTTTTGGTCTCATTAGGAGGAAGGGATGCCTATAAAAGCAACGTACAGCTTCGAGAATGGTTTAAGTTATAAATGGTAGCTTGGCAAAATGGAACACAGCTTTAAAGTGTGTCAAGAAAAAGTTGTAGTCATGGCTCCTAATGGTTCCCTTCGTTTAAACAGGTACCCATGAAAAGAACACTAGGAGCCAGATATGAAGGTAGTCTTCCAAAATTTTAATTGGATTTTAGATATTTTTCATAAACTTTTACTTTTTTAATTTTGCTATGAATTATCATTTTACTTTTATTTCATTTTAATGTGTTTACGGTGGTGATTGCTACTCTGCATACTGGTATTTAACTTGACTTGTGTGCACGCAAAAAAATCATTTCATTAGTCGATAAATGTTTCTCAGGCATTTCCTTTACTTTTATTGTAAAATATGGTGGGTTGAATTGAGTAATTAAAATTGTTCTTCTTTTTTATAGGCAGGATATTTATTATCATTAATATTCATTTCACGAAGAACCTTACAATGAGGTGGCCCTTACTCTTAGTGAGACTGATAAATATGATATTAAGGTATTTTTGGTCTCATTAGGAGGAAGGGATGCCTATAAAAGCAACGTACAGCTTCGAGAATGGTTTAAGTTATAAATGGAAGCTTGGCAAAATGGAACACAGCTTTAAAGTTTGTCAAGAAGAAGTTGTAGTCAAGGCTCCTAATGGTTCCCTTCGTTTAAACAGGTACCCATGAAAAGAACACTAGGAGCCAGATATGAAGGTAGTCTTCCAAAATTTTAATTGGATTTTAGATACTTTTTATAAACTTTTACTTTTTAAATTTTTCTATTGATTATCATTTCACTTTTATTTTATTTTAATGTGTTTACGGCGGTGATTGCTACTCTGCATACTGGTATTTAACGTGACTTGTGTACACACAAAAAAATCATTTCATTAGTCGGTAAGTGTTTCTCAGGCATTTTCTCTACTTTTATTGTAAAATATGGTGGGTTGAATTGATTAATTAAAATTGTTTTTCTCTTTTATAGGCAGTATATATTAATTATCATTAATATTTATTTCAGGAAGAACCTTACAATGAGGTGGCCCTTACTCTTAGTGAGACTGATAAATATAATATTAAGGTATTTTCGCTCTCATTAGGAGGAAGGGATGCCTATAAAAGCAACGTGCAGCTTCGAGAATGATTTAAGTTATAAATGGTAGCTTGGCAAAATGGAACACAGCTTTAAAAGCTTGTCAAGAATAAGTTGTCGTAGTCACGGCTCGTAATGGTTCCCTTCGTTTAAACAGGTGCCCATGAAAAGTACACTAGGAGCCAGATATAAAGGTAGTCTTCCAAAATTTTAATTGGATTTTAGACATTTTTTTATAAACTTTTACATTTTTAATTTTTCTATTGATTATCATTACACTTTTATTTTATTTTAATGTGTTTACGGCGGTGATTGCTACATTGCATACTGGTATTTAACTTGACTTGTGTACAACAGAAAACTTTTCATAAGTCGGTAAATGTTTCTCAGGCAGTTCCTCTACTTTTATTGTAAAATATGGTGGATTGAATTGAGTAATTAAAATTGTTCTTCTTTTTTATAGGCAGGATTTTTATTATCATTAATATTCATTTCACGAAGAACCTTACAATGAGGTGGCCCTTACTCTTAGTGAGACTGATAAATATGATATTAAGGTATTTTTGGTCTCATTAGGAGGAAGGGATGCCTATAAAAGCAACGTACAGCTTCGAGAATGGTTTAAGTTATAAATGGTAGCTTGGCAAAATGGAACACAGCTTTAAAGTGTGTCAAGAAAAAGTTGTAGTCATGGCTCCTAATGGTTCCCTTCGTTTAAACAGGTGCCCATGAAAAGAAAACTAGGAGCCAGATATAAAGGTAGTCTTCCAAAATTTTAATTGGATTTTAGATATTTTTCATAAACTTTTACTTTTTTAATTTTGCTATGAATTATCATTTTACTTTTATTTCATTTTAATGTGTTTACGGTGGTGATTGCTACTCTGCATACTGGTATTTAACTTGACTTGTGTGCACGCAAAAAAATCATTTCATTAGTCGATAAATGTTTCTCAGGCATTTCCTTTACTTTTATTGTAAAATATGGTGGGTTGAATTGAGTAATTAAAATTGTTCTTCTTTTTTATAGGCAGGATATTTATTATCATTAATATTCATTTCACGAAGAACCTTACAATGAGGTGGCCCTTACTCTTAGTGAGACTGATAAATATGATATTAAGGTATTTTTGGTCTTATTAGGAGGAAGGGATGCCTATAAAAGCAACGTACAGCTTCGAGAATGGTTTAAGTTATAAATGGAAGCTTGGCAAAATGGAACACAGCTTTAAAGTTTGTCAAGAAGAAGTTGTAGTCAAGGCTCCTAATGGTTCCCTTCGTTTAAACAGGTACCCATGAAAAGAACACTAGGAGCCAGATATGAAGGTAGTCTTCCAAAATTTTAATTGGATTTTAGATACTTTTTATAAACTTTTACTTTTTAAATTTTTCTATTGATTATCATTTCACTTTTATTTTATTTTAATGTGTTTACGGCGGTGATTGCTACTCTGCATACTGGTATTTAACGTGACTTGTGTACACACAAAAAAATCATTTCATTAGTCGGTAAGTGTTTCTCAGGCATTTTCTCTACTTTTATTGTAAAATATGGTGGGTTGAATTGATTAATTAAAATTGTTTTTCTCTTTTATAGGCAGTATATATTAATTATCATTAATATTTATTTCAGGAAGAACCTTACAATGAGGTGGCCCTTACTCTTAGTGAGACTGATAAATATAATATTAAGGTATTTTCGCTCTCATTAGGAGGAAGGGATGCCTATAAAAGCAACGTGCAGCTTCGAGAATGATTTAAGTTATAAATGGTAGCTTGGCAAAATGGAACACAGCTTTAAAAGCTTGTCAAGAATAAGTTGTCGTAGTCACGGCTCCTAATGGTTCCCTTCGTTTAAACAGGTGCCCATGAAAAGTACACTAGGAGCCAGATATAAAGGTAGTCTTCCAAAATTTTAATTGGATTTTAGACATTTTTTTATAAACTTTTACATTTTTAATTTTTCTATTGATTATCATTACACTTTTATTTTATTTTAATGTGTTTACGGCGGTGATTGCTACATTGCATACTGGTATTTAACTTGACTTGTGTACAACAGAAAACTTTTCATAAGTCGGTAAATGTTTCTCAGGCAGTTCCTCTACTTTTATTGTAAAATATGGTGGATTGAATTGAGTAATTAAAATTGTTCTTCTTTTTTATAGGCAGGATATTTATTATCATTAATATTCATTTCACGAAGAACCTTACAATGAGGTGGCCCTTACTCTTAGTGAGACTGATAAATATGATATTAAGGTATTTTTGGTCTCATTAGGAGGAAGGGATGCCTATAAAAGCAACGTACAGCTTCGAGAATGGTTTAAGTTATAAATGGTAGCTTGGCAAAATGGAACACAGCTTTAAAGTGTGTCAAGAAAAAGTTGTAGTCATGGCTCCTAATGGTTCCCTTCGTTTAAACAGGTGCCCATGAAAAGAACACTAGGAGCCAGATATAAAGGTAGTCTTCCAAAATTTTAATTGGATTTTAGATATTTTTCATAAACTTTTACTTTTTTAATTTTGCTATGCATTATCATTTTACTTTTATTTCATTTTAATGTGTTTACGGTGGTGATTGCTACTCTGCATACTGGTATTTAACTTGACTTGTGTGCACGCAAAAAAATCATTTCATTAGTCGATAAATGTTTCTCAGGCATTTCCTTTACTTTTATTGTAAAATATGGTGGGTTGAATTGAGTAATTAAAATTGTTCTTCTTTTTTATAGGCAGGATATTTATTATCATTAATATTCATTTCACGAAGAACCTTACAATGAGGTGGCCCTTACTCTTAGTGAGACTGATAAATATGATATTAAGGTATTTTTGGTCTCATTAGGAGGAAGGGATGCCTATAAAAGCAACGTACAGCTTCGAGAATGGTTTAAGTTATAAATGGAAGCTTGGCAAAATGGAACACAGCTTTAAAGTTTGTCAAGAAGAAGTTGTAGTCAAGGCTCCTAATGGTTCCCTTCGTTTAAACAGGTACCCATGAAAAGAACACTAGGAGCCAGATATGAAGGTAGTCTTCCAAAATTTTAATTTGATTTTAGATATTTTTTATAAACTTTTACTTTTTTAATTTTGCTATGGATTATCATTTTACTTTTATTTCATTTTAATGTGTTTACAGCGGTGATTGCTACTCTGCTTACTGGTATTTAACTTGACTTGTGTACAAAAGAAAACATTTCATAAGTCGGTAAATGTTTGTCAGGCAGTTCCTCTACTTTTATTGTAAAACATGGTGGGTTGAATTGAGTTATCCACATTGTTTTTCTCTTTTATAGACAGTATATTTATTATCATCAATATTAATTTCACGAAGAACTTTACAACGAGGTGGCCCTTACTCTTAGTGAGACTGATAAATATGATATTAAGGTATTTTTGGTCTCATTAGGAGGAAGGGATGCCTATAAAAGCAGCGTACAGCTTCGAGAATGGTTTAAGTTATAAATGGTAGCTTGGCAAAATGGAACACAGCTTTAAAGTTTGTCAAGAAGAAGTTGTAGTCAAGGCTCCTAATGGTTCCCTTCGTTTAAACAGGTACCCATGAAAAGAACACTAGGAGCCAGATATGAAGGTAGTCTTCCAAAATTTTAATTGGGTTTTAGATATTCTTTTATAAACTTTTACATTTTTAATTTTTCTATTGATTATCATTACACTTTTATTTTATTTTAATGTGTTTGCGGCTGTGATTGCTACTCTGCATACTGGTATTTAACGTGACTTGTGTACACACAAAAAAATCATTTCATTAGTCGGTAAGTGTTTCTCAGGCATTTTCTCTACTTTTATTGTAAAATATGGTGGGTTGAATTGATTAATTAAAATTGTTTTTCTCTTTTATAGGCAGTATATTTATTACCATTAATATTCATTTCACGAAGAACCTTACAATGAGGTGGCCCTTACTCTTAGTGAGACTGATAAATATAATATTAAGGTATTTTCGCTCTCATTAGGAGGAAGGGATGCCTATAAAAGCAACGTACAGCTTCGAGAATGGTTTAAGTTATAAATGGAAGCTTGGCAAAATGGAACACAGCTTTAAAGTTTGTCAAGAAGAAGTTGTAGTCAAGGCTCCTAATGGTTCCCTTCGTTTAAACAGGTACCCATGAAAAGAACACTAGGAGCCAGATATGAAGGTAGTCTTCCAAAATTTTATTTGGATTTTAGATATTTTTTATAAACTTTTACTTTTTTAATTTTGCTATGGATTATCATTTTACTTTTATTTCAATTTAATGTGTTTACAGCGGTGATTGCTACTCTGCTTACTGGTATTTAACTTGACTTGTGTACAAAAGAAAACATTTCATAAGTCGGTAAATGTTTGTCAGGCAGTTCCTCTACTTTTATTGTAAAATATGGTGGGTTGAATTGAGTTATCCAAATTGTTTTTCTCTTTTATGGACAGTATATTTATTATCATTAATATTAATTTCACGAAGAACCTTACAACGAGGTGGCCCTTACTCTTAGTGAGACTGATAAATATGATATTAAGGTATTTTTGGTCTCATTAGGAGGAAGGGATGCCTATAAAAGCAACGTACAGCTTCGAAAATGGTTTAAGTTATAAATGGTAGCTTGGCAAAATGGAACACAGCTTTAAAGTTTGTCAAGAAGAAGTTGTAGTCAAGGCTCCTAATGGTTCCCTTCGTTTAAACAGGTACCCATGAAAAGAACACTAGGAGCCAGATATGAAGGTAGACTTCCAAAATTTTAATTGGGTTTTAGATATTCTTTTATAAACTTTTACATTTTTAATTTTTCTATTGATTATCATTACACTTTTATTTTATTTTAATGTGTTTACGGCGGTGATTGCTACTCTGCATACTGGTATTTAACGTGACTTGTGTACACACAAAAAAATCATTTCATTAGTCGGTAAGTGTTTCTCTGGCATTTTTTCTACTTTCATTGTAAAATATGGTGGGTTGAATTGATTAATTAAAATTGTTTTTCTCTTTTATAGACAGTATATTTATTATCATTAATATTAATTTCACGAAGAACCTTACAACGAGGTGGCCCTTACTCTTAGTGAGACTGATAAATATGATATTAAGGTATTTTTGGTCTCATTAGGAGGAAGGGATGCCTATAAAAGCAACGTACAGCTTCGAGAATGGTTTAAGTTATAAATGGAAGCTTGGCAAAATGGAACACAGCTTTAAAGTTTGTCAAGAAGAAGTTGTAGTCAAGGCTCCTAATGGTTCCCTTCGTTTAAACAGGTACCCATGAAAAGAACACTAGGAGCCAGATATGAAGGTAGTCTTCCAAAATTTTAATTGGATTTTAGATACTTTTTATAAACTTTTACTTTTTAAATTTTTCTATTGATTATCATTTCACTTTTATTTTATTTTAATGTGTTTACGGCGGTGATTGCTACTCTGCATACTGGTATTTAACGTGACTTGTGTACACACAAAAAAATCATTTCATTAGTCGGTAAGTGTTTCTCAGGCATTTTCTCTACTTTTATTGTAAAATATGGTGGGTTGAATTGATTAATTAAAATTGTTTTTCTCTTTTATAGGCAGTATATATTAATTATCATTAATATTTATTTCATGAAGAACCTTACAATGAGGTGGCCCTTACTCTTAGTGAGACTGATAAATATGATATTAAGGTATTTTCGCTCTCATTAGGAGAAAGGGATGCCTATAAAAGCAACGTACAGCTTCGAGAATGGTTTAAGTTATAAATGGTAGCTTGGCAAAATGGAACACAGCTTTAAAAGCTTGTCAAGAATAAGTTGTCGTAGTCACGGCTCCTAATGGTTCCCTTCGTTTAAACAGGTGCCCATGAAAAGAACACTAGGAGCCAGATATAAAGGTAGTCTTCCAAAATTTTAATTGGATTTTAGACATTTTTTTATAAACTTTTACATTTTTAATTTTTCTATTGATTATCATTACACTTTTATTTTATTTTAATGTGTTTACGGCGGTGATTGCTACATTGCATACTGGTATTTAACTTGACTTGTGTACAACAGAAAACTTTTCATAAGTCGGTAAATGTTTCTCAGGCAGTTCCTCTACTTTTATTGTAAAATATGGTGGATTGAATTGAGTAATTAAAATTGTTCTTCTTTTTTATAGGCAGGATATTTATTATCATTAATATTCATTTCACGAAGAACCTTACAATGAGGTGGCCCTTACTCTTAGTGAGACTGATAAATATGATATTAAGGTATTTTTGGTCTCATTAGGAGGAAGGGATGCCTATAAAAGCAACGTACAGCTTCGAGAATGGTTTAAGTTATAAATGGTAGCTTGGCAAAATGGAACACAGCTTTAAAGTGTGTCAAGAAAAAGTTGTAGTCATGGCTCCTAATGGTTCCCTTCGTTTAAACAGGTACCCATGAAAAGAACACTAGGAGCCAGATATGAAGGTAGTCTTCCAAAATTTTAATTGGATTTTAGATATTTTTCATAAACTTTTACTTTTTTAATTTTGCTATGAATTATCATTTTACTTTTATTTCATTTTAATGTGTTTACGGTGGTGATTGCTACTCTGCATACTGGTATTTAACTTGACTTGTGTGCACGCAAAAAAATCATTTCATTAGTCGATAAATGTTTCTCAGGCATTTCCTTTACTTTTATTGTAAAATATGGTGGGTTGAATTGAGTAATTAAAATTGTTCTTCTTTTTTATAGGCAGGATATTTATTATCATTAATATTCATTTCACGAAGAACCTTACAATGAGGTGGCCCTTACTCTTAGTGAGACTGATAAATATGATATTAAGGTATTTTTGGTCTCATTAGGAGGAAGGGATGCCTATAAAAGCAACGTACAGCTTCGAGAATGGTTTAAGTTATAAATGGAAGCTTGGCAAAATGGAACACAGCTTTAAAGTTTGTCAAGAAGAAGTTGTAGTCAAGGCTCCTAATGGTTCCCTTCGTTTAAACAGGTACCCATGAAAAGAACACTAGGAGCCAGATATGAAGGTAGTCTTCCAAAATTTTAATTGGATTTTAGATACTTTTTATAAACTTTTACTTTTTAAATTTTTCTATTGATTATCATTTCACTTTTATTTTATTTTAATGTGTTTACGGCGGTGATTGCTACTCTGCATACTGGTATTTAACGTGACTTGTGTACACACAAAAAAATCATTTCATTAGTCGGTAAGTGTTTCTCAGGCATTTTCTCTACTTTTATTGTAAAATATGGTGGGTTGAATTGATTAATTAAAATTGTTTTTCTCTTTTATAGGCAGTATATATTAATTATCATTAATATTTATTTCAGGAAGAACCTTACAATGAGGTGGCCCTTACTCTTAGTGAGACTGATAAATATAATATTAAGGTATTTTCGCTCTCATTAGGAGGAAGGGATGCCTATAAAAGCAACGTGCAGCTTCGAGAATGATTTAAGTTATAAATGGTAGCTTGGCAAAATGGAACACAGCTTTAAAAGCTTGTCAAGAATAAGTTGTCGTAGTCACGGCTCCTAATGGTTCCCTTCGTTTAAACAGGTGCCCATGAAAAGTACACTAGGAGCCAGATATAAAGGTAGTCTTCCAAAATTTAAATTGGATTTTAGACATTTTTTTATAAACTTTTACATTTTTAATTTTTCTATTGATTATCATTACACTTTTATTTTATTTTAATGTGTTTACGGCGGTGATTGCTACATTGCATACTGGTATTTAACTTGACTTGTGTACAACAGAAAACTTTTCATAAGTCGGTAAATGTTTCTCAGGCAGTTCCTCTACTTTTATTGTAAAATATGGTGGATTGAATTGAGTAATTAAAATTGTTCTTCTTTTTTATAGGCAGGATATTTATTATCATTAATATTCATTTCACGAAGAACCTTACAATGAGGTGGCCCTTACTCTTAGTGAGACTGATAAATATGATATTAAGGTATTTTTGGTCTCATTAGGAGGAAGGGATGCCTATAAAAGCAACGTACAGCTTCGAGAATGGTTTAAGTTATAAATGGTAGCTTGGCAAAATGGAACACAGCTTTAAAGTGTGTCAAGAAAAAGTTGTAGTCATGGCTCCTAATGGTTCCCTTCGTTTAAACAGGTGCCCATGAAAAGAACACTAGGAGCCAGATATAAAGGTAGTCTTCCAAAATTTTATTTGGATTTTAGATATTTTTTATAAACTTTTACTTTTTTAATTTTGCTATGGATTATCATTTTACTTTTATTTCAATTTAATGTGTTTACAGCGGTGATTGCTACTCTGCTTACTGGTATTTAACTTGACTTGTGTACAAAAGAAAACATTTCATAAGTCGGTAAATGTTTGTCAGGCAGTTCCTCTACTTTTATTGTAAAATATGGTGGGTTGAATTGAGTTATCCAAATTGTTTTTCTCTTTTATGGACAGTATATTTATTATCATTAATATTAATTTCACGAAGAACCTTACAACGAGGTGGCCCTTACTCTTAGTGAGACTGATAAATATGATATTAAGGTATTTTTGGTCTCATTAGGAGGAAGGGATGCCTATAAAAGCAACGTACAGCTTCGAAAATGGTTTAAGTTATAAATGGTAGCTTGGCAAAATGAAACACAGCTTTAAAGTTGGTCAAGAAGAAGTTGTAGTCAAGGCTCCTAATGGTTCCCTTCGTTTAAACAGGTACCCATGAAAAGAACACTAGGAGCCAGATATGAAGGTAGACTTCCAAAATTTTAATTGGGTTTTAGATATTCTTTTATAAACTTTTACATTTTTAATTTTTCTATTGATTATCATTACACTTTTATTTTATTTTAATGTGTTTACGGCGGTGATTGCTACTCTGCATACTGGTATTTAACGTGACTTGTGTACACACAAAAAAATCATTTCATTAGTTGGTAAGTGTTTCTCTGGCATTTCTTCTACTTTTATTGTAAAATATGGTGGGTTGAATTGATTAATTAAAATTGTTTTTCACTTTTATAGACAGTATATTTATTATCGTTAATATTAATTTCACGAAGAACCTTACAACGAGGTGGCCCTTACTCTTAGTGAGACTGATAAATATGATATTAAGGTATTTTTGGTCTCATTAGGAGGAAGGGATGCCTATAAAAGCAACGTACAGCTTCGAGAATGGTTTAAGTTATAAATGGAAGCTTGGCAAAATGGAACACAGCTTTAAAGTTTGTCAAGAAGAAGTTGTAGTCAAGGCTCCTAATGGTTCCCTTCGTTTAAACAGGTACCCATGAAAAGAACACTAGGAGCCAGATATGAAGGTAGTCTTCCAAAATTTTAATTGGATTTTAGATACTTTTTATAAACTTTTACTTTTTAAATTTTTCTATTGATTATCATTTCACTTTTATTTTATTTTAATGTGTTTACGGCGGTGATTGCTACTCTGCATACTGGTATTTAACGTGACTTGTGTACACACAAAAAAATCATTTCATTAGTCGGTAAGTGTTTCTCTGGCATTTTTTCTACTTTTATTGTAAAATATGGTGGGTTGAATTGATTAATTAAAATTGTTTTTCTCTTTTATAGACAGTATATTTATTATCATTAATATTAATTTCACGAAGAACCTTACAACGAGGTGGCCCTTACTCTTAGTGAGACTGATAAATATGATATTAAGGTATTTTTGGTCTCATTAGGAGGAAGGGATGCCTATAAAAGCAACGTACAGCTTCGAGAATCGTTTAAGTTATAAATGGTAGCTTGGCAAAATGGAACACAGCTTTGAAGTTTGTCAAGAAGAAGTTGTAGTCAAGCCTCCTAATGGTTCCCTTCGTTTAAACAGGTACCCATGAAAAGAACACTAGGAGCCAGATATGAAGGTAGTCTTCCAAAATTTTAATTGGGTTTTAGATATTTTTTTATAAACTTTTACATTTTTAATTTTTCCATTGATTATCATTACACTTTTATTTTATTTTAATGTGTTTACGGCGGTGATTGCTACTCTGCATACTGGTATTTAACGTGACTTGTGTACACACAAAAAAATCATTTCATTAGTCGGTAAGTGTTTCTCAGGCATTTTCTCTACTTTTATTGTAAAATATGGTGGGTTGAATTGATTAATTAAAATTGTTTTTCTCTTTTATAGGCAGTATATTTATTACCATTAATATTCATTTCACGAAGAACCTTACAATGAGGTGGCCCTTACTCTTAGTGAGACTGATAAATATAATATTAAGGTATTTTCGCTCTCATTAGGAGGAAGGGATGCCTATAAAAGCAACGTACAGCTTCGAGAATGGTTTAAGTTATAAATGGAAGCTTGGCAAAATGGAACACAGCTTTAAAGTTTGTCAAGAAGAAGTTGTAGTCAAGGCTCCTAATGGTTCCCTTCGTTTAAACAGGTACCCATGAAAAGAACACTAGGAGCCAGGTATGAAGGTAGTCTTCCAAAATTTTAATTGGATTTTAGATATTTTTTATAAACTTTTATTTTTTTTAATTTTGCTATGGATTATCATTTTACTTTTATTTCAATTTAATGTGTTTACAGCGGTGATTGCTACTCTGCTTACTGGTATTTAACTTGACTTGTGTACAAAAGAAAACAGTTCATAAGTCGGTAAATGTTTGTCAGGCAGTTCCTCTACTTTTATTGTAAAATATGGTGGGTTGAATTGAGTTATCCAAATTGTTTTTCTCTTTTATGGACAGTATATTTATTATCATTAATATTAATTTCACGAAGAACCTTACAACGAGGTGGCCCTTACTCTTAGTGAGACTGATAAATATGATATTAAGGTATTTTTGGTCTCATTAGGAGGAAGGGATGCCTATAAAAGCAACGTACAGCTTCGAAAATGGTTTAAGTTATAAATGGTAGCTTGGCAAAATGCAACACAGCTTTAAAGTTTGTCAAGAAGCAGTTGTAGTCAAGGCTCCTAATGGTTCCCTTCGTTTAAACAGGTACCCATGAAAAGAACACTAGGAGCCAGATATGAAGGTAGACTTCCAAAATTTTAATTGGGTTTTAGATATTCTTTTATAAACTTTTACATTTTTAATTTTTCTATTGATTATCATTACACTTTTATTTTATTTTAATGTGTTTACGGCGGTGATTGCTACTCTGCATACTGGTATTTAACGTGACTTGTGTACACACAAAAAAATCATTTCATTAGTCGGTAAGTGTTTCTCTGGCATTTTTTCTACTTTTATTGTAAAATATGGTGGGTTGAATTGATTAATTAAAATTGTTTTTCTCTTTTATAGACAGTATATTTATTATCATTAATATTAATTTCACGAAGAACCTTACAACGAGGTGGCCCTTACTCTTAATGAGACTGATAAATATGATATTAAGGTATTTTTGGTCTCATTAGGAGGAAGGGATGCCTATAAAAGCAACGTACAGCTTCGAGAATGGTTTAAGTTATAAATGGAAGCTTGGCAAAATGGAACGCAGCTTTAAAGTTTGTCAAGAAGAAGTTGTAGTCAAGGCTCCTAATGGTTCCCTTCGTTTAAACAGGTACCCATGAAAAGAACACTAGGAGCCAGATATGAAGGTAGTCTTCCAAAATTTTATTTGGATTTTAGATATTTTTTATAAACTTTTACTTTTTTAATTTTGCTATGGATTATCATTTTACTTTTATTTCAATTTAATGTGTTTACAGCGGTGATTGCTACTCTGCTTACTGGTATTTAACTTGACTTGTGTACAAAAGAAAACATTTCATAAGTCGGTAAATGTTTGTCAGGCAGTTCCTCTACTTTTATTGTAAAATATGGTGGGTTGAATTGAGTTATCCAAATTGTTTTTCTCTTTTATGGACAGTATATTTATTATCATTAATATTAATTTCACGAAGAACCTTACAACGAGGTGGCCCTTACTCTTAGTGAGACTGATAAATATGATATTAAGGTATTTTTGGTCTCATTAGGAGGAAGGGATGCCTATAAAAGCAACGTACAGCTTCGAGAATCGTTTAAGTTATAAATGGTAGCTTGGCAAAATGGAACACAGCTTTGAAGTTTGTCAAGAAGAAGTTGTAGTCAAGCCTCCTAATGGTTCCCTTCGTTTAAACAGGTACCCATGAAAAGAACACTAGGAGCCAGATATGAAGGTAGTCTTCCAAAATTTTAATTGGGTTTTAGATATTTTTTTATAAACTTTTACATTTTTAATTTTTCCATTGATTATCATTACACTTTTATTTTATTTTAATGTGTTTACGGCGGTGATTGCTACTCTGCATACTGGTATTTAACGTGACTTGTGTACACACAAAAAAATCATTTCATTAGTCGGTAAGTGTTTCTCAGGCATTTTCTCTACTTTTATTGTAAAATATGGTGGGTTGAATTGATTAATTAAAATTGTTTTTCTCTTTTATAGGCAGTATATTTATTACCATTAATATTCATTTCACGAAGAACCTTACAATGAGGTGGCCCTTACTCTTAGTGAGACTGATAAATATAATATTAAGGTATTTTCGCTCTCATTAGGAGGAAGGGATGCCTATAAAAGCAACGTACAGCTTCGAGAATGGTTTAAGTTATAAATGGAAGCTTGGCAAAATGGAACACAGCTTTAAAGTTTGTCAAGAAGAAGTTGTAGTCAAGGCTCCTAATGGTTCCCTTCGTTTAAACAGGTACCCATGAAAAGAACACTAGGAGCCAGGTATGAAGGTAGTCTTCCAAAATTTTAATTGGATTTTAGATATTTTTATAAACTTTTACTTTTTTAATTTTGCTATGGATTATCATTTTACTTTTATTTCAATTTAATGTGTTTACAGCGGTGATTGCTACTCTGCTTACTGGTATTTAACTTGACTTGTGTACAAAAGAAAACATTTCATAAGTCGGTAAATGTTTGTCAGGCAGTTCCTCTACTTTTATTGTAAAATATGGTGGGTTGAATTGAGTTATCCAAATTGTTTTTCTCTTTTATGGACAGTATATTTATTATCATTAATATTAATTTCACGAAGAACCTTACAACGAGGTGGCCCTTACTCTTAGTGAGACTGATAAATATGATATTAAGGTATTTTTGGTCTCATTAGGAGGAAGGGATGCCTATAAAAGCAACGTACAGCTTCGAAAATGGTTTAAGTTATAAATGGTAGCTTGGCAAAATGGAACACCTCTTTAAAGTTTGTCAAGAAGAAGTTGTAGTCAAGGCTCCTAATGGTTCCCTTCGTTTAAACAGGTACCCATGAAAAGAACACTAGGAGCCAGATATGAAGGTAGACTTCCAAAATTTTAATTGGGTTTTAGATATTCTTTTATAAACTTTTACATTTTTAATTTTTCTATTGATTATCATTACACTTTTATTTTATTTTAATGTGTTTACGGCGGTGATTGCTACTCTGCATACTGGTATTTAACGTGACTTGTGTACACACAAAAAAATCATTTCATTAGTCGGTAAGTGTTTCTCTGGCATTTTTTCTACTTTTATTGTAAAATATGGTGGGTTGAATTGATTAATTAAAATTGTTTTTCTCTTTTATAGACAGTATATTTATTATCATTAATATTAATTTCACGAAGAACCTTACAACGAGGTGGCCCTTACTCTTAGTGAGACTGATAAATATGATATTAAGGTATTTTTGGTCTCATTAGGAGGAAGGGATGCCTATAAAAGCAACGTACAGCTTCGAGAATGGTTTAAGTTATAAATGGAAGCTTGGCAAAATGGAACACAGCTTTAAAGTTTGTCAAGAAGAAGTTGTAGTCAAGGCTCCTAATGGTTCCCTTCGTTTAAACAGGTACCCATGAAAAGAACACTAGGAGCCAGATATGAAGGTAGTCTTCCAAAATTTTAATTGGATTTTAGATACTTTTTATAAACTTTTACTTTTTAAATTTTTCTATTGATTATCATTTCACTTTTATTTTATTTTAATGTGTTTACGGCGGTGATTGCTACTCTGCATACTGGTATTTAACGTGACTTGTGTACACACAAAAAAATCATTTCATTAGTCGGTAAGTGTTTCTCAGGCATTTTCTCTACTTTTATTGTAAAATATGGTGGGTTGAATTGATTAATTAAAATTGTTTTTCTCTTTTATAGGCAGTATATATTAATTATCATTAATATTTATTTCAGGAAGAACCTTACAATGAGGTGGCCCTTACTCTTAGTGAGACTGATAAATATGATATTAAGGTATTTTCGCTCTCATTAGGAGAAAGGGATGCCTATAAAAGCAACGTACAGCTTCGAGAATGGTTTAAGTTATAAATGGTAGCTTGGCAAAATGGAACACAGCTTTAAAAGCTTGTCAAGAATAAGTTGTCGTAGTCACGGCTCCTAATGGTTCCCTTCGTTTAAACAGGTGCCCATGAAAAGAACACTAGGAGCCAGATATAAAGGTAGTCTTCCAAAATTTTAATTGGATTTTAGACATTTTTTTATAAACTTTTACATTTTTAATTTTTCTATTGATTATCATTACACTTTTATTTTATTTTAATGTGTTTACGGCGGTGATTGCTACATTGCATACTGGTATTTAACTTGACTTGTGTACAACAGAAAACTTTTCATAAGTCGGTAAATGTTTCTCAGGCAGTTCCTCTACTTTTATTGTAAAATATGGTGGATTGAATTGAGTAATTAAAATTGTTCTTCTTTTTTATAGGCAGGATATTTATTATCATTAATATTCATTTCACGAAGAACCTTACAATGAGGTGGCCCTTACTCTTAGTGAGACTGATAAATATGATATTAAGGTATTTTTGGTCTCATTAGGAGGAAGGGATGCCTATAAAAGCAACGTACAGCTTCGAGAATGGTTTAAGTTATAAATGGTAGCTTGGCAAAATGGAACACAGCTTTAAAGTGTGTCAAGAAAAAGTTGTAGTCATGGCTCCTAATGGTTCCCTTCGTTTAAACAGGTACCCATGAAAAGAACACTAGGAGCCAGATATGAAGGTAGTCTTCCAAAATTTTAATTGGATTTTAGATATATTTCATAAACTTTTACTTTTTTAATTTTGCTATGAATTATCATTTTACTTTTATTTCATTTTAATGTGTTTACGGTGGTGATTGCTACTCTGCATACTGGTATTTAACTTGACTTGTGTGCACGCAAAAAAATCATTTCATTAGTCGATAAATGTTTCTCAGGCATTTCCTTTACTTTTATTGTAAAATATGGTGGGTTGAATTGAGTAATTAAAATTGTTCTTCTTTTTTATAGGCAGGATATTTATTATCATTAATATTCATTTCACGAAGAACCTTACAATGAGGTGGCCCTTACTCTTAGTGAGACTGATAAATATGATATTAAGGTATTTTTGGTCTCATTAGGAGGAAGGGATGCCTATAAAAGCAACGTACAGCTTCGAGAATGGTTTAAGTTATAAATGGAAGCTTGGCAAAATGGAACACAGCTTTAAAGTTTGTCAAGAAGAAGTTGTAGTCAAGGCTCCTAATGGTTCCCTTCGTTTAAACAGGTACCCATGAAAAGAACACTAGGAGCCAGATATGAAGGTAGTCTTCCAAAATTTTAATTGGATTTTAGATACTTTTTATAAACTTTTACTTTTTAAATTTTTCTATTGATTATCATTTCACTTTTATTTTATTTTAATGTGTTTACGGCGGTGATTGCTACTCTGCATACTGGTATTTAACGTGACTTGTGTACACACAAAAAAATCATTTCATTAGTCGGTAAGTGTTTCTCAGGCATTTTCTCTACTTTTATTGTAAAATATGGTGGGTTGAATTGATTAATTAAAATTGTTTTTCTCTTTTATAGGCAGTATATATTAATTATCATTAATATTTATTTCAGGAAGAACCTTACAATGAGGTGGCCCTTACTCTTAGTGAGACTGATAAATATAATATTAAGGTATTTTCGCTCTCATTAGGAGGAAGGGATGCCTATAAAAGCAAAGTGCAGCTTCGAGAATGATTTAAGTTATAAATGGTAGCTTGGCAAAATGGAACACAGCTTTAAAAGCTTGTCAAGAATAAGTTGTCGTAGTCACGGCTCCTAATGGTTCCCTTCGTTTAAACAGGTGCCCATGAAAAGTACACTAGGAGCCAGATATAAAGGTAGTCTTCCAAAATTTTAATTGGATTTTAGACATTTTTTTATAAACTTTTACATTTTTAATTTTTCTATTGATTATCATTACACTTTTATTTTATTTTAATGTGTTTACGGCGGTGATTGCTACATTGCATACTGGTATTTAACTTGACTTGTGTACAACAGAAAACTTTTCATAAGTCGGTAAATGTTTCTCAGGCAGTTCCTCTACTTTTATTGTAAAATATGGTGGATTGAATTGAGTAATTAAAATTGTTCTTCTTTTTTATAGGCAGGATATTTATTATCATTAATATTCATTTCACGAAGAACCTTACAATGAGGTGGCCCTTACTCTTAGTGAGACTGATAAATATGATATTAAGGTATTTTTGGTCTCATTAGGAGGAAGGGATGCCTATAAAAGCAACGTACAGCTTCGAGAATGGTTTAAGTTATAAATGGTAGCTTGGCAAAATGGAACACAGCTTTAAAGTGTGTCAAGAAAAAGTTGTAGTCATGGCTCCTAATGGTTCCCTTCGTTTAAACAGGTGCCCATGAAAAGAAAACTAGGAGCCAGATATAAAGGTAGTCTTCCAAAATTTTAATTGGATTTTAGATATTTTTCATAAACTTTTACTTTTTTAATTTTGCTATGAATTATCATTTTACTTTTATTTCATTTTAATGTGTTTACGGTGGTGATTGCTACTCTGCATACTGGTATTTAACTTGACTTGTGTGCACGCAAAAAAATCATTTCATTAGTCGATAAATGTTTCTCAGGCATTTCCTTTACTTTTATTGTAAAATATGGTGGGTTGAATTGAGTAATTAAAATTGTTCTTCTTTTTTATAGGCAGGATATTTATTATCATTAATATTCATTTCACGAAGAACCTTACAATGAGGTGGCCCTTACTCTTAGTGAGACTGATAAATATGATATTAAGGTATTTTTGGTCTCATTAGGAGGAAGGGATGCCTATAAAAGCAACGTACAGCTTCGAGAATGGTTTAAGTTATAAATGGAAGCTTGGCAAAATGGAACACAGCTTTAAAGTTTGTCAAGAAGAAGTTGTAGTCAAGGCTCCTAATGGTTCCCTTCGTTTAAACAGGTACCCATGAAAAGAACACTAGGAGCCAGATATGAAGGTAGTCTTCCAAAATTTTAATTTGATTTTAGATATTTTTTATAAACTTTTACTTTTTTAATTTTGCTATGGATTATCATTTTACTTTTATTTCATTTTAAAGTGTTTACAGCGGTGATTGCTACTCTGCTTACTGGTATTTAACTTGACTTGTGTACAAAAGAAAACATTTCATAAGTCGGTAAATGTTTGTCAGGCAGTTCCTCTACTTTTATTGTAAAACATGGTGGGTTGAATTGAGTTATCCAAATTGTTTTTCTCTTTTATAGACAGTATATTTATTATCATCAATATTAATTTCACGAAGAACTTTACAACGAGGTGGCCCTTACTCTTAGTGAGACTGATAAATATGATATTAAGGTATTTTTGGTCTCATTAGGAGGAAGGGATGCCTATAAAAGCAGCGTACAGCTTCGAGAATGGTTTAAGTTATAAATGGTAGCTTGGCAAAATGGAACACAGCTTTAAAGTTTGTCAAGAAGAAGTTGTAGTCAAGGCTCCTAATGGTTCCCTTCGTTTAAACAGGTACCCATGAAAAGAACACTAGGAGCCAGATATGAAGGTAGTCTTCCAAAATTTTAATTGGGTTTTAGATATTCTTTTATAAACTTTTACATTTTTAATTTTTCTATTGATTATCATTACACTTTTATTTTATTTTAATGTGTTTGCGGCTGTGATTGCTACTCTGCATACTGGTATTTAACGTGACTTGTGTACACACAAAAAAATCATTTCATTAGTCGGTAAGTGTTTCTCAGGCATTTTCTCTACTTTTATTGTAAAATATGGTGGGTTGAATTGATTAATTAAAATTGTTTTTCTCTTTTATAGGCAGTATATTTATTACCATTAATATTCATTTCACGAAGAACCTTACAATGAGGTGGCCCTTACTCTTAGTGAGACTGATAAATATAATATTAAGGTATTTTCGCTCTCATTAGGAGGAAGGGATGCCTATAAAAGCAACGTACAGCTTCGAGAATGGTTTAAGTTATAAATGGAAGCTTGGCAAAATGGAACACAGCTTTAAAGTTTGTCAAGAAGAAGTTGTAGTCAAGGCTCCTAATGGTTCCCTTCGTTTAAACAGGTACCCATGAAAAGAACACTAGGAGCCAGATATGAAGGTAGTCTTCCAAAATTTTATTTGGATTTTAGATATTTTTTATAAACTTTTACTTTTTTAATTTTGCTATGGATTATCATTTTACTTTTATTTCAATTTAATGTGTTTACAGCGGTGATTGCTACTCTGCTTACTGGTATTTAACTTGACTTGTGTACAAAAGAAAACATTTCATAAGTCGGTAAATGTTTGTCAGGCAGTTCCTCTACTTTTATTGTAAAATATGGTGGGTTGAATTGAGTTATCCAAATTGTTTTTCTCTTTTATGGACAGTATATTTATTATCATTAATATTAATTTCACGAAGAACCTTACAACGAGGTGGCCCTTACTCTTAGTGAGACTGATAAATATGATATTAAGGTATTTTTGGTCTCATTAGGAGGAAGGGATGCCTATAAAAGCAACGTACAGCTTCGAAAATGGTTTAAGTTATAAATGGTAGCTTGGCAAAATGGAACACAGCTTTAAAGTTTGTCAAGAAGAAGTTGTAGTCAAGGCTCCTAATGGTTCCCTTCGTTTAAACAGGTACCCATGAAAAGAACACTAGGAGCCAGATATGAAGGTAGACTTCCAAAATTTTAATTGGGTTTTAGATATTCTTTTATAAACTTTTACATTTTTAATTTTTCTATTGATTATCATTACACTTTTATTTTATTTTAATGTGTTTACGGCGGTGATTGCTACTCTGCATACTGGTATTTAACGTGACTTGTGTACACACAAAAAAATCATTTCATTAGTCGGTAAGTGTTTCTCTGGCATTTTTTCTACTTTCATTGTAAAATATGGTGGGTTGAATTGATTAATTAAAATTGTTTTTCTCTTTTATAGACAGTATATTTATTATCATTAATATTAATTTCACGAAGAACCTTACAACGAGGTGGCCCTTACTCTTAGTGAGACTGATAAATATGATATTAAGGTATTTTTGGTCTCATTAGGAGGAAGGGATGCCTATAAAAGCAACGTACAGCTTCGAGAATGGTTTAAGTTATAAATGGAAGCTTGGCAAAATGGAACACAGCTTTAAAGTTTGTCAAGAAGAAGTTGTAGTCAAGGCTCCTAATGGTTCCCTTCGTTTAAACAGGTACCCATGAAAAGAACACTAGGAGCCAGATATGAAGGTAGTCTTCCAAAATTTTAATTGGATTTTAGATACTTTTTATAAACTTTTACTTTTTAAATTTTTCTATTGATTATCATTTCACTTTTATTTTATTTTAATGTGTTTACGGCGGTGATTGCTACTCTGCATACTGGTATTTAACGTGACTTGTGTACACACAAAAAAATCATTTCATTAGTCGGTAAGTGTTTCTCAGGCATTTTCTCTACTTTTATTGTAAAATATGGTGGGTTGAATTGATTAATTAAAATTGTTTTTCTCTTTTATAGGCAGTATATATTAATTATCATTAATATTTATTTCATGAAGAACCTTACAATGAGGTGGCCCTTACTCTTAGTGAGACTGATAAATATGATATTAAGGTATTTTCGCTCTCATTAGGAGAAAGGGATGCCTATAAAAGCAACGTACAGCTTCGAGAATGGTTTAAGTTATAAATGGTAGCTTGGCAAAATGGAACACAGCTTTAAAAGCTTGTCAAGAATAAGTTGTCGTAGTCACGGCTCCTAATGGTTCCCTTCGTTTAAACAGGTGCCCATGAAAAGAACACTAGGAGCCAGATATAAAGGTAGTCTTCCAAAATTTTAATTGGATTTTAGACATTTTTTTATAAACTTTTACATTTTTAATTTTTCTATTGATTATCATTACACTTTTATTTTATTTTAATGTGTTTACGGCGGTGATTGCTACATTGCATACTGGTATTTAACTTGACTTGTGTACAACAGAAAACTTTTCATAAGTCGGTAAATGTTTCTCAGGCAGTTCCTCTACTTTTATTGTAAAATATGGTGGATTGAATTGAGTAATTAAAATTGTTCTTCTTTTTTATAGGCAGGATATTTATTATCATTAATATTCATTTCACGAAGAACCTTACAATGAGGTGGCCCTTACTCTTAGTGAGACTGATAAATATGATATTAAGGTATTTTTGGTCTCATTAGGAGGAAGGGATGCCTATAAAAGCAACGTACAGCTTCGAGAATGGTTTAAGTTATAAATGGTAGCTTGGCAAAATGGAACACAGCTTTAAAGTGTGTCAAGAAAAAGTTGTAGTCATGGCTCCTAATGGTTCCCTTCGTTTAAACAGGTACCCATGAAAAGAACACTAGGAGCCAGATATGAAGGTAGTCTTCCAAAATTTTAATTGGATTTTAGATATTTTTCATAAACTTTTACTTTTTTAATTTTGCTATGAATTATCATTTTACTTTTATTTCATTTTAATGTGTTTACGGTGGTGATTGCTACTCTGCATACTGGTATTTAACTTGACTTGTGTGCACGCAAAAAAATCATTTCATTAGTCGATAAATGTTTCTCAGGCATTTCCTTTACTTTTATTGTAAAATATGGTGGGTTGAATTGAGTAATTAAAATTGTTCTTCTTTTTTATAGGCAGGATATTTATTATCATTAATATTCATTTCACGAAGAACCTTACAATGAGGTGGCCCTTACTCTTAGTGAGACTGATAAATATGATATTAAGGTATTTTTGGTCTCATTAGGAGGAAGGGATGCCTATAAAAGCAACGTACAGCTTCGAGAATGGTTTAAGTTATAAATGGAAGCTTGGCAAAATGGAACACAGCTTTAAAGTTTGTCAAGAAGAAGTTGTAGTCAAGGCTCCTAATGGTTCCCTTCGTTTAAACAGGTACCCATGAAAAGAACACTAGGAGCCAGATATGAAGGTAGTCTTCCAAAATTTTAATTGGATTTTAGATACTTTTTATAAACTTTTACTTTTTAAATTTTTCTATTGATTATCATTTCACTTTTATTTTATTTTAATGTGTTTACGGCGGTGATTGCTACTCTGCATACTGGTATTTAACGTGACTTGTGTACACACAAAAAAATCATTTCATTAGTCGGTAAGTGTTTCTCAGGCATTTTCTCTACTTTTATTGTAAAATATGGTGGGTTGAATTGATTAATTAAAATTGTTTTTCTCTTTTATAGGCAGTATATATTAATTATCATTAATATTTATTTCAGGAAGAACCTTACAATGAGGTGGCCCTTACTCTTAGTGAGACTGATAAATATAATATTAAGGTATTTTCGCTCTCATTAGGAGGAAGGGATGCCTATAAAAGCAACGTGCAGCTTCGAGAATGATTTAAGTTATAAATGGTAGCTTGGCAAAATGGAACACAGCTTTAAAAGCTTGTCAAGAATAAGTTGTCGTAGTCACGGCTCCTAATGGTTCCCTTCGTTTAAACAGGTGCCCATGAAAAGTACACTAGGAGCCAGATATAAAGGTAGTCTTCCAAAATTTAAATTGGATTTTAGACATTTTTTTATAAACTTTTACATTTTTAATTTTTCTATTGATTATCATTACACTTTTATTTTATTTTAATGTGTTTACGGCGGTGATTGCTACATTGCATACTGGTATTTAACTTGACTTGTGTACAACAGAAAACTTTTCATAAGTCGGTAAATGTTTCTCAGGCAGTTCCTCTACTTTTATTGTAAAATATGGTGGATTGAATTGAGTAATTAAAATTGTTCTTCTTTTTTATAGGCAGGATATTTATTATCATTAATATTCATTTCACGAAGAACCTTACAATGAGGTGGCCCTTACTCTTAGTGAGACTGATAAATATGATATTAAGGTATTTTTGGTCTCATTAGGAGGAAGGGATGCCTATAAAAGCAACGTACAGCTTCGAGAATGGTTTAAGTTATAAATGGTAGCTTGGCAAAATGGAACACAGCTTTAAAGTGTGTCAAGAAAAAGTTGTAGTCATGGCTCCTAATGGTTCCCTTCGTTTAAACAGGTGCCCATGAAAAGAACACTAGGAGCCAGATATAAAGGTAGTCTTCCAAAATTTTATTTGGATTTTAGATATTTTTTATAAACTTTTACTTTTTTAATTTTGCTATGGATTATCATTTTACTTTTATTTCAATTTAATGTGTTTACAGCGGTGATTGCTACTCTGCTTACTGGTATTTAACTTGACTTGTGTACAAAAGAAAACATTTCATAAGTCGGTAAATGTTTGTCAGGCAGTTCCTCTACTTTTATTGTAAAATATGGTGGGTTGAATTGAGTTATCCAAATTGTTTTTCTCTTTTATGGACAGTATATTTATTATCATTAATATTAATTTCACGAAGAACCTTACAACGAGGTGGCCCTTACTCTTAGTGAGACTGATAAATATGATATTAAGGTATTTTTGGTCTCATTAGGAGGAAGGGATGCCTATAAAAGCAACGTACAGCTTCGAAAATGGTTTAAGTTATAAATGGTAGCTTGGCAAAATGAAACACAGCTTTAAAGTTGGTCAAGAAGAAGTTGTAGTCAAGGCTCCTAATGGTTCCCTTCGTTTAAACAGGTACCCATGAAAAGAACACTAGGAGCCAGATATGAAGGTAGACTTCCAAAATTTTAATTGGGTTTTAGATATTCTTTTATAAACTTTTACATTTTTAATTTTTCTATTGATTATCATTACACTTTTATTTTATTTTAATGTGTTTACGGCGGTGATTGCTACTCTGCATACTGGTATTTAACGTGACTTGTGTACACACAAAAAAATCATTTCATTAGTTGGTAAGTGTTTCTCTGGCATTTCTTCTACTTTTATTGTAAAATATGGTGGGTTGAATTGATTAATTAAAATTGTTTTTCACTTTTATAGACAGTATATTTATTATCGTTAATATTAATTTCACGAAGAACCTTACAACGAGGTGGCCCTTACTCTTAGTGAGACTGATAAATATGATATTAAGGTATTTTTGGTCTCATTAGGAGGAAGGGATGCCTATAAAAGCAACGTACAGCTTCGAGAATGGTTTAAGTTATAAATGGAAGCTTGGCAAAATGGAACACAGCTTTAAAGTTTGTCAAGAAGAAGTTGTAGTCAAGGCTCCTAATGGTTCCCTTCGTTTAAACAGGTACCCATGAAAAGAACACTAGGAGCCAGATATGAAGGTAGTCTTCCAAAATTTTAATTGGATTTTAGATACTTTTTATAAACTTTTACTTTTTAAATTTTTCTATTGATTATCATTTCACTTTTATTTTATTTTAATGTGTTTACGGCGGTGATTGCTACTCTGCATACTGGTATTTAACGTGACTTGTGTACACACAAAAAAATCATTTCATTAGTCGGTAAGTGTTTCTCTGGCATTTTTTCTACTTTTATTGTAAAATATGGTGGGTTGAATTGATTAATTAAAATTGTTTTTCTCTTTTATAGACAGTATATTTATTATCATTAATATTAATTTCACGAAGAACCTTACAACGAGGTGGCCCTTACTCTTAGTGAGACTGATAAATATGATATTAAGGTATTTTTGGTCTCATTAGGAGGAAGGGATGCCTATAAAAGCAACGTACAGCTTCGAGAATCGTTTAAGTTATAAATGGTAGCTTGGCAAAATGGAACACAGCTTTGAAGTTTGTCAAGAAGAAGTTGTAGTCAAGCCTCCTAATGGTTCCCTTCGTTTAAACAGGTACCCATGAAAAGAACACTAGGAGCCAGATATGAAGGTAGTCTTCCAAAATTTTAATTGGGTTTTAGATATTTTTTTATAAACTTTTACATTTTTAATTTTTCCATTGATTATCATTACACTTTTATTTTATTTTAATGTGTTTACGGCGGTGATTGCTACTCTGCATACTGGTATTTAACGTGACTTGTGTACACACAAAAAAATCATTTCATTAGTCGGTAAGTGTTTCTCAGGCATTTTCTCTACTTTTATTGTAAAATATGGTGGGTTGAATTGATTAATTAAAATTGTTTTTCTCTTTTATAGGCAGTATATTTATTACCATTAATATTCATTTCACGAAGAACCTTACAATGAGGTGGCCCTTACTCTTAGTGAGACTGATAAATATAATATTAAGGTATTTTCGCTCTCATTAGGAGGAAGGGATGCCTATAAAAGCAACGTACAGCTTCGAGAATGGTTTAAGTTATAAATGGAAGCTTGGCAAAATGGAACACAGCTTTAAAGTTTGTCAAGAAGAAGTTGTAGTCAAGGCTCCTAATGGTTCCCTTCGTTTAAACAGGTACCCATGAAAAGAACACTAGGAGCCAGGTATGAAGGTAGTCTTCCAAAATTTTAATTGGATTTTAGATATTTTTTATAAACTTTTATTTTTTTAATTTTGCTATGGATTATCATTTTACTTTTATTTCAATTTAATGTGTTTACAGCGGTGATTGCTACTCTGCTTACTGGTATTTAACTTGACTTGTGTACAAAAGAAAACAGTTCATAAGTCGGTAAATGTTTGTCAGGCAGTTCCTCTACTTTTATTGTAAAATATGGTGGGTTGAATTGAGTTATCCAAATTGTTTTTCTCTTTTATGGACAGTATATTTATTATCATTAATATTAATTTCACGAAGAACCTTACAACGAGGTGGCCCTTACTCTTAGTGAGACTGATAAATATGATATTAAGGTATTTTTGGTCTCATTAGGAGGAAGGGATGCCTATAAAAGCAACGTACAGCTTCGAAAATGGTTTAAGTTATAAATGGTAGCTTGGCAAAATGCAACACAGCTTTAAAGTTTGTCAAGAAGCAGTTGTAGTCAAGGCTCCTAATGGTTCCCTTCGTTTAAACAGGTACCCATGAAAAGAACACTAGGAGCCAGATATGAAGGTAGACTTCCAAAATTTTAATTGGGTTTTAGATATTCTTTTATAAACTTTTACATTTTTAATTTTTCTATTGATTATCATTACACTTTTATTTTATTTTAATGTGTTTACGGCGGTGATTGCTACTCTGCATACTGGTATTTAACGTGACTTGTGTACACACAAAAAAATCATTTCATTAGTCGGTAAGTGTTTCTCTGGCATTTTTTCTACTTTTATTGTAAAATATGGTGGGTTGAATTGATTAATTAAAATTGTTTTTCTCTTTTATAGACAGTATATTTATTATCATTAATATTAATTTCACGAAGAACCTTACAACGAGGTGGCCCTTACTCTTAATGAGACTGATAAATATGATATTAAGGTATTTTTGGTCTCATTAGGAGGAAGGGATGCCTATAAAAGCAACGTACAGCTTCGAGAATGGTTTAAGTTATAAATGGAAGCTTGGCAAAATGGAACGCAGCTTTAAAGTTTGTCAAGAAGAAGTTGTAGTCAAGGCTCCTAATGGTTCCCTTCGTTTAAACAGGTACCCATGAAAAGAACACTTGGAGCCAGATATGAAGGTAGTCTTCCAAAATTTTATTTGGATTTTAGATATTTTTTATAAACTTTTACTTTTTTAATTTTGCTATGGATTATCATTTTACTTTTATTTCAATTTAATGTGTTTACAGCGGTGATTGCTACTCTGCTTACTGGTATTTAACTTGACTTGTGTACAAAAGAAAACATTTCATAAGTCGGTAAATGTTTGTCAGGCAGTTCCTCTACTTTTATTGTAAAATATGGTGGGTTGAATTGAGTTATCCAAATTGTTTTTCTCTTTTATGGACAGTATATTTATTATCATTAATATTAATTTCACGAAGAACCTTACAACGAGGTGGCCCTTACTCTTAGTGAGACTGATAAATATGATATTAAGGTATTTTTGGTCTCATTAGGAGGAAGGGATGCCTATAAAAGCAACGTACAGCTTCGAGAATCGTTTAAGTTATAAATGGTAGCTTGGCAAAATGGAATACAGCTTTGAAGTTTGTCAAGAAGAAGTTGTAGTCAAGCCTCCTAATGGTTCCCTTCGTTTAAACAGGTACCCATGAAAAGAACACTAGGAGCCAGATATGAAGGTAGTCTTCCAAAATTTTAATTGGGTTTTAGATATTTTTTTATAAACTTTTACATTTTTAATTTTTCCATTGATTATCATTACACTTTTATTTTATTTTAATGTGTTTACGGCGGTGATTGCTACTCTGCATACTGGTATTTAACGTGACTTGTGTACACACAAAAAAATCATTTCATTAGTCGGTAAGTGTTTCTCAGGCATTTTCTCTACTTTTATTGTAAAATATGGTGGGTTGAATTGATTAATTAAAATTGTTTTTCTCTTTTATAGGCAGTATATTTATTACCATTAATATTCATTTCACGAAGAACCTTACAATGAGGTGGCCCTTACTCTTAGTGAGACTGATAAATATAATATTAAGGTATTTTCGCTCTCATTAGGAGGAAGGGATGCCTATAAAAGCAACGTACAGCTTCGAGAATGGTTTAAGTTATAAATGGAAGCTTGGCAAAATGGAACACAGCTTTAAAGTTTGTCAAGAAGAAGTTGTAGTCAAGGCTCCTAATGGTTCCCTTCGTTTAAACAGGTACCCATGAAAAGAACACTAGGAGCCAGGTATGAAGGTAGTCTTCCAAAATTTTAATTGGATTTTAGATATTTTTATAAACTTTTACTTTTTTAATTTTGCTATGGATTATCATTTTACTTTTATTTCAATTTAATGTGTTTACAGCGGTGATTGCTACTCTGCTTACTGGTATTTAACTTGACTTGTGTACAAAAGAAAACATTTCATAAGTCGGTAAATGTTTGTCAGGCAGTTCCTCTACTTTTATTGTAAAATATGGTGGGTTGAATTGAGTTATCCAAATTGTTTTTCTCTTTTATGGACAGTATATTTATTATCATTAATATTAATTTCACGAAGAACCTTACAACGAGGTGGCCCTTACTCTTAGTGAGACTGATAAATATGATATTAAGGTATTTTTGGTCTCATTAGGAGGAAGGGATGCCTATAAAAGCAACGTACAGCTTCGAAAATGGTTTAAGTTATAAATGGTAGCTTGGCAAAATGGAACACAGCTTTAAAGTTTGTCAAGAAGAAGTTGTAGTCAAGGCTCCTAATGGTTCCCTTCGTTTAAACAGGTACCCATGAAAAGAACACTAGGAGCCAGATATGAAGGTAGACTTCCAAAATTTTAATTGGGTTTTAGATATTCTTTTATAAACTTTTACATTTTTAATTTTTCTATTGATTATCATTACACTTTTATTTTATTTTAATGTGTTTACGGCGGTGATTGCTACTCTGCATACTGGTATTTAACGTGACTTGTGTACACACAAAAAAATCATTTCATTAGTCGGTAAGTGTTTCTCTGGCATTTTTTCTACTTTTATTGTAAAATATGGTGGGTTGAATTGATTAATTAAAATTGTTTTTCTCTTTTATAGACAGTATATTTATTATCATTAATATTAATTTCACGAAGAACCTTACAACGAGGTGGCCCTTACTCTTAGTGAGACTGATAAATATGATATTAAGGTATTTTTGGTCTCATTAGGAGGAAGGGATGCCTATAAAAGCAACGTACAGCTTCGAGAATGGTTTAAGTTATAAATGGAAGCTTGGCAAAATGGAACACAGCTTTAAAGTTTGTCAAGAAGAAGTTGTAGTCAAGGCTCCTAATGGTTCCCTTCGTTTAAACAGGTACCCATGAAAAGAACACTAGGAGCCAGATATGAAGGTAGTCTTCCAAAATTTTAATTGGATTTTAGATACTTTTTATAAACTTTTACTTTTTAAATTTTTCTATTGATTATCATTTCACTTTTATTTTATTTTAATGTGTTTACGGCGGTGATTGCTACTCTGCATACTGGTATTTAACGTGACTTGTGTACACACAAAAAAATCATTTCATTAGTCGGTAAGTGTTTCTCAGGCATTTTCTCTACTTTTATTGTAAAATATGGTGGGTTGAATTGATTAATTAAAATTGTTTTTCTCTTTTATAGGCAGTATATATTAATTATCATTAATAATTATTTCAGGAAGAACCTTACAATGAGGTGGCCCTTACTCTTAGTGAGACTGATAAATATGATATTAAGGTATTTTCGCTCTCATTAGGAGAAAGGGATGCCTATAAAAGCAACGTACAGCTTCGAGAATGGTTTAAGTTATAAATGGTAGCTTGGCAAAATGGAACACAGCTTTAAAAGCTTGTCAAGAATAAGTTGTCGTAGTCACGGCTCCTAATGGTTCCCTTCGTTTAAACAGGTGCCCATGAAAAGAACACTAGGAGCCAGATATAAAGGTAGTCTTCCAAAATTTTAATTGGATTTTAGACATTTTTTTATAAACTTTTACATTTTTAATTTTTCTATTGATTATCATTACACTTTTATTTTATTTTAATGTGTTTACGGCGGTGATTGCTACATTGCATACTGGTATTTAACTTGACTTGTGTACAACAGAAAAGTTTTCATAAGTCGGTAAATGTTTCTCAGGCAGTTCCTCTACTTTTATTGTAAAATATGGTGGATTGAATTGAGTAATTAAAATTGTTCTTCTTTTTTATAGGCAGGATATTTATTATCATTAATATTCATTTCACGAAGAACCTTACAATGAGGTGGCCCTTACTCTTAGTGAGACTGATAAATATGATATTAAGGTATTTTTGGTCTCATTAGGAGGAAGGGATGCCTATAAAAGCAACGTACAGCTTCGAGAATGGTTTAAGTTATAAATGGTAGCTTGGCAAAATGGAACACAGCTTTAAAGTGTGTCAAGAAAAAGTTGTAGTCATGGCTCCTAATGGTTCCCTTCGTTTAAACAGGTACCCATGAAAAGAACACTAGGAGCCAGATATGAAGGTAGTCTTCCAAAATTTTAATTGGATTTTAGATATTTTTCATAAACTTTTACTTTTTTAATTTTGCTATGAATTATCATTTTACTTTTATTTCATTTTAATGTGTTTACGGTGGTGATTGCTACTCTGCATACTGGTATTTAACTTGACTTGTGTGCACGCAAAAAAATCATTTCATTAGTCGATAAATGTTTCTCAGGCATTTCCTTTACTTTTATTGTAAAATATGGTGGGTTGAATTGAGTAATTAAAATTGTTCTTCTTTTTTATAGGCAGGATATTTATTATCATTAATATTCATTTCACGAAGAACCTTACAATGAGGTGGCCCTTACTCTTAGTGAGACTGATAAATATGATATTAAGGTATTTTTGGTCTCATTAGGAGGAAGGGATGCCTATAAAAGCAACGTACAGCTTCGAGAATGGTTTAAGTTATAAATGGAAGCTTGGCAAAATGGAACACAGCTTTAAAGTTTGTCAAGAAGAAGTTGTAGTCAAGGCTCCTAATGGTTCCCTTCGTTTAAACAGGTACCCATGAAAAGAACACTAGGAGCCAGATATGAAGGTAGTCTTCCAAAATTTTAATTGGATTTTAGATACTTTTTATAAACTTTTACTTTTTAAATTTTTCTATTGATTATCATTTCACTTTTATTTTATTTTAATGTGTTTACGGCGGTGATTGCTACTCTGCATACTGGTATTTAACGTGACTTGTGTACACACAAAAAAATCATTTCATTAGTCGGTAAGTGTTTCTCAGGCATTTTCTCTACTTTTATTGTAAAATATGGTGGGTTGAATTGATTAATTAAAATTGTTTTTCTCTTTTATAGGCAGTATATATTAATTATCATTAATATTTATTTCAGGAAGAACCTTACAATGAGGTGGCCCTTACTCTTAGTGAGACTGATAAATATAATATTAAGGTATTTTCGCTCTCATTAGGAGGAAGGGATGCCTATAAAAGCAACGTGCAGCTTCGAGAATGATTTAAGTTATAAATGGTAGCTTGGCAAAATGGAACACAGCTTTAAAAGCTTGTCAAGAATAAGTTGTCGTAGTCACGGCTCCTAATGGTTCCCTTCGTTTAAACAGGTGCCCATGAAAAGTACACTAGGAGCCAGATATAAAGGTAGTCTTCCAAAATTTTAATTGGATTTTAGACATTTTTTTATAAACTTTTACATTTTTAATTTTTCTATTGATTATCATTACACTTTTATTTTATTTTAATGTGTTTACGGCGGTGATTGCTACATTGCATACTGGTATTTAACTTGACTTGTGTACAACAGAAAACTTTTCATAAGTCGGTAAATGTTTCTCAGGCAGTTCCTCTACTTTTATTGTAAAATATGGTGGATTGAATTGAGTAATTAAAATTGTTCTTCTTTTTTATAGGCAGGATATTTATTATCATTAATATTCATTTCACGAAGAACCTTACAATGAGGTGGCCCTTACTCTTAGTGAGACTGATAAATATGATATTAAGGTATTTTTGGTCTCATTAGGAGGAAGGGATGCCTATAAAAGCAACGTACAGCTTCGAGAATGGTTTAAGTTATAAATGGTAGCTTGGCAAAATGGAACACAGCTTTAAAGTGTGTCAAGAAAAAGTTGTAGTCATGGCTCCTAATGGTTCCCTTCGTTTAAACAGGTGCCCATGAAAAGAAAACTAGGAGCCAGATATAAAGGTAGTCTTCCAAAATTTTAATTGGATTTTAGATATTTTTCATAAACTTTTACTTTTTTAATTTTGCTATGAATTATCATTTTACTTTTATTTCATTTTAATGTGTTTACGGTGGTGATTGCTACTCTGCATACTGGTATTTAACTTGACTTGTGTGCACGCAAAAAAATCATTTCATTAGTCGATAAATGTTTCTCAGGCATTTCCTTTACTTTTATTGTAAAATATGGTGGGTTGAATTGAGTAATTAAAATTGTTCTTCTTTTTTATAGGCAGGATATTTATTATCATTAATATTCATTTCACGAAGAACCTTACAATGAGGTGGCCCTTACTCTTAGTGAGACTGATAAATATGATATTAAGGTATTTTTGGTCTCATTAGGAGGAAGGGATGCCTATAAAAGCAACGTACAGCTTCGAGAATGGTTTAAGTTATAAATGGAAGCTTGGCAAAATGGAACACAGCTTTAAAGTTTGTCAAGAAGAAGTTGTAGTCAAGGCTCCTAATGGTTCCCTTCGTTTAAACAGGTACCCATGAAAAGAACACTAGGAGCCAGATATGAAGGTAGTCTTCCAAAATTTTAATTGGATTTTAGATACTTTTTATAAACTTTTACTTTTTAAATTTTTCTATTGATTATCATTTCACTTTTATTTTATTTTAATGTGTTTACGGCGGTGATTGCTACTCTGCATACTGGTATTTAACGTGACTTGTGTACACACAAAAAAATCATTTCATTAGTCGGTAAGTGTTTCTCAGGCATTTTCTCTACTTTTATTGTAAAATATGGTGGGTTGAATTGATTAATTAAAATTGTTTTTCTCTTTTATAGGCAGTATATATTAATTATCATTAATATTTATTTCAGGAAGAACCTTACAATGAGGTGGCCCTTACTCTTAGTGAGACTGATAAATATAATATTAAGGTATTTTCGCTCTCATTAGGAGGAAGGGATGCCTATAAAAGCAACGTGCAGCTTCGAGAATGATTTAAGTTATAAATGGTAGCTTGGCAAAATGGAACACAGCTTTAAAAGCTTGTCAAGAATAAGTTGTCGTAGTCACGGCTCCTAATGGTTCCCTTCGTTTAAACAGGTGCCCATGAAAAGTACACTAGGAGCCAGATATAAAGGTAGTCTTCCAAAATTTTAATTGGATTTTAGACATTTTTTTATAAACTTTTACATTTTTAATTTTTCTATTGATTATCATTACACTTTTATTTTATTTTAATGTGTTTACGGCGGTGATTGCTACATTGCATACTGGTATTTAACTTGACTTGTGTACAACAGAAAACTTTTCATAAGTCGGTAAATGTTTCTCAGGCAGTTCCTCTACTTTTATTGTAAAATATGGTGGATTGAATTGAGTAATTAAAATTGTTCTTCTTTTTTATAGGCAGGATATTTATTATCATTAATATTCATTTCACGAAGAACCTTACAATGAGGTGGCCCTTACTCTTAGTGAGACTGATAAATATGATATTAAGGTATTTTTGGTCTCATTAGGAGGAAGGGATGCCTATAAAAGCAACGTACAGCTTTGAGAATGGTTTAAGTTATAAATGGTAGCTTGGCAAAATGGAACACAGCTTTAAAGTGTGTCAAGAAAAAGTTGTAGTCATGGCTCCTAATGGTTCCCTTCGTTTAAACAGGTGCCCATGAAAAGAACACTAGGAGCCAGATATAAAGGTAGTCTTCCAAAATTTTAATTGGATTTTAGATATTTTTCATAAACTTTTACTTTTTTAATTTTGCTATGCATTATCATTTTACTTTTATTTCATTTTAATGTGTTTACGGTGGTGATTGCTACTCTGCATACTGGTATTTAACTTGACTTGTGTGCACGCAAAAAAATCATTTCATTAGTCGATAAATGTTTCTCAGGCATTTCCTTTACTTTTATTGTAAAATATGGTGGGTTGAATTGAGTAATTAAAATTGTTCTTCTTTTTTATAGGCAGGATATTTATTATCATTAATATTCATTTCACGAAGAACCTTACAATGAGGTGGCCCTTACTCTTAGTGAGACTGATAAATATGATATTAAGGTATTTTTGGTCTCATTAGGAGGAAGGGATGCCTATAAAAGCAACGTACAGCTTCGAGAATGGTTTAAGTTATAAATGGAAGCTTGGCAAAATGGAACACAGCTTTAAAGTTTGTCAAGAAGAAGTTGTAGTCAAGGCTCCTAATGGTTCCCTTCGTTTAAACAGGTACCCATGAAAAGAACACTAGGAGCCAGATATGAAGGTAGTCTTCCAAAATTTTAATTTGATTTTAGATATTTTTTATAAACTTTTACTTTTTTAATTTTGCTATGGATTATCATTTTACTTTTATTTCATTTTAATGTGTTTACAGCGGTGATTGCTACTCTGCTTACTGGTATTTAACTTGACTTGTGTACAAAAGAAAACATTTCATAAGTCGGTAAATGTTTGTCAGGCAGTTCCTCTACTTTTATTGTAAAACATGGTGGGTTGAATTGAGTTATCCAAATTGTTTTTCTCTTTTATAGACAGTATATTTATTATCATCAATATTAATTTCACGAAGAACTTTACAACGAGGTGGCCCTTACTCTTAGTGAGACTGATAAATATGATATTAAGGTATTTTTGGTCTCATTAGGAGGAAGGGATGCCTATAAAAACAGCGTACAGCTTCGAGAATGGTTTAAGTTATAAATGGTAGCTTGGCAAAATGGAACACAGCTTTAAAGTTTGTCAAGAAGAAGTTGTAGTCAAGGCTCCTAATGGTTCCCTTCGTTTAAACAGGTACCCATGAAAAGAACACTAGGAGCCAGATATGAAGGTAGTCTTCCAAAATTTTAATTGGGTTTTAGATATTCTTTTATAAACTTTTACATTTTTAATTTTTCTATTGATTATCATTACACTTTTATTTTATTTTAATGTGTTTGCGGCTGTGATTGCTACTCTGCATACTGGTATTTAACGTGACTTGTGTACACACAAAAAAATCATTTCATTAGTCGGTAAGTGTTTCTCAGGCATTTTCTCTACTTTTATTGTAAAATATGGTGGGTTGAATTGATTAATTAAAATTGTTTTTCTCTTTTATAGGCAGTATATTTATTACCATTAATATTCATTTCACGAAGAACCTTACAATGAGGTGGCCCTTACTCTTAGTGAGACTGATAAATATAATATTAAGGTATTTTCGCTCTCATTAGGAGGAAGGGATGCCTATAAAAGCAACGTACAGCTTCGAGAATGGTTTAAGTTATAAATGGAAGCTTGGCAAAATGAAACACAGCTTTAAAGTTTGTCAAGAAGAAGTTGTAGTCAAGGCTCCTAATGGTTCCCTTCGTTTAAACAGGTACCCATGAAAAGAACACTAGGAGCCAGATATGAAGGTAGTCTTCCAAAATTTTATTTGGATTTTAGATATTTTTTATAAACTTTTACTTTTTTAATTTTGCTATGGATTATCATTTTACTTTTATTTCAATTTAATGTGTTTACAGCGGTGATTGCTACTCTGCTTACTGGTATTTAACTTGACTTGTGTACAAAAGAAAACATTTCATAAGTCGGTAAATGTTTGTCAGGCAGTTCCTCTACTTTTATTGTAAAATATGGTGGGTTGAATTGAGTTATCCAAATTGTTTTTCTCTTTTATGGACAGTATATTTATTATCATTAATATTAATTTCACGAAGAACCTTACAACGAGGTGGCCCTTACTCTTAGTGAGACTGATAAATATGATATTAAGGTATTTTTGGTCTCATTAGGAGGAAGGGATGCCTATAAAAGCAACGTACAGCTTCGAAAATGGTTTAAGTTATAAATGGTAGCTTGGCAAAATGGAACACAGCTTTAAAGTTGGTCAAGAAGAAGTTGTAGTCAAGGCTCCTAATGGTTCCCTTCGTTTAAACAGGTACCCATGAAAAGAACACTAGGAGCCAGATATGAAGGTAGACTTCCAAAATTTTAATTGGGTTTTAGATATTCTTTTATAAACTATTGATTATCATTACACTTTTATTTTATTTTAATGTGTTTACGGCGGTGATTGCTACTCTGCATACTGGTATTTAACGTGACTTGTGTACACACAAAAAAATCATTTCATTAGTCGGTAAGTGTTTCTCTGGCATTTCTTCTACTTTTATTGTAAAATATGGTGGGTTGAATTGATTAATTAAAATTGTTTTCTCTTTTATAGACAGTATATTTATTATCATTAATATTAATTTCACGAAGAACCTTACAACGAGGTGGCCCTTACTCTTAGTGAGACTGATAAATATGATATTAAGGTATTTTTGGTCTCATTAGGAGGAAGGGATGCCTATAAAAGCAACGTACAGCTTCGAGAATGGTTTAAGTTATAAATGGAAGCTTGGCAAAATGGAACACAGCTTTAAAGTTTGTCAAGAAGAAGTTGTAGTCAAGGCTCCTAATGGTTCCCTTCGTTTAAACAGGTACCCATGAAAAGAACACTAGGAGCCAGATATGAAGGTAGTCTTCCAAAATTTTAATTGGATTTTAGATACTTTTTATAAACTTTTACTTTTTAAATTTTTCTATTGATTATCATTTCACTTTTATTTTATTTTAATGTGTTTACGGCGGTGATTGCTACTCTGCATACTGGTATTTAACGTGACTTGTGTACACACAAAAAAATCATTTCATTAGTCGGTAAGTGTTTCTCTGGCATTTTTTCTACTTTTATTGTAAAATATGGTGGGTTGAATTGATTAATTAAAATTGTTTTTCTCTTTTATAGACAGTATATTTATTATCATTAATATTAATTTCACGAAGAACCTTACAACGAGGTGGCCCTTACTCTTAGTGAGACTGATTAATATGATATTAAGGTATTTTTGGTCTCATTAGGAGGAAGGGATGCCTATAAAAGCAACGTACAGCTTCGAGAATCGTTTAAGTTATAAATGGTAGCTTGGCAAAATGGAACACAGCTTTGAAGTTTGTCAAGAAGAAGTTGTAGTCAAGCCTCCTAATGGTTCCCTTCGTTTAAACAGGTACCCATGAAAAGAACACTAGGAGCCAGATATGAAGGTAGTCTTCCAAAATTTTAATTGGGTTTTAGATATTTTTTTATAAACTTTTACATTTTTAATTTTTCCATTGATTATCATTACACTTTTATTTTATTTTAATGTGTTTACGGCGGTGATTGCTACTCTGCATACTGGTATTTAACGTGACTTGTGTACACACAAAAAAATCATTTCATTAGTCGGTAAGTGTTTCTCAGGCATTTTCTCTACTTTTATTGTAAAATATGGTGGGTTGAATTGATTAATTAAAATTGTTTTTCTCTTTTATAGGCAGTATATTTATTACCATTAATATTCATTTCACGAAGAACCTTACAATGAGGTGGCCCTTACTCTTAGTGAGACTGATAAATATAATATTAAGGTATTTTCGCTCTCATTAGGAGGAAGGGATGCCTATAAAAGCAACGTACAGCTTCGAGAATGGTTTAAGTTATAAATGGAAGCTTGGCAAAATGGAACACAGCTTTAAAGTTTGTCAAGAAGAAGTTGTAGTCAAGGCTCCTAATGGTTTCCTTCGTTTAAACAGGTACCCATGAAAAGAACACTAGGAGCCAGGTATGAAGGTAGTCTTCCAAAATTTTAATTGGATTTTAGATATTTTTTATAAACTTTTATTTTTTTAATTTTGCTATGGATTATCATTTTACTTTTATTTCAATTTAATGTGTTTACAGCGGTGATTGCTACTCTGCTTACTGGTATTTAACTTGACTTGTGTACAAAAGAAAACAGTTCATAAGTCGGTAAATGTTTGTCAGGCAGTTCCTCTACTTTTATTGTAAAATATGGTGGGTTGAATTGAGTTATCCAAATTGTTTTTCTCTTTTATGGACAGTATATTTATTATCATTAATATTAATTTCACGAAGAACCTTACAACGAGGTGGCCCTTACTCTTAGTGAGACTGATAAATATGATATTAAGGTATTTTTGGTCTCATTAGGAGGAAGGGATGCCTATAAAAGCAACGTACAGCTTCGAAAATGGTTTAAGTTATAAATGGTAGCTTGGCAAAATGGAACACAGCTTTAAAGTTTGTCAAGAAGCAGTTGTAGTCAAGGCTCCTAATGGTTCCCTTCGTTTAAACAGGTACCCATGAAAAGAACACTAGGAGCCAGATATGAAGGTAGACTTCCAAAATTTTAATTGGGTTTTAGATATTCTTTTATAAACTTTTACATTTTTAATTTTTCTATTGATTATCATTACACTTTTATTTTATTTTAATGTGTTTACGGCGGTGATTGCTACTCTGCATACTGGTATTTAACGTGACTTGTGTACACACAAAAAAATCATTTCATTAGTCGGTAAGTGTTTCTCTGGCATTTTTTCTACTTTTATTGTAAAATATGGTGGGTTGAATTGATTAATTAAAATTGTTTTTCTCTTTTATAGACAGTATATTTATTATCATTAATATTAATTTCACGAAGAACCTTACAACGAGGTGGCCCTTACTCTTAATGAGACTGATAAATATGATATTAAGGTATTTTTGGTCTCATTAGGAGGAAGGGATGCCTATAAAAGCAACGTACAGCTTCGAGAATGGTTTAAGTTATAAATGGAAGCTTGGCAAAATGGAACACAGCTTTAAAGTTTGTCAAGAAGAAGTTGTAGTCAAGGCTCCTAATGGTTCCCTTCGTTTAAACAGGTACCCATGAAAAGAACACTAAGAGCCAGATATGAAGGTAGTCTTCCAAAATTTTAATTGGATTTTAGATACTTTTTATAAACTTTTACTTTTTAAATTTTTCTATTGATTATCATTTCACTTTTATTTTATTTTAATGTGTTTACGGCGGTGATTGCTACTCTGCATACTGGTATTTAACGTGACTTGTGTACACACAAAAAAATCATTTCATTAGTCGGTAAGTGTTTCTCAGGCAGTTCCTCTACTTTTATTGTAAAACATGGTGGGTTGAATTGAGTTATTCAAATTGTTTTTCTCTTTTATAGACAGTATATTTATTATCATCAATATTAATTTCACGAAGAACTTTACAACGAGGTGGCCCTTACTCTTAGTGAGACTGATAAATATGATATTAAGGTATTTTTGGTCTCATTAGGAGGAAGGGATGCCTATAAAAGCAACGTACAGCTTCGAGAATGGTTTAAGTTATAAATGGTAGCTTGGCAAAATGGAACACAGCTTTAAAGTTTGTCAAGAAGAAGTTGTAGTCAAGGCTCCTAATGGTTCCCTTCGTTTAAACAGGTACCCATGAAAAGAACACTAGGAGCCAGATATGAAGGTAGTCTTCCAAAATTTTAATTGGGTTTTAGATATTCTTTTATAAACTTTTACATTTTTAATTTTTCTATTGATTATCATTACACTTTTATTTTATTTTAATGTGTTTACGGCTGTGATTGCTACTCTGCATACTGGTATTTAACGTGACTTGTGTACACACAAAAAAATCATTTCATTAGTCGGTAAGTTTTTCTCAGGCATTTTCTCTGCTTTTATTGTAAAATATGGTGGGTTGAATTGATTAATTAAAATTGTTTTTCTCTTTTATAGGCAGTATATTTATTACCATTAATATTCATTTCACGAAGAACCTTACAATGAGGTGGCCCTTACTCTTAGTGAGACTGTTAAAATTAAAATTAAGGTATTTTCGCTCTCATTAGGAGGAAGGGATGCCTATAAAAGCAACGTACAGCTTCGAGAATGGTTTAAGTTATAAATGGAAGCTTGGCAAAATGGAACACAGCTTTAAAGTTTGTCAAGAAGAAGTTGTAGTCAAGGCTCCTAATGGTTCCCTTCGTTTAAACAGGTACCCATGAAAAGAACACTAGGAGCCAGATATGAAGGTAGTCTTCCAAAATTTTCTTTGGATTTTAGATATTTTTTATAAACTTTTACTTTTTTAATTTTGCTATGGATTATCATTTTACTTTTATTTCAATTTAATGTGTTTACAGCGGTGATTGCTACTCTGCTTACTAGTATTTAACTTGACTTGTGTACAAAAGAAAACATTTCATAAGTCGGTAAATGTTTGTCAGGCAGTTCCTCTACTTTTATTGTAAAATATGGTGGGTTGAATTGAGTTATCAAAATTGTTATTCTCGTTTATAGACAGTATTTTTTTATCCTTAATATTTATTTCAGGAAGAACCTTACAATGAGGTGGCCCTTACTCTTAGTGAGACTGATAAATATGATATTAAGGTATTTTTGGTCTTATTAGGAGGAAGGGATGCATATAAAAGCAACGTACAGCTTCGAGAATGGTTTAAGTTATAAATGGTAGCTTGGCAAAATGGAACACAGCTTTAAAGTTTGTCAAGAAAAAGTTGTAGTCATGGCTCCTAATGGTTCCCTTCGTTTAAACAGGTACCCATAAAAAGAACACTAGGAGCCAGATATAAAGGTAGTCTTTGAAAATTTTAATTGGATTTTAGATATTTTTTTATAAACTTTTACATTTTTAATTTTTCTATTGATTATCATTTCACTTTTATTTTATTTTAATGTGTTTACGGTGGTGATTGCTACTCTGCATACTGGTATTTAACTTGACTTGTGTACAAAAAGAACAAATCATTTCATTAGTCGGTAAATGTTTCTCAGGCATTTCCTTTACTTTTATTGTAAAATATGGTGGGTTGAATTGAGTAATTAAAATTGTTCTTCTCTTTTATAGGCAGTATATATTAATTATCATTAATATTTATTTCAGGAAGAACCTTACAATGAGGTGGCCCTTACTCTTAGTGAGACTGATAAATATGATATTAAGGTATTTTTGGTCTCATTAGGAGGAAGGGATGCCTATAAAAGCAACGTACAGCTTCGAGAATGGTTTAAGTTATAAATGGTAGCTTGGCAAAATGGAACACAGCTTTAAAGTTTGTCAAGAATAAGTTGTCGTAGTCACGGCTCCTAATGGTTCCCTTCGTTTAAACAGGTGCCCATGAAAAGAACACTAGGAGCCAGATGTAAAGGTAGTCTTCCAAATTTTTAATTGGATTTTAGACATTTTTTTATAAACTTTTACATTTTTAATTTTTCTATTGATTATCATTACACTTTTATTTTATTTTAATGTGTTTACGGCGGTGATTGCTACTCTGCATACTGGTATTTAACTTGACTTGTGTACATAAAAAAAATACATTTAAATAGTCGGTAAATCTTTCTCAGACATTTTCTCTACTTTTATTGTAAAATATGGTGGGTTGAATTGAGTAATTAAAATTGTTTTTCTCTTTTACAGGCAGTATATTTATTACCATTAATATTCATTTCACGAAGAACCTTACAATGAGGTGGCCCTTACTCTTAGTGAGACTGATAAATATAATATTAAGGTATTTTCGCTCTCATTAGGAGGAAGGGATGCCTATAAAAGCAACGTACAGCTTCGAGAATGGTTTAAATTATAAATGGAAGCCTGGCAAAATGGAACACAGCTTTAAAAGTTGTCAAGAATAAGTTGTCGTAGTCACGGCTCCTAATGGTTCCCTTCGTTTAAACAGGTGCCCATGAAAAGAACACTAGGAGCCAGATATAAAGGTAGTCTTCCAAAATGTTAATTGGATTTTAGACATTTTTTTATAAACTTTTACATTTTTAATTTTTCTATTGATTATCATTTCACTTTTATTTTATTTTAATGTGTTTACGGTGGTGATTGCTACTCTGCATACTGGTATTTAACTTGACTTGTGTGCACGCAAAAAAATCATTTCATTAGTCGGTAAATGTTTCTCAGGCATTTCCTTTACTTTTATTGTAAAATATGGTGGGTTGAATTGAGTAATTAAAATTGTTCTTCTCTTTTACAGGCAGTATATTTATTATCATTAATATTCATTTCACGAAGAACCTGACAACGAGGTGGCCCTTACTCTCAGTGAGACTGATAAATATGATATTAAGGTATTTTTGGTCTTATTAGGAGGAATGGATGCCTATAAAAACAACGTACAGCTTCGAGAATGGTTTAGGTTATAAATGGTAGCTTGGCAAAATGGATCACAGCTTTAAAGTTTGTCAAAAATAAGTTGTCGTAGTCACGGCTCCTAATGGTTCCCTTCGTTTAAACAGGTGCCCATGAAAAGAACACTAGGAGCGAGATATAAAGGTAGTCTTCCAAAATTTTAATTGGATTTTAGATATTTTTTATAAACTTTTACTTTTTTAATTTTGCTATGGATTATCATTTTACTTTTATTTCAATTTAATGTGTTTACAGCGGTGATTGCTACTCTGCTTACTAGTATTTAACTTGACTTGTGTACAAAAGAAAACATTTCATAAGTCGGTAAATGTTTGTCAGGCAGTTCCTCTACTTTTATTGTAAAATATGGTGGGTTGAATTGAGTTATCAAAATTGTTATTCTCGTTTATAGACAGTATTTTTTTATCCTTAATATTTATTTCAGGAAGAACCTTACAATGAGGTGGCCCTTACTCTTAGTGAGACTGATAAATATGATATTAAGGTATTTTTGGTCTCATTAGGAGGAAGGGATGCCTATAAAAGCAACGTACAGCTTCGAGAATGATTTAAGTTATAAATGGTAGCTTGGCAAAATGGAACACAGCTTTAAAAGCTTGTCAAGAATAAGTTGTCGTAGTCACAGCTCCTAATGGTTCCCTTCGTTTAAACAGGTGCCCATGAAAAGAACACTAGGCGCCAAATATAAAGGTAGTCTTCCAAAATTTTAATTGGATTTTAGATATTTTTTATAAACTCTTACTTTTTTAATTTTTCTAATGATTTTCATTTCACTTTTATTTTATTTTAATGTGTTTACGGCGGTGATTGCTACTTTGCATATCTGTATTTAACTTGACTTGTGTACAAAAGAAAACATTTCATAAGTCGGTAAATGTTTCTCAGGCATTTCCTCTACTTTTATTGTAAAATATGGTGGGTTGAATTGAGTAATTAAAATTGTTCTTCTCTTTTATAGGCAGTATATTTATTATCATTAATATTCATTTCACGAAGAACCTGACAACGAGGTGGCCCTTACTCTCAGTGAGACTGATAAATATGATATTAAGGTATTTTTAGTCTTATTAGGAGGAATGGATGCCTATAAAAGCAACGTACAGCTTCGAGAATGGTCTAAGTTATAAATGGTAACTTGGAAAAATGGACCACAGCTTTAAAATTTGTCAAGAATAAGTTGTCGTAGTCACGGCTCCTAATGGTTCCCTTCGTTTAAACAGGTGCCCATGAAAAGAACACTAGGAGCCAGATATAAAGGTAGTCTTCCAAAATGTTAATTGGATTTTAGACATTTTTTTATAAACTTTTACATTTTTAATTTTTCTATTGATTATCATTACACTTTTATTTTATTTTAATGTGTTTACGGCGGTGATTGCTACTTTGCAATTATTTCAGGAAGAACCTTACAACGAGGTGGCCCTTACTCTTAGTGAGACTGATAAATATGATATTAAGGTATTTTCGCTCTCATTAGGAGGAAGGGATGCCTATAAAAGCAACGTACAGCTTCGAGAATGATTTAAGTTATAAATGGTAGCTTGGCAAAATGGAACACAGCTTTAAAAGTTGTCAAAAATAAGTTGTCGTAGTCACGGCTCCTAATGGTTCCCTTCGCTTAAACAGGTGCCCATGAAAAGAACACTAGGAGCCAGATATAAAGGTAGTCTTCCAAATTTTTAATTGGATTTTAGACATTTTTTTATAAACTTTTACATTTTTAATTTTTCTATTGATTATCATTACACTTTTATTTTATTTTAATGTGTTTACGGCGGTGATTGCTACTTTGCATACTGGTATTTAACTTGACTTGTGTGCACGCAAAAAAATCATTTCATTAGTCGGTAAATGTTTCTCAGGCATTTCCTCTACTTTTATTGTAAAATATGGTGGGTTGAATTGAGTTATCAAAATTGTTATTTTCGTTTATAGACAGTATTTTTTTATCCTTAATATTTATTTCAGGAAGAACCTTACAATGAGGTGGCCCTTACTCTTAGTGAGACTGATAAATATGATATTAAGGTATTTTTGGTCTCATTAGGACAATGGTTTAAGTTATAAATGGTAGCTTGGCAAAATGGAACACATGAGTCGAAACAGAGCTGCTATAGTGTGTGTATCGATATATTTTGCACTGCAAATAAATTAAATTTTAACTGGTTAAAAAGTAGTTTAAATAGTGGAAATTTTGTAGTGAGGTTTAAAAATTTCTCACAACAGTGTCAAATTATAAATTTATATAAAATTAAGTTTGTACAAACAAAGAAACGCAATAGGATAGAAGGTAGGTAGGTCATGAAAGAAAAGGAGGGCGGGCCTGAAGGCTCGCCCGTTGAGATGGAAATACAGCCAGAAACGGTAAGTGATAACGTAAATGATAAGAACATTGTAGATACCACATATATTGACTTTGAAAATAAATACAAACACACAGATCAAGGTCCTTATTTTGTGCATGTTCAACATCTAAACAAAAACATTGGAAGACTTTTTCCGGTTCGTGTAGGTCATCACTTGTTTACACAAGAAAGATATAAAAAAGAGATAATAGATATTAAAGTAATAGGATACAATAAGGTTAAGGTTATTGTTAAAACATATAAAACCGCAAATGAACTTGTTAATAATGATATTTTAAGGAAGAATGGGCTAATTGCATTTATTCCAAAATATTATACCCAGAGAAAAGGCATTGTGCGTTTGATTGATACCTTTTTTGATGAGGATTATCTGTTAAAAGCAATTGATTCGCCTAAGACTGTAACGGAAGTTAAACGAATGTACAAAAGAATAATAGATGAGAACGGAGAATCAAAATTAGTCAAAAGACAAGTAATTATAGTTTCGTTTCTAGGCGATCAAATACCTAGAGAAATTCGCATAAACGGGGTGAATTTTGAGGTGGAACCATACATATATCCAGTCGTGCAGTGTATGCGGTGTTTAAGGTACGGGCACGTCGCAAAAATTTGTAAAAATTCCAATTCCTTTTGTAAAAAATGCGCCTCGATACACGAAAAAGACCAAATATGCACAAATGAACAATATTGCCTATACTGTAAAAACAGTGCACATAATACGGTTTCTCGCTTATGCCCGGTTTTTATGAAACAAAAGAGAATTAAGGAAATTATGGCATTTAAAAATCTCACCTATAAGGAAGCTGAAAATATAGAAAAAAACCCTACATATGCTAAAGTTACCACACAAAATAGGTTTTCTGCTCTTGCAGATATCAAAGAGTTTCCAAGCCTACCCTCAACCTCTACTTCACCGCCACTTACTAGAAATTTAAAGCCGATAACAAATACAAAAACGCCTACAAACGTATATAGTCAAGCTTATCAAGTGAAGAAACGTAAGGCTAGTCGATCTCCATCCCCTTCTTCATCCACAAATAAAACAGACTCTCAGCAGGTAATACCAAACCCATATAGAGACGAGTTTATCGACTATAAAAAAAGGATTTTAAATGAATTAACAGTTTATGTTGATCAATTTTTGCAAAATATAATTACAAATAAAAAAGCAGATATAATGAATATTAATATTAAAGAATCATTAGAAAAATTAGTCGCGGAGGTATTTCAAATGAAAAAATTAAATTTCAATGCAGACGAAATTGTGTGTATCAATGATAGTGATGGCGAGTCACAGGCAGAATAGATTAAACATAATTCAGTGGAATGCTCGATCAATTGTTCAAAACAAAGACAATTTATTACAATATGTATTACGTAATCGAGTAGATGTTTTCATGATAAGTGAAACTTGGTTAAAACCAAAACACGATAAATTTAATTTTAAAGGGTATAGGTTGGTGCGTAAGGACAGAATCGGAAGAAACGGCGGGGGCGTAGCCATTTTAATAAACAATAATTTAGATTTTCAGGAAATACTTATAGCAAGTTCATTAAACAGTGACTTAGATATTTGTGCTATATATCTTCCTATTGTTAACCTAACCATAGTTTCAGTGTATAAACCACCAGATATTGCTGTATCTACAAATGAGTGGACAGCAATTTTTCAACAGTGCCTTTCCAAAGGAAAAGGCAATATATTGTATGGCGGTGATTTCAATGCACATCATAGTCTGTGGGGATCTCCTAGAGATGATCACCATGGTACTTGTTTATACAATGCCCTGGATAATATGAATTATGTAATACTAAATACGGGTTTACCAACTAAACTTTGCAGACCGTTGGAATCGCCGTCTATGATTGATATTACTTTTGTAAATTCCCAGCTGACAAACATAGCTGCCTGGAATGTACTCAGTGATAGCATGGGCTCTGATCATTATCCAATTTTGATTGAACTGGGGCAACAGTTTATTTTAGAACATAAAATTCCTTACGCTAAGTGGAAGGATACCACGGCTGACTGGGATGCATTCCGGGTGGCTCTAGATGATAGATTGTTAGCGGTTTCTATAGGTGGGCATATAAGTAATTATGACCTTTTTATAAGTGCTATTAATTTTGCGGCGAGCCAAACAATTGAACAGACGAAGATCGTGGAGGCAAAAAATAAACAGCCAACTTGGTGGGATACAGAATGTCACAGTGCAAACCAGAAAAGAAAAAACGCGTTAGCTAGATACAAACAAACATCAAACTGGGAAAATTACCTTAGTTATAAAAACGCGGAAGCACAAGCTAAAAAGCTATATAAATCTAAAAGAAAACAGGCTTGGAAAAATTATGTAAATAGCTTAAGTGGGCAGACAAACATATCGGCGATATGGAAGCAGGTTAAAAAAATGAAATGTAATGGAACGTCGACAACTCGAAAGATACCAGAAAATGTAATCAAGGAATTTTTAGTTAAATTGGGTCCCCCAGGCGCCTCAAGTTTTCGACATACCTTTACTGCAGAAGAGGCAGCAAATTTCATGGATTTACCTTTCACAGTTAGCGAACTCAATGTTGTGTTAGAATCACTGAGACAAAATACATCACCAGGCATTGATAAAATCACATATTATATCATCAATAACTTGACAACAATGGCAAAACATATGTTGCTACAAATTTACAATGATTGGTGGATTAACGGAAATTATGCAGAGGACCTTAAAGAAACAATAATATGTTTACTTTTAAAATTTCAGAAAAATGAAAATTTGGCTACATCTTACAGGCCTATATCTCTTCTGAACTGCCTGCTAAAAGTCTTTGAGGATATGATTAAAAGACGGGTAGAATTTCATCTTGAAGCAAAACAACTTCTGCCTTATACACAGTATGGGTTCAGAAACGGCCTGGGTACAATGGATGCAATTGGCAAATTAGTGATGGATATACAGTTTGCTTTGTCAAAAAATTTGTATGTTGTATGTCTGTTTGTCGATGTCCAGGGAGCATATGACGCAGTCAACTACAATTTATTGTTTAGAGACTTGGTAGAGTGTGGTCTGTCTAAAAATGCTGCCACAAATATTGTTCAACTATACAACGAAAGAAAAGTATACGTTAGGGATAGCAACAACAAATTTCATGGCCCAATAACAGCAAGATGTGGGGTACCACAAGGCTCTAAGCTGAGTCCTCTCTTATTTAATGTATATACTAAAAACTTTCATATGCTGTGGGACAATAGTATAAAATCAATTCAATATGCTGACGACTTCTGTATTTATAGTGTGCAGCCTTCTTACTCACACTGTGTTACAAAACTGAGACATATTGCTTATAATTTGAGGCAATGGACAGAAGAGCGAGGATTTGAAATAAACGTGGAAAAAACGATGGCAATGTTCTTCACCCGACATCGAATAACTTTACCTAGCCACATAAGAACAAGTTTTTATACAATCAAGGTTGTTAATTCTTACAAATATCTAGGAATAATTATCGACAAAAAACTGTTGTGGACTGAACACATAAAATATGTAAAGTCTAGATGCGAGAATGGGCTAAACTTATTAAGAGCAACCATTGGTTATAAGTGGGGCGCAGATGTAGCTACATCGCTACTATTTTATAGAACTTACATTAGGTCGATTCTGGACTACGGGTGTATTGTTTACGGCTCAACTTCCAAAACTAACCTTAACGAAGTGGAAAGAGTACAACTTAAGGCCTTGAGGATATGCTTGGGAGCAATGATATCGACACCTTGTCCAGTTATATTTGCTGAAGCTAATGAACGTCCATTCCATCTTAGAATTGAACAATTAGCAAACCAGTATGTCCTGAAGTTGAGAGGTAAAGATGACAGCGAATTGCTTGTAATACATCATCTTTGGACAGAAACCTTATCTAATATATATTGGAGGATAAAAACCAATCCACCCATAACAGACGGTTATATGGCAACAAGGGAGTTCGAAAGATTGCTAACTGGTACGGCAAAAATTCCGACTGAAGAAAAATTTTGTCATCTTTACAACAAATTCAAAGTGTTAGTACCAACTTATACTGAAAACACCATACTGAATAAAGCTTTGTTGCTTCCTCTCATTGAAAAATATCCAGGATACACACACATCTATACGGATGGGTCTAAAAACTCTTCTGGTACAGGAGCAGCTGTTTACATACCACACCTAAACGTCAGGTTGCAATACAAACTCGATGATATCACATCAGTATATACCGCAGAATTTACCGCCATAGAAATGGCACTAAATTGGGTTAAGGACAGCAAATGCAACTCGCTTATATTTAGTGATTCATTATCAGTTTTGCTATTCCTAAAAAGATACAAGCCAAAAAATTTTAGAAATCGCGATGTAAGAAAATTTGTTTCCACATATAGAGAAATAATAGATAATAACGATGTAATATTCATATGGGTGAAAGGACATAGTCAGATATTAGGAAACGAGATTGCTGATAAACTAGCCAGAGAAGCTATAGTATCTGGAGAAATTCTCAACAAGGTAACCTTGTTTGATGTAAAAGCTCATCTCAGGCATTCTATTGGGAGAAAATGGGCAGAAGAATGGGATGCATATATAAAAACATCCAATAACCATTATGCACTACTAAACCCAAATCTAAAAAATAATATTAATAAATATGGAACAGAACCAAGAAAATTTACAACAACGGTGATAAGAGCCAAGTTTAATCATGGCAGATATCCTGCTCACCTCAATAGAATAGGAGTGCTAAACAGCCCGTTCTGCACATGTGACGGATCCACCATTGCTGATCTCAATCATATAATTTTTTCTTGCCCACTCAACAATATGGCCCGTAATAAATTGTTAGACGCGTTGAGAATAATGAACATTACAATGCCACTTAGTATAACTCACCTATTAGGCCTCGATAAAAAGAACGTGTAAATTTATTTAGTTAGTTTTTTTAGAGAAATTAATTTAAAATTGTAAATAATAGTATGTAAGTAGTTAAGTAGGAAACTAGGTATAAAAATAAACTGGTGGTTGTATTAAACAATAACATTAAATAGATAAGAATTTTGCAGAAATTATACATGTAATTAGATCTAGAGTCCTATTGTCTGTCCCAGTGTAACCTCAATCAGTTCCGTGGCCCAGTTAGTTTGTGTATGAGCCATGGCGGGTCCCTTGGCGAGCAAGTGTCCTTGTGTATCCCGAAGAAAAAAAAAAATAAAAAAAAAAAAAAATAAAAAAAAAAAAAATAAAAAAAAAAATAAAAAAAAAAATAAAAAAAAAAAAAAAAAAAATATATAATTATATATATATAAAAAAAATTAAAAAATAAAAAAAAAAAAAAAAAAAATTAAAAAAAAATAAATAAATAAATAAATAAAAAAAAAAATCTAAAGGAGTTTATATGTGTGTATATGTGCATGTGCGTATGTATTTGTGTTTGTATATTGATGTTATTAAGTACGTAAAACATACACTAATTATATAAGACAAAATATAAGCACCGTATCTAACTCATATGTTTAAACATATCAAATAAATTTTCTACTTGCCACTTGCCTATCCCGTATCATATATAAAACTTCAAATCCACACCGTGTAATTTATAAAAGTCTGTGGCTAGTGGAGGATCATTCCGTTGCCATCCTAGCATTTGAACACACACAAAATGGAACACAGCTTTAAAAGTTGTCAAGAATAAGTTGTCGTAGTCACGGCTCCTAATGGTTCCCTTCGTTTAAACAGGTGCCCATGAAAAGAACACTAGGAGCCAGATATAAAGGTAGTCTACCAAAATTTTAATTGGATTTTAGATATTTTTTATAAACTCTTAATTTTTTAATTTTTCTATTAATTTTCATTTCACTTTTATTTTATTTTAAAGGGTGTTTACGGTGGTGAATGCTACTCTGCATACTGGTATTTAACTTGACTTGTGTACAAAAGAAAACATTTCATAAGTCGGTAAATGTTTCTCAGGCATTTCCTCTATTTTTATTGTAAAATATGGTGGGTTGAATTGAGTAATTAAAATTGTTCTTCTCTTTTATAGGCAGTATATTTATTATCATTAATGTTCATTTCACGAAAAACCTTACAACGAGGTGGCCCTTACTCTTGGTGAGCCTGATACATATGATATTAAGGTATTTTTGGTCTTATTAGGAGGAAGGGATGCCTATAAAAGCAACGTACAGCTTCGAGAATGATTTAAGTTATAAATGGTAGCTTGGCAAAATGGAACACAGCTTTAAAAGTTTGTCAAGAATAAGTTGTCGTAGTCACAGCTCCTAATGGTTCCCTTCGTTTAAACTGGTGCCCATGAAAAGAACACTAGGAGCCAGATATAAAGGTAGTCTTCCAAAATTTTTATTGGATTTTAGATATTTTTTATAAACTTTTACTTTTTAAATGTTGCTATGGATTATTATTTTACTTTTATTTTATTTTAATGTGTTTACGGTGGTGATTGCTACTCTGCATACTGGTATTCAACTTGACTTGTGTGCACGCAAAAAAATCATTTCATTAGTCGGTAACTGTTTCTCAGGCATTTCCTTTACTTTTATTGTAAAATATGGTGGGTTGAATTGAGTAATTAAAATTGTTCTTCTTTTTTATAGGCAGGATATTTATTATCATTAATATTAATTTCACGAAGAACCTTACAACGAGGTGGCCCTTACTCTTAGTGAGACTGATAAATATGATATTGAGGTATTTTTGGTCTCATTAGGAGGAAGGGATGCCTATAAAAGCAACGTACAGCTTCGAGAATGGTTTAAGTTATAAATGGTAGCTGGGCAAAATGGAACACAGCTTTAAAGTTTGTCAAGAAAAAGTTGTAGTCATGGCTCCTAATGGTTCCCTTCGTTTAAACAGGTACCCATGAAAAGAACACTAGGAGCCAGATATAAAGGTAGTCTTTGAAAATTTTAATTGGATTTTAGATATTTTTTTATAAACTTTTACATTTTTAATTTTTCTATTTATTATCATTTCACTTTTATTTTATTTTAATGTGTTTACGGTGGTGATTGCTACTCTGCATACTGGTATTTAACTTGACTTGTGTGCACGCAAAAAAATCATTTCATTAGTCGGTAAATGTTTCTCATGCATTTCCTCTACTTTAATTGTAAAATATGGTGGGTTGAATTGAGTAGTTAAAATTGTTCTTCTCTTTTATAGGCAGTATATATTAATTATCATTAATATTTATTTCAGGAAGAACCTTACAACGAGGTGGCCCTTACTCTTAGTGAGACTGATAAATATGATATTAAGGTATTTTTGGTCTCATTAGGAGGAAGGGATGCCTATAAAAGCAACGTACAGCTTCGAGAATGGTTTAAGTTATAAATGGTAGCTTGGCAAAATGGAACACAGCTTTAAAGTTTGTCAAGAAAAAGTTGTAGTCATGGCTCCTAATGGTTCCCTTCGTTTAAACAGGTACCCATGAAAAGAAACCTAGGAGCCAGATATGAAGGTAGTCTTCCAAAATTTTAATTGGATTTTAGATATTTTTTATAAACTTTTACTTTTTTAATTTTGCTATGGATTATCATTTTACTTTTATTTCAATTTAATGTGTTTACAGCGGTGATTGCTACTCTGCTTACTGGTATTTAACTTGACTTGTGTACAAAAGAAAACATTTCATAAGTCGGTAAATGTTTGTCAGGCAGTTCCTCTACTTTTATTGTAAAATATGGTGGGTTGAATTGAGTTATCCAAATTGTTTTTCGCTTTTATGGACAGTATATTTATTATCATTAATATTAATTTCACGAAGAACCTTATAACGAGGTGGCCCTTACTCTTAGTGAGACTGATAAATATGATATTAAGGTATTTTTGGTCTCATTAGGAGGAAGGGATGCCTATAAAAGCAACGTACAGCTTCGAGAATGGTTTAAGTTATAAATGGTAGCTTGGCAAAATGGAACACAGCTTTGAAGTTTGTCAAGAAGAAGTTGTAGTCAAGCCTCCTAATGGTTCCCTTCGTTTAAACAGGTACCCATTAAAAGAACACTAGGAGCCAGATATGAAGGTAGTCTTCCAAAATTTTAATTGGGTTTTAGATATTTTTTTATAAACTTTTACATTTTTAATTTTTCCATTGATTATCATTACACTTTTATTTTATTTTAATGTGTTTACGGCGGTGATTGCTACTCTGCATACTGGTATTTAACGTGACTTGTGTACACACAAAAAAATCATTTCATTAGTCGGTAAGTGTTTCTCAGGCATTTTCTCTACTTTTATTGTAAAATATGGTGGGTTGAATTGATTAATTAAAATTGTTTTTCTCTTTTATAGACAGTATATTTATTACCATTAATATTCATTTCACGAAGAACCTTACAATGAGGTGGCCCTTACTCTTAGTGAGACTGATAAATATAATATTAAGGTATTTTTAGTCTTATTAGGAGGAAGGGATGCCTATAAAAGCAACGTACAGCTTCGAAAATGGTTTAAGTTATAAATGGTAGCTGGGCAAAATGGAACACAGCTTTAAAAGTTGTCAAGAAAAAGTTGTAGTCATGGCTCCTAATGGTTCCCTTCGTTTAAACAGGTACCCATGAAAAGAACACTAGGAGCCAGATATGAAGGTAGTCTTCCAAAATTTTAATTGGATTTTAGATATTTTTTATAAACCTTTACTTTTTTAATTTTTCTATTGATTACCATTTCACTTTTATTTTATTTTAATGCGTTTACGGTGGTGATTGCTACTCTGCATACTGGTATTTAACTTGACTTGTGTACAAAAAGAACAAATCATTTCATAAGTCGGTATATGTTTCTCATGCATTTCCTCTACTTTAATTGTAAAATATGGTGGGTTGAATTGAGTAGTTAAAATTGTTCTTCTTTTTATAGGCAGGATATTTATTATCATTAATATTCATTACACGAAGAACCTTACAATGAGGTGGCCCTTACTCTTAGTGAGACTGATAAATATGATATTAAGGTATTTTTAGTCTTATTAGGAGGAAGGGATGCCTATAAAAGCAACGTACAGCTTCGAGAATGGTTTAAGTTATAAATGGTAGCTTGGCAAGATGGAACACAGCTTTAAAGTTTGTCAAGAATAAGTTGTCGTAGTCACGGCTCCTAATGGTTCCCTTTGTTTAAACAGGTGCCCATGAAAAGAACACTAGGAGCCAGATATAAAGGTAGTCTTCCAAAATTTTATTTGGATTTTAGACATTTTTTTATAAACTTTTACATTTTTAATTTTTCTATTGATTATCATTACACTTTTATTTTATTTTAATGTGTTTACGGTGGTGATTGCTACTCTGCATACTGGTATTTAACTTGACTTGTGTGCACGCAAAAAAATCATTTCATTAGTCGGTAAATGTTTCTCAGGCATTTCGTCTACTTTTATTGTAAAATATGGTGGGTTGAATTGAGTAATTAAAATTGTTATTATCTTTTATAGGCAGTATATTTATTATCATTAATATTCATTTCACGAAGAACCTTACAACGAGGTGGCCCTTACTCTTAGTGAGACTGATAAATATGATATTAAGGTATTTTTGGTCTCATTAGGAGGAAGGGATGCCTATAAAAGCAACGTACAGCTTCGAGAATGGTTTAAGTTATAAATGGTAGCTTGGCAAAATGGAACACAGCTTTAAAGTTTGTCAAGAATAAGTTGTCGTAGTCACGGATCCTAATGGTTCCCTTCGTTTAAACAGGTGCCCATGAAAAGAACACTAGGAGCCAGATATAAAGTTTGTCAAGAAAAAGTTGTAGTCATGGCTCCAAATGGTTCCCTTCGTTTAAACAGGTACCCATGAAAAGAACACTAGGAGCCAGATATAAAGGTAGTCTTTGAAAATTTTAATTGGATTTTAGATATTTTTTTATAAACTTTTACATTTTTAATTTTTCTATTGATTATCATTTCACTTTTATTTTATTTTAATGCGTTTACGGTGGTGATTGCTACTCTGCATACTGGTATTTAACTTGACTTGTGTACAAAAAGAACAAATCACTTCATAAGTCGGTAAATGTTTCTCATGCATTTCCTCTACTTTAATTGTAAAATATGGTGGGTTGAATTGAGTAGTTAAAATTGTTCTTCTCTTTTATAGGCAGTATATATTAATTATCGTTAATATTTATTTCAGGAAGAACCTTACAATGAGGTGGCCCTTACTCTTAGTGAGACTGATAAATATGATATTAAGGTATTTTCGCTCTCATTAGGAGAAAGGGATGCCTATAAAAGCAACGTACAGCTTCAAAAATGGTTTAAGTTATAAATGGTAGCTTGGCAAGATGGAACACAGCTTTAAAGTTTATCAAGAATAAGTTGTCGTAGTCACGGCTCCTAATGGTTTCCTTCGTTTAAACAGGTGCCCATGAAAAGAACACTAGGAGCCAGATATAAAGGTAGTCTTCCAAAATTTTAATTGGATTTTAGACATTTTTTTATAAACTTTTACATTTTTAATTTTTCTATTGATTATCATTACACTTTTATTTTATTTTAATGTGTTTACGGCGGTGATTGCTACTTTGCATACTGGTATTTAACTTGACTTGTGTGCACGCAAAAAAATAATTTCATTAGTCGGTAAATGTTTCTCAGGCATTTCCTCTACTTTTATTGTAAAATATGGTGGGTTGATTTGAGTTATCAAAATTGTTATTTTCGTTTATAGACAGTATTTTTTTATCCTTAATATTTATTTCAGGAAGAACCTTACAATGAGGTGGCCCTTACTCTTAGTGAGACTGATAAATATGATATTAAGGTATTTTTGGTCTCATTAGGAGGAAGGGATGCCTATAAAAGCAACGTGCAGCTTCGAGAATGATTTAAGTTATAAATGGTAGCTTGGCAAAATGGAACACAGCTTTAAAAGCTTGTCAAGAATAAGTTGTCGTAGTCACAGCTCCTAATGGTTCCCTTCGTTTAAACAGGTGCCCATGAAAAGAACACTAGGAGCCAGATATAAAGGTAGTCTTCCAAAATTTTAATTGGATTTTAGATATTTTTTATAAACTTTTACTTTTTTAATTTTGCTATGGATTACCATTTTACTTTTATTTCATTTTAATGTGTTTACGGTGGTGATTGCTACTCTGCATACTGGTATTTAACTTGACTTGTGTGCACGCAAAAAAATTATTTCATTAGTCGGTAAATGTTTCTCAGGCATTTCCTTTACTTTTATTGTAAAATATGGTGGGTTGAATTGAGTAATTAAAATTGTTCTTCTTTGTTATAGGCAGGATATTTATTATCATTAATATTAATTTCACGAAGAACCTTACAACGAGGTGGCCCTTACTCTTAGTGAGACTGATAAATATGATATTAAGGTATTTTTGGTCTGATTAGGAGGAAGGGATGCCTATAAAAGCAACGTACAGCTTCGAGAATGGTTTAAGTTATAAATGGTAGCTGGGCAAAATGGAACACAGCTTTAAAGTTTGTCAAGAAAAAGTTGTAGTCATGGCTCCTAATGGTTCCCTTCGTTTAAACAGGTACCCATGAAAAGAACACTAGGAGCCAGATATAAAGGTAGTCTTTGAAAATTTTAATTGGATTTTAGATATTTTTTTATAAACTTTTACATTTTTAATTTTTCTATTGATTATCATTTCACTTTTATTTTATTTTAATGTGTTTACGGTGGTGATTGCTACTCTGCATACTGGTATTTAACTTGACTTGTGTACAAAAAAAACAAATCATTTCATAAGTCGGTATATGTTTCTCATGCATTTCCTCTACTTTTATTGTAAAATATGGTGGGTTGAATTGAGTTATCAAAGTTGTTATTTTCGTTTATAGACAGTATTTTTTTATCCTTAATATTTATTTCAGGAAGAACCTTACAATGAGGTGGCCCTTACTCTTAGTGAGACTGATAAATATGATATTAAGGTATTTTCGCTCTCATTAGGAGGAAGGGATGCCTATAAAAGCAACGTGCAGCTTCGAGAATGATTTAAGTTATAAATGGTAGCTTGGCAAAATGGAACACAGCTTTAAAAGCTTGTCAAGAATAAGTTGTCGTAGTCACGGCTCCTAATGGTTCCCTTCGTTTAAACAGGTGCCCATGAAAAGAACACTAGGAGCCAGATATAAAGGTAGTCTTCCAAAATTTTAATTGGATTTTAGACATTTTTTTATAAACTTTTACATTTTTAATTTTTCTATTGATTATCATTACACTTTTATTTTATTTTAATGTGTTTACGGCGGTGATTGCTACATTACATACTGGTATTTAAGTTGACTTGTGTACAACAGAAAACTTTTCATAAGTCGGTAAATGTTTCTCAGGCATTTCCTCTACTTTTATTGTAAAATATGGTGGGTTGAATTGAGTAATTAAAATTGTTCTTCTTTTTTATAGGCAGGATATTTATTATCATTAATATTCATTTCACGAAGAACCTTACAATGAGGTGGCCCTTACTCTTAGTGAGACTGATAAATATGATATTAAGGTATTTTTGGTCTCATTAGGAGGAAGGGATGCCTATAAAAGCAACGTACAGCTTCGAGAATGGTTTAAGTTATAAATGGTAGCTTGGCAAAATGGAACACAGCTTTAAAAGTTTGTCAAGAATAAGTTGTCGTAGTCACGGCTCCTAATGGTTCCCTTCGTTTAAACAGGTGCCCATGAAAAGAACACTAGGAGCCAGATATAAAGGTAGTCTTCCAAAATTTTAATTGGATTTTAGATATTTTTTATAAACTTTTACATATTTAATTTTTCTATTGATTATAATTTCACTTTTATTTTATTTTAATGTGTTTACGGTGGTGATTGCTACTCTGCATACTTGTATTTAACTTGACTTGTGTACAAAAGAAAACATTTCATAAGTCGGTAAATGTTTCTCAGGCATTTCCTCTACTTTTTTTGAAAAAATGGTGGGTTGAATTGAGTAATTAAAATTGTTCTTCTTTTTTATAGGCAGGATATTTATTATCATTTATATTCATTTCACGAAGAACCTTACAATGAGGTGGCCCTTACTCTTAGTGAGACTGATAAATATGATATTAAGGTATTTTTGGTCTCATTAGGAGGAAGGGATGCCTATAAAAGCAACGTACAGCTTCGAGAATGGTTTAAGTTATAAATGGTAGCTTGGCAAAATGGAACACAGCTTTAAAGTGTGTCAAGAAAAAGTTGTAATCATGGCTCCTAATGGTTCCCTTCGTTTAAACAGGTGCCCATGAAAAGAACACTAGGAGCCAGATATAAAGGTAGTCTTCCAAAATTTTAATTGGATTTTAGATATTTTTTATAAACTTTTACATATTTAATTTTTCTATTGATTATAATTTCACTTTTATTTTATTTTAATGTGTTTACGGTGGTGATTGCTACTCTGCATACTGGTATTTAACTTGACTTGTGTGCACGCAAAAAAATTATTTCATTAGTCGGTAAATGTTTCTCAGGCATTTCCTTTACTTTTATTGTAAAATATGGTGGGTTGAATTGAGTAATTAAAATTGTTCTTCTTTGTTATAGGCAGGATATTTATTATCATTAATATTAATTTCACGAAGAACCTTACAACGAGGTGGCCCTTACTCTTAGTGAGACTGATAAATATGATATTAAGGTATTTTTGGTCTGATTAGGAGGAAGGGATGCCTATAAAAGCAACGTACAGCTTCGAGAATGCTTTAAGTTATAAATGGTAGCTGGGCAAAATGGAACACAGCTTTAAAGTTTGTCAAGAAAAAGTTGTAGTCATGGCTCCTAATGGTTCCCTTCGTTTAAACAGGTACCCATGAAAAGAACACTAGGAGCCAGATATAAAGGTAGTCTTTGAAAATTTTAATTGGATTTTAGATATTTTTTTATAAACTTTTACATTTTTAATTTTTCTATTTATTATCATTTCACTTTTATTTTATTTTAATGTGTTTACGGTGGTGATTGCTACTCTGCATACTGGTATTTAACTTGACTTGTGTACAAAAAGAACAAATCATTTCATAAGTCGGTATATGTTTCTCATGCATTTCCTCTACTTTTATTGTAAAATATGGTGGGTTGAATTGAGTTATCAAAGTTGTTATTTTCGTTTATAGACAGTATTTTTTTATCCTTAATATTTATTTCAGGAAGAACCTTACAATGAGGTGGCCCTTACTCTTAGTGAGACTGATAAATATGATATTAAGGTATTTTCGCTCTCATTAGGAGGAAGGGATGCCTATAAAAGCAACGTGCAGCTTCGAGAATGATTTAAGTTATAAATGGTAGCTTGGCAAAATGGAACACAGCTTTAAAAGCTTGTCAAGAATAAGTTGTCGTAGTCACGGCTCCTAATGGTTCCCTTCGTTTAAACAGGTGCCCATGAAAAGAACACTAGGAGCCAGATATAAAGGTAGTCTTCCAAAATTTTAATTGGATTTTAGACATTTTTTTATAAACTTTTACATTTTTAATTTTTCTATTGATTATCATTACACTTTTATTTTATTTTAATGTGTTTACGGCGGTGATTGCTACATTACATACTGGTATTTAAGTTGACTTGTGTACAACAGAAAACTTTTCATAAGTCGGTAAATGTTTCTCAGGCATTTCCTCTACTTTTATTGTAAAATATGGTGGGTTGAATTGAGTAATTAAAATTGTTCTTCTTTTTTATAGGCAGGATATTTATTATCATTAATATTCATTTCACGAAGAACCTTACAATGAGGTGGCCCTTACTCTTAGTGAGACTGATAAATATGATATTAAGGTATTTTTGGTCTCATTAGGAGGAAGGGATGCCTATAAAAGCAACGTACAGCTTCGAGAATGGTTTAAGTTATAAATGGTAGCTTGGCAAAATGGAACACAGCTTTAAAAGTTTGTCAAGAATAAGTTGTCGTAGTCACGGCTCCTAATGGTTCCCTTCGTTTAAACACGTGCCCATGAAAAGAACACTAGGAGCCAGATATAAAGGTAGTCTTCCAAAATTTTAATTGGATTTTAGATATTTTTTATAAACTTTTACATATTTAATTTTTCTATTGATTATAATTTCACTTTTATTTTATTTTAATGTGTTTACGGTGGTGATTGCTACTCTGCATACTTGTATTTAACTTGACTTGTGTACAAAAGAAAACATTTCATAAGTCGGTAAATGTTTCTCAGGCATTTCCTCTACTTTTTTTGAAAAAATGGTGGGTTGAATTGAGTAATTAAAATTGTTCTTCTTTTTTATAGGCAGGATATTTATTATCATTTATATTCATTTCACGAAGAACCTTACAATGAGGTGGCCCTTACTCTTAGTGAGACTGATAAATATGATATTAAGGTATTTTTGGTCTCATTAGGAGGAAGGGATGCCTATAAAAGCAACGTACAGCTTCGAGAATGGTTTAAGTTATAAATGGTAGCTTGGCAAAATGGAACACAGCTTTAAAGTGTGTCAAGAAAAAGTTGTAATCATGGCTCCTAATGGTTCCCTTCGTTTAAACAGGTGCCCATGAAAAGAACACTAGGAGCCAGATATAAAGGTAGTCTTCCAAAATTTTAATTGGATTTTAGATATTTTTTATAAACTTTTACATATTTAATTTTTCTATTGATTATAATTTCACTTTTATTTTATTTTAATGTGTTTACGGTGGTGATTGCTACTCTGCATACTTGTATTTAACTTGACTTGTGTACAAAAGAAAACATTTCATAAGTCGGTAAATGTTTCTCAGGCATTTCCTCTACTTTTTTTGAAAAAATGGTGGGTTGAATTGAGTAATTAAAATTGTTCTTCTTTTTTATAGGCAGGATATTTATTATCATTAATATTCATTTCACGAAGAACCTTACAATGAGGTGGCCCTTACTCTTAGTGAGACTGATAAATATGATATTAAGGTATTTTTGGTCTCATTAGGAGGAAGGGATGCCTATAAAAGCAACGTACAGCTTCGAGAATGGTTTAAGTTATAAATGGAAGCTTGGCAAAATGGAATACAGCTTTAAAGTTTGTCAAGAAGAAGTTGTAGTCATGGCTCCTAATGGTTCCTTTCGTTTAAACAGGTACCCATGAAAAGAACACTAGGAGCCAGATATAAAGGTAGTCTTTGAAAATTTTAATTGGATTTTAGATATTTTTTTATAAACTTTTACATATTTAATTTTTCTATTGATTATCATTTCACTTTTATTTTATTTTAATGTGTTTACGGTGGTGATTGCTACTCTGCATACTGGTATTTAACTTGACTTGTGTACACATAACAAAAATCATTTCATTAGTCGGTAAGTGTTTCTCAGGCATTTCCTCTACTTTTATTGTAAAATATGGTGGGTTGAATTGAGTAATTAAAATTGTTCTTCTTTTTTATAGGCAGGATATTTATTATCATTAATATTCATTTCACGAAGAACCTTACAATGAGGTGGCCCTTACTCTTAGTGAGACTGATAAATATGATATTAAGGTATTTTTGGTCTCATTAGGAGGAAGGGATGCCTATAAAAGCAACGTACAGCTTCGAGAATGGTTTAAGTTATAAATGGTAGCTGGGCAAAATGGAACACAGCTTTAAAGTTTGTCAAGAAAAAGTTGTAGTCATGGCTCCTAATGGTTCCCTTCGTTTAAACAGGTACCCATGAAAAGAACACTAGGAGCCAGATATAAAGGTAGTCTTTGAAAATTTTAATTGGATTTTAGATATTTTTTTATAAACTTTTACATTTTTAATTTTTCTATTTATTATCATTTCACTTTTATTTTATTTTAATGTGTTTACGGTGGTGATTGCTACTCTGCATACTGGTATTTAACTTGACTTGTGTACAAAAAGAACAAATCATTTCATAAGTCGGTATATGTTTCTCATGCATTTCCTCTACTTTTATTGTAAAATATGGTGGGTTGAATTGAGTTATCAAAGTTGTTATTTTCGTTTATAGACAGTATTTTTTTATCCTTAATATTTATTTCAGGAAGAACCTTACAATGAGGTGGCCCTTACTCTTAGTGAGACTGATAAATATGATATTAAGGTATTTTCGCTCTCATTAGGAGGAAGGGATGCCTATAAAAGCAACGTGCAGCTTCGAGAATGATTTAAGTTATAAATGGTAGCTTGGCAAAATGGAACACAGCTTTAAAAGCTTGTCAAGAATAAGTTGTCGTAGTCACGGCTCCTAATGGTTCCCTTCGTTTAAACAGGTACCCATGAAAAGAACACTAGGAGCCAGATATGAAGGTAGTCTTCCAAAATTTTAATTGGATTTTAGATATTTTTTATAAACCTTTACTTTTTTAATTTTTCTATTGATTACCATTTCACTTTTATTTTATTTTAATGCGTTTACGGTGGTGATTGCTACTCTGCATACTGGTATTTAACTTGACTTGTGTACAAAAAGAACAAATCATTTCATAAGTCGGTATATGTTTCTCATGCATTTCCTCTACTTTAATTGTAAAATATGGTGGGTTGAATTGAGTAGTTAAAATTGTTCTTCTCTTTTATAGGCAGTATATATTAATTATCATTAATATTTATTTCAGGAAGAACCTTACAATGAGGTGGCCCTTACTCATAGTGAGACTGATTAATATGATATTAAGGTATTTTCGCTCTCATTAGGAGGAAGGGATGCCTATAAAAGCAACGTACAGCTTCGAGAATGATTTAAGTTATAAATGGTAGCTTGGCAAAATGGAACACAGCTTTAAAGTTTGTCAAGAATAAGTTGTCGTAGTCACGGCTCCTAATGGTTTCCTTCGTTTAAACAGGTGCCCATGAAAAGAACACTAGGAGCCAGATATGAAGGTAGTCTTCCAAAATTTTAATTGGGTTTTAGATATTTTTTTATAAACTTTTACATTTTTAATTTTTCCATTGATTATCATTACACTTTTATTTTATTTTAATGTGTTTACGGCGGTGATTGCTACTCTGCATACTGGTATTTAACTTGACTTGTGTACATAAAAAAATACATTTAATTAGTCGGTAAATGTCTCTCAGGCATTTTCTCTACTTTTATTGTAAAATATGGTGGGTTGAATTGATTAATTAAAATTGTTTTTCTCTTTTATAGGCAGTATATTTATTACCATTAATATTCATTTCACGAAGAACCTTACAATGAGGTGGCCCTTACTCTTAGTGAGACTGATAAATATAATATTAAGGTATTTTCGCTCTCATTAGGAGGAAGGGATGCCTATAAAAGCAACGTACAGCTTCGAGAATGGTTTAAGTTATAAATGGAAGCTTGACAAAATGGAACACAGCCTTAAAGTTTGTCAAGAAGAAGTTGTAGTCAAGGCTCCTAATGGTTCGCTTCGGTTAAACAGGTACCCATGAAAAGAACACTAGGAGCCAGGTATGAAGGTAGTCTTCCAAAATTTTAATTGGATTTTAGATATTTTTTATAAACTCTTACTTTTTTAATTTTTCTATTGATTTTCATTTCACTTTTATTTTATTTTAATGTGTTTACGGCGGTGATTGCTACTCTGCATACTGGTATTTAACTTGACTTGTGTACATAAAAAAATACATTTAATTAGTCGGTAAATGTTTCTCAGGCATTTTCTCTACTTTTATTGTAAAATATGGTGGGTTGAATTGATTAATTAAAATTGTTTTTCTCTTTTATAGGCAGTATATTTATTACCATTAATATTCATTTCACGAAGAACCTTACAATGAGGTGGCCCTTACTCTTAGTGAGACTGATAAATATGATATTAAGGTATTTTTGGTCTCATTAGGAGGAAGGGATGCCTATAAAAGCAACGTACAGCTTCGAGAATGGTTTAAGTTATAAATGGTAGCTGGGCAAAATGGAACACAGCTTTAAAGTTTGTCAAGAAAAAGTTGTAGTCATGGCTCCTAATGGTTCCCGTCGTTTAAACAGGTACCCATGAAAAGAACACTAGGAGCCAGATATAAAGGTAGTCTTTAAAAATTTTAATTGGATTTTAGATATTTTTTGAAACTTTTACTTTTTTAATTTTGCTATGGATTATCATTTTACTTTTATTTCATTTTAATGTGTTTACAGCGGTGATTGCTGCTCTGCTTACTGGTATTTAACTTGACTTGTGTACAAAAGAAAACATTTCATAAGCCGGTAAATGTTTCTCAGGCAGTTCCTCTACTTTTATTGTAAAATATGGTGGGTTGAATTGAGTTATCCAAATTGTTTTTCTCTTTTATAGACAGTATATTTATTATCATTAATATTCATTTCACGAAGAACTTTACAACGAGGTGGCCCTTACTCTTAGTGAGACTGATAAATATGATATTAAGGTATTTTCGCTCTCATTAGGAGGAAGGGATGCCTATAAAAGCAACGTACATCTTCGAGAATGGTTTAAGTCATAAATGGTAGCTTGGCAAAATGGAACACAGCTTTAAAGTTAGTCAAGAAGAAGTTGTAGTCATGGCTGCTAATGGTTCCCTTCGTTTAAACAGGTACCCATGAAAAGAACACTAGGAGCCAGATATAAAGGTAGTCTTCCAAAATTTTAATTGGATTTTAGATATTTTTTATAAACTTTTGCTTTTTTAATTTTGCTATGGATTATCATTTTACTTTTATTTCATTTTAATGTGTTTACGGCGGTGATTGCTACTCTGCATACTGGTATTTAACTTGACTTGTGTACATAAATAAATACATTTAATTAGTCGGTAAATGTTTCTCAGGCATTTTCTCTACTTTTATTGTAAAATATGGTGGGTTGAATTGAGTAATTAAAATTGTTTTTCTCTTTTACAGGCAGTATATTTATTACCATTAATATTCACTTCACGAAGAACCTTACAATGAGGTGGCCCTTACTCTTAGTGAGACTGATAAATATAATATTAAGGTATTTTCGCTCTCATTAGGAGGAAGGGATGCCTATAAAAGCAACGTACATCTTCGAGAATGGTTTAAGTCATAAATGGTAGCTTGGCAAAATGGAACACAGCTTTAAAGTTAGTCAAGAAGAAGTTGTAGTCATGGCTCCTAATGGTTCCCTTCGTTTAAACAGGTACCCATGAAAAGAACACTAGGAGCCAGATATGAAGGTAGTCTTCCAAAATTTTAATTGGATTTTAGATATTTTTTATAAACTTTTACTTTTTTAATTTTGCTATGGATTATCATTTTACTTTTATTTCATTTTAATGTGTTTACAGCGGTGATTGCTACTCTGCTTACTGGTATTTAACTTGACTTGTGTACAAAAGAAAACATTTCATAAGTCGGTAAATGTTTGTCAGGCAGTTCCTCTACTTTTATTGTAAAATATGGTGGGTTGAATTGAGTTATCCAAATTGTTTTTCTCTTTTATAGACAGTATATTTATTATCATTAATATTAATTTCACGAAGAACCTTACAACGAGGTGGCCCTTACTCTTAGTGAGACTGATAAATATGATATTAAGGTATTTTTGGTCTCATTAGGAGGAAGGGATGCCTATAAAAGCAACGTACAGCTTCGAGAATGGTTTAAGTTATATGGCAAAATGGAACACAGCTTTAAAGTTTGTCAAGAAGAAGTTGTAGTCAAGGCTCCTAATGGTTCCCTTCGTTTAAACAGGTACCCATGAAAAGAACACTAGGAGCCAGATATGAAGGTAGTCTTCCAAAATTTTAATTGGATTTTAGATATTTTTTATAAACTTTTACTTTTTTAATTTTGCTATGGATTATCATTTTACTTTTATTTCATTTTAATGTGTTTACAGCGGTGATTGCTACTCTGCTTACTGGTATTTAACTTGACTTGTGTACAAAAGAAAACATTTCATAAGTCGGTAAATGTTTGTCAGGCAGTTCCTCTACTTTTATTGTAAAATATGGTGGGTTGAATTGAGTTATCCAAATTGTTTTTCTCTTTTATAGACAGTATATTTATTATCATTAATATACATTTCACGAAGAACCTTACAACGAGGTGGCATTTACTCTTAGTGAGACTGACAAATATGATATTAAGGTATTCTCGCTCTCATTACGAGGAAGGGATGCCTATAAAAGCAACGTACAGCTTCGAGAATGATTTAAGTTATAAATGGTAGCTTGGCAAAATGGAACACAGCTTTAAAAGTTGTCAAGAATAAGTTGTCGTAGTCACGGCTCCTAATGGTTCCCTTCGTTTAAACAGGTGCCCTAAAAAAACACTAGGAGCCAGCAAGGTAGTCTTCCAAAATGTTAATTGGATTTTAGACATTCTTTTAAAAACTTTTACATTTTTAATTTTTCTATTGATTATCATTTCATTTTTATTTTATTTTAATGTGTTTACGGTGGTGATTGCTACTCTGCATACTGGTATTTAACTTGACTTGTGTGCACGCAAAAAAATCATTTCATTAGTCGGTAAATGTTTCTCAGGCATTTCCTTTACTTTTATTGTAAAATATGGTGGGTTGAATTGAGTAATTAAAATTGTTCTTCTCTTTTATAGGCAGTATATTTATTATCATTAATATTCATTTTACGAAGAACCTTACAACGAGGTGGCCCTTACTCTTAGTGAGACTGATAAATATGATATTAAGGTATTTTTAGTCTTATTAGGAGGAAGGGATGCCTATAAAAGCAACGTACAGCTTCGAGAATGGTTTAAGTTATAAATGGTAGCTTGGCAAAATGGAACACAGCTTTAAAGTTTGTCAAGAAAAAGTTGTAGTCATGGCTCCTAATGGTTCCCTTCGTTTAAACAGGTGCCCATGAAAAGAACACTAGGAGCCAGATATAAAGGTAGTCTTCCAAAATTTTAATTGGATTTTAGATATTTTTTATAAACTTTTACTTTTTTAATTTTTCTATGGATTATCATTTTACTTTTATTGCATTTTAATGTGTTTACGGTGGTGATTGCTACTCTGCATACTGGTATTTAACTTGACTTGTGTGCACGCAAAAAAATCATTTCATTAGTCGGTAAATGTTTCTCAGGCATTTCCTTGTGGGTTGAATTGAGTAATTAAAATTGTTCTTCTTTTTTATAGGCAGGATATTTATTATCATTAATATTCATTTCACGAAGAACCTTACAATGAGGTGGCCCTTACTCTTAGTGGGACTGATAAATATGATATTAAGGTATTTTCGCTCTCATTACGAGGAAGGGATGCCTATAAAAGCAACGTACAGCTTCGAGAATGATTTAAGTTATAAATGGTAGCTTGGCAAAATGGAACACAGCTTTAAAAGTTGTCAAGAATAAGTTGTCGTAGTCACGGCTCCTAATGGTTCCCTTCGTTTAAACAGGTGCCCATGAAAAAAAAACTAGGAGCCAGCAAGGTAGTCTTCCAAAATGTTAATTGGATTTTAGACATTATTTTAAAAACTTTTACATTTTTAATTTTTCTATTGATTATCATTTCATTTTTATTTTATTTTAATGTGTTTACGGTGGTGATTGCTACTCTGCATACTGGTATTTAACTTGACTTGTGTGCACGCAAAAAAATCATTTCATTAGTCGGTAAATGTTTCTCAGGCATTTCCTTTACTTTTATTGTAAAATATGGTGGGTTGAATTGAGTAATTAAAATTGTTCTTCTCTTTTATAGGCAGTATATTTATTATCATTAATATTCATTTTACGAAGAACCTTACAACGAGGTGGCCCTTACTCTTAGTGAGACTGATAAATATGATATTAAGGTATTTTTAGTCTTATTAGGAGGAAGGGATGCCTATAAAAGCAACGTACAGCTTCGAGAATGGTTTAAGTTATAAATGGTAGCTTGGCAAAATGGAACACAGCTTTAAAGTTTGTCAAGAAAAAGTTGTAGTCATGGCTCCTAATGGTTCCCTTCGTTTAAACAGGTGCCCATGAAAAGAACACTAGGAGCCAGATATAAAGGTAGTCTTCCAAAATTTAGTTGGATTTTAGATATTTTTTATAAACTTTTACTTTTTTAATTTTTCTATGGATTATCATTTTACTTTTATTGCATTTTAATGTGTTTACGGTGGTGATTGCTACTCTGCATACTGGTATTTAACTTGACTTGTGTGCACGCAAAAAAATCATTTCATTAGTCGGTAAATGTTTCTCAGGCATTTCCTTGTGGGTTGAATTGAGTAATTAAAATTGTTCTTCTTTTTTATAGGCAGGATATTTATTATCATTAATATTCATTTCACGAAGAACCTTACAATGAGGTGGCCCTTACTCTTAGTGAGACTGATAAATATAATATTAAGGTATTTTCGCTCTCATTAGGAGGAAGGGATGCCTATAAAAGCAACGTACAGCTTTGAGAATGGTTTAAGTTATAAATGGTAGCTCGGCAAGATGGAACACAGCTTTACAGTTTGTCAAGAATAAGTTGTCGTAGTCACGGCTCCTAATGGTTCCCTTCGTTTAAACAGGTGCCCATGAAAAGAACACTAGGAGCCAGATATAAATGTTGTCTTCCAAAATTTGAATTGGATTTTAGACATTTTTTTATAAACTTTTACATTTTTAATTTTTCTATTGATTATCATTACACTTTTATTTTATTTTAATGTGTTTACGGTGGTGATTGCTACTCTGCATACTGGTATTTAACTTGACTTGTGTGCACGCAAAAAAATCATTTCATTAGTCGGTAAATGTTTCTCAGGCATTTCCTTTACTTTTATTGTAAAATATGGTGGGTTGAATTAAGTAATTAAAATTGTTCTTCTCTTTTATAGGCAGTATATTTATTATCATTAATATTCATTTTACGAAGAACCTTACAATGAGGTGGCCCTTACTCTTAGTGAGACTGATAAATATAATATTAAGGTATTTTCGCTCTCATTAGGAGGAAGGGATGCCTATAAAAGCAACGTACAGCTTCGAGAATGGTTTAAGTTATAAATGGTAGCTTGGCAAAATGGAACACAGCTTTAAAGTTTGTCAAGAAGAAGTTGTAGTCACGGCTCCTAATGGTTCCCTTCGTTTAAACAGGTACCCATGAAAAGAACACTAGGAGCCAGATATAAAGGTAGTCTTCCAAAATGTTAATTGGATTTTAGACATTATTTTAAAAACTTTTACATTTTTAATTTTTCTATTGATTATCATTTCACTTTTATTTTATTTTAATGTGTTTACGGCGGTGATTGCTACTCTGCATACTGGTATTTAACTTGACTTGTGTGCACGCAAAAAAATCATTTCATTAGTCGGTAAATGTTTCTCAGGCATTTCCTTTACTTTTATTGTAAAATATGGTGGGTTGAATTGAGTAATTAAAATTGTTCTTCTCTTTTATAGGCAGTATATTTATTATCATTAATATTCATTTCACGAAGAACCTTACAACGAGGTGGCCCTTACTCTTAGTGGGACTGATAAATATGATATTAAGGTATTTTTGGTCTCATTAGGAGGAAGGGATGCCTATAAAAGCAACGTACAGCTTCGAGAATGGTTGAAGTTATAAATGGTTGCTTGGCAAAATGGAACACAGCTTTAAAGTTTGTCAAGAAAAAGTTGTAGTCATGGCTTCTAATGGTTCCCTTTGTTTAAACAGGTACCCATGAAAAGAACACTAGGAGCCAGATATAAAGGTAGTCTTTGAAAATTTTAATTGAATTTTAGATATTTTTTTATAAACTTTTACATTTTTAATTTTTCTATTGATTATCATTTCTCTATTATTTTATTTTAATGTGTTTACGGCGGTGATTGCTACTTTGCATACTGGTATTTAACTTGACTTGTGTGCACGCAAAAAAATCATTTCATTAGTCTGTAAATGTTTCTCAGGCATTTCCTCTACTTTTATTGTAAAATATGGTGGGTTGAATTGAGTAGTTAAAATTGTTCTTCTCTTTTATAGGCAGTATATATTTATTATCATTAATATTTATTTCAGGAAGAACCTTACAATGAGGTGGCCCTTACTCTTAGTGAGACTGATAAATATGATATTAAGGTATTTTTGGTCTCATTACGAGGAAGGGATGCCTATAAAAACAACGTACAGCTTCGAGAATGGTTTAAATTATAAATGGTAGCTTGACAAAATGGAACACAGCTTTAAAGTTTGTCAAGAATAGGTTGTCGTAGTCACGGCTCCTAATGGTTCCCTTCGTTTAAACAGGTACCCATGAAAAGAACACTAGGAGCCAGATATAAAGGTAGTCTTCCAAAATTTTAATTGGATTTTAGATATTTTTTATAAACTTTTACTTTTTTAATTTTGCAATGGATTATCATTTTACTTTTATTTCATTTTAATGTGTTTACAGCTGTGATTGGTACTCTGTATACTGGTATTTAACTTGACTTGTGTACAAAAGAAAACATTTCATAAGTCGGTAAATGTTTCTCAGGCAGTTCCTCTACTTTTATTGTAAAATATGGTGGGTTGAATTGAGTTATCCAAATTGTTATTCTCGTTTATAGACAGTATTTTTTTATCCTTAATATTTATTTCAGGAAGAACCTTACAATGAGGTGGCCCTTACTCTTAGTGAGACTGATAAATATGATATTAAGGTATTTTTGGTCTCATTAGGAGGAAGGGATGCCTATAAAAGCAACGTACAGCTTCGAGAATGGTTTAAGTTATAAATGGTAGCTTGGCAAAATGGAACACAGCTTTAAAATTTGTCAAGAATAAGTTGTAGTCATGGCTTCTAATGGTTCCCTTCGTTTAAACAGGTACCCATGAAAATAAACACTGGGAGCCAGATATGAGGTAGTCTTCCAAAATTTTAATTGGATTTTAGATATTTTTTATAAACTTTTATTTTTTAATTTTGCTATGGATTATCATTTTACTTTTATTTCATTTTAATGTGTTTACGGCGGTGATTGCTACTTTGCATATCTGTATTTAACTTGACTTGTGTGCACGCAAAAAAATCATTTCATTAGTCGGTAAATGTTTCTCAGGCATTTCCTTTACTTTTATTGTAAAATATGGTGGGTTGAATTGAGTAATTAAAATTGTTCTTCTTTTTTATAGGCAGGATATTTATTATCATTAATATTAATTTCACGAAGAACGTTACAACGAGGTGGCCCTTACTCTTACTGAGACTGATAAATATGATATTAAGGTATTTTTGGTCTCATTAGGAGGAAGGGATGCCTATAAAAGCAACGTACAACTTCGAGATACATTTAAGTTATAAATAGTAGCTTAGAATAATGGAACACAACTTTAAAGTTCATGAAGAACAAAGTATGGTAGTCCTGGAGCCCAGTGGTTCATTTCATTTAAACAGGTATATATGAAAAGGACACTAGGAGCGAATTATAAAGGTAGTCTTTCAATATTTTATTTGGATTTTATATATTTCTTTATATTTAATTTAAAAATTACATTTTGAATTTTTCAATTCATTATCTTTTATTTTATTCTTAATGTGTTTACGGCGGTGATTATTACTCTGCATAATTGTAATTTTACTTGACTTATGTAGAAACAAAAAAAAAGCTTTTATAAGTCCCTACATTTTTTAAGACATTTCCTCTACTTTTGTCGTAAAATGTATTTAGTTGAGTTGAGTTATCAAATTTGTACTTGCTTTGCCTAAACAGTATTTTTACTATTATTAATATTTATTTCAGGAACAACCTTACAATGAGGTGGCTCTTACTCTTACTGAGGCATATAATTATGATATTTATGTACGTAACGACTTGTGAACCATTTTTTTTTTAGTTCTCATCCGGCATTTCGTTTACTTTTATTGTAAAATGTGTGTTGAACTAAGTTATTAACATTGTTCTTGTTTTTTCTTAACAATATGTTAACTATTTTTAATATTTTTTCCAGAAATGACCTTTTAATAGGTGGCCCTTACTCCTAGTGGGGGATGACACATGACATCAAGATGTTGCATCTTCCATTAGGAGTGAGGGATGCCTTAAAATCATCTTTAGAAAATACATCGACGACAAACTCCAACCACAAATAAGTATAAAGCAACAAATCACCTAATCTTAACGATACAACATGCGGCATGGTATGCTACACCTATAGTAGAGGATGAAGTCAAGGACTTAGTTAGCATTCCAATACAGGTGACCGAACTGATTACAGAAAAACGAAGAGGTAGGGCTATATGGCATCAAACCCAACACCCGGTAGACAAAACACGCTACAACAATATTGCTAACAGACTGAATCGTAAATTACAAAATACTAAAAATGAAACATTCCGTTATTACATACAAAACTTAAATGGCCAAGATCACTCCATATGGAAAGCCTCGAGAAGCATAAGAGTCCTCAAAATCATATACCACCCATTTGTGAAACTGGAGGCACCTGGTCAAGGTTAGACAATGAGAAAGTGGAATTGTTTAGCCAACATTTATCAGAAGTCTTCCAACCTTACTCAGATGAACCTGATTCAGAAATAGATGAATATCTTGACATACCGCTACAGTTGTCTCCTCCGATCTGTATATTTGAAGTTAGAGAGGTCAAGCAACACATAAAGAGGCTAAACAAACGTAAAGCACCTGGATCTTATTACTGGAACGGTACTGAACGAACTACCAGAGCAAGGGCTCAAATTTATAACTATAATCTTCAATGCGATATTACGGTTAGCTTATTGGCCCAAGCAGCTCAAATTTGCTCAAATATTAATGTTTTTGAAACCAGGAAAGCTTCCCACAAAAGTAAAGTCATATCGACCTATAAGTCTGTTGCCCATATTATCAAAAGTACTTGAAAGGCTCATCCTTAATCGTTTACTAAGAGAACTGGATTCCTAAACACCAGTTTGGATTTAGAAAACAGCACTCAACAGTTCAACAATGCCATAGACTCGTGAATATAATACAAAAAACCCTAGAATCAAAAAAATACTGTTCTTCAGTTTTCCTAGATGTAAGTCAAGCTTTTGACAGAGTATGGCATAAATGACTCCTGTACAAAATGAAGAAATCGTTCCCTTATCACTATTACCTCATCTTTAAATTGTATCTATCAGATCGATACATTCAAATTAAACAAGGTGAAGAAGTTTCAACTATCAGACCAATCCAATCAGGGGTACCTCAAGGTAGCGTGCTCGGTTCGATTCTATATCTACTATACACCTCAGATATACCGACTACCCAAGAAACTGACATGTCCACATTCGCAGATGACACAGCCATACAGTCTGTAAATGAAGACCCTGAAGTAGCCAGCTATTATATACAAAATCACCTTTCATTGCTACAAAAATGGTTAGACAAATGGAAGATAAATATCAATGAAGCAAAGTCATCGCATGTCATATTCCTCTGAACCGCCAGACTTGTCCACCTGTCCACCTCAACAACACAGAAATTCCTCAAACTGATCATATTAGATATCTGGGACTACATCTAGACAAACGACTCACATGGAGTACCCACATTAAAAATAAGCGTAAAGAGATGGATCTGAGAATGAAGAAACTGTACTGGCTAATAGGCAAAAAATCTCACATTGTCATAGAAAACAAACTCCTGGTTTACAATCAAGCCAATCTGGACCTATGGCCTAGAATTATGGGTATCCTCCAAAGTATCCAACACTAACCTAGTTCAACGCTTTTAGTCCCAAGCCCTCCGCATCATAACAGATGCACCTTGGTATGTAAGCAACCACACCCTTCACAGAGCTCTAAATATACCCTTCGTATCAGAAGAAATCACTAGAAGAGCAAACAAACACCTTCAACAACTGGAAGCACATCCAAATGATGCCGTTATACTATTGTTTGAAAACCAAACAAGACGACTGAATAGAAAGTGGCCCCATTAGATCTATGGAGGCAGGTATAAAATAAATTCACAATTGCCGGATTGCACCAATGGGTGTAATTCCTTGTGAACAATTTTTTTTAAGTTCTCATCCGGCATTTCGTTTACTTTTATTGTAAAATGTGTGTTGAACTAAGTTATTAACATTGTTCTTGTTTTTTCTTAACAATATGTTAACTATTATTAATATTTTTTTCAGAAATGACCTTTTAATAGGTGGCCCTTACTCCTAGTGGGGGATGACACATGACATCAAGATGTTGCATCTTCCATTAGGAGTGAGGGATGCTTTAAAATCAACATACGGCTGCGATAGTTTTTTAATAGACTTTTTCTAAATATTTAACTTCAGGAAAGACTTAGGTTTATAAATAGTAGCCTAAAATAATCTAACAGAGCTTTTAATTTTACCAAGATTAAATTCTGGTAGTCGTGGCTCTCAGTGGTTCATATGGCGAAGCGAGGTATGATTTCAATATTTTCACTTTATTTTATTTATTTGTTTATACACTTTTACATTTTAATGTTCTTATTTATTTGTCTACTCTTATAAGTACACTTGGGGAACCCCTTAAAAAAACCAGACGATCGTTTCACTAACCAAGTTAGCGGAAATACCTGAATTATTTTAGTATCTCTCGGACATGATTCTGCCGGTCCTTCGTGCGAAGTGATCTCTCAAACTTACCATAGGCGGCGGAGCTAAGTTCATACAGTATTTATTATTATTATATTTAGTTATATATATATATATATATATATATATATATATATATATATATATATATATATATATATATATATATATATATATATAGTTATGGTGATTTTGCGGTTTTCCAAGTGTACTTAGAAAACATGTATAAAAGAGCGTTTCAGCACTAAAAAAATGTTGAGGATCAACAGTGGTACCATTAAAGGAAATATATCCTCAACTAGCACGAAGAGGAGCACAACGATGAACCTTGCGAAGATTGTTTTAATAAACTCGATTTTGAAACAGATATCTTCAAGTTTAATATATATATATATATATATATATATATATATATATATATATATATATATATATATATATATATATATAGGCTTTGCTTTGTGTAGTTGTTCTAATTTTTTAAGAAAACAGATTAATTTTATTTTTTATTTAGGATATTTTAAACATGGCTGATTGCAAAAACTGTTTGTACAAAAGCGGGGCAAAACAAAAGGGATGCGATAAGTCACTAGTGAATGGATACTTGTGCGGTTGGACGAGTGTTGAAAAGAATGGCAGTCAAAGAGTCGGTGTAATGCTGAATGAAACATATAACTAACAATAATCGGCGTACGGGTAAAAACGCTTATACGTACAGACTATTTCCGATTGCCTGCTATGCACCCATAAACAGTGACAGTGTGTGAGAAACGAAAAACTTTTGGAAAAGCGTGAATGCAGTTCTAGATATGTGTGAATTAGGTAAAATAACGATTACTGCTGGTGATATAAACATGTTGGTGGGTTTGCGGATAAATAAAACGGACAAAGTGGTGCAATCTATGTCTAAAATACTAAAATTATTATGTTTAATACAGAATGTGGAACACCTTGCTGCACTCTCTTTGATAAAGAGAAATATATTTTAGTTTTCTGTTAAGCTTTCGGCCAGTGAAAGTGACATTCTGTGTTGCAAAGAATGTTTAGAAAACATGCCCTACATCCAGTTTAACTGTTGATGCCAACACACGTAGAGTGGATTGCGTATTTTACGGATTTGTATGCTTAAAGGTTAAAGGAAAGTGGAAACCTATGTCAACAAATACATATCACAAACTCGCTGACGTAGCATGTGCAAGTGAGTCAATATAACGAATTCCCATAAACATTTGATGTTCTGAAAAAACAGAATTATTCAGTAAATGCAAGTTTAACAATAAGAAAATAATTATATTCAATCTTGTCATAAATGTAGGGAGATACTGATAGTTGTATTTAACAAGTTGTAAAACATTTTATAGAGATTATCCAACTAGCTATATTTAGATTAGTTTTAATTTTATTGACAAAGTATGAATTAAAGGGCTTGGGACAAGAAGGGACCTAAGCCATATTTATAATAAATTTTAGATATCTTTTTTTTTTAATTTCAACAACACACCACGAGGGCTTACAGCCTAAATACTATCGTACCGTGGGTGTTGACAAGGAGGAAAAAGGCAGCTTGTTAATTCTGGACTTGAAGGTTTGGAGGTTCGGAGGAGAAGGAAAAACACTTGCCGGCAAGGAATTCCACAACTTGGAAGTCCTCGGGACAAAAGAGCGGGCATAACAAGATGTTCTAAGTCTGGTAACCTGGACAGTAAAAGGGTGCATTCGCTCTGTTCCCCCGGTAGATCTGTTGGGGGCAGCAGGTGGGGGAACTATGAAGGAAAGCTCCTCTGAGCAGTGCCCGTGCAGATATCTATAAAAGAGAGAGAGGTCACCAACGGCACGTCGGCGGGCAAGGGATGTCAGCCTTTGGGTGAGGGTAGCGTCACCGATGAGACGTAAAGCTCTCTTTTGAATGGAGTCCAGGATAGCGAGTGTAGAAGCGGCAGCAGCACCCCAGATGTGGGAGCAGTATTCGAGGTTTGGTCTTATTTGTGAAGTATAAAAGGTATAGAGATTAGCTGGTGAAAAGTATTTGCGAGCCCGGAAGAGGAAACCTAATTTCTTAGCAGCCGCTTCTGCAATTGATGTGACATGTTGGTGCCAATTAAGATTTCGATCCACAGAAATGCCAACAAGAGAAAAGGACTCATTACTTTGAATAACTTGGTTGTTCATTGTGATGGGTCTAGGGCTGGTGTATCTCTTGTGAGAAAAAAAGCAATACTTAGTTTTGGTGGGGTTGAATCGTACAAGATTTTTACTTCCCCAGTCTAATATTTTTTGGAGATCCACGCAGACAGAACCCTCCATGAGTCTGTAATCCTCATCTAATTGGGCTAAACAGACAGGCTTAGAATATTGCATATTTGAATGGAGGGTGCTGTCGTCCGCGTAGCTGTGAACTGGGTTGGATGTGCTAGAGAGGAGGTCATTGATGTGGAGAGGAAACAAAGTAGGGGCTAAAGCTGAACCTTGAGGAACTCCTGCATTAATTGGATACAGTTTAGAGGAATGGCCATCCACAACAACATATATGCTCCTGTTGGAGAGGAAATTTGCTGTCCACATACAAAGTTTTGGTGGTAAGGCCATAGGCCGGAAGTTTTTAAGCAGCGCAGCGTGCCAGACCTGGTCGAATGCTTTGGATATGTCTAGAGCAACAATCTGGGATTCACCGTGTTGTTCCATGGACTTGTTCCAAGAATGGGTGACAAAGGAAAGGAGGTCGGCAGTCGATCTGCGCTGACGGAATCCATACTGCCTGTCGTGGATTAGACTGTGTTTTTCAAGAAATTTTTGTAATTCGGTGTTTATATACTTTTACATCACTTTAGAGACGACGCTTTGGATCCTTTCTTGGGGATGGGTTGTACTCGAGCAGTTTTCCAGTTACTAGGGAATATGCCTTTATTATAAGATATCTGAAACAGACGAGTCAGGACAGGAGCAAGTTCTGGTGCGCATTTTTTGAGAACAATTGCTGGGATCTCGTCAAGGCCAGAGGTTTTTCTGGTATTAAGAGAAGAGGACATCTTTCGCACCTTTTTAGTTTTGAAAATGATATCCGTCATTTTATGCGCGACATTGGGGACTGTTGGTGGTTGAACATTTGGAGGTGGGTTGAGAGTAGAATTGCTGGCGAACAACGAAGCAAAAAGTTCAGCCTTGCCCAGGGCGGTAGAAACAATTTCATCCCCTGAGACAAGAGGTGGGAACGTGCTTTTGCAGAAATTATTCCCAATAGATTTAGCAAGAGTCCAGAAGGGTTTGCCGCCGTTGGAGCTTAAGAGGACTTTGTTTTTGATGTGGTTATTAAACGAGTTTTTTGCCTCATAAAGAATGCGGACATAGCGGTTTCTTGCGTCGTTAAATGCTTGACGATTTTCTTGACTGGGATTGTGTAGAGGCGTTTTGTGAGCTTTGACCTTTTCAAGTCTGGCCTTGTCACATGATTTAGAGAACCAGGGCTTTTGAGTGGCTGAAGAGGTTTTCTGTGTACGTGGGATAAATAATTACATGCCAGCTGGGATAATTTCGGTGAGGTTTTGTGAGATATCAGAGGGGTCAGGATGAGAGAAGCAGAAAAATTTTTTTATTTTATAATGTTCCGAGCCATCCAGAAAATTTTACAGTTATTCGTTGAGAGATGGCTCAAATAAATTCTTCTTGGCCGACAGAGCTTTTGCCAATATGTTGTGACAGCGTAAATTGCTGGCTAGTAAGAAGCAAAATAAACACAGTGATTCTGAGGGTGTCTGATTTTGAGCTCTGATAATATACAGGACAAGAACTACTACAACCCAAGTCACAGTTCCAGTCAGAGCTTGTTAAAGCCAGAAAACGAGGTAGCTATTTTGTTATGTGGATTGTGAGCTTTCTGCTAGTTCAATTGTAGGTTATGATCTTTTCACAAAGAAAAAAAGTTGCACCCTTCTCGATTAAATAAATTTCACACGTATTAACTGTAATACGTATCACAAATGCATATGGATCTTGAATATCTTATGGAAATAATTATTAAATACTATTTTATTCAAAAAACAAAACAAAAAAACTGTCAAAATTAATTAAGTGCCTTATGCAGAACACCCACCCGTAAAAAGTATATAAAACAGGTGTACTATCCAGAAGAGTGTTTTGATATCGTGCGTAAGGTAAATAAAAAAAAGTCTGGACGCAGCAAGTGCGTTATGGAAATGAATTTTCATATAAATCTTTTTAAAAGCAAATATGTCTCTTTAATGCAAGCAGGCATTAATTTGGTCACCGGTATAACCTATATAGTAGGAACAATGTACCATATTTTATCAAAATAACTTGTTTGCAAATGTACAAAAATTTCACGAAAATAAACTTAAAAAGTTTCCGTGAAAACTCGTTTCCTAGCCGACGAACCTATGAATTGTCTTATAAAAATCTGTGGCTAATGGAACCTGCTTTCCGAGGCCAACCCACCACTCTCACACATACAGCACACACACACACACACAAACACACACACACGCTGACGAACCTTAGGTTAATAGAAAATTGCGATATTGCATTTTGAAAAATTTAATGAAAATTCGCTGCCAAAATGCACTTACTGCGTCTCGATTTTTTTACAAACATGCATCATATTTCGATGAAAAATGGAAAAATGCATGAAGAAATGTTCAAAAACTTTTTGTAGATATCAAGAACAATCTGATTAGATAACGGTAAAGTGAAATTAGACTAAAAAAATCGATAAAAAGTAAAGTCACTAACTAGGATTAGAACTCGTCATGTAGGAGTCGATTATTCGAAGTACAGCGCTTAGTCCACTTAGCTACGCTCGACATGTATGTACTAGCACGTATATCTCATACAACAAGTTAATTGTTCAACGTTTTACTATTCACACAAAACAATTTTGATTTATAATGGATTTTTTGCTTATATTTCTAACGAAATCAAGGAAAATAACGACTGAGACACATATCTAGGAGCTTGTTAGTCATTTCATGTAGTATTTTTCACTCACATTGGTACTCAATCAATTTTGACGTTTTAACTTTCTTGAATCAGATTTTAATTTTTAATTAATTAATTTTTTGTAATGCAAATACTTTATGGGCAATTCCAATTTACGCAGTCGACAACATCCATTATTAAGTGTACTAGAAATATTGAATAAGATTATCAGGTATTCACTCAAAGGCTGTCCATAAATCTACGATGCGAGTTATTTGGAAGATAACTTAAGTTTAATCTTTTTCATGGTGTCAAGGCTATGAGGCAGTAATTTTTTTCTTCTACTTTAACGTCGGCCTATTTCCTCGACCATGGCCAATCACCGACGCCAGGGAGCAGTTTCATCTCAGTATCCTGGAAATTTTGCCGAACCCCTGCCTTTATGTAAGGAGGGTAGGGATCTTTAACGTACCCAACATCCCATGCACATGGGACCGGCGACGTTACGTCCCCTCCCAAGGGCGGAACGTGCAGACATTTAACTTGCTCAAATACAATGCCCGAACCTCGGTTGATGTTAATTGATTACAGTTTGTACTGAAAAAGTGAAAGGCTCCAGGAAATTTGTGTGTGTGTTAATTTGTACTGCTATATTATTAGTTAAGTACACTTTGAGAACTTAAGTCACAACAACGCATCTTTTAAAAACCTGACGATCGTTTCACTAACAAAGTTAGCGTCATCAGATGCTGACAATTTCCTTTTTTCTTACTTTCGTACTTATTAGTGCTCATCACAGGTTCTAATCTTCACCTAGTATATTATTAGATTATAATATGTGTAGAAATATATTTCGCTAATAATATATAATTTATCTACTTCGTGTTTGACCATCCTACGGGAGCAGAGAGTTAAACTAAATACGTAATATTTGTTCTTATTTAGGAAAGTGACATTACGGCCTCTACACATCGGTGGGAATTGCTACACATTATATAGATATTGAACTTTTCGAACTCAATAGGGAGAAACCATTACCGAATAACATCAGATATATCAATTTACCAGTACGCTCAGGCTTTTGTTTTTTACGTACGTTTATATTGACTTATATTCTAGAATTTCTTTTGTCTGCTAATAGTGTGCACTCTCCGTTTTAGATATATTAACTGAAAGTACATATTACTTTTTATATAATTATAAGTTGAATTGTCAAAATCATTTTTTTAGAGCGTCAATTAAAAAGATATGTATTATATTTTAAATATTTGCAGAAGTTGTTACGGTCACTTTTTAACCTTAACTCTTTTTCTATTTATGAAGCAACAGAAATCTCAAAAGAACTTTGAATGTTAATGTAATGCCCCGATATTAAGCGCCAAGGCGATGCTTGCATTAATTGAATCTAAATTTCGCCTTCGTGATGCTCTTGCTGACTTTAAAATAACAGCTGGAAGAAGTCATTGGTCTTTGCATAAATAATTCATAAGCGAGCATTTAGTGTTGTACAAATCAGTTTTCCTTTCGTGACTCCCGTAACTCCAAACTTGCATCATTTTAATATAAGAGAATGTTAAAACATCTGCAAGCAAGAGAGATAAGCAGGTAACAAATATCGTTAAATTTAAATGGACTTCTGAGTAAACAACAATTATAAAACACCTGCCACAAGGTTCAAGAGAACAAAGGAACACTAGCTTACGAATGGGCTAGTTCATTATGCGTCCCAACGTCGATTTCGTCTAGTAGCTCAAGGGGGGGGGGGAGTCCGGAGCTAGAAAATGTAAAGTGTGAAACCTTACTACGTATTAACAGTCACCTCTTAGGGCAAGTAAGAATGTCGTTACTGATTTCGACCAATGGGATTAAAAAATCAGCTCCGCAAAAACAGAGCAGACTTTTGAGAGAAAGTGCTCCCCTGTGGTCCGGGGACTAACTAAAAGAATAGGCCCATGGTAACTCATGCCTGTCGTACGAGGCGACTAATCGGAGTCAAGCAGGTGGTAGTGGAATTTTCCTTTACGTGATAGTAAAGGATTTTTTCACGCCCGAGGAGGTACCACCCTATACATCAAGGGGCCAGTGAAGTCCCAACGGACGTTTCCGGTTCTGGTGTATGATTCAGTTTCCCTTATAAGCAAACATAATGATGGCTCCTCCTTGCACAAAAGATTCCGGAGGTAAAATACCCCTTCATTCGGATCTCGGGAAAGGGGTGTATAGGGGGCGCCAGCATCAGGATTTAACATATCCTTCTCGAATATATGTGGCCTAAATTCTAACCTGAACTCCGTCCACCATTTACTCCAGGCTAATAGGCTCAACTCCTCTTCCTCACAGAAACTCAAATCAGTGCCAAAACAGCCAATAATCACCTTAATTTTCCGGGGTATGAGCTCTATACTTCCTTTAGATTGCATGGAGGTGTGTGCGCATACGTCTGTAGCAATCTACCCTGCACCAGACTCCCCGATTCAGAAGCTGGAAGAAAAGACATACTATGGATAAAAATCTCTCTCAGGGCTGCAGCTAAATCTGTTGCATTTACCGGTCACCTTCTGATAACAACTTTGTCCAGCTCTTTGACTACCTTTCTGAAACAACCGACCGTCTGATTTCTGAATATCCTTCCTCCGAGGTCACTATTCTTGGTGACTTCAATGTTCATAATAAGGAATTGCTAGGATCTTCAAAACCCGATCCACAAGAGAGAGCAGCCTTTGCAGTCAGCAATTCTATAGCCAATATAGTTCAGCAACTTACTTTCTTCGCATCGCAACGCACAGCTCAAATCCCTTGAACCTCCTTCTTACTACAAATCCTGACTGCTATAAGATATAAGTGACCGCCCCCCTTGGTCACTCACACCACGGCATGGTCACTGCTTCCTGCACAATGTAATCCGAGGTCACACAGTCATCACACCCACGTATCGTTTGGCACTACAACTCCGCGAACTGGAAAAAAATGCGAGATTACGTTTCCTAATTTCCATGGACGTCTCTCTGCTTCTTTCATCCTGACCCCTCTGATATCTCACAACACGTCACCGAAATTATCCAAGCTGACAAGAAAACCTCTTCAGCCACTCAAAATCCCTGGTCTCTAAATTCTGTGATAAGGCCAGACTTGAAAAGGTCAAAGCTCACAAAACGCTTCTACACAGTCCCAGTCAAGCAAACCGTCAAGCAAACCGTCAAACATTTAACGACGCAAGAAACCGCTATGTCCGCATTCTTTCTGAAGTAAAAAACTCGTTTAATAACCACATCAAAAACAAAGTCCTCTTAAGCTCCAGCGGCCGCAAACCTTTCTGGACTCTTGCTAAATCTATTGGGAATAATTTCTGCAAGAGCACGTTCCCACCTCTTGTCTCAGGGGATGAAATTGTTTCTTTCGGGGCGTTGCTGCCGCTTCTACACTTGCTATCCTGGACTCCTTTGCTAAATCTATTGGGAATAATTTCTGCAAGAGCACATTCCCACCTCTTGTCTCAGGGGATGAAATTGTTTCTTTTGGGGTATTGCTGCCGCTTCTACACTTGCTATCCTGGATTCCATTCAGAAGAGAGCTATACGTCACATCGGACCCCACCCTCACCCAAAGGCTGTCATCCCTTGCCCACCGACGTACCGTTGGTGACCCCCCCCTCTCTCTTTGATAGATATCTGCACGAGAACTGCTCAGAGGAGCTCTCTTCCATAGTTACTCAACCTGCTGCCCTCAGGGGAACAGAGTGAATGCACCCTTTTACTGTCCAGGTCACCAGACATAGAGCGTCTTGTTATGCCCGCTCTTTTGTCCCGAGGACTTCCAAGTTGTGGAATTCCTTGTCGGCACATGTTTTTTCTTCTCCTCCGAACCTCCAAACCTTCAAGCCCAGAATTAACAAGTTGCCTCTTTCCTTCTTGTCGACACCCACGGTACGATAGTATTTAGGCTGTAAGCCCTCGTGGTGTGTTGTTGAAATATAAAAAAAATCATTGCACCAACAAAGTTAGCGTCATCAGAGGATGAAAAATTCAAAACTCTGTTAGTGAAACGATCGTCAGGTCTTTAGAAATATGTTTTATGGTGATTTGGGTTCTCTAAAAGTACTTAAACAAATAATAACCAAAAATTTATCTTTCACTTTATCTACTAATTTTTTTAACCACAAAAAGTTTCGAAACTGTTATGGTTTAATTATAATGATATAAACCATCAATGATTTATAACCCATAACTCCGTTAGTAAGAAGACTTAGGTGATGCAATAACTTAAAAAATGTACTATAAATATATTCGTCGAACATAAAATAAATATAGCAGATTACATTAAAAAAAAAAACACTTACCAAAACGATTTCCACAGCACCTACAATGTACATGGCAGCTGCTAACGTTGTACCCGTATAAAACAGCATGCCAACAGCTCCACCAAATTCCGGACCAAGGGATCTACATAAAAAATACAATCACAATGAGAGATAGAAAAGTGGCTATAGTATTTTAAATTGAAAATTACTGCATTTATATTTGTTTTTCCGATAAAAGTGTTTAAAAGTTAAAGTAAGTCACCTGGATATCATGAAGTAGCTACCACCACCGGGTACAACACCGTTAGTAGCAATGGCCGACATTGAAATGGCGGTTAACATAGTTACACAGCAACAACATAAGACAATAAGGAAGCCCTGAATAGCCCCGGCAGTTCCGACTACCCACGTCAGTCTGATAAACAGGATCACACCAAAAATATTTTGGATACATGGCAAATATACACCTGAAATAAAAACAATATAAGTAATAATACAAAAATACATCATTTGCTGCAACTAAACATTAAAAGTCATATCTGCATAACATGGAACCAAATATGTAGGGCAAGACTGTCTGAGATGGTATAGGGCGTGCATTTCCGAAAATCAAAATGAGGTGGTGATATAAATAAGGGTCCAAATTCATGGATACTTACCACTTGCTAAGAGTAACATGTTTAGTATGCCCGTGACGGGTGTAATGTGATTTAATAAAGGAACGTTCGGAGTATTTATTTGACGTAATTTCAAATATTTTTCATGAAGTGGTTTATGAAATAGCAATATAGATATTAATATCGTTAGAAGAGGTAGAGCTCTAACCTAAATCTTGTGGTCGAGAGAAGTGGGATTGACTGTAATGAATCTCCTATAAGGCGAACAGCTTGTTTATAAATATAATCTGGTAAAGACAAGCCTGTCTTTGGGGCAGTACCACAGACAAAATAACAATATTCCAACTGTGAACGTATCTGTGGTTTATACAGCGTCAAAAGATGCTGCGATGAAAACAAACTTTAACCCGAAACAGAAACTCAAGCTTGTTTGCTGCTACTTTTGCAATATTGGAACATGTAAGTGCCAGCAGATTTTCTGCAACAGTTATACCCAATGTAGAGATTGTGGTTTTTTTGGGCAGTATTTACCAGCCTGAACGTCTGGACACTGCAGGTCACTGTTGATAAGGAGCTAGAAGCAGATATTGGGCGAGTGGATGAAAACGTGCTGTGAACAGCACTATCATCAGCAAGCTGTGGAGTGGATTGTTGGTTGTTGACAGAAGGTTATTCATATGCAAAAAAGTATGGGAGCCAAAACGGAACCCTGTGGAACACCAGCATTAATTTTTAATTCATCTGATGAAATACCATCGACAACAACATACAAGAAGCGTCTCTTCAGAAAACTAGATATCCGTAGGCATAGTTTCAATGTAAGACCATATGATGGAGGTTCATCGAGGTACCGCATGCCAGACCCTATCGAATGCTGTATAAATATCCAATGAAATTACACACCTTCTCCAAATGTTTCTAGGAATGAACTCCAAAGATGAGTGACGTATGTGAGAATATCGCCTGTAAATTGATTTTGACTAGAGACGTGTGGACTTACGTTGTTTAGCTGCCACCGTGAAAAACTGTCCAGGTAGTTATGCCTCTAATGGAATATTTCCACTGAAGGGAAATTTTTTTCCGGACTAGACGCCGGCAGCTTCAAATACAACAAAAGGGAATTGAGATAGCCTGCGGTAGAATAAGTTGATAAAATCGAAAAAAACTAAAGCGCTAATTGAAATTTTAGCAAGCGCCCGAGAACAACTTGAATTTTGTTCATCCAAAGATTTAGCACACAATCTATCGTAAGCATATCTGATGCTTATCCAGTACCAACATTAACTGTTACAAAGCGATCAAGCTGTAAAAAATTGGAAGTTTATGAGTTGTAAAGTACATGAAGTGAGTAGTAAGGAAGTTGCGGCTTCTATACACTCGGTCCACTGAAATCCCTACAGACCCTGATAATTAAAGCTAGAAACCTCATAGCTTCTGATACTGATGCTTGAATATGGAGGTGAAAACAATGTTTTCGGACTAAAACAACGCCCAAATCCCTCCTGCTATCACTCGTGTGCAAAACACTCCCATGTAAAGTATAATCAAAATTGATATTGACAACCCTCCTAGAATAGGTCACTACAGTACATTTACTTATATTGAGTTCTAGTATATTATCATGACACCAGTTCTGGAGAGCAACCAAATCATCCTGCAACACACTACAGCCCCGCAGTAGAGAACCCAGGTTCGAACCTTGTGGAACGCCTGATACAGGAGTATAGTTTTTGGATATAATTCCCATATATTCTACATAATGTGCACGGTTTGTCAAATATGAGCAAGAAGGTTGAACCAGATCCTCAGCGAGATCAGTTGCTGACAACTAAGAGCGCAGAACAGAATGATCAACTTTGTCAAATGACTTGGATATATTCGTATATACAAGTGGCTCATTAGTGTGTCAAAGTCTCATAACTGCTATTTAAAACTGATTTGGCGGAAAATTGTTTATATGAATTGATGTGATACCTAAATGAGCACATTTCTAAAATATTTTCAAATATACAGGGTGATTCGCCACAGCAGAGCACGTGTCACGTCGTTTTTCTTAAATAGAACACCAGTGAGCCCTCCACATCATCCACACAGCTTTGCGCTTGCGTGTGACATCACAGTAATGAAACAAGATGGCAGGTTGGATAGAGAGAGACAAGAGCTCTAACCTGAGATGACTTAATCCATGATGGCGGCCAAGATGGCCGACCGGAAGTGAAACATCTGGTGAGTTTGTAGTCAAAGTGATAAAACAAAGATGGCGGGTGGATAGAGAGCGAAATTTTTTTTTAATGAGATGATGAAATTCAAGATGGCGGCCAAGATGGCTGACTGTAAGTGAAAAATGTGGAAAATTTGAAATTTCAAAAGATATTTAGACTAACCTACCAAAATAAGAGAGCCCACCGTATAGATTCTTGTAAAAATGACATATAAAAAATATGGCTGACAGCGCAAGCGCAAACCAACTTTTTTATGGTTAGACACCCATGTGTGGGGTATCACCGTACTCGTCTCGACGAGTGGAGTTTAAATGTGACATTTGAGCATACGCAAACTGAAAATTTTGAGAGAACACATGTGGGGTGTCATTCCACTCGTCTCGATGAGGGGAGATAAAATATTATATATATATATATATATATATATATATATATATATATATATATATATATATATATATATATATATATATATATATATATATATATATATATATATATATATATATATGTATATTTAACTAGATGATAAACAGCAACGGGCTAGCTGCACGCTGGCACAGCTGAAATCCTGTCGAGACTTGCATGGAGCAGGAAATGAGATAACGTTTGTTAGACTCTCAAAGCCGTTGTGTAAAAAGGCCTCCTTGTTTACTCTATTTTGTGCGTAATTTCCATAAGAATATATGTATTTTGCTCATTAAACAGATGTTTTTCTATTAGAAACAATGTATTTTCAAGCACACTTCCGAATAATAGTGATTTAGTATGAAAGATTGTGTATTTTTTGCTCAGTTAGTTAGTTTGAAATCTGAAGTACGTAGAACAATTTGTGGTTAAAAAATACGATGAACAGCAGTAGAAAACGAAAATCTGTTAACACAGAAAACAGTAACGGTGTTGGTAAAAAACTCAAAGTGCTACAAGATATCTCATTGGCTAATGCAGTTGAAAGTATTACTCCAAAAGAAGAATCTAAAACTTATGAAAATATCATAAGTGAACTGTATCCAATATATCCAACAGAAGCAGGTAAATATATTTATATATTTTTAGATGATTTGATTCACCATCAATTAACGTTTGTAATCACGTTTTTTTTATTTAATTTTCTATGCGGAGTTGCCAAGTTATTAAAGAAAATGTGAAAATTTTGGCCAAAACAAAGTCGAACAAATTTATTGGTTGTATGAATACCATGATAAATGAAGATAAAAATTGAGCCATTATGTAGCTGACAGTTGTAGTTGGGGCATACGTTGGCCAAATATTGTGGATATCATACAGGGTGTTCATTACATAATTTTCAAGTTGAGGAAATTAAAATAGCATTTGTTCTTTTATTTTAAATGGAACCAACAGTATTTCATCCGATAACTGAATTTGCATCTTCATTTCTCATAAATTTCATTACTAATGTGCTATGCCTAAAATCAATATTTTCACAACTATTCTTACTTTTTCGGTTCAAACAAGTGAGTTTTGATAATTAATTTCTAAGTATGCTTAGTAACCGTTTTTTGTTGTAATGTAAAAACACCTGACAGCAGCTGTCACTGACGTTAAATAATTGTCACCTGTGATTCAAGTGCCGTCATTAGCATCGACATGAATTTCAAAAGAAATGAACTTGTTGACATCGTATTTTTTACGGGATCGTGTGAACAAAATTGCTTATTAACACAGCGCATGTATGCGCAAAGATACCCCAATAGAAGACAACGTTCAGTGAGAAGCTTGGAAAAACTCAAAGAGAGGTTTAATAAAACAGGAAATGTGTCATATCAAAAATGTGAGAGAACGAAACGCACAAGTGATGAAGACGAGTTAAATGTTTCGCTATTGGTAGTATACGAACCAACTACTTAGGTCAAGAATGATATCGAAGAGAACCGATATACCTCGCTCTACAATTAACAAAATTATCAAGAATACTAAATTTCATATCTATCACATATCCTTTCATCAACAATTATTGTATTCGGATTTGGCAAATCGAAGGACATTTTGGGAATGGGCTCTGGTAATGGAAGCAACACATTCAAATTTTTTTCAACAAGTACTTTTCACTGACGAAGCAACTTTCACACAAAGAGGTAGTCCAAATCGACATAATATGCATCATTATATGGTCGAAAACCTAAACATTGTGAGACAAGTCGATAGACAACGTCAATGGACTGTGAATGTTTTTGGAGGTATTGTGGGCAACTTCATCATTGGACCTCACTTCTTCAATGGGCATTTGAATGGTGAGCAGTATTTGTTCTTCTTACAAAATCACTTGCCTCAACTTCTGCAAAACGTTCCACAAATTATGCCTGAAAATTTGTGGTTCCAGCATGACGATTCCGCACTAACTGTTCGGAGTTACTTGAATCGAGAATTTCCAAGCCAATGGATAGGTCGCGGCGGCCCCATTAGTTGGCCACCTTGATCTATAGATTTGTCAGAAATGGATTTTTTCTTCTGGGGACTTATTAAGCAGATTGTGTGTCAGAACCCGCCAACTACTGCATAAGATATGAAGCACATAATTATAGAAGCTTTCGGGATATCTCCCATACATACAACACGGCGATACATCAGTCGTTCTTGAAAACAATATAGAAGTGTGTTGAGCAAAACGGAGGACACTTTGAGCATTTGTTATGAGTGAACATTCAACAAACTGCACTCTGGTGTTATTTTCAGGATTTGAGTTCAAAATAGAACTTTAGATTCAGATAATCTATTTTGTGTAAAGGTAAGCTATACGTTTCATCGGTGACCCTACCCTCACCCATCGCTTGCCCACCGACGTGCGGTTGGTGACCTCTCTCTCTCTTTTATAGATATCTGCACGGGCATTGATTAGAGGAGCTTTCTTCCATAGTTTCTCTACCTGCTGCCCCCAACAGATCTACCAGGGGAACAGAGCGGATGTACCCTTTTACTGTCCAGGTCACCAGGCATAGAACATCTTGTTATGCCCGCTCTTTTGTCCCGAGGACTTCCAAGTTGTGGATTTCCTTGCCGGCACATATTTTTCCTTCTCCTCCGAACCTCCAAACCTTTAAGTCCAGAATTAACAAGTTGCCTCTTTCCTCCTTGTTGACATTGTTGTAAGCCCTTGTGGTGTGTTGTTGAAATAAAAAAAAATGGCAGTGTTTCTTTTGATAAAAAGAAACCACCGTGTTTATACATATTTTTTTTGTTTTTCATTTAGCCAGTGTTCTATTTTTATTAATTATTTTCTAAAAGTATGCCATCTCAGACCACTTGCCAGTAGTTCTGTCTTTTCAAAAATCAATAATAAAAGGGAAAATTAGTATTTACCTATCAGAGTGCCCATACGTGCGCCCCCTCCAGCGGGTCGGGCATCAGGGTCATTGGATGCAGGGGGAATAGTGTTGGAATAATTGGCAAGGGAACCGATGAAGGTGGAAATTCGCGGGCGGTCTTCCATCTCTTCCGAGTATAGGTACAGGTTCGTCTGGTACCCAGACATCTTTTCTGGCACCAGTTGTTCTTCGGTGCCATCTCCTGAAACAAATAATAATTTTAGTCTGAAATAAGTCACTGTCATATACATTTTACGAGCAACATATTTATTCCCCTTTATTTATTTTAAAAGTAGCAAACTAGCTGAAATTTTTTATATGTTGGGTCAGGTGTGCCCCAAGGTTCAAAATTGTGGGACCACTTTTTACTGTTTATACTTCTACTATATTAAAGTCAACCACTTTTGGTAAAGTTCAAGCCTACGTATTTTATGACTTTGAACCTCGGGCTTGTTCCTGCGCTAGTAGTATTCTCAACAGTGAGATGATTCGATGTTACATAATTTTCATTTAAGTTCCAGGGAATCTACTCTCATGTTGGAAAATAAAAAGAATTTGGAAATGTGTAAAATAATTTAAATATTGAAATTAGGGGTACACCTTTATGTTTCGTACAATCTGCTAGGGATGTTAGTGTTGTGTTCGAATTCTTACTCGACGTTTAGGAACCAAGTAAAGAACTTAAGAGTCTGGACGCAGCAATTGTGGTATGGAAGTGAATTTTTATACAAATATTTTTAAGAGTAAATATGTCTCTTTAATGCAAGCAGGCATCAATTTGGTCACCGGTATAACCTATATAGTAGAAACAATGTACCATATTTTATCAAAATAATTTTATGTTTGAAAATGTACAAAAATTTTCGAAAATAAACTTAAAATGTTTTCGAGAAAACTCGGTTCCTAGCCGACGAACCTTAGGTTAATAGGAAATTGAGTTATTGAATTTTGAACCATTTACTGAAAATTCGCTACCGAAACGCACTCACTGCGTCTCGTTTTTTTACAAACATGCATCATATTTCGATTAAAGATGTAAAAATGCACTAAGGGATGTTAAAAAAATTGTAGGTATCATCCACGACTTATGGGTCACGCTGTGATTGTCAAAATAATTTTATAAGATGCAGCTCAAGGCACCCTATAAGTAACGTATACAATTTTTTTAGATATTAGCCTAGCTCATTATCCTTTTCAATTTTTGAAAATCAGTTGTTGGTTTCGTAATTATTGGTGTTTTGTGAAGATTTATTACAGTCTTGATAGCCCACAAATTTGTACTTGTGAAATATGTTAAAATCGTGGAATGTTACATTAAAGAAGTCTATAATGGGCGAGCATCGTAACGACTTTATAATGAACGATGGCCAGAAAGGCATCAACTGCATCACTCTTCATTTTAAAACGTGCATCCTCGAAATTGGTAGTGTCAATCCTTACCACAAAAGCACGGACATACCAACCATTCCCGTAGATCAAGAAGAAGAAATTTTGGAGACACTAAATCAGAATCGTATGATAAGTTTTGTAGAGTGAGTAAATGAAGTAGGACATGTATCAAATTGGTCTGTGATACGAGGGCTTCGTCAAGAACTTCACGCTTATCATTTTACGCTGGTGAAAAATCTTCATGGTGGCGATAATGGGGACAAGCAAAAGGTGCACGATTTTATTGGAACATTGTAAAGACAAGAAGTGATATGGAGTCCTCGACATAACACAGTTACCAATAAAATGCCAAAAACACTTCAAAAAGGTAAAGTTGTAGCTTTTTTAATTAAAAAAAGTTTTAGTGCCACTGGAGGTCACAAGATAACTACACTTGGAGAACCCAAATCATCACAACAGGTATGTTAAAGACCGGACGACAAAGTTAGCGTCATCAGAGGATGAAGAATTTCAAACCACTTAACTACTAAACATCACATTTATACTACGTGTTAGGTGAAAGATCAATACCCAGAGGGAAGAAACCCAGGCAGATTCTCTGCGTTTGTATTTTAATTGCCGGACGTTTTAACGTCTTTAAAAAATTTCGATAATATATTTGGTGAGTACCTTCCTTTTGCAAGTGGCTTGAATAAGTTCGTTAGCCAGGAAAATCGGACCAGGTTTTCCCGGAAAATTTTTTATTCTAAAAAATTCATATCTCCGTAAATAACAAAGTAAGAGCAACCAAATTTGGTACGCGTGTTTGTATTATAAAGAGTGAACTAAAGATGTACTTTAAAGACATCGAAGTTATGGGCAGTTAAAGAAACAAATTTTGGAGTTTTACTCAAAACGTCAAACTCGCAATTTTAAACATCAAAATTGGCAATGTTTAGGCAAAGAATGTGAAACAAATACCGATTGTGAAAAGAAAATGTTGCGTTGCAAGAAGAGTGTTCTGCAAACCCTTAGGTTTCAGGTTCAACCGTCATTGCCCTTCATTTTACTAAAATGTTTACAAAATATCCATTTCAAAGAGACCCTTTCTTTGATGCTTTGGCTGTCAGTTTAGTTAAGTTGGTGCCTTCTTGGATATTTATTTGTAGGTTTAGTGAAGTTTATGGTTTAACCGGTCTATAATTTTTTTAAGCTAATTTTCGTAGAACAAATTTGTTAATGCATTTTTGCATTTTTTATCGAAATATGATGCGTTAATAAGAAAAAAATCTGGACGCAGTAAGTGCGTTTTGGTAGCGAATTTTCGGTAAATTTGCAGATTAGCTACCGAACGCTTTTCAAAAAACTGTTTTCAGAAACCTGCCTAGCCCCCCCCCCCCCTGGATCCACAAAACCCAAGAAAAATTTCTTGTTCACACCCCCAAGGAAGTTACGGGACCAAGAGTGAATAGAGGTGCTGAGCGGGGTAGGTAGTAAAAAGGCAATATGAGCAGAAAATGCGAATAAAACGGGCTTGAAAGTTGTCTTTTTCACATCTTGAAGCCATATCCCTCCTAAACCCTGCCTATCCCGCACAGCAGCCCTATTCCCCCAAAAAATTTCTTGTTTATACTCCCCAAGGAAGTTACGGGACCAGGAGTGAGTAGGGGTGTATAATTTTTTTAAGCTAATTTTCATAGAACAAATCCGTTAATACATGTTTGAATTTTTTATCGAAATATGATGCGTTTGTAAGAAAAAGATCTAGACGCAGTAAGTGCGTTTTGGTAGCGAATTTTCGGTAAATTTGCAGTTTAGCTCCCGAACGCTTTTCAAAACACTGTTTTCAGAAACCTGCCTAGGTCCTCCCCTGGATTCACAAACCCCAAGAAAAATTTCTTGTTCACACTCCCCAAGGAAGTTACGGGACCAGGAGTGAGTAGTAAAGGCAACCAAGTTTGATGCCTGCTTTCATCAAAGAAAGACATTTGCTATTAAAAATATTTTAAAGAAAATTCGCTACCATAACGCACTTGCTGCGTCCAGAGATTGATAACTTTACCTAGAGAGTGTCGGCATATCTTTTATCTTAAAGAGACAGTGCAAACAAGGCGCTATTGATCAATGGCAGGGCTCGGTTTAGCGAATTTTTGCTTTTTATGGCCTTAGAGATATAAATACTCTCGTAGGCGTCTACTTTCAGCGATTGTCTAACATTCTTGATAAGCTTAAGATTTTTTTTTATCTGTGTGGTGATGATTTTCACAAATATGTTGTGCTACACATGACTTGTCTATACTACGGCATTTCATCTGTGTCAAATGTTCCTTAAGACACAAGACCAAAATATTTGCAAGTTAAAGAAGCTCTATTAATATACATAATTTTCGTAAAAAAAGATTTCGTAGATCATTTCTATGAAAATTCAATACCATAACGCACTTGCTGCGTCTACACCTTTTTCTTTCAATTTAATCTAGTTTGGTTTTTAACAAACCAGCACAATAAATAGCGCATAAGGAAGCAGTCACAATGGCTTGCCATTTTGCGTCCATAATGGCATCTGCCCCCGCGCTCTGGCGCTACTGAACTGACTGGAAACCACTATTGCAATGAGCCTTAGAAGCCTGAAATGTGGACGATCGACGCGAGTTTGGATAATGCCCTTTTGGCACTTCAAAACTTCATTTCGAAATTACAACAAGTTTAATTATAATTTTAAAACAAAGGAGAAATACACGATGTTTAATGTTGAAACACTCGTAATATATTCTATCATAATATTGTATCTTACTTGTATATGTAAACTCGAATATGCTTAGGCTAATATTATAAAGTAAAACAACTTAAACTAGATAATTATGTTGACTATAATTAATCAGCGGTTTTATTATTTCCGCGGTGAACGACTGCCTCTATCCTATTACTATACTAACACGATATATAGGAACAGCATTATATAGGGTGCTGTAACTCGTGTCGTGTAGTACCCCTGGCTTGTGAAATCCGGGTTTATAAACAAATCAAACTACATGCTTTTGGAATAGCAATCCACGCGGCATCTATCCGGGCCTTTAGTCTGTATTTAGTGATGTGTAAATGTAACTAGCCTTTTAGAGTGTAGGGTCCCATAACGAGATACAAGTAAACGTGCCAGAACACGTGGGAAAACCGAGCCTGACGCTAAAAGGTTATAAAAAATTATTTCTGACCAACATTGTTCACCGGAAAATTTCCAGATTATTATACAAAATAAACGTATAATAATGAAGTTCTTTAATTCATCTCTAACTGACAAACAATTTCACACATTGCTGACAGGGATAGTCTTATAAATTAGTTTGATAATTTATCACTTAAAGCTTCCTAGGCAAGATTCTACTACAATATCATCCAACAGGATAATGCTAGATTGTAGTAATTGGATTTTAAATGCTCTCAGTTGGCAAATTGAAACTCTGCTTTTATCTTTAAAGGGGAAACGTTGTGTTTGCTTTATTTTAAGGAACAAGCTGAATTTGAAAGTGAGTGGTTCCATTTAATATCAATAAATCACTTGAATAATGTAGTGTATGGACCTGGACCGTCTATGTGTCCCTCGGGTCAAGTTACTACAGTAACTTATGTGTCTCAGTTGACTTCAATTCGTATCAGAGGATGCGATACATTCACTAAAATGTTCATTTACTTCCGGGAACGGAAGGTGCTCTTTATTTGTTTTTACCTAATAATGCACAATAATTTACTAAACTAAATTACAGCGTTAGAGCCTCGTTGGTCCATGTAACGATTACGTTTTTAAACAATATCGTTACTATTTTAAATATTCAAAATGAACCTTTAAGAGACTTAATTAAATTAAAAGCCGACAATCCAATATCTGTAAGGCAATTCATGTTTTGATTTCAAAATCATTCTATTGAAAAGTCGCTAGCAAGTTTGCTATCCCGTTACCCATACTGGTTCATGGTATAACTGTTGAAATTGAAATTGTCAAGAGATGGGATTTTTCTTGAGCAAAGATATTTCATTTATTATTTTAAGCTGTGAAATTTGGCGTTAATATCAGTAGTATAATAAATTGTAGCAAAAAATACAATGTCTCTTTTGTCCTCTAGGCAGGATTAATCTGGAAAATTCCAGTAGTAACGTCGACATCTAACTTTTTTTTTAACAATTGGAAGAGCTTATTTTCAATGTTAGGGGAAGTCGGGACTATATCTGCGATTTATTTTACAAAATTAACCTTGAAGGCCCTGAACTATAGGCCAGGGACGAAGCTGTTAAGGGGAGTGAAATTAGATCTAGGCGCACAAGACGTTACCTCTTGGTGAGTCTTGGCTAGGCGATTGCCGACTGCACATCTTTCTATTACCGTGGCTAATAATTATCTTAAAATAGGTGATACAATCCTTTTCGTTGTCGATATTATCTAACAACAGTTGTTAGTGATTGTTTAATGTCATTTAATCGGATTTTGAATTTAAATTAGCGACGTGTTTGGCAGAAAAGCTCGAATTAAGCAGTGATCCTTTGTTCAACCCGGTGGATTTCTCACGTTAATCAGAAAGAGTTTCTGATTATTATCGAGCTCAGAGTCAGTTGGCATTGTAAAGTTTATTTGAGCCAAATTACATTTTAATTGCTGTGGAGAGATTTCAGTCAAATTGTTTCCGGACAGCGTCATGAGACGCTCGTTCATTTAAAGCTAGGGAGCAAATTCTCTTACCCAGAAAATGAGCAGCAAGAACCACCTGCCCAATAACAGTTAATGGAAAGTACGACTCATTCTCTCCAGCCTTCCCTCTCTTATTGGAGTTTGTAAGCCTGTGTTAGGCACTGATGGTTGACTCCACTTGGAAAGCATCTTTAAACGGTCATCAGGTAACTCCAGGTGTCAGGACTTGGTGAGTCGATTAAACTTTATGTGTGTAAACTATCAGAACTTTTGATGCAGCAATCTAATGTTTGAAGATTTACAATTTGGACTTTCAAAGTACCATAATCAAATTTGAACTTTAATAATGTCAGTGGGATGTCTGTAAGGGCAACTGTAAATTTCCTGTTTATTCTTTAGAATTTTGTCAATATTGTGAATTTAAATACATACCCCTGTTAAAAAAAGACAGGGGATCGGCAAAATTTTCAGGATAGTGAGGTGGAACTACTTCCAAGCGTCGGCGATTGGCCATAGTCGCGGAAAAGTACAAAAAAAATACTGTGAAAGCAGTGATCTTACTATCGCTTGGCGTAATTTATCTCTTTCGCAGTGTGCCCATTCAAGAAACTTTAAATTATTTAGAACATCATCATCATCAAAATCAGAGGACGATGTCACCTTGTCGTCGCACCCATGACTCTCTGTCACCAGAAGCTCTTTTCGTTTGGTTGTAGCATTAGCATTTTATCAATTGTGGCAGGTCTTGCAGTAGGTGACCTCTTGGATGCATCGTAGATTCTCCCTGACTCATATTAGTGAATTTTCTTAAAAAAAATCACTAATGAGGACGATTTTTGAATTTTGAAAAAAATGTCTCCAACTGAGAGGAGCCCTAAAACTCATATCCGGGGTCAGTTTCAATTGTTATATATATATATATATATATATATATATATATATATATATATATATATATATATATATATATATATATATATATATATATCGTTTTTGTCATAAAGAGTATCCCTTGCACCAGAAATCAGATCTCTAGGTTAAAAAAATTGAAAGCCTCTGATTAAAAAGTTGAAACGTCAAAATTGATAATTCTGGTAGTCGTACATTAGTACGCATTATCGCTTTGTGAGTTAAACATACGGCTCGAAATGACTAACAAGCTCCTAGATCTATGTCTGAGCTGTCATTTCCTTTATTTCGTTAAAATACGAGAAAAAATTCAATTTTAAACAAAAATTGTATGGTGTAAATAATCAAGACGTTGGAAAATTAATATACTAGAGTATATACCTGTTAGTACATACATCTGTCATATCGACAATGGCTGAGAGGTGAAGGAAGCAGTGTGGATTTAATAATGGACTCCTATAAGACGCATTCTAATCTCCGTTAGTGACTTCACTTTTTTTTTTACTTTTTTTACCCCTTTTATCGTTATCTGATCACATTGTGTAATCCGATGAATTTTTAGCGAGTTTTTGTATGACCAATTCAATCAGGACTAGATGAAAACTTTGAAGAGTGAAAACGTTCCATACTTAATACAGCCGTAGAATTTTACCGTGGCTTCACAAGTGCTTGTTCTTTTCTGCAACCGATTTCAATTTTTACCCGACGCAGCAAGTGCGTTATGGTAGCGAATTTTCATTAAAGTTTCAAATTTCAATAACTCAATTTGCTATTAACCTAACGTTCGTTGGCCAAGAACCAGTTGTTTCGGGAACACTTTAAGTTTATTTTCGGAAAATTTTTGTACATTTTCAAACAATACTCTCGTAGGCGTCATTTTGATGAAATATGGTATATTGTTTCTACTATATAGGTTATACTGGTAACAAAATTTCATGCCTACATTCTTTAAAAAAAAGAAGATATATTTGTTATTAAAAACATTTTTATGAAAATTCACTACCATAACGCACTTGCTATGTCCAGACCTTTTTAGTGATTAAAAGTAGTTAGAAGTTGTCACTAGGAGTGGCTGCAAAAAAGGACACCCCCGTAGAGAGAACAAACAATTCAAATTTCGTGTGCTCCTTTGTTTTTGGAGTGACTAAATTTGAACATAGTCACAAAATTGATGCGGCTGTTTGACTCTGAATTAATGCCTCATTTTGCTTTCATCACTGAGTCACAAAACTTTGAAAATATCACAACCGAGATATCTGTCAATACTGGATACCTACCTATCCATTCTACTGCCCCTTTCAGTCGTATCATTTTCAGCGTAGGGCTTCAATAGCCTACCAACGTGTATCACATATCTCTCAATTAAAAATTTTAAGAAGAGGTTAAATAAGTATTTCTTTGCTGGGAATGGCGTTTTAATTTGCGACTTGTCCGAGTATCCGAGAATCGAAGGTGCAGAAACTAATTATTGCCATTACGTTTGTAAACTGTCCTCGTTTTGTGATTTTTTGTTTATTTTTTAAGGGTTAAGTTGAAGCGCAGTTTTGTAACTGAACGTCGCCCAATTTAAATTAATTAATTCATTGTATTGAAAGTTGTTTGTTGCTTAACAGTCCTAATAATAGTTGTTTTGTTTGTTTGCACATTCGTGATCAGCAGAAAACCACACCAAAGCTTGCTAACTTAACAGACCTGTAGCTTCAAAGATAAGGACGTGAGCAATAGTGCTGATTGTATATCAAATACATATTTTTCGCTTCTGTGATTGCAAGGTACAAACAACTCAATATTTGAATCTGTAATTAGCGTCAATAAAATTAGTAGCCTAATGAAGTAGTTGTTCACGAAACCTAGGTGTAAATTAGTTACCAACATGACAAGAGAGAGTATTCCAGAGATGATGTCAGATTAATCAGATGAATTATAGCTGGAGGCATGAACAGATTAACGCACACAGAGACTAAAGCCTAAAGACACGTCCATGGAGGTCTGTTGGAGCTATGTACCATACTAACGTTTTAACATTGTAACATATGTCCCTAACTGACATACAAAGCAGATTCTTCGATGTTAAAACAAGCATCAGACTAAAAGGGCAGGATGTTCGGTTTAATTTGCCTTTGATCTTGCGTGCGTGGTGTCTACCCTTTGTTCTGAGAACCTATTGCCCTTACAAAATTCACTGTATTACAGCCATCTTCTATAAAAGTCATTATACCACACAAAACAAAGTTGTGAATACATTCTCATTCAATTTGTACTATACGACTATAAATATATTATTCTTGAATTGGAAATTAAATCATTTAAAAGGATATCTGTCGCATATACGACAAAATAATGACTCCTAATAAGTGGCGTTTAAAAATGAGACCTAATAATTTCTGTCTTCTGCAACAGTTGTAGAAGTGGCGGTTTTGGAGCAAGTTGTTATTGATTAAACCCTATGTAAAGAGTGTCTCAATCAGGGTGATATAATTTTATGCTTAAACAAAAAGTCTGGACGCAGCAAGTGCGTTATGGTAGTGAATCTTCATAAAAATATTTTTAATGGCAGATGCCTTTTTTTTAAATGAAAGCAGGCATCAAATCTGGATAAATATTTTTTACACAAAATTCTGTTGAAAGCATACATAAAATTCAAATTATATACCTAATCTGTAATTAAAATTGAAAATCAAATTATTTGTTTGCACCAAAATCCATTAAAACCACATTTTCGACGAATTTTAATTGTATAATTTTTTATACAAAAATTCTCAAATATTTCTTCAAAGAAAATATATTAAATCCATTTATAAGAAAATTTGCTATTTAAAGAACATTTTGTACAAGAAAATTCGCTAATAAAAATAAATTAAATAAATTAAAAAAAAAACTGTTCCGATTTTCCTGGCCAACCAACCATTTCAAGTTATTTACCTACCTACCAAAATATAATTTTTCACAAAAACTTTTTCGACGACACAACAAAAATTTCATAAACATTTGCAAACAATTTGTCAAGAAAATCCGTAAACTTTTTTTTATACTTTATTAAAGATTTATCATTAATTACTAAAATTTCACAAAAACATCTTACAAAAAATTATTTCTATGAAGCACAAAACAATTTCTGCGAAAACTGGCTAAATATCTTTTTACACAAAATTTTGCAAAAAGAATACATAAAATTTAAATTATATACCTAATCTGTAATTAAAATTGAGAGTAAAATAATTTGTTTGCACGAAAATCCATTAATACCTTATTTTCGACGAATTTCGTTTAAAAAATATTCCATCAATTGAATAATTTTTCATATAAAAATTCGCAACAAACGTTTCTTCAAAGAAAATTCATTAAATTCATTTATAAGAAAATTCGTTATTAAAAGAACATTTTGTACAAGAAAACTAGCTAATAGAAATAAATTAAATAAATTTTAAAATATTCAAAATCTGATCTAAATACAGAACTAGATACTTTTTCTGTGGCTACACAGAGAAAATTCTTTTGCGTGTGGATGCTGTAAAAATTGAATCCGGTTGTAGAGAAGAAAACAACCTCTTCTGATGTCACAAATATCTACGTCTATCTTAACTGTGGAACGATTTTACCAACTAAGGGCAAAAGCAGGTACTATTAGACTTGAATTAAAAGTCTTAAACGTGCTTATCTTACATTTTCAACAAAAAGTCGCTAGAATATATTGGAATTACACAATCTGATCAGATAACGTTAAAATGGAATCAAAGACGAAAAAAATAGTAAAAAAAAGTTACAAGAGAAATTCAGTCAACGGTGAGATTTGAACCCGCGTCCCTTCGCTCATCAGACAGGGATACTAACCATTACACCACGTAATGCTTCTGGCTAACTGTAGTGAAGAAAGGTAGATAACTGATAATGGTCTTAAGTTACTTATTTGTAATATGTAAGGTCTTTAGAGGCAGATTTTGCAGTTATTTTAACAAATTAGAAGAGTAGCATAAATCTAGAATATTCTAGTACACATTTTATTCAAGATTCTCCATTCTTAACCGCAATAGTTTCAACGTTTCAAATCTCCAATTTGACATTTACAGGAGAAAAATTATAAAATTCTCAAAGTAATCTTTCTGGTACTTCTTGAACTTTTTGCGCCGTGAAAAGATAGACTTTTTCTGTAATATTTAATAGATTTTGTTTAACACATACAATTTTTTGGTATTACGTCTTCTCTGACTTTTAGTGGCACAAAAATTTTGCTTCAATAAGTGCCTATCACTTTTTTCCTTTCAACATAGAAACTTAAATTTTGGTGCAGGGTTTTTCCTTTACAACATAAACCAGCTTGCTAAATGTTGTTGCCATAGCTTTGTTATTTCCGGAGATATGATTTTTTTCAGAAAGAAAACACAAAATTTTCCAGGAAAGCCTGGGCCGATTTTCCTGGAAAACTAACTTTTCCAAGCCACTTATAAAGCAAAAGTACTCACCAAATTTGATCAAAATCGGCCAATTATTTTTTGATTTATCGGTGTGATAACAAACCGCGTCCAGAATTTATGGAAACTCGACGTTTCGGCTCCTGCTTTGGAGCCATTTTCAAGAGGTAAAGGAAATATGTAAGGACACTCTAAGGCCTCAATCTGCCTACTCCTTAGAGTGATGGAAAAAGGTGGGTAAAGGAAATATGTAAGGACACTCTAAGGCCTCAATCTGACTACTCCTTAGAGTGGTGGACAACGGTGGGTAAAGGAAATATGTAAGGATACTCTAAGGCCTCAATATGCCTACTCCTTAGAGTGGTGGACAAAGGTGGGTAAAGGAAATATGTAAGGACACTCTAAGGCCTCAATCTGCCTACTCCTTAGAGCGGTGGACAAAGGTGAGTTGGGTTGTTGTAGCTCGATTACGGGGCCTCAATCTGCCTACTCCCCAAATCTCACCGGAGATCGTCTGTGAGGTCTCAGTGTGTTCAACTCTAGGCCTCAGAGAGATCTCTCTGAGGCCTAGGGTTGAACACACTAATATAATGTATTTTTTTGCTGTACGTTTGTGATTTCTTATTGGTTTGCGTGGACTGCCGTTTCGAACCGTCCCGGTTCATCATCAACACACTGAGTAGTGTGCTGATGATGGACCGGGACGGTTCGAAACTGCAGTTCAACCAATAAGATATTACAAACGTACAGCAAACAAATACAGTGTATATTTAAAACTGATTACAGTGTGGTGCAATATTCCAAAAGATATATATATATATATATATATATATATATATATATATATATATATATATATATATATATATATATATATATATATATTGAAATATATATAAAAATTGAAACTGACCCCGGATATGGGTTCTAGGGTTCTAGTTGGTGCTCATTTCAACAAATATAAAAATCAAAAGTCGGGACCTCATTAGTGAATTTTTTAAAAAGAAATTCACTATAAATCGCTAAGTACCTAGTAACGTAATCTGATCGGTTATTAGATATAAACTAGAGACCTGTGCGGTGGTCAAAATTCGATATATTAAAGGTCAGCTCAGAACTGGCACGGACCGGGGAATCCGACTGACTAATTAAAACAAAGCATTCTTTAATCGATTTGAACTGATCAGATTTTTCTGGCTAACAAACTTGTCCAAACCACTTACAAAAGGAAGGTACTCACCAAATTTGATCAAAATCGGCCCATTATTTTTTGAGTTAGCGGTGTGATATATATATATATATATATATATATATATATATATATATATATATATATATATATATATATATATAAACTTATAAAAATTGAAACTGAATCCGGATATGTGTTCTGGGGGGTGTAATTAGCGCTAATTTAAAGATATTTTTTCAAAATTCAAAAGTCGGGATCTCCTCATGAGTGATTTTTTTAAAAAGAAAATTCACTAAAAGTATATCCGGTCAGTATAAATTATTATAAACCATATGGGTCACAGAGACCCCACGTTACCAGTTACGTTAAAATGAAACCAGGTCACCAGTTAAGGGTTAATCTTCGATTCAATTTATTTGTTGTATTAATAGCCCACTCAAGCCATAGACTTCTTTTAGCGAATATACGTAGAAAAAATCGCGAAATCGTTTAAATTTTTTAAAAATAAAATGTATCTCGTATTGCTTCAGTTTTAAAATCTGAATTAAAATTGTTTTACTGCTTGTTCAAGATGAAAACTGTAGCATATTTTTATAAATCCGACAGAAAGTTGAATCTATTTAATCCCTTCATATGAAAGACACCGAGGAGGAAAACGTGACTTAGCTGTCGTCTGAAACATCTACAAGATATAATATTACACAAGGGACTAACCACTATAAAAACCAATTGTGTTGATTCAATTACTTTTTTTATGAATGTCAACATCCTCTTCTTATTTTCAATTAAATAGAAAAACATGGGATATGTTGTCTGTTCATATTACAACTGCTCTCCCGATTTTAAGGCACGTATACATACACTGAACACATGTGGAACAATTTATAATGAAATTTAAATAAAACATTGTATCGCATTTTGTTTATTTAACGTCGACATATTTCCGCTACTATGACCAATCATCGACGTCAGGGAGTAGTTTCAAATGTAACATACAAAATGTATTATCATTATATGACAGCGGTTTCGTTAAGAATGTAGGTTCAATTATATAGTGATATGGGAGTTCGTTTTGAATCGAAAAACCAGTTTTTCCGGGAAAAGCTATGACAACCAAGTTTGGCAAGCTGATTTATATTGCAAAAACCAAACTTGGCACCAAAATTTAGCTCTGTAAGTTGAAAGAAAGAAAGTTATAGGCACTTAATAAAACAAAATTTTAGTGGCACTTAAAATCAGAGAAGACGCAATACCAAAATATTGTATGTATTAAACAAAATCTATTAAATATTACAGACAACGTTTATCTTTTCGTGGCGCAAAAAGTTCAGGAAGTACCAGAAAGATTACTTTGAAAATTTTATAATTTTTTTCCTGACGTGACAATTAGTATAAGTATTGTAAACGGTAAATATTGCATAAAATGTATCTTAGAATCTTTTAGATTTATGCTACACCTCTCATTTGTTAAAATGGTTCCAAAATCTGCCTCCAAAGACCTTAGATATTACAAGTAAATAAGTTAGACCATTATCGGTTATCTACTTTTCATTGCAGATTGTAATACAAGGGTCATAGTGGTGTAATTGTTAGATGCATTGCTGATGATCGAAAGTACGCCGGTTCAAATGACACGCCGACTGTCTTTTTCAACATTTTTTTTTGCTTTTTGTCGCCTTTGATTCAATTTTAATGTTATCTGATCAGATTGTGTAATTACAATATTTTTTAGCGCCTTTTTGTTGAAAATGAAAAAGATAAGTACTTTTAAGATATTTAATTCACGTTTAAAGGCAGTTTAATAGCAGCCGTTGTTGCCCTTAGTTGGTAAAACCGCCCCATAGTTAACATAGACGTAGAGATTTGTGACATCAGAAGAAGTTGTTTTCTTCTCCACAACCGGATTCAATTTTTACAGCATCCGCACGCAAAAGAATTTTCTCTGTGAAGCCACAGAAAAAGTATCTAGTTCTGTATTTAGATCGGATTTTGAATATTTTTTAATTTATTTAATTTATTTGTATTGGATAATTTTCTTGTACAAAATGTTCTTTTAATAGCGAATTTTCTTATAAATCAATTTAATGAATTTTCTTTGAAGAAACATTTGTCGAGAATTTTTGTATGAAAAATTATTCAATTGATGGAACATGTTAAATGAAATTCGTAAAAATAAGCTTTTAATGGATTTTGGTACAAACAACTTATTTTATTTTTAATTTTAATTACAGATTAGGTATATAATTTGAATTTTATGTATTCTTTTAGCAAATTTTTTTGCAAAAAATATTTAGCCAAATTTGATGCCTGCTTTCATTAAAAAAAGACATATTTGCCATTAAAAACATTTTAATGAAAATTCACTCCCATAATGCACTTGCTGCGTCCAGACTTTTTATAATATAAACCTGTGTACCAAATTTGGTTTTAACAGCTTTGATATTTTCGGAGATACCAAAATTTTACGAAAGAAAACCCAAATTTACCTGAAAAAACTGATCAGATTTTCCTGGATAACAAAGTTATTCAAGCTTTTTACAAAATAAATAAACGCAATAAATTTAAACAAAACGGCCCGTTACTTTTTGAGTAAGCGGTGTGTTACTCAAACATTATTAGCGAATTACTTATACGAAAATTTACCAATAGAAAAGTTAATACATGAAAATCTAGGTTTACAGCAGAAAGCTCTGGATAAAAGTTAATGACAACTTAAAATATTATGATAGTTAAAGAGTTTGAAAGTATAAAACAAGCAACCAATTATTTCTGGAACAATCGCATTAAACTTTTTAGTGCAGTTCGCTAATTCATTCTAAGTTGGAGAAAATCGCCTGAATCAAGATTAAAATTTCAGAAGTTGTTCAGAAATTAAACTCTTGCAGCTTCTGCTCCTTGTGCTGCTTGTCATTTTATTTTCATAGCGTCTTTCAACGTCACAGCTTTTCTCATTATTATTTAAAGCACATCAGCCAGAAAGTTCTGTGAAAAACGGGACAGCTTATTAAATATTTAGAAAACAAATGAGGACAAAACTTACACAGTAAAATTTAAATAAAAATATTAGTATAAAAGGTTCTGGTAATGAAACTGCGGTATGGAAGTGGTTTTTATGAAGATGGACTTTTACACTACGTCATAATGTCACAGTCTGAAGGCGATGTCGCCTGGTCTTTGCAACCATGACTTTGTCTAAAGCATCTCACTCCATTTCATTGTAGCTTTTACACATCATACATTTAAAATAATTTTCATATTTACAACCTGTAAGAAATTATACTAAATGTAGATTAGTTGGCGAATTTGAAAAATATGTTAATTAAAAATTAAAAAAGTCTGGACGCAGCAAGTGCGTTATGGAAGTGAATTTTCATAAAAATGTTTTTAATAGCAAATATGTCTCTTTAATGCAAGCAGGCATCACTTTGGTCACCGGTATAACCTATATAGTAGAAACAATGTATCATAGTTTATCAAAATAACTTGTTTGAAAATATACAAAAATTTTCCAAAAATAAACTTAAAACGTTTCCGAGAAAACTCGTTTCCTAGCTGACGAACCTTAGGTTAATAGCAAATTGCGTTATTAATTTTGAAGCGTTTAATGAAAATTTGCTACCAAAACGCACTTACTGCGTCTCGATTTTTCACAACTGCATCATATTTCGATGAAAAATTCAAAAATGCAATAAGGAATGTTAAAAAAATTGTAGGTATCACCAACGACTTATAAGCCATCCTGCGATTGTAAAAATAACTTTATAAGATGCAGCTCAAGACACCCTATAGGTAATTTATACAATTTTTTCTCGTATCTTGCATAATAACAATTATATTGAGGTTTACCGTAGAAATGCGCACCCTGTATATATGTAAACAGAAAGTAAACTCGGATATGGATTCTAGGGGGCCTAGTGTGCCCTCATTTGAAACAATCTTTTTTAATTCAAAAGTCGCGGTCTCCCCATTAATGAAGTTTTCTACGAAAATTAGCTAAAAATTATAGACCGTTAAACCGTAAACTTAACTAAAACTACCGCCAAAGCATCAGATAAAGGGTCTATAAAAACCTGAGAGAATTATGAATTTGTGTTTTGACTCGCCCAGCAATCACTTTAATGAAAATTAACAAAATCTATCTTTTTATAAATTTCAAAAATAATTAAAAACTTCTGGACGCAGCAAGTGCGTTATGGTAGTGAATTTTCATAAACATGTTTTTAATAGCAAACATGTTTTTTTAAGAAATCAGGCGTCAATCTATATAGTAGAAACAATGTGCCATCTTTCATCAAAATAACTTTATTGTTTGAAAATGTACAAAAATTTCCGAAAGTAAACTTAAATTGTTCCCGAAAAAACTGGTTTCCTGGTCAACCTTATAGGTTAATAGCAAATTGAGCTATTCAAATTTGAAGCATTTAATGAAAATTCGCTACCATAACAGACTTGCTGCGTCCCGAATTTCTTTTCTTACAAAGATGTATTATATTTCGATGGAAAATGCAAATATGCAATAACATAGGGCGTGTTCGATTAAAAGAAAAAAGAAAATTTGAATCACCAATGACTTATGGGCCACCCTGTCATTGTGGAAATATTTTTTAAGATGTAGCTCAAGCCACCCTATAATTCATGTATACATTTTTTTTCTCGTAACGTGCCTAATAACGGATATATTGAGCTTTAATGATTTTTTACGAAAATTTGACAAAAATGATATACCATTAAACGAGAAACTCTAAAGCCAACACTACTGCCAAAGCATCAGAGAAAGGGTCTCTTTTAAATGAATTTTCTGGGAATATTTTAGTAAAATGAAGCACAATGACGGTTGACACTAAGAGTTCAGGCTTTGTAAAACATTCTTCTTGATACATTTTTTTTCCATAGCTCATATTAATTTCAGGATCATTGCCTAAATATTACCAATTTTGACATTTTAAATCGCGACTTTGACGTTTTGAGGAAAACCCAAATTTATTTTTCTTTAAATGCCTGTAAATTTTTTGTCCTTTAATCTACAGAGCTAAATTTTGGTAGGCAGCTTACCTATGATGATATGAACCCACGTACCAAATTTGGTTGCCCTTACTTTGTTAATTCCGGAGATATAAATTTTTTTCGAATGAAAACTCAAAATTTTCTTGGAAAACCTCTTCCGATTTTCCTCACTATCGTGCTATTTACAAAAGGAAGGTATGTGCCAAATTTTATCAAAATCGGCCCATTATTTTTTGAGTTATCGGTGTGATGCATATATATATATATATATATATATATATATATATATATATATATATATATATATATATATATATATATATATATATATATATATATATTTATATATATATATATTTATTTTATTTATTTATTTATTTATTTATTTAATATGCAAATACATTTAGTAACTTAGTGATAAACACAAACATCAAACAACCATTGAAACTGACCCCGGATAGGGGTCCTAGTTCGCGCTCATTTGCAAAATTTTTTTCAAAATTCAAAAGTCGGGATCTCCCCGTTAGTGAATTTTTTCTACGAAAATTCACTAAAAGCTGCGGCTGCAATAGATCATTGTTCTTGTACGCCTTTTAAATTAAACAGGGCGCTGAACGATTTTCGTGGAAAATTAGTTATAACCTTTTAAACACCTTATATAACATATTACAACCCTATATTGTTATTATAAGGAAGTAAAGAGGAATTCAAATTAATATTAAAATACAGGGTGTTTCATTTAAAAATAGATAACTTTGTACTGGCACGGCTCTACGGAAAATCCTGTAGCATTGTAACTACATTTAAAATATGAAGCGTAATGCTTGATACGTCTTCCCCAGTTTTTAATTTTATATGTCAAAAGACATAGAATATACTGGACTTTATCGTACTAATCAATTACCCTCTATATATATATACATATATATATATATATATATATATATATATATATATATATATATATATATATATATATATATATATAAACTGGACCTGGATATGGGTTCTAGGGGGCCTAGTTCGCGCTCTTTAAAGACATTTGTTTTAAATTCAAAAGCACGTGATGTGAATTTTTTTAAAGACAACTGAAATGGCAATCAACAAAGGTATAAAGTTTATTGAACGTAGGTATATAAACAGCCTTAAAGTCTTAAAGGTAATTTGTGAGCTGCGACGTTGCGATTTTTATGGTCTTTTAAGTCTGTCGATGATTTATAGCAGCTTTTTGTAGAACGACCACTTACTCCTGTCATCAAGTCTAGTGGAAATACACACATTAACTTCTTAACGTTGGTCTATCCAATACTGGACATGTGTCATTTCTGGTAAATAGGATTTAACTATCTAGAATAGGGTATCAGTTTTATGACAAATATTGACATTTAAATTCTTGATTATAATTTATTTAAGCTCTAAAATTGTTGACGTCTTAAGAGTTGATTATACAAAAAAAGCACGGCTTTATTACCAATGTCAACGTAGTAACTTAATTGATTGATTTGTCTTAAAATGTGGTGCTGCTTGAAAAACAACTTTACCCCTTTTAGACTTAATTCAGAAACAAGATGTTCATCTTATAGGAGACGCATCTATTACTGTCGATCTTACTTCATAACAAACAACGATATTGCTGCTTAGACATCGCTTTGTGCGTTCCTCTACTCGCGACGTTTTACCGCCAAACTCGTTTTGACCACACATTTAGTGTTAATTGCACACTTGTATAATAGTTCACTACAAATCCTAACTATTTCCTAGAACTTTGGAATTCCTTTCCTGCGGACATATTACCGGAGACAGAATCTGCAGCTATCCAAAAATAAGTAGGAATGTTCAGGTACCTTGTGAGTATTATTACGGATAATGGTATATGTAACATATAACTGAGTAGGACCGCGACGGTAAAGCAAGCATTCAACAGACAAAGTACTCTTCTCACTAATAAACATTTGAACTTGGACCTGAGGAAGAGTTTCATCAAGTCGTACGTGTGATAATGTTTGGGGCAGACTTTGACTAGGCAGGACATGGCGAAAATAGAAGCTTCTGAAACGCGGACATTGAGAAAACTCGGTTAAGATACTAAGAGAAAGAAAAAATGTACACATCAAGTGCCCCACACTTTTCGTTTGTTAATTAAAACCAACAAATTAACGAGCTCATTAGGTAGAATGAGCATTTAACGAGTATAATCGTACATACTTAAAAACCTTAGTATAGTTAAAATTTAAATATGACTAAAATTTCTTCACGTTTATCTCACGATCGTTGTAAAAGAGATATGAGTAGTATAACATTATTTTTGGCTTTTTGGTGCATTTTTTACAATTTTCATTAGAAAAACCAAAGCTTAAAGTTTTTAAAATACCACAATTTTCAAAATATTACTTACGTTTAATTTGTTTTTTAAGCTAATTGTTATGAAATAAATTATAAAATTTGTTGTGAGTTCCTGTAAAACAATTTTTCTAAACAATACTTTTATCATGTAGGTGTCACAAAACAATGAAAGAAAATAAATTAATTAAAAGAAAAGAAAAACAGAATTTTCTATTTGGCTTGATTAGGCAACAATTCTGACCAGGTTTTCCGAGAAAATTTTGGGTTTTCTTTCGGAAAATTTGTGTATCTTAAAACCACCGAGACCCCACTTTTTGAGAAGTAATTTCTCACTCTAATTAACCCAGGGGAAACCAGCCAATTATTATTGTTGAAAATTTAGAATTTAATGTCAATGAAACCTTTATTTTATTAATAGTCTGGATGAGTTCGTTAGCCAGGAAAGGCAATCCGGGAAAATTTTGAGTTTTTTTTTAGAAAATAATGTTATCTCCAAAAATTACAAAACTATTGTAATTAAATTTGGTGGATATGTTGCCAACACCAAAATTCAAGTTTCTAAGTTAATAGAAAGTTGAGTTTTTCAAGTTTGAAACAGTTAATGAAAATTAACTACCCTAACGCACTTGCTGCGTCCCGAACATTTGGTATATTGTTTATATTTTGAAGAAATAAAGTCTACAAAAAATATTATTATTTTTATTAAGACGAAGAAAATGAATGTCTATATTCTTCTTTATTAGGAAATTTTCTGAATAAATATGGTCAAAATGACGGACTTCGATTTTTAAAAAGGGCAGCACTTTTAAGTTTATTAATGTTGTTAAGAAAACTTTAATTGGTTACGAAAGTTAATGCAAAACAATTACAGATTACAATTTAGACATAAAAAAGATGAGTTAGTAGCAATGTTACTTTAAGAGAAACAAAAAAGTTCGGAAAGCAGCAAGTACGTTATTGTATGTAATTTTCATTAAGTGTTTCAAATTTGAGTAATTCAATTTTCTATAAACCTAGAAAGTTGAATTTTCTTATGTAGAAGGGTCTTTCCAAGGAAACATATTCACCAAATTTCATTAAAAAGCTTTGTAACTTTCGGAGCTAAATTTTTTTCCTGGCTAACAAACTCATCCAAGATTAAAAGACAAACACAAAATTCAGATATTTCAGTTGAAAGAAAAAAAAATCGTGTGCCAACTGGTGATCAGAGAAATACACCAAACTATTTTGTGTGGTTAACAAAATCTATTAAATATTACAGAAAAAAGATTCACTTGGCGCAAAAGTGTTAAGAAGTACCCGAAAAATTACTTTGAAAATCTTATAGTTTTTCTTCTTAGAACGTCAATTGCAAACGTCAAAATTGGCGGTTTCTAAATAAAGATTCTGAAAATAATGCGGGTTATGTAGAAGAAACGTGGCAGGAAGTGTGTTTTACAAAGTGTCCAGTTTCTGTTATAATCGCCATTGTCCTTCATTTACTAAAATATTTAAAGAAAATTCTGTTGAAATAAACCCTTTCTCTGATACTTTGGCATAGTTTAAGTTATAGAGTTCGTGATTTAATAGTCTAATATTTTTAGCGAATTTTCGTAGAAATAATTTGCTTAAAGAGATCGCGACTTGCAGCAAGTGCGTTATGGTAACCAAAAAGATACGGACTTAATGAAAAACTAAATTTAAAAAGAAAGACGTAGCAGGTGTGTTGCGGCAGCGAATAATATGTTAATAACTACCATGAAAGAAATGTTGACGCAGCAAGTATGTTACGGTAACGGATAATATATCAATATGTATTATGAAAGAAAACCTGACGCAGCAATGGTACCATAACACTTACAGAAAAGCTAAATGTATTCCAAGTGCTACATTATTCTATATAATTTTTTCTTTATCATAATGCACTTGCTACGTCAATGTTTTTTTCCAAAAAGGAGGGTAATGAAGTAACCATAAAACATAATACGTATTATAATACCTTATTAAGTGGACAAGGAGAAAGGAAGTGGAAACATTGCATAAACTACTCGAACACCAAAATTCGTGAGCGTAAGAATCTGGCCGATAAAGCGAGCTAAACTGTAGGTTTACCGAGGTCCGTTTTAAGGTTTATAGTAGTAAAGTACTTTATTGAGACTAATCATACAATGTAGTAAAATAGTGTAGATCATTTCGATTAAAATTTGCTACCATAATACACTTGCTGCGCCCAGACTTTTTTTCTAAAGAGATTACCTAATAGTCTACGTTAAAGGCATGATAATGTTGAAAAACTGCAGCCTTTAGTATACAAATAGCCGTATTGTTTTGATGGCCATACGACTAATTAAATTTAGGTCTTGGTTACACTAAAACAAAGCATTTATAACTGAAATAATAAAATCAATTTGATCAACAAATATTCAGAGTATTTTGTAAATTATCCGTATCTTTAAAATTCCATCACGAATAGAAAAGTATAAACGTCCATCCAGACGATAAAATGAGATTAGGATAAAAATTATTCAGAGCTCTCAACCCTCTATCCGATATTCTGTATTCCGTATTCATCAATGACCCATTTCCCCCATTTTCTCAACGCTGATTTGATTTTGTTTCCGCCACGACAACCGTAGTAAAAACTTTGGTTATTTCCGATTTCGCGATGAACCTACGCATCCACATAAAAGGATAAAATCATTAGCGTTCCTCATTTTGTGCCAGTCTAGACAAAAACATCTCCACAACATGATCTATACGAAAACATGAGTGAATAAAAACAGATGATGGTAAGATATTATGATGTTGAAAGACTCTACACAGCTATAAACTAAAAACAGATTTTTTAATTATGAAGAAGACCCATTTACACACGATAATTAATGTGACCTACATAGTCACTTTTCATAACATTGTAACGAGGAGAAAACAAATAACTTATAAAATAGAAATTTGCCATTAATCAAAACCTACCTTCTTTTAATTTCCTCACATTTTTGCTATTATATTTTAAGTATGTACTTAATTGTTATTTTGCTTATATCAGTCTTAACTAGAAAACTAGTTAATTTATACTAATGTACATAATAAAAAAAATGTCCAAAATTGTTATGTGTAATTTTTAATGGAATTATACAAAGTAGACAAATACATATTATCAGGACGCAATAAAAAGATTCATAATCGCCATGAAAACGAAATAATTACTCACAAACTATCAAATACTCTCTGTAGGTCCACCTTTTCGTTCTATGCATTCAATCGTTTGCTCAGAAAGTTCACTAGCATATCGCAGCATCCTGCCAGGAATATTTCTGCAATGGAATGTTACTGTATTTCTTAGTTCTTCAACATTATTGAGTAGCCAATTTTTGTAGAGTTTTTCTTTTAACTATTCCTATAGGTAGAAGTTTAATGCTGTTAGATCCGGAGAATTAGGTGGCGATCGTGGATCTGTATTTATTCCTATCGATTTATCACCAGATGTCGTATTTAAGCATTGAGAGGCAAGTCTAGTGGAAGGAGATGGGCATCTATTATGTTAGAACCATGGATTATGTCGTTCTTCTAATGTTATATCATTTAAATGATATCCCAAATAATTTTCCAAAAAAGTTTAAATATCTATCGCCAGTTAAATTTTTCCGGAAAAAGAATGGCGCTATTAGGATACTATACCAAACGTCTGTTTTTTAATATTACTGATTTTTTTGTTATCAATCTTACCACCATCTACAATTTTGTGACGAAACAACACCATTTATCGTAAATTAGATTCATTCATCCCAAAATAGAATGTGTCTATGAAAATCGGCTTGTTCTCTTTTTGCTTCAACCCACACGTAGGACTCATACCTTATATCGTAGTCTCTCTCTTCAAATGAGCAAATAAACTTTGGCTTCTAGGCGTGGTATTTATTTTTTTGAAAATGCACCTTACAAATGTGGTACACTAGAAGCATCAGAAATACCTCGCGTGGACCTTCTAGGGTTTTCTATAACTCTCAGAAGTACTTGTAGTAGCTGATTTCATTCCGCACATACAGGTTTTGTAACTTCGTTTTTATAACGGTATTCCCGTGACCCCGTCTGTTTCAAATGGTTCAACATTCTTCTGGGAGTGGAATAGTGAACTTGTTTTGCTGGAACTCTTTCGATAAAAATATGTTTAGCTTCACGCATTGTTTTATATCCATGTCTGCATATTAAAACTAATCGTTTCGGTTAACCCCTTTGGAGAAGGCATTCTAAAATCAATTAATTGAAAAACTCAATGAAAATTGAAAAAGTCACCCTGATACTTTACAGAAGCAAGTAATGTAGTAAAAATGTCAAACAATAATACTGTTTTGCTTTTTAGTTTTTTCATTGCAATCATGGGCCATTTTTTCCGAATAGAAAGCCACAAGTTTGTATTTTAACATGTTTCAAATTTAAACAACTTTGTTTCACAAAATTTTATTGTATTTTAAAAAACAGGGGTGCTTTACTTTTGAAAGCATTTTTTTGGAGCACCCCATGCGCTGTTTGACTTAAAGTCATTCTGAGTGCACCTATGATGTTAACTGAACATGTAACAACTTCTGGCGGCTATGTTCTTAAAATCTAGTTTCAATAGATCTTTTAGTTTGCCCAATATATTCAAGTTTATAATCCTTACACCATATTTCATAGATCCTAGACATTTATGTGGTTTTATCTTTATTCCTTGGTTTAGCTGGAAATTGTTCAATGTATTTTTTGTAAAGAATCAGCTTTAAATGTATCTCTTAAAAATGCTACAAAGATCTCTCACAGGACAACGTTTTTGTGTTTTATTTTTTCTGAATGTCGTAGCTCCCGCTAACATTTTCTTTGTCTTATGTTAATTGAACAGTTGACGCAACTGAGATATAGGACAATTGATAAATCATATATATAAAACTCTGTACCTGGGCAGCAAATTTCCTCTCCAACCGTAGCATTTCTGTTGTCGTGGATGGCCATTCCTCTAAACTGTATCCGATTAATTCAGGAGTTCCCCAAGGTTCAGCTTTAGCCCCTACTTTGTTTCTTCTCCACATCAATGACCTCCTCTCTAGCACATCCAACCCAGTTCACAGTTACGCGGACGACAGCACCCAACACTCAAATATACAATATTCTAGTCTGTCTCTTTAGCCCAATTAGATGAGGATCGCAGACTCATGAAGGGTTCTGTCTCCGTGAATCTCCAAAAAATATTAGACTGGGGAAGTAAAAATCTTGTGCAATTCAACTCCACCAAATGTCAGTTTTCCTTTCTTTCCAATAAGAGATACACCAGCCCTAGACCCATCACAATGAACAACCAAGTTTTTCAAAGTAATGAGTCCTTTTTACTTGTTGGCATTTCTGTGGATCGAAATCTTAATTGGCACCAACCTTTCACATCAATTGCAGAAGCGGCTGCTAAGAAATTGGTTTCCTCTTTCGGGCTCGCAAATACTTTTCACCGGCTAATCTCTATACCTTATATACTTTACAAATAAGACCACACCTCGAATACTGCTCACACATCAGGGGTGCCGCTGTCGCTTCTACACTCGTTATTCTGGACTTGAGAAGAGAGCTATACGTGCCATCGGTGACCCTACCCTCACCCAAAGGCTGCCATCCCTTGCCCACCGACGTGCCGTTGGTGACCTCTCTCTCTCTCTCTCTTTTATAGATATCTGCACGGGCACTGCTCAGAGGAGCTTTCTTCCATAGTTCCTCCATCGGCTACCCCCAACAGATCTACCAGGGGAGCAGAGCGAATGCACCCTTTTACTGTCCAGGTCGCCAGACATAGAACATATTGTTATGCCCGCTCTTTTGTCCCGAGGACTTCCAAGTTGTGGGATTCCTTGCCGGCACATGTTTTTCCTTCCCCTTCGAACCTCCAAAGCTTCAAGTCCAGAATAACAAGCTGCCTCTTTCCTCCTTGTCGAGACCCACGGTACGATAGTATTTAGGCTGAAAGCCATCGTGTTGTGTTTTTGAAATACATATAAAAAAAGTCCCTTTCTTAGAAATAATACTTAACAACGTTATGCGGCATTATAAAAAGCTGATGGAATGTAAATTACAGGTACTTTTAACTAAACAGCAGGGGTTTGCCTGTATACCTTCGTAGAGGACGCTGTTTGCGATTGCTTGTCAACTGATATATAAATACTAAGTACTTCTAACTTTTATTGCCTTAGTTTATTCGTCTATCTGATGACACTAATTTTGTTAGAGAAACGATCGTCAGGTCTGAAAATGGTGGATTAGGTTCTTCAAAATATATCAGTGCTTATCACAGGTTCCAATCTTCACTCGTGAACATGGAATAATATTTTTTACATATGGAGATTGCCATATCAGATTTTAATTATTAATAATGTGTTAAAAGCAAAATTAAAATAAATACCGGAGAAAACAGATATTTCTGAACAAATTTAATAAAGAGATGAAATATTAAACAAGCGAATTATATTCAAATAAATAAGCCCTGGTAAAGTTAAACGAAATCAGCCGTGCGTTTTCAAATCAGGAAAGTCTAAATTAATTTAATTAGTTAACTAAGACTTACAAACCTGCCTTTTCACAAAACCAGTTCTGAATAATGTATGTGAAATTGAATAATGTCTTTACATTTTAATTACGTCCGGATTTTGCTCAATAAGGACCACACAAAAGGGAATGGTTTTCAATGGTCCAATGCAGTTAGAAGCAGAAAATCGTTTAAATTATTTCTGCAAAGCTTTGAGCTTTTGTTTCCTCTGTTTCACATTTTCAGCACAAAATTTAGATATTTCAGAAAGTCAAAACGATTTCACACCGTTTTTGCCTATTATGCAAAAATATTAAATACCTAACAGCAGTCACGGTGTAGGAATCTGTATCGCAAGTTCTTATCAATACCTTAGCTATATTTTAACAGCTTCAGAAGGCCTTTCTTTACGTTTACATCCTTAATTTAACTTTTCTTTTGTGTACGTGAAATAATGTTATAATTGTAATAAAAGTTCCGGGAGGCGTGTAACTTTTATCTTTTGATTGTGTAAAGTCCTGGCTTACAGAGTTGATAATATCTATTCTCTTACTGGGATTTGACAAGCCTCTTTATTATTTCCTAAGCCTCTGGAATCCCTGCAAAGAAAAAGTGCATTTTTCAAATTATAACGTTGTATAACGAGCTTAATTCCCTTATTGATTGAGAGAAACTTTTTCACATTGTCTTTCTACACTCCGAAAATCATGATTTCTTTTGTACGACGGCCTCCTTAGATCAGGTTAAAAAATAATGTTCTAATAATTCTGAGATAAAAAGGTCAAAATTATGAGATAAAAGTAAGAATCTTGAGTTTTTATGTCAGAATTCTGTTTTTTATATCACGATTCTGAGTTTTCATCACAGAATTCTGACGTTTTATTTCAGAATTCTGACTTTTTATCTCAGAATTCTGACTTTTTTATCTCAGAATTATTAGAAAATTATATTTTAACATGACCCCAGGACGCCGTCGTACTTTTGTGTCTTCTTTTAGAACAAATTTTGAGATGAAATCACCAATTTACAGAATTCGGATAACATTCATCCATTACTTCCTGAAAATATTTAATTACACAGGGTGAAAAATAATGTCTGCCACTTCACTGCTTGGCATTTAATTTATTTGATGATAATATTTGTTCGTTCTTCAGGAAAATCGGCGCAGGTTTTACCGGAAAATTTTGTGTTTTATTTCGAAAAAAATGCATATCTCCGGAAATAACAAAGTGAGGGCAACCAATCCATAGGTTAAAAGAGCTAAATTAATTTTTAAATAATTAAATCTGATAAAAGAAAGTTAAAACGTCAAAATTGATAATTATGGTAAGAGTACGAATGTCAGTGAAAAATGCGATACGAAATCAGTAACAAGCTTCTAGATCTGTGTCTAAGTCGTTATTTTCGTTCATGTCGTTAAAATATGAGCATAAAATCCATTGTAAATAAAAATTGTTTGGTGTAAAAAGTAAAGACGTTAGACAATTAACCAGATATACCTGCTGGATCACATGTCATGTCGACCATGGCTAAGCCGTGTACATCAAGATAGTCGAGTTCTATATGACGAGTTCCAATCCTAGTTAGTGACTTCACTTTTTATCAATTTTTTCTCATTTCAGTTTACCGTTATCTGATCAAATTGTTGTTATTCCGATGAATTTTTTACTTTTGTAAGTGGCTTGGATAAGTTAGTTAGCCAGGAAAATTTTCCATGGTTTTCTTTCGAGAAAAATTTATATCTCCGGAAATAACAAAGTAAGGGTACGCGTGTTTGTATTATAAAGGCTGAACCAATTGTCAAAATTTAGGCCTGTAACTTTAAAGACAAAAAAGTTATAGGCACTTAAAAAAAAGAGCTTTTCCTCAAAACGTGAAAGTCGCAATTTGAAACGTCAAAATTGGCAACATTTAGGCAAATAACCTGAAAGAAATACGGATTATGTAAAGAGTGTTCTGCAAACCCTTAAGTTTGAGGTTCAACCATCATTGACCTTAATTTTACTAAAATATTTCCAGAAAATTCATTTCAAATAGACCCTTTCTCTGATGCTTTGGCAGTAGTTTTAGTTAAGTTTATGTTTTAACGGTCTATAATTTTTAGCTAATTTTCGCAGAAAAAACTCATTAATGGGGAGACCGTGACTTTTGAATTCTAAAAAGATTTCTTCAAATGAGCGCAAACTAGCCCCGCTAGAATCCATGTACGGGTTTACTTTGTGTTTACATATATACAGGGTGACGCATTTCTACGGTAAAGTTCAATAGAATTGTTATTATACAAGATACGAGAAAAAATGGTATGCCCTGGGGGCAAAAAAATACGTTACTTATAGGGTGTCTTGAGCTGCATCTTATAAAATCATTTTGACAATCACAGGGTGGCCCATAAGTCGTTGGTGATACCTACAATTTTTTTTTTAACATTTCGTTATTACATTTTTGCATTTTTCATTGTAATATGATGCATGTTTGAAAAAACAATGGAGACGCAGTAAGTGCGTTTTAGTAGCGAATTTTCCTTTTGAAAATTCGATAACTCAATTTGCTATTAAGCTAAGGTTCGTCGGCTAGGAAACGAGTTTTCTCGTAAATATTTTAAGTTTATTTTCGGCAAATTTTTGTACATTTTCAAACAATAAGTTATTTTGATAAAATATGGTACATAGTTTCTACTATATAGGTTATACCGGTAACTAAATTGATGCCTGCTTGCATTAAAGAGACATATTTGCTATTAATACATTTTTATGAAAATTCATATCCCTAACGAACTAGCTGCGTCCAGACTTTTTTTAGTTCTAGTTCTGTACACTTCTGCTAACGCGGAGATAAGAACTGTAAGACTTTTTATCCAATTTTATTAACAGATCAGATTGTGTGTGTGTTTTGTTTTTTATCGTCGGCTTATTTTCGCGACTATAGCCAATCACCGACGCCAGGGAGCAGTTTCACCTCACCATCCTGGAAATTTGGCCCAAGCCCTGCCTTTATGTAAGGAGGGTAGAGATTTTTAACGTGCTTAACATCGCATGGACATGGGACCGACGGCTTTACGCCCCCTCCGAAGGGCGGATGGTGCAGACATTCAACTTGCTCAAATACAATGCCAGAACCTCGGTTGATGTTAATGTTACAGTTTGTATTGAAAAAGTAAAAGGAGAACCCTGGGATCGAACCCAGTACCCTTCGGTTCCGTGGCACACGTTTTTACCTTTGAACCACCGAGGCTCTTAACAGATCAGTATACTTGTTGTGTTCGGTGAAACAATACCATACTAAAATATAGATGTAAACACTTCCTCTGTGGTTTTACAAAGCCTTGTTATTTTCTCTGCACCTGGTTTCGCCATTTATGACATTTTCAAGCAAAAGAACATTTCTTTTTGAAGCCAAAGAAAACGTATTTGGTTACATCTATAAAGTGCGGAAATTACAATGAAATTGAATTAATTGCTGGAAACAGAGAATCATGGTTGCATGACAGGGCGACATCGCATTTAGACTGTAATGATGACAGTAAGAGTGACTAATTAATTATATTTAGAGGTCCTATTTTTTGCTTCTTTAACGTCTGTCTGTTTCCGCGATTATGATCAATCACCGACGCCAGGAAGCAGTCTCACCCCACTATCCTGGTAATGTTGCCGTTTTACAAGAAATATAGAGATCTTTAACGTGCCCAACATCGCATGGTACGTGGGACCACCGGTTTTACGACTACTCTCAAGCGCGAAACGTGCACATCTAACCTTGCTTCTGCGTGACTAGTTGGAGCATATGACGTCACAACAATAGCCGGAGCGTTTATGATCACGTGAGACATTCAAAATGGCAAGGATTTAGAAACACGTATAAAAGCTTTAAAATCAAATATTTCTCATTTATTTTTAATTATTGATGTTTACGATAACATTAAGGTATGAAAAAAAAAAATGGAAATACATGTGGATTAAATTTTATGCAAATTCCCTATTGTGGAGTTTTTTTTACCTGCTTGATACCATATGCATTACATATTTTCCAGCTAATAAAATTTTCTCAACAAAATCCAATTTCAAGCCACCAGATTATGCAGAGATTAAATTATTATATCTGCTTTACTTTGTGTAACTCATATTCCCTTGAATACATTTAAAAAGCTTTCAGATAAGTCCAGTTTTTATTTGAAATGCCCCTTTTATGAAAGCCACTCTTTTATCTGGATTTTTTCTGAAAACAAGACAATTATCTGGTTAAATGAGTCATAAAGTTACTTGATCCTATTATACTTCCTGCGTTCTGAACAGATTAAACAAAATACAGTAAAACACAATTATTACGGTACACTTCTAATAGCTTTTAATGTAAGCATCCCTTCTGATAAAAACATAAACTGGTATAAAAGCTTTCACCGATTACGATAAACTGATTATAACGCGGGATATTTACGATATTTCTCAAGCGTAAGATTTTACACTGTTAGTATCAATATCAATGTATGATTACGATACATTTGATAAATATTTTACGCGTTTTAACATTTTTTTATACCCTTAAATGTTTTGCATCTTTTCTTATTTTTTCATATACAAAGCCCCTAAATTTGGTGGTTCTTTAAAAACTTTATACAGGTGTCCACTGCAAAAGGTTGTACCAGGGTTTTCGTCAGATCTGCTGAGCATTTCTAAAAACCCTAAAAGACGTAAATTTTGCTGGCGATGGAGACAATTGTCAGTTCAATTTTTTGCATGATTTTAATGTACCTTTAGTCTTTTAATACTTGACACCAGCTCGGTAGACCCTTTGCTCTGTAGCTGATAGAATGATTTCCAACCTTTTTTAGGTAGTGACCCTTTTTAGATTTCCTTTAAATGGCATTTTTATTGATTAAAAAAATAAAGGACTTAAAAATATATATTTTCGGAATGTTTAACAAAAATATTGCTATTTATAACTATTCTAAGACAAATTAATGTGACGACCGACCTTGCATCTGCGTAACAAGTTATAAACTTGGTGCAGTATGCGTTAAAGCCAACGTCATGTCATCTTGAACTTCCAGTCTATGTCTATCGTTTGTTTTAATTTGCAAAAAAGCTTGAAAACCACTTCAGCAAAGATAGGTGGAGGCAAATGATACTAATACCCGAAAAGCAAGTAGCGCGATATTTGGATAAGAACGACCAAAATGTAGTCAACGATTTTTCATTTTTTCATGAGATAGGTAATGAGTGGTGGAATCATTTCGCAGCTCTAAAAATTCATACTGCACGTCATCAGAAACTTCGAAAACATCCAATGTCGTTCAGACAGCTCGGGGATTTAACGTCGAACTTAGATTATCCACAATGCCTGTCTCTGATGCTTTGGCTGTTATGCACAGGCTTTCAAACATTGTAAAATTCCCAAGAAAAGTTCATATTTTAATTCAAATACAGGTTGAACAACATTTCTTTTTGATAACCAACGAACAGTAATGTAGAACAGAAGAGCCTCTTGATGAGAATTCGTGTTTCTGCAAAGTTGTTTAAACAGACGAGTATTAAGGGTGCTAGATTTGATGTATCTAACAATTTAAATCAAAGAATCAACATCTTGCAAAGGTTTCGAAAGAGTTTTGGACGCTAGGGCAAACCGCGGAGTCATACAGTGCAAACCCTTTGCTAGAGGTCCAATCCCTTTAAGCTTCTTCTGCAAGCCGACCTCGATCCAAGTATAGTTGGTGCTCCATCGGTACAAACTCCACACAATCTTTCCCATTATAACACATTCCCTTCAAAGGACTCTATCGTGTGCATGGCGCCGTTACCATTTGTTGTAGTTTTTAGTGCTCTACACAATATAGTTCGCGAGATAAATAGACCACCTACAATAGGCCATTATTACAACAAGTAACCTTTCCAGAGCAGGATATCCGAGTCATCAGGAATATAGAAGGCACCTTCAAATCAGCAAGATAGGAGACACCTTAGGAACGACGTAGTAGAGTGAATCTCACACGTAGGAATCTGTGTCAGCTAAACTTAAAGTGACCTCGAGAGAACAATAGTGCCTCGCCTTCCGCGAGGCGTTCATTCTTGTTTCAAACTTAAGACTGCACATCGTGTGCTAACATTTATATATCACACTTATGTTGATATTCGTATCAATTTGATATTAAGTATTAATTGTGTAAATCATTAAATAAATTGTTAAAAAAATTTAAGTGGCGCAGTCGTTAGTATCGATTAAAAAGTCAAAAGCATATTGATTTTTAAGCGTATCGACGCCTAATACCAGAGTCGAGCCAAGCAGACCCAAGTAAAAGCAGAAACAGTAGCCAAGCAGCCAAATGAGAGCAGAAACCATCATATTAGTGTAAGTTGTTTGCTGCTATTCCATTTTTATATTTCCTGCATAATTTTAATTTTTCACACACACACATATATATAATTATATATATATATATATATATATATATATATATATATATATATATATATATATATATATATATATATATATATATATATATATATATAGTGTATGTATGTATCACACCGATAACTCAAAAAATAATGGACCGATTTTTATAAAATCTGTCAGGTACCTTCCTTTTGTTAGTGGCTTGGATAAATTTGTTAGCCAGGAAAATCGAGATAAGTTTCCTGGAAAATTTTGTGTTTTTTTTTTGAAAAAAAATTCGTATCTCCGTAAATAACAAACCTATGACAACCAAATTTGGCAAGCTGGTTTACATTGTAAAAACCAAGTAACTTTAAGAAGCTGAGTTAAAGGTGAGCATCGAACAGTATTATTTTTCCCGTAATTGGCTGCCAAGAATGTTCACAAAAATTATTAGAAAAGAGCTAGAAAAAAATGTTACAGATTAAATAAACAACGACTACCTAATATTTAATAAATGTAATGCGGCGGTTTAGGTTTAACCCGTGACGTATCTCCGACTAGTCAACATGAATGGTGTGAGGTTTGTATTTAATTCATTAGAATAATAGTCCGCAAACGATCGTCAATACTCCTGATAATCCCATTAAATTCCTCGATAACGTAGTCGATATAAAATTGGGAGATACTTATATTAGGAATCAATCTCGGGCAGTGCCAGGGAGGCCACGGGATTCAAACAGCATCCGCTAGCTAATTGATGAACGGGAAGATCTCTGGGCCAAAGGTCCTCACGCTAATACCAGGGGATGAATGGCTGGGGTGAAATATCGTAACCTACTGGGTGGTTTTATCTAACGTATCTCGAAATGCGGTAGATTTCTAAGCCTCCCGTACAGATCCTCACGATAAACATAAAAAAGGGCCACTTCAAGCAAATCCTATGCAAATGCAATGGAGGTCGTAAGCAATGTGCGATAACAGAAAACTTAAACACTATAACTTACCAACTGCAGAACCTAACAGCCAGTCACAACAATTACCAATTACCAATTACCAATCACTGACACAATAAAGTACAACATACCACAATAAAATCTGCAGAAAAAAATAGCAAACGGACAGTTATCTTTGGAGAAAACGGGAAAAACAGCATAGCAAAAACCGTTCGAAGTAGGGCTTTGAAGAGTGGGAGATGGACACTCGAGATTCAAATATTCAAAATATGCAAATTTACGATGAGCAAAACTATAAACTTGACATGATGAACTATGAATATATAACACATTTAAGTGTTACCTAAGTGGATGAAATGAAAGACAGAAATTGCTTTTTAAAGAACTAGATATTTTTGAAAAATATTCAAATCGACTCGTGGAAGTGGCAGTGGTCACACATTATCAACATAAATAAGTTAAAGAACTCATGTTTTAAACATCTGAACCATCCAGTAAGAATCCCAGCGGCGGGTATTGTTTTCAACTTATTGTATGATTAATTTTAAATCTCCCGGCACTTCGAGCACAGCATGTTATTGTTAAGTGATAATACGTAACTGCAGAGGTTGACGAACTTAGATTATCTCTTAACCTTATGCGAATTCCATGTGTTTTTGTAAGTCAAATTTTCATTTATTATCAGGAGCCGCTACTGCAAGTATATCTACAAATGCAAATTCCTTATCATCAGGTTATCTCCTACACGATACCGGCAACTAAATGTAAACAATAAAACTAAAGCGCGAAAATGATTCGCTATGTTATTCCTTAGTGTTTAGAATCGGCATTAGGCCAAACTGTTGCAGCGTGTGCATTAGAAATAAATATTTACCTGTGAAAGACGTATGCTATTCATAACATGATAAAAATACAGTCGGATTTGGATGTGCCTGTTCAAAATAATAAATACAACCCGCAAATTCATTTGCCTTCATATCGTCATTTTGACAATTATTGGGTGCACAAGCCAAGTTGTACGCATTAATAAGTATTCTCCAGGTAAGTCATCTATTGCTAATTCGTATAAACTGTTTATTTAAGCAAATGTGAAACTACGGAAACTTATATGTAAATAATTTAGTTAACCATATCTTTGCACCAATACAAAAATGAGTTCTGTATTTATTCCATATACAAAAAAATAAAGAAAAATTTTTGCCGCAATTTCAGGCTGTAACATTGCTCTGTCTTGGTTTTCCTTGCAGATTACCGCGATCCGCCCAAAAGTCGTCGCGACCCCCTTAGGTGTCCCGAACCACCACCGGTTGAAAACCATTGTGCTTTGCTAACTTGTGCCGCACTTACATGATACCTACTGGAAACTTAGTTTTTGGCACGACCAACTTTTGTATTATAGTTTTTAACTCCTGAAGATGGCTCGATGAAGCTGAAACGCGTAGGGTTATAATAATTTAAAAAATGTTTCTCGGAATATAAGCCAACTATGTCAACCCCAGATGTATTGACGTTTAGCAATTATAGTCCCATTGCGTTTCGTAATCGATAAAGCCTGAACAAGTACCTCCAGCTCTCATGCGGTTCTAATCCATCACGTTTGTGTGCTAAAATAAGATAAAATAAACTTACTCGTAAAATGACGATGAACTAGAACAAAAAAGGTGAAGTGTAAAGTGAGTAGCGTGAGATTTATGGGCTCAATAGAGATAATAGGATAAACCTCATTCTTGTGAGGACTAAATAAATAAATGAGTACTGGAACAGGTTGATATATCGCTAAACGCATGTATTTTATATCCATTCTTGTTTACGTACGTTGTGATCTCAGAGAAAAATCCCTGAGGACACTCGGGAGAACCTTGCTTTCTCCTAAATAAAGAGACAAATAAATAAGTTATGTTTTCTCATGGAAAGAGAGGGTGTTATCTCACATTGAAAGAATTTTCGACGAGATCTCCACTAGATAAATAAAATATCGGCTTTGCATTCAACGTCGTCAAATGTCGAATACTTGGCTGGGCGTTTAACATGTTACAGGATCAATATGATGAATCAAAAATCCCACGGTCATAAAAAAACATCAAATTTACAAACTGAAAGTTATACAAGTATGTATATATGTACCCTTGAGCGGTTTAATTTAATTTATTGTATAAGCTGGGAGACTAAAGCATAATTAACGCTTTAGTAGTGGCGTACGGTCTTACACACCGGCGGCCACACTCGTAATTTTTGAAGAAAGTAGAGGTTATCTTGCGCGCTTGATCACTATACCTTCATCGTTCATGGTAAAAAGTCTGGACGCAGCAAGTGCGTTACGAAAGTGAGTTTTCATAAAAATGTTTTTAACAGCAAATATGTCTCTTTAATGCAAGCAGGCATCAATTTGGTCACCGGTATAACCTATATAGAGGCATATTCCCTAGTATCTGGGAAACTGCTCGAGTACAACCCGTCCCCAAGAAGAGATCCAAAGCGCTTCCTAGCAACTACAGGCCTATTTCTCTCCTTTCAGTCGTCTCTAAAGTGATGGAAAAGTATATAAACACCGAATTACTAAAATTTATTGAAAAACATAGTCTAGTCCACGACAGGCAGTATGGATTCCGCCAGATTGACTGCCGACCTCCTTTCCTTTGTCACCCATTATTAGAACAAGTGTATGAAACTACACGGTGAATCCCAGATTGTCGCTCTAGACATATCCAAAGCATTCGACCAGGTCTGGTACGCAGCGCTGCTTAATACATTTCCGGCCTATGGGCTACCACCATAACTCTGTACCGGGACAGCAAATTTCCTCTCCAACCGGAGCATTTCTGTTGTCGTGGATGGCCATTCCTCTAAACTGTATCCAATTAATGCAGGAGTTCCTCAAGGTTCAGCTTTAGCCCCTACTTTGTTTCTTCTCCACATCAATGACCTCCTCTCTAGCACATCCAACCCAGTTCACAGTTACGTGGACGACAGCACCATCCACTCAAATATACAATATTCTAAGCCTGTCTCTTTAGCCCTATTAGAGGAGGATCGCAGACTCATGGAGGGTTTTGTCTCCGTGGATCTCCAAAAAATATTAGACTGGGGAAGTAGAAATCTTGTACAATTCAACCCCACCAAATCTCAGTCTTGCTTTCTTTCTCATAAGAGATACACTAGCTCTAGACCCATCACAATGAACAACCAAGTTATTCAAAGTAATGAGTGCTTTTCACTTGTTGGTATTTCTGTGGATCGAAATCTCAACATGTCACATCAATTGCAGAAGCGGCTGCTAAGAAATTAGGTTTCCTCTTCCGGGCTTGTACTTTTCACCAGCTAATCTCTATACCTTATATACTTCACAAATAAGGCCAAACCTCGAATACTGCTCCCACATCTGGGGTGCAGCAGCCGCTCCTACACTCGCTATCCTGGTCACCATTCAAAAGAGAGCTATACGTCTCATCTGTGACCCTACCCCCACCCAAAGGCTGCCATCCATTGCCCACCGACGTGCCGTTTTCATCGAAGTTTGATGAATGTTTGTAAAAAAAATCGAGACGCAGTAAGTGCGTTTTGGTAGCGAATTTTCATTAAATGCTGCAAAATTCAATAACTCAATTTGCTATTAACCTAATGTTCGTCTGCTAGGAAACGAGTTTTCTCATAAACACTTTAAGTTTATTTTCGGAAAATGTTTGTACATTTTCAAACAATAAGTTATTTTGATAAAATATGTTACATTTTTTCTACTATATATTTTTTATATTTCAACACACCACGAGAGCTTACAGCCTAAATACTATCGTACCGTGGGTGTCGACAAGGAGGAAAGAGGCAACTTGTTAATTCTGGACTTGAAGGTTTAGAGGTTCGGAGGAGAAGGAAAAACATGTGCCGGCAAGGAATTCCACAACTTGGAAATCCTCGGGACACAAGAGCGGGCATAACAAGATATTCTATGTCTGGTGACCTGGACAGTAAAAGGGTGAATTCGCTCTGTTCTCCTGGTAGATCTGTCGGGGGCAGCAGGTGAAGGAACTATGGAAGAAAAGTCCTCTGATCAGTGCCCGTGCAGATATCTATAAAAGAGAGATAGGTCACCAACGGCATGTCGGTGGGCAAGGAAGGGCAGCCTTTAGGTGAGGGTAGGGTCACCGATGAGACGTATAGCTCTCTTCTGAATGGAGTCCAGGCTAGCGAGTGTAGAAGCGGCAGCGGCACCCCAGATGTGGGAGCAGTATTCGACTGGATCTTGTGCTGAGTAGTGTTGATGGACTCGTTCTATTATTTGCTCCACATGTGTCTATAAGTTTCTTGTCTCCACTCCGCCAATGCATTGCGTCAGTTATCCAATTATTAGTTTTATTATTGAACATACTTTCTAATAATTTTATAGTTTTACTTATTAGCGCTATTACTCAGTAATCCTTAAATAAAAGTTTTTTGTATATTTTCTTAAAGCATCAGCTAATCAAACAAAACGTTAGTCGCTTCGAGTTTCATCGCAAGATCATCTTTTGGTAACGCCAACCTTGTTAGCGAAACGATCCTCATGTTCTACTAAATCGGGTTATATAATATGTGTATGCGCTATTATTTATTCTGTGTAGCCTTTCGCCAATCAATTGACTGGCAATCTTTATAAAGAATTTGCTATCCAAATTTACGATTAGCTATTTTTGGCTCAAAGCCAATTTCATTATGAAGTTATAGGACGAATTTAGTTGTTAAACAGTTCACTGCTTGTAATTCGAAGTTCCACTCCTCCAGCTTCGTTTCTCCTTTGGGGCTGATATTGCGCTTTTTATAAGTTAAAGTTCAGACAAGCAGACAAGTGAGAGAGAAGTGTCTAGAAGCTTCCAAGCATATATCCATAAAAATCTTACATAGCCTTTAGCTATTTACAACACCATGCCTCCTATTTCTACTACAAGATGATAAAGGAAAAACAAATCTCCTTTAACGACGTTCCAACTTTCCGAGACTATTCGTTTTGTTTGTCAAGTTAAAACAAATGGAAGACCTACCAACTGCTTATAACAAACAAATATTAAGGAGACTGCACATCTGTGAATTTATAAAACTACCCGAGTTTTACACATTGCTTAGACATATTTAATGAAATTAAATGCCAGGGAAAAATTAGACAGCAACATTACCTGAAATACTTATGAATCAGTAAATATGTTATGGAGGGATATTTTTCATAAAAAAATTAATATTGATGTCATATGCCTTGTATTTCTATTACAAGATTATAAAGGAAACCAAATCTCCTTTATGGAATTTACAACTTTTCGAGATTGGATAGCAGATTTATATAAAAAGCTTCTGATTCAGAAAGTATGTTATGAAGTGCAAATTTCATAAAAAAAATATTACTAACAACTATTTTATCACATCGTTCGATGTCCTACAATAAAAAGTCTGGAGGAGCCATGTTCTTATTTTTGATATAAAATAAGATGAAAACAATCACCAGAGTGCCTCTAAAATATTGTCTGCCTTAACCTTTTCGTCCCTGAAGGTGGCATTTGCCACCAGCAGTTTTTTTGGCTTCTAGATATTTACAGGAGGTTTAGTTTCAATCGAAGTCACTAGATGTCGCTACTTTATACTATTCTTAACTTCACAGTATCATCTAATCCACAGCATTTTTACTCCAGTTGTAGAGAGCTAAAGTTTTATAAGGCGCGAAAACATGAATGTTGATAACCTCAAAACATTATTGGGTAAGTACACATTATTTTATAATTATGATGTAATTTACATTATATTTTTGTTAGTATGTCAAATATAAAACCTGTGAATATCTTTAAAGAACTTACTTGTCATTTTTTTCATAAAAATAGCACACCCATAGCCATTTGAAATTTGTGTACGCAATTGTCACCACCAGGTGTTACCATTCGAAAAAAAAATTTATCGTATCATTTTCACTTTCAGGTAACGATGGTATACCAGCAACAAATTTCTATAAAAATCTAAACACAGTAGCTAGGAAAGTGACTATCAAAGATGTGGCTGCTGCTATATCAGCTCTTCCAGAATCTGATGTAGAAGATGAAACAGAAAATGAAAATGAACAAGTACTTATTCAGGACATTACTGCAGATATCGAAGTTGAAACATCATATGAAGAAGAAGACGAAGAAGAAGAAGAAGAAGATGATGATGATTGTATTCCGCTGGCTGTACTAGCACAAAAATCGCAGAAATCAAATTTACAAAAAAGAATGATAAAGCTAAAATATCCTGGAAGAAAGATCAATTTTTGTCTCCACAAGTTATGTTTACTTTACCTGAAGACACAGAAGATAGTAATGAATGTCAGACACCTTTGATGTACTTTCAGAAATATTTTCCTCCAGAAGTCTTCACCGAACTGTCTGAAAAAACAAATATGTGCGCATTCTTCAACACCGGAAAAAATCTCAACAGTAGTGAAGAGGAAATTAGAAAACCTGTAGCATTGCACATTATGATGGGAATTGTCCGCTTTCCTAGGCTAAGGATGTACTGAGCACCTGCTACTAGAATAAAATTTTTAGATGATATTGGGATATCGCGTAATAGATTTGAATCATTAAGAAACAATTTACATATTGTCGATAACAATCAACGTCTGGAAGGTACGCCCAATTTTACAGTCGTTTGAAAAGCGATGTGAGCATTTAACTTTAGAGGAAAATCTTTGTATTGACGAATTAATAATTCCATTTAAAGGACAAATATTGTAAAGCAGTATCTAAAAGGAAAACCAAATCCATGGGTGGTAAAAGTTTTCATGATTTGTGGTGCTTCTGGGATCATATATCGCTCGATTGTTTATCAAGCTTCTACTATTCTTCCAATGGATTTACAAGACACTTATTCAGCTACAAATGGTTTGGTAGTATATTTGTCAAATAGAATCCCCGAACACCATGAACATAAATTGTTCTGTGATAATTACTTTACATCGCTGTTGCTGCTGCAAGAGATGTTTCAAAAGGGAATTTTTATGGCTGGTACCATCCGTGCCAATATACTTGAAAAGTGTCCTCTAAAATCCGAAAGTGGCCTAAAGAAAATTGGACATGGCAGCTGTGGCTCTTTAATCTCAGCAGATAAAAGAATTGTAGCAGCTCTCTGGTCAATATGGCTTTCAATTGTGTTGGGATTGATCCTGAAGATGATCTGAGGAGATACGACATAAAAGAGGGTCAGTATGTGATGGTAAAGCGTCCAGCAATTGTACGCATGTATAATGTTTCTATGGGAGGGGTGGACAAAAATGATTTTTTGATTGCCTTGTATCGTACCTTTATTCGATCAAAGAAATGGACATTGAGGGTAATTTTTCACTATTTTAATTTAGCTGTCTGCAAGTCCTGGCTAGAATATTAATCTAATATAAAGAATCAGGGAATGTCAGAGAAATCAAGAATGGATTTGTTGCAATTTACCACCTCAGTGGCAGAAGGTTTGGCGTTTTCAAACTCTTTGGTAGATACAATTCCAAGACGAGGAAGACCATCATCCGGAACAAAGATGTAAGCTAGAAACTTCTGGAGGGCGTTCTCGAATTCAGTGTGGAAAGTGTCAAGTTCACATTTGTTTATCAAAATTTAGAAAATCTTTTAAAGACTTTTATAATAATTAAATCATTTTAAATATTTTCACAGAAAATATAACTTTAAATTAAATGTATTGCCCTTTTCATAATTCACTGTCCTAATACTAGTATACCTGTTGGTGGCATTTGCCACGATTTCCTAGTTCCTCTATCTGTAGGAAAAATTTTGCAAGATTTGTTAGGTATGTTTTTTAGGGGCCTGTAAACAATTTCTAATGCAAGTAAAAATTTTATTTTGTATATTAAAAAATCAGGGCTGAAAGGGTTAAATCAATTAACCAGGTAAATTTGTTCGACCAATTAGTTAAATAGTTCACGAACAAGTTTAATATAGTCAAAATTCTTCTCAGTGTTATATTTATTGAAGTTTAACAAATCATTTTAAAAAGTATATACATGTGGTCCATCTAAAACTATACAAGATGGTTTTCGAGTATTTAAATGTATCTCTTTTAAAAACGATCGGACAGGTCCATTCTTTTAGGCGGGACACATCCTTGTGGGAATATCAAAGCTACACCTTTTAATGGGGTAGTAACCCTTTTCAAAATTTTGAATAGCAAGTACGGTCGAGCGACACATCGTGGGAAATATTGCGAAGATTCAAAATAAAAAATTAATGGGGTTGCAGAAACCAAATGGTTTTATTGAAAAGTGTGATAGAAAAGCATGGGTTTGCCTAGCAGCTGAAACAGTACTAGGCAAAATGTAAAAAAATCGGGACGCAGCAAGTGCGTTATGGTAGTCAATTTTCGTAAAAATGTTTTTAATGGCAAATATACCCCATGTTTAAGGGATATTTAGGATACTGAACATGTCTTGATTTAAATGGGGGATTTCTATTAGACAAGGTTGAGCTGGACACTTACAGTGGTTTATCTTTTATTGCACAGGTTTAGAAACTACAAGCACGTCCTTCTCTTCTGTTAACTAAATCGGCGAGTGTGTATTAATATGTGTTTGTTTACTTAAAAAATAAATAATAGACGACCCTCTATCTGTGACTTGTCGTGTGTTGATGCTGGTAGGCGCAATGTGGAGAAGCGCTGTCTTATTGGAATCCCAATAAGTTTTAGTCATAGCTCCCGTTATTTTCTATGATATCTGTAAGCATGGAATCAGTGTTGTCATGGAGTAATTCTGTATAAATTTCGGCCATTAAGTTTTCTGACAAGAAGGAACGAGTCCAAATATTCAGTTTCTGTGGGTGCACTTCGCAATACATTGTTGGACTGGAATCTGACCAGTAACGGCAATTACGGCGATTTACAGTGCCACTAATAAAAAAATAACATTCGTTAGAATAGAAAATATTGTACATTTTATCCCTAACAAAAAATAGTCACCACCGGATATGGAAATAATTTTTCTGTTACTATCAATACCAATTATTCTATTTCTTCATTATATTCGTAGGTTAACCTATTGCAGTGACCTTGCATGCAGTGCATGCGATTATCATTTTAAATTGAGGGTCAGGATGTAGGTCAAAACGCAAGCCTCGATGTTACCAATAGCAATGTACGATATGATATTGAACTTTAATGTGTATTCAATACATGGCATAGAACTAGGTTAACCATTATTAAATTTCAAATCATCATAGACATTGTGAATTGTAGTAATTGTAACAATTCATCTCGGTTGATGCGCCTCGTTTAAACCCTTTCGCATATGCAGCTTCCATTTATCAGCATAATGGAATCGATTTGTGGTCTAAACACAAAGTTCAAGGACAGTTTCACACAAAATTATGGTTTATATAGCCATTGTAGTTTTTGACCTATGCTTTATATATATATATATATATATATAATTATTTAAAATTATTAATATAGTTTAAAGTCTTACCATCACAACCATGTGGAGACAGACTAGACGGAGAGATATGGGCATTACTTCTAATCTATACCTTACAGCATCATAATAAACGTAAACGAAACACATTCTCACTCTATACATAAATCAAAGCATAATAGACACTAATGAATATGGGATTGGAGCTAAATAAAAATTAATGATTTTATTACCGCAGACAATTTGATAGAATTGAGGAGAGACCCAGCAAATTCCTTTTAGACAAAATTTAAAAATTAGCTTATTTTTACATCTTTGTTTAGTGATCTTTCATATAAAAGTCCGCAACCACCAAAAATGTGTGGATACCTAAAAATTCATAAATCAAACATTCTTGTTAGACCAGTGGTTACTTGTGTTAATACACGTAATAATAACATAGCTAGCAGGTTGGTTTAACTTATAAGCGAATAAAATTACATTCTAAAATATTCAGTTAAAAATTCGTATGCAATATCAAAAAATTTAAATACGCTAATTATTCCTTCAAATAGTAACTTCGTTTAATGCTTGTAGCATGTATTCTAAAATATCTCCTAGATAATGTTTACTTTAATTAGACAATTATTTACTAGAAATGAACGTAAATGTCACAAAATAGAGGAAATAACAAATCTTGTTAACGAATGTATGAAATAAAACAATTTTAAATTTAATGACAAATGTGTAGGCAAAACGAAGGCCTTCATATAAGAGCCCGTTTCCTTCTTTATTAGCCAACATATTTCTAGAAAACTTATAAAAGCAAAATTCAACATCAGGGGTTTTACATACTATCGTCGTCTGATGCAGATATGTAAGAAGATGATATTTCAACATGTTTTCGAGATAGCCTTACAGACTTAAATGAATTTGTAAATGTTATTAACAACCTTCATAGAAACATCAAATTTACTTGAGGAGACGATCTTACAATATTATAGATTTCCTACATTTAACCATTAGAAAGATGGAAAATAATTCCACTTTTCAATATACAGGAAATCTACTTTCACAGACTGAACTTACCTTACGGTTCATTTCATAATTTTTCGCAAAAGCTGGCTAGCCCATGGTTCAACGATAACTCATACATTTTAAATACCTATGTGTGAAATTAATTTTGAAAACGTGATTTAAATAATAAAACATAGGCGATTTAATAGTGGTTATCCTGTTAAAATAATATATGAGTTGACGGACAAAAGAGACTACCAATTAGCACTTAATTTAATCCATCAAAATATTAGAGCCTAAAAAGATAATAAATATATTTCAATGGCTTGCTTTGGAAACATTTTGCAAAACAGTTTAGCAGAAATACAAAGGTAGCTTTCAAATCTTACAATCAGACACGTGATTCAATATTTAACTCCAAAGATATATTTTGTTAGCTTAATAAAACCTGCATCAGCCTCGAGGGCTAATAGCAACCTGACATATACATTATAAGCCTTAACTATCCACTTAATGAATATTATGACCACATCTAATATTAAATATTATATAAAACTATTAGATTACATCAGGTATTCATTCATTTATATATATGCATATATACCTCATAGCAAGTTTTATACTTGATTAAATAGGTTGTTACCCCCACAGAATCAATCTTGGCCTTGGCCAATGAGCCAACTCTCAAATTAAGACGGGAATATCTTTCTAGCAAATTCCTGATAAAGCAACCATTGCAAGGAAAAATCAGCATCCAAACTAACACCATCTTATCGCATAACCAAAATAACACATACTGTCGACATAAAAACTCACCACCATTGACAAAAGCTTTATCGTACACATCCACAATAGTAACGCCAACCATATTGTACGAGTCAGAAGTGTTTACATTGTCATATGAAATTTTACTATGGAATCCAATTGTTATTTTACCAGATTTCCATAGTGAAGACACAGATGTTCAAAGCTATTACCGTGAAAATATCCAGAAGTTTCCAGGATCTGACCTAATATTTACCGATGGATCTAAAACATCTGATTCTGTAGGGTGTAGCATATACTGCGAATCGACGACATCCAGTTTCGTTTTTAAGCTACACAAAGAAACCAGCATATATACGGCAGAAACAGTAGAAGTTATCAAAGCTCTCGAAATGGCCATGGAAATAGCATCCCATTCCAAATTTATAATAATAACCGACAGCAAGTCGTTACTCTTGGCTCTGAAGGAGCCCTCTAATGTATTCAAGGACTCACTTATAGGCATTATTAGATCCCATTACCTGAACTTAGTGAGGGCTGGAAAAACGGCTATATTTATGTGGATAAAAGCACATGCACATATCAAGGGCAATGAAGAAGCAGATAAACTGGCAAAAAATGCAACAATAATAGGAGAGAGTTGGAATATCCTCTTAACGAGAGATCTTCTTCCTACCTGTAAACGTCACATGAGGAAAGAATGGTCAGACCAATGGAGCAAACAACAAGCCATAGTAAGAAGTAAATTTCAGCAAATATTTCCCACCTTGCCTTCTAAATCGATCTCAGAAATAGTCCCTACTAACAGAGTAATATACATAACACTTGCTAGAATCATCGTAGGGCATGGTGCCACCAAAAGCAACTATTTAAAATGGGGTTGGCAGACAATCCACTGTGTAGTTGTGATGGAACAAGTGTGTGTGATATTAATCATATCTTTTTTAATTGTAAAAAACACATCCACGCATGTAACAATCTAGCTAAAGAATGTCTTGATCAAGGAGTTTCACTACCAGTGAATATAGAATATTTGCTGCATGTAGCGTTTTATGTGGAAAGGGAAATGTTGGATATACTTTTGAACTTTATTAAGTGTAATAAATTACATGAGGTAATTTAGCTCAACTTAAAAAGATATAAAATTTTGTTTTGCTTTTAAAGTAATTTTGTTGAAGCAATTGACATGATCGTTAATAGTCATATAGTTATAGTTTACTTTTGTATGTCCCTGTGTCTAACCCATCTTTACCGTGGTTCAGTCTAGTTTGTCTTAAATAAAGTCGCCTTGGTGGACCCCTAGGCGTGAAGTTTGTGATCCCATGTCTTTTTTTCCTTAATTATAATCCTAGTTAAGAAGACTTAAACACATACACCTTACCCACAAAAACGAAATGTAAAGTATGATGGGCAAAGTCTCTCTTCGTAAATTATTTTTGGTTTACATGAAGTAAAGGAAATTTGAGTGTTTGTTTGCTGAGCTTGGTAAACGATAGCATAGAGAATCCCTTTTGTTTTTTTTTAATGTAAAACATCGTATTATAGTAGGGAGCTGAAGCAATAGTTGTTGACCTGGAGTGACCGTGGCTAAAAGAGCTTTGCTCGAGAACAAAGCAAGTTTAAAAAAAAAGAATCGGTTGTTGTCCTTTAGAAAATCGCACAGATGCTGTATCTTCAGTGTAGGGCCCAGTATATTTATAATACTCTTTGATAATTTATGTAATTCTCTGCAATGCTGGAATTTATGACAATAACATAACATAACAGTGGGCGCACGTTTGATTTCTCTTATAGCAGTGTTGCAGTCGTCGTTCCCCCAAGGTACAACCTTGCGCCTCGCCTGAAACAACTTTTTTTCAGTTTTCTCTGCAGCTTCTAGAATTATGTTAGTAAACTGTTCTACCTTGTTATCTATATTTCCATCTTCATTATATTTGGCCATTAGAAGTTCAGTCGTAGACTTAAAACTTTCCCAATTAGCATTTTCCAGGTTCCATTTAAAATGGTCCCTTTGTAGTTCTGGATGTTCAAATTGGGGATAATCTATTTTTACTGGAAAGTGATCACGAAAGAAGTATCTTGTTTCTTGATAAAAGCTGAAATTTATATAACTTGTAATTATTGCAGCGCAGCTTAGATAGGTCACATCAGTTTCAAATTTATGTTTTTTTGAAAAGCAAGTAACACAATGTTGCATTTTTGTTTAATTTGATAGGTACTTTAAAAATAGTCGACAAAAAACTGTATAATATATTGCAACTTCAAATTCTGATCGACGTGTAAGAGCATTTTGAAAAAAGGAGCTGTGTTTGTTTAAGTAAATTTATTACAAGTTACAAACACGTATTGTATATATATATATATATATATATATATATATATATATATATATATATATATATATATATATATATATATATATATATCAACCCCGCTTAGAAAACTGAAAATATGTTAAAGCTATTTGAAATAGAGGTATCGTATTAGATTTAAAAACAATGTAGGAAAGTTCGCCTGAAATGTGTATTTTAACTCTTGGTTAACTTTCATTTTCAGCGTGAAAAACCGAACAGTTCAATCAAACCAGTGAAAGTCTCATTTACTTCTCAATATACTTAGCAAACGTAAACGAGTAAACAAAACAGAAAGTTATTGACAAACTTGTCGAAACCTTATTACGTATTTCTAAAAGAAGTCTTTGCCACTTAATTATGGCTGCTTGATTTTCTATTAGCGTGTCTGCCCTCCCTGATTCCACATTTCATTTTGAGGGCAAACAGAATCAGTTAAAGTGTTTACAAGAAGATAATAGAATGCAAATCAGGCAGGTGGTTCAGGCGTCGACTTACCTTTCTAAAGGCAGAATAATATTATTAGATTTCTTCAAGCTGTCGATGTTATTTCTGGTGTCGTTTTTCCAATATTAGTTGTCTGTGAACTTTGCAACATATGGCGCTTCCTTTTATACTTTTATAGGAATATAATAAAAGCTTCACGGTTTGACTTTTCGAAGACGTGAGTTCTGCGACAATACATAAAGAAAAGTACATCGTCTTTGCACCTCGAGTTCTTTCGACTTTTCCAATACTTTTATAGAATTCTTTTTACTGCAGATAAAGCTAGTTAAGGTTAAATTCTTCAACAATTCAGAAGCGGATTTGAAAAAATTACATTGATGTTACAGTCAAAAGTATCTTGAACAAATCACTATTTAAAACTCTTGTCTATTTGTTAAAATGTTTATGGGTTTTAAGTTTAAAAAATCACTAAACTAATTTTCAATGGTTTTTTATAGTTGTATGATACGTTTTGCCAGAGCTCTAATAAGTGTAAAGTCTCTCAATTGTTAAATAATTAATTTTAATGCAGTTTAGCTATAATAACTGGAAAATTTATTCAACGGAAACAAGGTTGACTTGAATAAATCATTATATTTAAAATCACATACCCAATAATTTCATAAAAACTATACACCTGCGTGTTATATATTTATATTGGATAGTCTATATCATATTAGATTAAATATAGATAAACTTCATACCATATCACAAATATAACACAAGAACTGGTAACTCACTTTCTTTTCCTTTGAACAATCTTTGTTATTATTAGAACAGCCCTTTCTCTGTGGAATAAAACTGTGTAACCTTCCAATGACATAAAAAAGTTCGGGATTATTTGAATAAGTTTCTATTTTCTATGGAGCTAGAAAATTATAGTTTGGTAGAGATGTATGTAAGTACTGAAAGTCTTTTAAAAAAATTGTATTACAAATTTCATTAAAGTCACAAAAGCTTTCTAGAAAAAAATTAATTATTTACAAAGGGAATCATAAATATGGCAGGTATTTTTCCTTTTAATTGCTTGGATGGTTTTGTTTTAGTCAACCCAATCGAACTAGTTTTGCAAACAAAACAACAAAAAACGTTTTTTAAGATCAACTTGCAATTTAGTACCCACGCTGCGTTTACATAGGTGTTACTATGGTTCAAGGTTCAAGATTCTAGCTTAATAGGAAATTGAGTTATCGGATTTTATATATTTTTACAAAAACTCTCTACCATAATGTATTTGCTGCACCCAGACCTTTTTCAACACTTATTTTTTAGTTCACTCACAGTTTCTGCAAACAAAATAACAAAAATGGTTTTCTAAAACAAATTTATCGTTGCCTGTGAAGCTTAATGTGTTATTTTTTAAACTTAGTACCTACGCTGCTTTTATATAAGTTTTAGTATGTATCAAAATTGAAGATTCTAGTGTAATGGGAAATAGAATTATCACCATTTGGAATATTTTTACGAAAATTCTACCATAACGCACTTGCTACACCTAAACCCTTTTCAACATTTATTTACTATTGCTGTATCCATACTCTTTGAAAATGAAAGAAATAAATATAAACAATAAACAATTTTCAAATTGAATTTTAATAATTTACACTGAACATATGTTTATAGTTATAGATTAAGCTACTGCATGATATTATGTAGTTTGATTAACCTAAAAGTTTCCATATACGACATGAAGAGTAAGTAATAATGAACATTCACTAAAAACTAAACAATAAGTAACTTATTTTTAGATTCTAAGGTATTAGCTGAGGCTTATTATTTGTTTATGACGTATGTAAACAAAGAAGGAGAAGAAGATAACCTCGATTCGACTCCTCCCACTGATAGTTTGCAAAATAACAAATGACAATGACAAATAGCTAACTGGCGTTGTCAGATTTAACTAGGAGAGGGTGATGGGTTTTAAATACCTTGAAGAATGGTAAGCTTAATATGTATACATAATAAAACGTAGTTATAGATTACCTTTAAACAAATTGAATCACGTTCATTAAAATTTTTATTTATTACTATATATTTTTCTGATATCTTCAAATTCAGATGACAGTTTGGGCAAATGGCAACCCTGCTGATTGTTTATTGTAACATATGTAGCCTGTTCGTTTGAAGTTTAATTTGGAGCAGTCCGTCTGACCTTGTCTAACATTATAGGCACCCATTTAGAGGTAATTTCAGGTTATATCGTAAATTATTTATTTTTTATTTGGTTATAACTCAGAATTTACTGAACCGATTAGGTTTAAATTTGGTAGAGAGGACAACTGATATGATATCTACGTGCGCGTTAAGTTTAAGCTTCACACTTCTAGTCATTTAAAATATATTGCGTTTTTAAACAGTTTTTTGCATTTTTTTCTGAAAGTATGTGAGTGTTAAAACTGTCTAACGAACTCATCCAAGCTATTAACAAAATGAAGGGAATTGCCTAATTTCGTTTCGATTGGTGAGGTAGTTTTTTAGTTGTCGGTTGGATATATATATATATATATATATATATATATATATATATATATATATATATATATATATATATATATATATATGTAAAGTTTTTAACTGACCTTGGAATTGGTTTCTAGGGGCCCTATTTCGCGCTCATTTTAAGAAAATTTCCAAAAATCTTACCATCGATACCTCTCTATTAGTGAATTTTCTTAATGAAAATTCACTAACAACCATACCTTAATAGATAGGTATTGCTATACTGTAATTCCGATTTAATTAATTTGTAGCTCTCTTTATTTATAAGTACACTTGGAGAACCCAAATCACCACAACACATCTTTTTAAAGAACTGACGATCATTTCACTGGCAAAGTTAGCGTCATCAGAGGATAAAAACAGAAAAAAAAATTTCATCCTCTGAGGACGCTAGCTTTGTTAGTTAAACGATCGTCAGCTTTTTAAAAGATGTGTTGTGGTAATTTATATTCTCCAAGTGTACTTATCAGTGCTCATCACAGGTTCCAATCACTTGGTCTCTTGTATTTATTTTCAGATTTATGTCTTAGCATAATAAGGTGTCTTATTTTATTAGCTAGTCATATACTTTGAAGATTTTTAACCGAAAAAGGAGGAATTCTCAATTCGACTGTATTTTTTTATGTGTGTTACTTCAGAACTTTTTTCTAGGTGAACTGATTTTAATGATTCTTTTTTTATTTGAAAGCTGGTACTTCTCGTGTCATTCCATATACATTTGATCAAGATCTGATTAGTCGTTTTTGAGTTATCCTTATTTACTTCACGAGAACACGTGTAACAAATGGTGGCAGCGCTAATATGCATTTTTGAGTTATCCTTAATGAAGTCGGTTTTCTATTTTTTTTTAATTTTTACTTGTTGTTTTCAGTGTAGCGTATCACGGGGACTGTTATTTATATTGTTATACTGGACAAAATTTAGACAGTTAGTTAAATAATGAATTAAAACATGTTACGCATTAGAGTAACTCGCATAAACCTTCCTGTGAGACTGATAATTTCGACACTAGTTTGTTTTCAGGTTGAGGGCTCTAAGTTATGAGGAAGTATTCTAGAGTTAGCACAGCGTATAGTAAAAGCCAAAACATCCTTCAACACCTCTAATCTTGGAGCTTTAAAGCCCAGGTTGTGTCAACAGAGTGTAAATTTCACTCTCGGTGAAATTCACTCTCGCTTTCTGATTAAATGCATGTCATCGAATAGCTCAGCTCAGAGTTGAGAGTTGTGTTCAATGTGGAGTTCGATTCAAAACAACCTTTGATGAACACTACCGCTATTTAAATTCAATTACCTTGACTCGACTAATGCATGATGTTTGATTATTCAGTGTTCATTGATTTGTCAATTACAGTATTTATACAGTCGACATTCAAAACTAGTTCAACTATAGACTCCGCAGCTCAGACAACTAGTAACTTTTTGGACTACATACAAGTTTTCCTATTACGATAAATCTTTTTAATAAAGTCCGATATTATATATATATATATATATATATATATATATATATATATATATATATATATATATATATATATATATATATATATATATATATATATATATATATAGGGTGGCGCATTGAAAACAGACCGATTTGCACCGATAGAATTTTTTTTTATTAGTATTGAGGGGGACATGTTTTGACATAAAACTCAACTTTGTCACATCATCCCCTTAAGAGTGGTGATAACAACCCTTATATTTTAAATAGGGAACATGGGTCTAGTGTTACATCATTTGAAAGCTCTTTCTTTTATAAATTCAGCACACTAATTTTTTTGGAAGTTTTATGAACGCGTTTAAAGATTATTCACAGTTGAAGATGCAAAGCCGCACTTTACTCATTCAGATAAGAAATGTGCTGATAGTCAACGTTTTGTTGGTTTGGACAAATTGCTGCAGACCCAACTTTGAGCACGAGAAAATTGGCCACTGTATCAAACATCAAAAGAAGAATTATTCAACGAATATCGAAGCATTATAAATTTCACCCGTATAAAATTCATCTTGTACAACAACTGAATGAAGATGATTTTGATCGGCGGCTGGAGTTTTGTGAAGTTATGACTGCACGAATAGCTGATAATGGGAACTTTCTGTTCAATATCTGTTTTTCAGACGAGTGTACCTTTTTATTAAACTCTACAATCAATCGTCATAATTGTCGTTATTGGGCAGATAATAATCCAAGAAATTTTCGCGAAGTCCACACTCAGAAATTGAATGTCTGGACTGGCATTTTTGGAGACCGTGTAATCGGACCAATTTTTCTTGATGGCAATTTGAGTGGCGAAACGTATTTGGAGTGACTAGAATATATCGTTTACCCTCTACTAATTGACATTGTTGAAAATGATGATCGCTATCAAGATAATCAATTAGTGTTCCAACAAGATGGAGCTCCTCCGCATTTTTTACAACGTGTTAGGGAGTTTTTGAACAGAGAGTTTCCAGAGCAATGGATTGGGCGTAGATGTGCTATTGAGTGGCCCCCTAGATCACCGGATTTAACTCCTTTAGACTTCTTTCTATGGGGTCTTTTAAAGAGTAGAATTTTCGCAACAGAACTGGAGTCTCTGGAAGAATTACGACGACGCATTGTTGAAGAATGCCGTCGAATAACTCCATAAATGCTCCAGAATGTCAGAGCTCGTTTTGAACAAAATTTGTACTTTTATATGGAAGCTGGTGGTCAACAATTTGAACACTTACTTAACTGAATAAATATTTTTGAACGTTTGGTTTTGTTTTCAGTTTTTTTTAACGAAAAATTGACTAATTAGTGCATTTCTTATCACAATGAATATAACACGTTCCTGCAACTCCAACTGTAAATAATTTTTAAACGAGTTGATAAAACTTCCAAAAAAATTGGTGTGCTGAATTCAGAAAAGAAAGAGCATTCAAATGATGTAACACTCGACCCATATTCCCTATTTAAAATATAAGGGTTGTTATCAGCACCCTTAAGGGGTTGATGTGACAAAGAGGTTAATTATACTTTAATGGCGATCATGCGGGCTATTCTATAGAAGCTCTTCTCCCAACCCAGCCACTTGGAAATCTGTGCTCGAGATATTGTAGAATAGGCAAAGCGTACTGTGGAGGAGGTCCATCCTGCTGAAATAACAACTGGCCTTCGAGATAATGCTGATCATTCTCGAAAATGTGAGTCAATATTGGCTCGATGGTGTTTTTTAACAAGTCCAAGTACATATCTGCAGACAGATTACCAGCTAAAAAAAAAGTCTGGGCGCAGCAAGTACGTTATGGTTACTTAAAAATTTATGGTTGCTTAAAAATATTTTTAATGGCAGATATGTCTTTTTTTAATGAAAGCAGCCCTCAAAGTTGGCTAAATATTTTTTACACAAAATTTTACTGAAATAATACATAAAATTCAAATTATATACCTACCCACCTGTAATTAAACATTTTTTCACAATTCAAAAGTCTTGATCTCCTCATTAGTGAATTTTTTAAAGAAAATTCACTAAAATGAAAATCACTCGTACACCGCAGTTTCTTCGGAAATAAAGAAAGCGGAGAGTACAATTTAATCATTATCAGTAACAATTTAAAAAATTATAAACTCTCACTTTTGCGCACAGATAAAACAATCAACGAAAGGCGACGATATTTGTAGCAAATTAAAGAAACCCCTTTCTTACCTTTAGAAGTCAATTTCTCAGAACCCACTGCTTCAAGTTCAAAAAGTTCGTGACGCAGCAAGTGCGTTATGGTAGTGAATTTTCATTAAATGCTTCAAATTCGAATAACTCAATTTTATATACACTTAAAAAGTTGAATTTCAGTGTGTGGTAACGCCTTTGCTAGGGAAAGATATGCACAAAATTTAATTAAAACAGCTTTGTAATTTTCGGAGATACATTTTTTTTTTTCATAAGAAAACTCAAAATTTTTCCGGAAAACCTTGTCCGATTTTCCTGACTAACAAACTCATCCAAGTTATTAATAAAATAAAGGTACTTGCCCAGTTTCATCCAAATCGGTTAATTACTTTTTGAGTTTAAGGTTGGATATGTGCATATATATATATATATATATATATATATATATATATATATATATATATATATATATATATATATATATATATATATATATATATATAAACATATAGAAATTGAAACTGGCCCCGGGTATTGGTTCTAGGGGTCCATTTGAAAAAAAATTTGCAAAGTCTCACCATCGATACATTTCTATTGGTAATTTTTTTTCAACAAAAATTCACTAAAAATAAGAAACCGCTGGAAAGAGATTTACATTAGCTCTAAAATGATGTGCTACTTGACCCCTCTTGTCATTTAAGATTTTAGGGGTGGTTGTTGTTGCGATGTTGAAAATAATCCTAAAAGTTTTTTTCCGTTTGGAAGAAAAATTTACCTCTTTAAGTGATTTTTAACTAAATCAGGATAAGTGTCCTAAAACGCGCCTGTTTCCTTTTAAGTAACCGCCCTGTATATAATAATAGTTTGTTATTATATACAAATTGTGTTAGGGTCCAAAAAAAGTGTCCCTCGCGCAAGTAAAATCAACGTGTTTTAGGGTTTTTCGAAATTCTCACTACTTCTCGGAAAACCCTGGTCAACCTTTTAGGATGAACACCCCGTATATAAAGCAAAAATAAATATAACGTTACAATTCAAAGGTAAAAGAAAATAAGAGTCAACCGTCTTAGAGCATATTTTTTAAAATCGAATTTTGGTAAAGAAAAACATGGCAGTGTGTGACCATGGTGAATCGCAAGCATCTTAGCATTTAGACTGTGATGATGGTGATAGTACATGTAAATAATCTAATAAAACATATCCAGTAATTTGATCCGCACACCTCGTAAATATTTATTGTGTCAGAAAACATTAAAATGCAGCCTTATCTAGAAGTAAATTAAAGCAAGACTGACACAACAGAAGGGTCAAATCACACTTGGTTAACTCATTTAAAACAGAAATTTTAGCCGAAGTTAGACACTCAATTTCGGTTACCCTTTTCATTTCACAATTTCCAGTGTAGAAATTTCGGTCAGAACAGTATCATCCATAAATTTCCATAAGCGAGGGATGCTGGGTTAATTTGCTTATAATGAAGAAGTGACGGTTTCCATATTTACCACTATACACATTTATCCCAGTTTGACTTATTATTTTCCATCTTTCAGTTTTTATAATTCCCCTTTCTTGCTCAAGCCATTCGAGCTGACATAATAAGGAATTATGGAATTTTTACAGCAGATTATCTGGAAAATTAGCTTAAATACTACAAGATTAAATCACATTACTGTTGACATATTTACGTCCCCTAAAAAGGCACGAGTTGCACTTTATAACAGGATCTTGATTGTGGGTTTGTTGTTTACGTTCTACAAGAATGGATACGTTAGATTTGTGGATAATAAAATAAATTTAAGAAAGGCACGTTCTATACGAAAGGATTTACTGCTCCATTGGTTCCCCGATTCTCCGTGCTCAATGCACCATTACTACACCAGAGTTTCCAGAGGAAATTCATGGTTTCCAGATAACGACTATACCAGGTGCAACGCAGTTTACTTCGTTATAATATTAAACGGCATTTCTCTATAAAACCTTAATAATTGCTTTCATTAACACAATCTGAAGAAGGAAGTAATTTGCTATCAGGGATTGCCTGAATATTCTATGGTTGTGTGTGTGTGTGTGTTTTGTTTCTTTAAAGTCGGCCTATTTCCGCGACTATGGCCAATCACCAACGCCAAATAGCAGTTTCACCTCACTATCCTGGAAATTTTGCCGAACCCCTGCCTTTTGGTAAGAAGTGTAGGGATATTTAACGTGCCCCAGGACACGGGACCGACGGATTTACGCCCCCTCCGAAGGGCGGAACGTGCAGACATTCAACTTGCTCAAATACAATGCCAGAACCTCGGTTGATGTCAATGTTTCAGTTTGTACTGAAAAAGTGAAAGGAGTAACCTGGGATCGAACCCAGTACCCTTCGGTTCAGAGGCACACGTTCTTACCTCTGAACCACCGAGGTTCTATATTCTATGGTTACAATACTAGTTCCGACAATACTAGTTGTGTGAAGATTCATTTCTGAAGCAAGTACATTCCATTACATACCGTCAAATGAGGTCAAATGAATAAAAAAAATCTGTTTTTTATTGGTATATCCGAAACCACTAAAGAAAGAAATATGCAAAAAATAAACATATACGAGTCTTCCGCGGGATGTACTATATATTTACCCTTTTTGAGTATTGGAAGAGGCCTTTTTTTGGTTCAAATGTTGATTGAGTTTACCCACCACTGTGGGGTAAAGTGAATTACCCGTTTAGTAGTAGTAGTAGCAGTGGTGGGGAGGCCAACGCCAAGCAAGTAGGCCACCATGGGCCCTTTTTGCCAACCCCAGCAACCCAGCAACCATGCTTTACTCCTCCTCGGTTCCGTCGCCAAACCGCCTCGACCTCGAGATGAAGGCCGTGACGGTCTTCAATTGGACGGTACTTACCTGATTTCTCTGCAGAGTCCTTGATCCGAACAATTCTGCTCGAAGACTCCCAAAAGCCTCGCATTCGCACAGGGAGTGGTAGGACGTTTCCTCATCCTCGCTCCATTCCTGGCAAATGGGATCTCTCTCTACGCCTATCAATGTGAGGTGTCTTCTAAGGGCGCAGTGGCATGTGAGAACCCCAAGGATGCGGCTAGGCGTAGGTCGACTCCTTCCTAGTAGCCAGACAGCTTTATCTCTATCCGGCCCCTCCACGAAATCCCTCGGCTGCCTGCAGCCACCAACCGACCCCCAGTGCCTCTTCATTGCTTCCTCGGTCCACCTTTCTAAGGCGACGGAGACAGACTTCCTACTTATACCTATGGCCGGCTCTGGGCCACAGAACGGCCGCCGGGAACCAAGCTTTGCGAGATTATTCGCGACCTCATTCCCCGCCACGCCACAGTGTCTCGGAACCCACACTAGTTGTACCTCCTTTGTCCTGGCTAACCCTCTGAGGGCGTCATCGCACTTCTAAACCAGTGTAGACCTGATTCTGGCCGCGCAGACTGCCCGGAGGATTGCCTGGCTGTCCGAGCAGATGTACACACATTTCTCGGGACTCGTCTTCACATCCTCTCTGTTGGCCACAGACAGGATAGCGTACACCTCTGTTTCGAATGCCGTGGTATATGCGCCAAGGGCATAGCTCTCGCGCACCCCCAGGCCCTCGATGTATATTCCTGCCCCGCAGGATTGTTGGTCCTCCAGCCGCGAACCGTCGGTAAAACAGACCAGGCTTGCGGGCTGGAATTCAACCTCATTTTCCCTCCACTGATCCCTACTGGGGATCCTGAGGGTGTATGGCCTAGTCAACCTAATACCATCCTCGGCATCTCGTATCTTTATGGCGGAAATCGGAATTTCTTTTTTCACCTCCTTGGCGACTCTTGCATTCCCTATTACTGCTCCCTCTTCGCACCAGTTTCCTGAGTCTCGCATTCTGAGATGCGACGCCATCGCCTCCCTCCTAACACAGATGAGAAGCGGTGGCAGCATCAACAGGACCTCTAGCGCGGCTGAGGGTGTCGTCCTCATAGCGTCTGTGATACCCAGGATTGCCAGCCTTTGGAGTTTGGCCAGCTTCCTGCTGGTAGTTTGGTTCACACCGCACCACCAGACCAACGCCACATAGAGGATTCTTGGCCTGACGATCGCAGTGTAGATCCAGTGGAGGTCCGAGGATTAACTCTTCAGGTCCTCCTTATCACTCGACGCAGCTGCCAGAGGGTCGCTACTCCCTTCCTTACAACCCGTTCTATTTGCGACCCCCATGTTAGTTTGGAGTCCAGGATCACCCCCAGATATTTGACCTCCCGCCTTAAAGCTAAATGTTTTCCAAGCATCACGGGCGCCCTAAACCCCTCTACCTTCCTCTTCTTGGTAAATAGGATCATCTCCGTCTTCGCCGGGTTTACGGAGAGTCCCAGCTCACCACACCACCTTTCGATTATGCTACAGGCAGCTTGCATGCACTCACAGACGACGCCGAGGAATTTGTCGGTGACTAAGACCAGCCCATCATCAGCGTACGCCTGGGCGTAGAAGCCGTTCTCGGAGAGCCGCTCCAAGAGGCCGTCCATGACCAGACACCATAGATGGGGCGAAAGGCAGCTGCCCTGAGGGCAGCCGCCCGTCACCCCGACGTCCAGCCCCCGGCCCCCCAAGCGCTAGCGAAACTATCCTCTCCTCCAGCATGCTCGCCACCCAGCTTATTGGGGACCTCGGCGTTTCCCTTTCCTGTAGGGCGGTACAAACCGTATCCGTCCTGGATTACCCGTTTAAGTTAGCGTTTTATTCGTTTTAGACTATTACTAGGTAAAGTAAATCAATCGAGAAGGTATAAGAAAGTATGTTTTGAATAAAATATAAATTTAACAAAAGAAAAAACACATTTGTTTTCAAGAAAACCCTGCATTTTATGAGATTTAAGCCTAAACCAGGTAAAGAATAGCATGTAAAAGATAACAATTAATCACAAACTGTTTCTATCGGACTTGATAAAATCATAAGAAAAAACTTAAACATATATATATATATATATATATATATATATATATATATATATATATATATATATATATCTTAAATTCAAACAATATTATGGATAAGAGTATCACAAAGAACTTTTTTCCATACACACACACATACACAAATATATAGTTTGCGAAGCTTCTATACACTCTAAGGACTTTCGGTTTTTTCATTATATTAAAAAATTCTTTTCGTAGGTAAGTTCGTCGGCCAGTTTTATCATGAAAAATTACAATTATTCTTCTCAAAAATGTATTTTTACGAAATTTAACGAATATATCGCCATTAAACTACAGATGGAATGTTCCAAAGTTCAGTTTTGTTTAATATTTGTAATTCAAGTTTTTCCAGAATTCAATTTCACAGAATTTAGAAAATACCGCGATATATATATATATATATATATATATATATATATATATATATATATATATATATATATATATATATATATATATATATATATCTTAAATTCAAACAATATTATGGATAAGAGTATCACAAAGAACTTTTTTCCATACACACACACATACACAAATATATAGTTTGCGAAGCTTCTATACACTCTAAGGACTTTCGGTTTTTTCATTATATTAAAAAATTCTTTTCGTAGGTAAGTTCGTCGGCCAGTTTTATCATGAAAAATTACAATTATTCTTCTCAAAAATGTATTTTTACGAAATTTAACGAATATATCGCCATTAAACTACAGATGGAATGTTCCAAAGTTCAGTTTTGTTTAATATTTGTAATTCAAGTTTTTCCAGAATTCAATTTCACAGAATTTAGAAAATACCGCGATATATATATATATATATATATATATATATATATATATATATATATATATATATATATATATATATATATCCGTTGTTGTTAGAAAAAGACATTACTATGCCGTATAAAGTTAAGTAGAATAAACAAAGATAGATACAGTAAATGATTTAATTGTAGTAGTATTTCAACATAATGCTTCACAATTGTATTAGATTATGTGCAGTAGGTATTTTTGAGAAAGAAATTATATTGCTAGTATCACCAACAAGTCTTTGACAGGTGACTTTTCATCTTATTGAACAATTAGCTCTAATGGTTTTTCTAAGTTATTTGTAATTTAAAAAAAAGTGTATATTGTATATTGTTCAATACATTATTGTTATTGTTATTGTTATAATGTCACATGGGTGACATATTAAATTGGTAGAAAAAAATGCAGATGCTTTGGATGAATTTTTTATAATACAATATAAAAATCAGCGACTTTAATTTAACATATGCCGAGAAAGGAATTACATTAGAAGCTTAGGTTGGAAAGATCAAACATTTTATAAGTATTTGTTACCATAACGAACGTACCTACATAACCTAAACTTTATTTAAAACGGATGCGCCGATACATAAAATTAAATTGGTCTCTTCACATGAGTTGAACTTGAGCAAAACTCTTACTACCGTGATCTCATAACCAGCGAAGTTTTCTTGAGGAGAATTCGCTAATAACAAAATCAAATCACCAACTAAGAGCTGGCCGTACGTTTGACATCCCCGATGGAGGAAACCTCACAATTAATTGAAGTGTGTAATTACATGAGAGTTAACGAACCGACTAGGAAGGAGGGTGAAAGTGGGTGGAAGTTAAGGAATTGGGGGAGTTAAAGGAGGTAGCTGAAGTTGGCTAACGACAAGCTAAGGTCTGATTGTTGACACCAGACCACATACCACAAGTTACAGGCATAGTTCCGGTAACCACTTACAGATGTCACTAATTGTTCAACAGATTTCCGAGTATCATAGTTTCCATATCGCTGTTTACCGTGGAATTAACATGAAATTTAATAAGATATTGAATCGGTGGATTGGACCACAACAGAAATTTGCCGCAGGTTATCCAAAGGATTTTCACACAAAACTATAAAAAACAACAGCGCTGTGTAGTGATCGAGACCGGCTATTAGATAAGTAGACAGATACGCTCTGTTAAATCGGTAGTTAAGAGAATAACACATGAAAGCAAATGATTATTTCATCTATCAAAAAGTTTGTGCGCAGCAAGTGCGTTATGGTAGTGAATTTTCATTAAAATGTTTTAATGGCAAATATGTCTTATTTTATTGAAACCAGGCATCAAATTTGGCGAAATATTTTTTACACAGAATTTTGCTAAAAGAATACATAAAATTCAAATTATATACTTAATCTGTAATTAAAATTGAAAATAAAATAATTTGTTTGCACGAAAAGCCATTAAAACCTCATTTTCGACAAATTTCGTTTAAAAAATGTTCCATCAATTGAATAATTTTTCATACAAAAATTCACCACAAATGTTTCTTCAAAGAAAATTTATTAAATTCATTTATAAATAAAATCGCTGTTAAAAGAACATTTTGTACACGAAAATTCGCTTATAAAAATAAATTAAATAATAAATAAATTGAGAAAAAACTGGTCCGATTTTCCTGGCCAAAGAACCATTTCAAATTATTTACCCACCTGCCAAAATATAATTTTCCACAAAAACTTTTTCGGCGACAACAATAATTTCAAGAAAATCCATAGATATTTTTTTTATAATAACTTATTAAACATTTATTATTAGTTACCCAAATTTCACGAAAACATCTTACAAAAACTGATTTCTACGAAGCACAAACAAATTTCTGCGAAACTGGCTAAATATATTTTACACAAAATTTTGCCGAAAGAATACAAAAAATTCAAATTATATACCTAATCTGTAATTAAAATAGAAAACAAAAAAATTTGTTTGCACGAAAATCCATTAAAACATTATTTTCGACAAATTTCGTTTAAAAAATGTTCCATCAATTAAATAATTTTTCATACAAAAATTCGCAAAAAATAAATTCGAAATAAATTAAATAAAAAAATATTCAAAATCTGATCTAAATACAGAACTAGATACTTTTTCTGTGGCTTCACAGAGAAAATTCTTTTGTCCCTATATTGGGGAAAATGGGCCAGGACTGACAATTTACTAAATTGTTAGTTGATTGTGTACAGTGTCTATTTTTTTTAACATTCTGTATTATTTGGAGCTGCCGTGACAACATATTACTTGGTTTCGCAACGAAATGGCGACAGGTGTAAAAACGTGTCTTACATCTCACTTAGTTTTGCCATAGGCTTGTTATTTCCGGAGATGTGATTTTTTTTGCTAAAGAAAACCTTATATTTTCCCGGAAAAACTAGCTCTATTTTCCTGGATAGCGAACTTATCCAAGCCACTTGGGAAAAGAATTTACTCACCAAATTGTATCAAAATCGACCCATTATTTTTTGAGGCATCGGATATATATATATATATATATATATATATATATATATATATATATATATATATATATATATATATATATATATATATATATATTGAAACTGACCACGATATGTGTTCTAGGGGGTCTAGTTCGCGGCGGTAATTTGAAGAAATTTTTTCAAAATTCCAAAGTCGAGATCCCCTCATTAGTGATTTTTTAAAAGAAAATTTAGTAAAAAAATAGACCCACATTTATCAGTCAGAAATATCAAAGACAGATGCACCCGGCTTAGTAAAAAGATTCTGCGTCAAATTATCACTGAGACAGACCAAGAAGACCATGATCCCACAGACGTTGATGTAGATCTTAAAACCGCATCACAAACATCCTTTTAAACCGTAGTGTGACCTGACTTGACATATTACAAATAAATAACCTAACAGTTAACATAGACGTAGAGATTTGTGACAAGAGAAGAGGTTGTTTTCTTCTCTACAACCGGATTCAATTTTTACAGCATCCACAGGTAAAATAATTTTCTCTGTGAAGCCACAGAAAAAGTATCTATTCCTGTATTTAGATCAGATTGTGAATATTTTTTAATTTATTTCTATTTCGATTAGTTAATTTTCTTGTACAAAATGTTCTTTTAATAGCGAATTTTCTTATAAATGAATTTAGTGAATTTTCTTTGAAGAAACATTTGAGAATTTTTGTATGAATAATTATTCAATTGATGGAACATGTTTAAATGAAACTCGTCGAAAATAAGGTTTTAATGGGTTTTCGTGCAAACAAATTATTTTATTTTCAATTTTAATTACAGATTAGGTATATAATTTGAATTTTATGTATGCTTTTAGCAGAATTTTATGTAAAAAATATTTAGCCAAATTTGATGCCTGATTTCATTAGAAAAAGACATATCTGCGATTAAACTTATTTTTAGAAAATTCACTATCATAACGCACTGGCTGCGTCCAGACTTTTATAAACATATATCTATGGATAAATGTTCTCTGAACACGGGTTTCTCGTGAACTGGCGCTTAATGAGATATTTTGATACATAATATTTCATAGCATAGATGTTATCTGAAATTTACCTTCCGTAATATGTCTAATTTAATTCAAGACAAAGGGGTTGGAGTCGATTTATATGTTAATATATAAGGCGGAAGATAATATAAATACGTCTGTGTATAATTATTACTGACATATCTGAGTTTGAGGTAAAATGATTTCTACAATTTCTAGTCACTTGCATTTCATAGCGTTTACAAGCAGCAGCCACCATTGACACGATGTTCAACTGTTTATTGATCACCAGGTGGAAGTTATTTCGCACATGGGGAAGCAAACATTTCATAACCAATCATACACCTAAATTGAAATTCCCACCGTTAACTGTGATTCTGATTATCTCGATCTCGATCAAGCAATTCGTCAACAACAGTTGCCCTGAATTCTGGCTCGCAAATATGAGAAACAAATTTCCAATCTTTGTATCTATCTTTTGTTCACACAGTCATATAATTACTAAGGAATCGAGGTGCTAGAATTGTCACAATTTTAAATGGATCCAAATTATGCAAATCTGGTCACATTTTTTCGAGCATTTTTTAAAGATTTAAGTGGGTAAATGATTTATTTTAACACATAAAACGCCACACGCTTTTGCAGTTACATACAGGTTAAGTTAATTTAATTATCTTTTTTTACACGTTTCTATTAATCATAAAAATTATTGTAACTTAATGACGACATTGACTTTGTACATTAACTTCATTCTACTGTGCGGGTCAATACAGCGAAGGCTTGACATCTTAAAGTCACCTTGGACTCTGAATGACAAATGTCACGTGTCTCTGAAGATTATATATACCTGAACGGATCTGATAAAATCCCTCTTTTGCAAATAAAGTTACATCTAAAGTGCAAATAAGGAGATGATGGCGTAAGCTATATACTTGTTCCATTCTGTTACTCCGATACTTCCGGGGGCCCCTTATTATTAATGGAGAACACCTTTCTGCCAAATCACAGGGTCTAGTTGGGGTTCTATAATGATAGCAGTCTGAACAGCTCTGAATGGTTACATCAAAATAGCAGTTTCACCAACTCTGAATAGTTAAATCATGTTAGCAGTCTCGCCAACTCTAAATGGTCAAATCAACCCAAATGAAATTCCAGCTTGTTAGTAGAGGTTCCACCAGTTCTAAATGGTTACGTAATATTTGCCAAATTTTAGTATTTTTTTCCATTTTTCAATCTTTGTGTGTGTGTTTGTTTCTTTAACGCCGGCCTATTGTCGCTACTATGGCCAATCACTGACACCAGGGGACAGTTTTACCTCACTATCCTGGAAATCTTGCCGAACCCCTGACCTTATGTAAGGGGGCTGGGATCTTTAACGTGACCAACATTACATGGACACGGGACCGACGGCTTCACGCCCCTTCCGAAAGGCGGAACGTGCAAACATTCAACTTTGCTCAAATACAATGCCACAACCTCGGTTGTTGTTAATTGTACAAAAGTAGGGTCATAGAAGCTGGCCTCTAATTATTCCAGCCCGCTAGTTTATTTTTCCTTGTCTCTGCGTGTAAAACTCTTGAGTCCAGTCAGGATTACATTGACCAATGTTTAGAAATATTGCAATTAACTTTATCATTGCAGTAAAAGGATGGTTTATCCCAACCACCAAATTAACCAGAGTAATAGGTCACACAAGATTTGAAGAAAGGATTTAATGACAGGCTTCTTTCTGCAAATTGTCAAATCCGATTTACAGTTTTCATGTTTTCGCAAGAAGAAATAATGATTTAGTTTCATATAATTATCACCGAAAAAGAAAATTTGTGGATGTTCCTTTTATGTCCATTTAGCTCGTGTTGTCTGACTATAATTTAAAGGGTTTTGAGGCATAAGATAATAAAAAGTCTGGACGTAGCAAGTGCGTTATGGAAGTGACTTTTCATAAAAATGCTTTTAATAGCAAATATGTCTCTTTAATGCAAGGAGATATTAATTTGGTCACCGGTATAACCTATATAGTAGAAACAGTGTACCATATTTTATCAAAATAACTTGTTTGAAAATGTAAAAAAAAATCCGAAAATAAACTTAAAATGTTTCCGAATTGAATTTTAAAGTATTTAATGAAAATTCGCTACCAAAACGCACTTACTGCGTCTCGATTTTTTTACAAACATGCATTATATTGCGATGAAAAATGCAAAAATGCAATAAGAAATGTCAACAAAAAAAAATTGTAGCTATCACCAACGACTTATGGGACAACCTGTGATTGTCAAAATAATTTTATAAGATGTAGCAAGTAACGTATACAATTTTTTCTCGTATCTTGCATAATAACAATTATATTGACCTTTACCCTAGAAATGCGCCACCCTGTATATATGTAAACAGAAAGTAAACTCGAATATGGATTCTAGGGGGCCTAGTTTGCACTCATTTGAAGAAATCTTTTTAGAATTCAAAAGCCGCGGTCTCCTTATTAAGAATTTTTTCTACGAAAATTAGCTAAAAATCATAATCTTAACTAAAAGTACTGCCAAAGCATCAAAGAAAGGGTCTATTAGAAATGAATTTTCTGGAAATATTTTATTAAAATGAAGGGCAATTATGGTTGAAGCTGAAGCTGAAGGGTTTGCAGAACACTCTTTACATAATCAGTACTTCTTTCAGTTTCTTTGCCCAAATGTTGCCAATTTTAACGTTTCAAATCGCGACATTTTACGTTTTAAGGAAAACCTCAATTTTTTTTCTTTAAATACGTATAACATTTTTGGTTTTTAAACTTACAGATCTAAATTTTGGTAAATCGTTCATATAAATATATATATATATATATATATATATATATATATATATATATATATATATATATATATAAATCATATATAAATCATATATAATTAAAACTGACTCTGGATATGGGTTCTAGGGGCCTAGTTCTCGCTTATTTGAAGAATTTTTCCTAAATTCAAAAGTCAGAATCTCCTCATTAGTGAATTTTTTAAAGAAAATTAACTAAAACAAGCACTTGTGAAGCCACGGGAAAAGCCTACGACTGTGTTAAATATGGAACGGTTTCACTAAGTTAGGGCAAGAACAAACAACCAGATACGCTATTCAAATTTAATTAAGTCTTGAAACTTTCATCTCCCCCTTATTCAATTATTTTTTATACAAAAACTCGCTAAAAAATTCATCGGAATAACAACAATCTGATCGGATAACGGTAAAGTGAAATGAGACTATAAAAAAAAAACGTTAAAAAGTAAAGTCACTGACTAGGATTGGAACTCGTTATGTAGGAGTCGATTATCCGATGTACAGGGCTTATCCCACTCGGTTACGGCCGCCATGTATATACTAGCAGGTATATTCAGTAGTATGTTAATTGTTTAACGTCCTTATTATTTACACCAAACAATTTTTATATATAATGGATTTTTTGCTCATATATTAACGAAATGAAGGTAAATAACGACTTAGACACATATGTAAGACCTTGTTAGTCATTTAGTGTCGTATTTTCACTCACATTCGTACTCCTAGCATAATTATCAATTTTGACGTTTTAAGTTTCTTTAACCAGATTTAATTAATTAAAAATTTATTTACCTCAAAATTTTTTGTCTTGTAACATAGAGACCTAAATTTTGGTAAGTAATTCACCCTTTATAACACAAATACGCCTGCCAAATTTGGTTGCCCTACCTTGTTATTTCCGGAGATATATTTTTTTTTCATTAATTGAAACTGACCCTAGATATGGTTCTAGGGGGCCTAGTTCGCGTTCATTTGAAGAAATTTGTTCAAAATTCAAGTCGGGATCTCCTCATTAGTGATTTTTTTTAAAAGAAAATTCACTAAAATTAGCAAGGCAAAATACCTAGAAATTGCTTTTCTGTGGCGTTCTCGAAAGGGAGCATCCATAAAATTAATTGCCGGTGTGATATTTTATTACACATTTTTGAATACCTGTTTATATTTTAAGGCTCATTAAGAAGGTTTACAAATCTGGCACGCACCTGTGGACATTATAATGGTCTTGTTGTGACATTTATCATTTAGTAAATGGTTAAACCAGACGTCTTGATAAATTGCCGTCTTGCTTTCGCATAGCACACCGTTCTTTACAAAATCTATATTACTTCGCTTCAGCTATATTGTTGAAGCAGAATACTTATTAAACCGTATGTTTTTATGAGTAGGTTTGTTGTACAAATGGAGGTAAAAAGATGAAAGAAAAACGAGGAGTATAAGTCGGTAGTCGGTGATACAATTTGATATATTGTTAAAACGCAGCTGAAGGCAAAGAATCAAATGGAGGGGTTTGTTTGGAAAGGTTACTTTTGATGTGATTCGGGACTCACTATAGCATCACTCTAGTATTTTGTATTAGGAAGCGGAAATCAGCGCTTTTTTTCAGGAAACAGGACCGAAGCGGAAATTTTAATTCGTTGATTTCATAATTAATGTAATATCCCGTCGTAGGCTATGACAACACGGTCTAAAATATTGTAGAGTGATTCACATAGAGTGTAAGCCTCCTTAACTATTTTCGGTTAGACAAGGGTGATTAAGAACCTTTTGGAGAACCCAAATTATCATAATAAATTTTAAGACTTAACGATGGCTTCAGAGGATGATTCATAGTAAACTAAAAAAAAACTGCTTTGCACTTGTACAAGAGCAAAACTCACCATCGTCACATATTAAGTCATTTTAGTATGTACATCCAAGATGTACCAATATGATACACTTGGATTTCAAACATTATTGGTACAAAAACTTGTGCTTTTATAAGTAATTTCATATATCTCTAACTTTTTGTTTGCTTTTTCTTTACTTCTTAATAACCTTACATAGTTTTTTGTGTTTTTGTTTAAAAAGTTAGCTTTTAAATGCTTTTTTTATTGAATTTTCTTTTTAAAAAAATCACTAATGAGGAGATCCCGACTTTTGAATTTTGAAAAAAATTCATCAAATGACCGCGATCTAATTGTATACATATAACAGAATTAGATAAAATCCACATACCTAGCTACAAATCAAACATAGGTACACACATTCACAACACAAAACACCAAAAACCAGACATCACCCAATTACAACTAATGAAACATGTTAAAGACCACCAAAAAAATGGAAATCTGAGAACAATACTACATTCAACAAACAAACAATAAGAAACAATTAATGCCAGAACAAATACAAGTACAAACATTTAAATAAAACTTAATAAAGGCCATACAAATAGACAAATTATCAAACCACAGTGAGCAAGACAGCAAACCGATACACACGACACAGTCCGAAGGCACAACCAACCAGAGAACAGTAAACCGACCAATAGAAGCTCACGGCGCAAGCGCCACGTACAATCTCAGACGTAGACCACACAGGAGCGATAACGGACAGTAGTGTGCTGATGATGAACCGGGACGGTTCGAAACTGCAGTCCACGCAAACCAATAAGAAATCACAAACGTACAGCAAAGAAATACAGTATATATATATATATATATATATATATATATATATATATATATATATATATATATATATATATATATATATATATATATATATATATATATATATATATATATATATATATGTATGTAGGTATCCGCACGATAACTCAAAAAGTTATAAACCGATTTTGATGAAACTCGGCAAGAATCTTTCTTTTATTAATGGCTTAGGCGAGTTCGTTAGTCAGGAAAATCGGACAAAGTTTTCCAAAGTTTTATTTTCGAAAATTACAAAGATATTTTGATGACATTTGGTGAATCTGTTGCCTTGTGAAAGACCTTACTACAGACTAAAATTCAAGTTTTTAAGTTTATAGAAAATTGAGTTATTCAAATTTGAAGCATTTAATGAAAATTCACTACCATAACACACTTGCTGCGTCCCGAACTTTTAATACATAAACTACAATAACTTTTATACGCAGTTATAAGTGAAATCCCTGGGTATCCATTTATGCAACTTTTACCACTTAGGTTATTTTTCTTCCTACCATTTTTGGGCATTTGCTCAAGGAACAAATATGCCATACGTAAACGTTTAAAGGTACACCTACACATTATATCTAGTTATACTGTATATTGTGCTATATTTTGTCTCTTTAACGTCAATTTAAAAATGTTATTTAAAATATTATAAAAAATGCAAACAGGCCATAACACGAGCACATTTTTTTGTCTTATTTGTTAAACCCATAAATGCTCCAACAGAAGCTTTGAGAAAAAGATAAAACTTTGCTATATTGACACTCTAAGTTTTAATCTGTTGGAAGGTACTAGAAATTTACATGCCTTTTAATTAAGCACTTCTGTCTGAAGAAGTCTTAAACCACTGATTCAATTGACTGGTCGTCTGCCATTCATAATTTGTGAACTGGAATGTCAGCTCTATTGACACATTATTAAAGTTCTAATTTAGTAGAAGGTATTAGCAATCTAATGCCAGAGCAGCGCCTTTTAATTAACTACTTCTTTCTGAAGAAGTCTTACAAACACTGATGCAATTGACTGGTGGTATGCTATTCATAATTTGTGAAGTTATCAGAAAGGCGCATAACGACCATCGCTTCATTTAGAGGGGCTGAACAAATATTTTCTTCTTCTAATCTTGCTCACAGTATAATGCAATAGCAACAAGAAAAATCAGCAAAGCTAGTGTTTATATTGAAACGTGACAATTTTGTACTGGAAAGCATATATTATGTTCCTTCGTTTTTCATGTGTATTTTGTTTCTAAATATTTTGTTAAGAATACGACTTTGTTTTATCTTTTATAACGTTTTTATTGGCTCACTTTATCGGTATGGAACAAATCTTGCAATCAAAATTTTGACTGGTTCTAATTCTAGTCGTGTATAAGTCCGTGTATAAGTCCGGTAACAATGAAATATAGTATCTAATATTGTTCTATACGGTGGACGCCTAAAGATAGCGGATTACCTTTTCCTTCATTGACATAGGTACCAAATGAAAGGGTTTGACGAGTAAAATGCGACTATTCGAACTATGTGGTGTCATTCTAAACCTAATGTGGCGAAGGTCCCAAGATGACGATTTACTTTTTCTTCACAATATAGACACCAAATAAGAGAGCTTGACACGTAAAATAGATAACCTATGCGATATCATTCTACATCCAATATGGCAGACGCCCCAAGATGGTGAATTACGTTTTTTCCAAATCCCCTTGATATGAGTATTAAATGAAAGTGTTCGACGAGTGTAATGCAATTAGCTTTGTGAGGCAATGTAATAAAAAGCCATAAAAGAAATGTCTAGAGAAATGCACTGAATAATATTACACCAAGCCTTGAATTTTATCTAGTAGACGATAATGAAATTTCACAAATTATAAATAAAATAAAAACCAGAGCATTAGGCACATACACTATCACTTTGCTAATGATAAGGTATTGTCCACAGATCATACCCTATATTACCCATATAATAGCGGCCTCCGTGACCAAGCTGGAAAGGCGGCTGAAACTTCTCAGTTCGGACTCAGAGAACACCGGTTCGAGACTCACTGACTCAATCACTTCTGTCGTTGAGATCGAGCTAAGGTGTAGCGTAGGTTAGTTTAGATGAGCAAAAAGAGCCAGTGATGGCCTAATTATCAGTAAGCAACTTGCCTTTTTATATTACCCATTTAATAAATGCATGCATTAAAACTGGTGTATCTCCAACTTAGTGGAAGCAAGCATGCATTATTGCTTGCCCTAGAGTTCCAAACCCAGAGACTACAAAGGATCTACGTCCTATCAATATTTTACCTACTCTTTATAAGGTATTCGAACGTGTAATATATCAGCAATAGAATGCACACTTAGATTTGTTTTTCCATATTGCCGATGCATCACTTGGGTTTCAGACAATCACAAAGTTGTATATCGGCCCTAACATAAGTTTCTGATGATATCTTGCAGTCTTCTGATAATAACAGAATAACGGCTTTAGTGTTGTTGTATTTTACCAACGATACTATTAATCGTACGTTACTTATTTCTGGTTTGCATTATATTGGTCTGAAGAGGACTGCACTTGACTTGATTTCTAATTACCTGAAGGAGATAACCCAGAATATAAAAATAGATGGAAATTGCTCAGAGGGGCGTCTGATTAATGTAGGTGTCCCACAGGGATCAATTCTTGGTCCCTTATTACACCAGCAACACGCTTCGTAAATTGGAATACTGTCAATATCACATGTATGCTGATGATACCTAGCTATATTTGTCGTTTGAAAGAGCAAAGACTCGTGAGGTGGAAGCCAAGATTAATTGTGACCTGGCGAACTTGGCACAATTTTCGAGGGAACATTCTTTGTTTTTGAGTCCGGCTAAGTCTAAGCTACTATTATTTGGTAATAGATAGCTTAAATAACTGAACATTTTGTTGTGAAAATAAATGCTGATGAGATACAGGCCGCCGTTCGGCGCGCTAGTAATTTGGGGGTTATTTTCGACAATACTTTCAGGTCTACTAGTCAAATTTAAAAATATTTGAAAAGGTCGTATGCTGCTTTAAAACTACTTTACTTACAGATAAATTATTTATCTGTTAAAATAAAAAGGGTGTTATACGACTCGTTGGTCTTGTCGAACTTTTTATATGCTCCACCATACCACCTCTGTCTTCATGTAGCCACCAGGAAGGGAATACAGAACACACAAACTTTGTGTCTATTGTATGCTAATGTATTTTGGTTATGGTGGTCTTATGATATCATTGATAAATTCTTGGTAATTAATTATTAAACATTGTTCTATAGAGATATTGTGAATTGTTAAAAGATGAACAGTAATATTGGTCTTTTTACCCCCAATCTATATCATTAATACATCAATATATACAAAATACTCCACGTATGATAAATGTATACATGTAACATATAATAGCAATGTTAATATTACTAAGAACTATTAAAACAACTTCTACAACTTGGACACTGTGGTTGGAAACTGAAACAAAAAACTGAATCACCCCAAAAACCACAAAAATAATAACAGAGAGTTATGCGCTAGACACGTATTTCGACAAGGAAGTTGTCTTCATCAGTAGCTGTTGCTAAACTAACTGTATGGGCAAAATTATCCTATTTATACACCTAAACTAGACACTAAAAATGATGTAATTCCGATGATGACGACATGATGTTGATGCAATACCGGATGATGTAATATTGGACTATGTAACACTGTATGATGCAATATCAGATGCCTTAGTACAGAATGATGTAGCACAGCATGACGAAACACCAGGTGACGTAATTCAAGGATTATTGTTGTGTCAGATGATGCAATACCGGACTATGTAACACTGTATGATGTAATATCAGATGCTTAAGTACCCAGTGATGTAGCACAGGATAACGTAACACCAGGTGACGTAATTCAAGGATTATTGTTGTGTCAGATGATGCAATACCGGACGATGTAACACAGTATGATGCAATATCAGATGCCTCAGTACCGAATGATGTAGCACAGGATGACGTAGAGAAGAGAGGGTCAGCACAACCATTTATGGGATCAGAACCGGCTCTGGGCGTGACAAAGAGCACTGTTAGGGGAGCCATTAAGTCCTGGGTCAGAAACCAACACAAGGTGTATTGGGCAGACTGTCCAGGGCTGAGACGTGGGAAGTCAATAATTGATGAACTCAGTTCAAAGAGAGCTGTGGGGCTGCTAAATCTTAGCAGAAGATAGCTCAGAAACATAACAGGTCTTTTGACACATGGCCGTCAAGAAACATCTGCATAAAATGGGGCGGTTCGAGGGGGACCTCGCATGCAGAATCTGCGGCGAGGGGGAGGAATCATCTCAGCATATCTTGTGGGAGTGTAAAGCTCCGGACCGCAAAAGACAACTGATCTACGGTCAGTCTAGACCAGAGACAGAGAATTTTAAAACTTCACCCTACCAATCGCCGTGCAGACTAGTTTAAAGGTAAAGGTAAGATGCTTACTGGCAATTAGGCCAATGCTGGCCCTTTTTGCTCATCTAAACTAACCTACCCTCCACCTTAAGCTCGATCTCAACGACAGAAGTGATTTGAAAAATCATCCGTTGCCGGTGAGTCTCGAACCGTCGTCCCCCGAGTCCGAATCGGGAAGTTTAACTCGACTTTCCAACACGGCCATGGCGACGCGCAGACTAGTTCAAGGCACAGTGATTTTGGAATGGGTGGAGTAAAAAGACTAAGGGCATGCACAATAAGCCAAAGGTTGCAGTGCTATCGGGGCGGCAAAAGCGGCGGACGAGCCCTGAGGGAAAAAACAAGATGACGTAACACCAGGTGACGTAATTCAAGGACTATTGTTGTGTCAGTGGATACGTCTAACCGGTTGTGTCTATGTTGAAAGCAACCACGTATTATTTTGTGCTATTTTAAAAAGTGCTGAATTGACCAGACCCATGTCTGAATTTATCAAATTCTGTGGATTCACTTTGCGAATTTCCAAACTTTCCAAACGTCTAACTTGTGATAATCCATAGTTGCCTTCAACAACTTACGATTACTATTGCCTACCTTATGTCCCGAGTCAGTCATATGTTGGGCAACGTTAGATTTTTCTGCTCTATTAAATTTGAAATGAGCTATATGCTCCTTGTATCTTGTTATTGATCTCCGCGTTTGCCCAATATAGATTTCCTCGCAATTATTAAAAGATATTTGATAAATGCCCGATTTTTGTCGGAAGTCAATAGTATCCTTTGGCCACCCAAAAGGTTCTTCAAATGATCAACTTTATAAACAACTCTACACTCAGTCAATGAGAGGAAACCGGTCTACGGCTCTAATTGTTGTGAGAATGCATCTAGCCTAACTCTCAACTCGTTATCTTTGAATGTTTTCTCTAACCCTTTTATAGGAAAAGGATAGAAAGAAAGTACAGCAAATTTTTTGGGTAGCTCATTGTATTCAGGCTTCAATGTCGTAATGTTACTTATCGACAATTTCCATTTATGCTTAATAACTAATCTATACATAATATCTGGAGAGAAACCGGAAAACTAGATAACCTTCGAACAATAAGATTTTGTGATCGAAAGTGTGATTTGAATCTGATGGTATGAAGCGATTTGTAGAAGTTTCTTACCTATAAATGTCAAATTCTACCCTATCTAGAGTTTTGATGACAAGATTATCAAGGAAGAGTAGTTGGTCGTTGTTCTCCATTTCGTAAGTAAACTTCATTGATGGGAATCTGCTGTTTAACTTATTAACAAAATTATTGATGCTATCTTTACTGAGGTCAAATATGGCAAAAATATCATCTACATATCTCAATCATATCCTCGAAAAATACTCCACCGCCCCAGAATATTACTCACAAATCGGCTCATGAAGAGTTCGGCAACGAAGGGAGACAATTGGTTTCCCAAATCTCTTACAGTTCACATTTCGCTTTTTGACTGTTGCTTTCTGAATTTTGATACTTGGTTTGAAAGGCAACTTTTGGATAATTGACGTACGGAGTTCTTGGTTTGCTCGCCAAGAAGCTTGTTGCTGTGTTTAAAAAAGATGTTTACAAAGTTGATAATTTGAAGAATCTTTTGGGTCGGCCAAAGGATACTGTTGACTTCCGAAAAAGATCGGGCATTTATCAAATATATTGTAATAATTGCGGGAAAATATATATATTGGGCAAACGCTGATCTCAGATTCAATAGAGCAGAAAAATCTAGTGTTGTCCAACATATGATTGACTCGTGACATAAGGTAGGCGATAGTAATCCTAAGGTTTTGAAGGCAACCACAAATTATCGCAAGTTAGATGTTTTGGAAAGTTTGGAAATCCGCAAGGTGAATCCACAGAATTTGGTCAATTCAGACATGAGTCCGGTCAATTCAGCACTTTTTGAAATAGCTCGAAATAATCCATGGTTGGTTTCAAAATCGACACAACCCGTTGGGTGTATCCACTGACACAACAATAGTTCTTGAATTGCGTCACCCGGTGTTACGTCATCTGGTGTTACATCATCTGGTACCGAGGCATCTGATATTGCGTCATATGGTTTTTGCATCATCCGGTATTTCATCACCCAGTATTGCATCATCCGGTATTTCATCACCCAATATTGCATCATCCGGTATTGCAGCATCACCAAGTATTGCATCATCATCCGATATTGCATCATCTGGATAACATCATTTTTAGTGATTGGTTTAGGTATATAAATAGGATAATTTTGCCCATACAGTTATAGTTTAACGACAGCTACTGATGAAGACAATTTCGTTGTCGAAATACGTATCTAGCGCATAACTCTCTGTCATTATTTTCGTGGTTTTTGGGGTGACTCTGCTTTTTTGTTTTAACTTCTACAGCATCTTTAGAGCTAATGTGGATTGACTGCCTATACAGTGAATAATTACCTATTGACATTTAACAAAACAAAACAAAAACATGCTATAAATGCTTTTTGTGTTGCCTCTCTCATATGCGGATTATTTCTACTATACAGACGTATTTTTATCATATTTCGGCAACCGCGTGCTCGAAAAAACCTCACGTAAAGTACCACTGCACTTACGAGAAAATTTTCATGTTTATTTTTTGTGTAGGTAATTATTATTGCTTTTCAAATGTAAGGTAAATGTATTGTAAGAACAATAAACAGTGTTACTATTATTATTATTAGGTGATCCAGATCTAGTTGAGATCGGTTATTACGTTACTTTTGTGAATTCGCATTTTGGCCAAAGTTGTTATTCTCAAGAACCGAGATCTATTTGAACCAGATTCAACTGGAAAAATGTAAATTAATTTTTAAAGCTAATTTGTTTAAGTGAGTTGATCATATTGTTAAAAATTTACATTTACTATTTAAGGAAGGCTTTGTGTACTTGCATATTTGATGTTTTTGTTTGAAGTCTATTATAACCAAACTTTATATTAACGAATCTGTGTTCCCAGGCCACCCCTGATATCTAGTAACCCACTTTTAGGCGTGAATCGATAACCCAAATGGATCCCAGGATGATACAAATAAACGTCTACAGTCTCCAGAAGAGGGCTTAGGACCAGATATGTATATCGTTCCATATTTCACACCAACTTATAAACAAACTTCCAGACAAAATTATTACACCACTCAGAATTTATAAATTTTCATTTTCGTTCCTGAATATAAATTTTGCAGAGAGAAAAGCTATCTTGATTAACTGAGTGAAAAAAGACAGTAATGCCAGCTTCATTTGTTTTTGTTTGTCTTATAAATATTTACATTTATCTTTTAGCACATTTTTAAAAAATTTGCTCCTGATAAAATCACGACTTACAAACTTAATGTTTTCAAATAAAAGGCGAACCAAAGCTCATATAACATTTATCTAAGATCCGTTTAATTTTTTATGTGTGTGTCTACGGAGTAGTAGTTTTTGGCTTCAGACTTATTATAAAAGATCGCGACACGTCCACCACTCACTTAGTATTCAGACTTATTGCCTATTTTCCGCAAAATATAATTATGGACATCACAAGTGTTTTTGAACACCCAGAAAGTCAATGTAGGTTAAAAATGTTTTATAATTAACATAATTACCTTAAAACTAAAACACAATTTTTATACAGAATATATATATATATATATATATATATATATATATATATATATATATATATATATATATATATATATATATATATATATATATATATATATATATATATATATATATATATACTAGGTTGAATGAGCTATGATGTGTTTTATTTTTTAACGTCGGTCTATTTCAGCGACCAGGGCCAGTCACCGACGTCAGGGGGCAGTTTCGCCTACCATGCTAAAAAATTTCTGAACCCCCTGCTTTCCGTTAGGAAGGTAGGGATCTTCAACGTGCCCAACATCACATGATACATAACCAATGGTTTTATTTCGGGTGATTCACGCGTATCGCAATCATGACACCGACGCCACTGACTTGTGCTTATCAGCAAGTGCAAACTTTAAGTTTGATATTATCCAATTTAGTGGAAGATTACTATGTTACCTGCGCTCGGCTATCTTCGCACTTGTCGTCACCGTGAGACATATTGAGCTCATTTTGATTTATGACCTAATGCTATCCCTTATTTTATGAGCGGAAACAGTACAATTTGTTTGTTCACATGCTAACGTACATACTAACACTAGTTTACATGGTACTTGGTGACAGTATACCGACATTATTTTAGATAGAGTATAGCAGATCCATCATATGCTTGCAATTGTAATTTTATTTGTGAGGGTTGAGAGTTTGTACTATTGGAAATTGTGAGCTGTATCGCAGAGTCGCCGTCTCCGTGCGTAACTAGGTAATATTGAAGATCGGCTAATATATTGCTCTCTATATATCTGTCTGGTAGAGATACTAGATTTTTTTATAACGGCTAATAGTATATTAAGTTGCACTTCTTCAATGAGTATCTGTTTTTCTTACGTCTCCGCTAATCAGAAACTGTCTATCTATCTTGCTGCCAGTATCTTGCGATAGGGCTGGCAAATTACGATGTTTTCTGAATAGCAGGACAATTTTAATTTGTATTCTTCTATCTCCGTATGCAATTATCATTAAAATTCCAATTTGTGACGTTCAGTAAAGTTGTAACGGTCATGTTTTATTCATTACCGTGACTCCCTTACTGACATAACGAGAACCTCAAAAGGAAGCTTAAATAGAAAAGGTGACTTTATTTTTGAATAAGCAATTCATGTTTTGGTTTTGAAAATATCTATTGAAAATTCGCTAATGACATTTACCATCGTAGTGCTCTTACTGCACTCCCTTTATATACATTAAGTAAAATATCAACAAACTGAATATTGGCCTTAAGGAAAAAGATCGTGATTTATTACAATTTTCTACCAACATGTTTGTAAATTGGAAATCTATAAGCAGGGAAATATCGTTGCAGAGATGAATATTCGCCTAAATAAAGGACTCCGCAATGAGGCGATAACATGATCTAAAGTATTAGAAACTAAAGGTGGAAATATTAACAAAGATGCCGAGAGAAAGATATGAGACAAGTTGACAACTGAAAGAAATACCAACAAAGCAACCGCTACCGTTAAGCTATAAAGTATATTTGACAGATACTGATCGAAAGAAAGCGTTGGGACTGCGATGCCTCGAGGGAGTTTCTGCGGAAACTGGCGCGAAACACATGCATCTCTGCATTCCTCTCATAAACATGGAGGTAGATGGGTAACTAAAGGACAAAGAAGATCATCTGAGCAGCGTTGACGGTGATAGCAGAAACACAGACGGTCACTTAAGCGCGTGCAATGCCTGTATCTCTCTCGGTCGGCCAATGGACACGACTGGAGCACGAACTGCTCTACCTCTCGAGTCAGGTTTAACAGCGATGTTCAGGGGAGTATTCTATCAAGCAAGAAAGTGAAACGCACATTCCGCTGGGCATGTACGCCTAGTGTAATTATCGTGCAAGTGCTGTAAATAATTTGAGTTTGGTTTAGTGATTGTAACATCCCGTTTAAAAAATGAATTGAACAGTGAGTCTTTAATAAACCTTTTAATGCAGCGGCAAGTTGTTGACGGCAATTCTTTGTGGTAATTTCAAGATTCAAGTTAACGGTTTCGACTTTTCAGTTTCAGTTCTTAGTTTCAAGTTTGCCTTTATGTCCGATTTTTCCGTGTACGGTTCAAATATGCCTTTTATATCCGAGTTGACCGTTAAAATATAGTTTTACTGTCCTCATTCAAGTTTAAATCTAATTTTAAGCTATCTTCAAGTTCAAGTTTCAACCCAGTGGCTAGCTAACCTCTTGAATGTACATTGCACGTACACTCTCTTCCTGTCTCCACATATAATAGCGTTTTCTACCAGTCACTGACTCCTCTCTTGGGGAAATTAAGCGCCTATGGTAAGCGCCAAATGCCGATGCCACCATGTGCAGCTTCTACATTCTATCTGCAGGAAAATTAAGACTTGCGTGGCCTCAGGTGAAGGTCTAGATCAGCTGGTGGCCCTTTGGTAGTGCTAGCGCACTACACGTGAGTCCTTTTCGACTTTTTGTGTGATTTTTAAGACTTCAGACAGAAATAAATGTTCCTACATCATTAAATTGCAACATAAATTTTAAGTCAGTCAAAATAAACATTTTAGTCAGTGAGATTGATCGTTGTATATAAATGTACTTTGTATTTTCTTTTGGTATGTTGTCAAATATGTAAATTAGGAATATTAGTATGATATTAATTAATTAACATTTTGCTTACGAACCTTTCAAACCTCAAAATATATTTTAGAGTACTAAAAATAGCTTATAACCTTTCATTTAAATTATGGTTAACTATTACTTGATTTTACAAAATCTGACCTTCTCTCACAAACTTTTAAGAACACAACAGAGCAATTACCTAGAAATTACCTAACAAACTAAAATTGAGAGCATTGTTAGATTTAATAGAAAAACCTTTAACTTCACATTTGATTTTTATTTTGCGTCTTGGTAATGTACAACATATATTTGCTTTACCAGGCGTATTGATTTAAATAACTTCAATTATTAATTTTTACCAATAAATTTAAAATATTTGTGTTTTTAGTATCTGTTTTAATTAAATAATTATTTCCTCATTTAACCTTTCTAAATTATGGTGGTGCTATAGCTGGAAATTATTTATATCTATTATCTAGATCTCTTCAAAGTAACTAACATAGTGCCGGTGTTTTGACTCAAAGATCTCATAAATCCCGGACTAAAGTTGAGTAAGTATTTAATTGTCTATTCATCTTCAAACCAAACAGAGTGTTCTTTATCTTACAAAATAATAAATTTGAGAGATAAGTGCAAATAGGTTTGGGTTTGGGAGGTGATTATGGCCTCACTATTGACTAGATTTAGATCCAATTGAAATCTGTGACGAGAGATCAAGCGCGAACAACTATCAAATAAATACACTAGAGTTTTTAGGCTTAAATTGGCACAAAGTAAGGCATTATGATGGACAATTTTTTCGGAAGATCTTATTACTAATTTACTTTGTTGCTTCGCGCTCTAGTGTTTAGTTTTATTGCTTGATTTTTGACAAGAAATTATTGATTTATTTTGACACAAATATTGCAAGGCATCGAATGTTGGACATTCCTTACTGGATTACTTTAAATGTCGAACTGAATAAAATTTGTTTACCATTTCATATCGATCTTAAACGAAAATGACAATTTTGAACGGAATGATGGAGCCCGCTAAGATTACATAAAATAATTAAAGATAAGATGAAAGAGAAGAAAAATTATTAAGAACAATTATAATTCCTTTTTGGTTTTCAAATAAAATGTATTTTTATTTTTTTAATGACAAGGAATAAAAATGTGTAATTTGGTGTTTTTGTATAAATTGATATGTACTTTAAAAATAGTAATTAGAAACGTAACGTTGCCATTTAAATTGTCGATGAGGTAATCTCCCAAATTTAGGACACACTGTATAACGAATTTTTTTAAAGATCTCAACATAAAATACTAATCGGTGAGTCCGAGTATTTTTGAAAAAAGCTTTATTTGATTAACTGAATTTATTTCAAGTTATAAGCTCGTACTGTATACGGCTGAAGGCAAAGAGTGTCGGTGTTGTTAGAAAGAAATAAAAACATTTCGACAACACCTCCTCGATGAATGGGGCAATAAATAAATTTTATCGCGAAAAAATAAGCCTCTTTTCCTTCCTCTTTGTCGGTTTTCCACCAGCCTGTCTCCATGTCCTACAGTTTTCCTCCCCACTTTCCACGAATTCCACATCTTCGTACGCCTCTCTTCTGGGAAACTTACGAATTTTATTACGATACTTTTTCAAGGAGCCCACGACTAAAATAAATGAAACGGAAGGAATTTCAGCTTTAGAAATAACTGCCGACGATTAGAAATTATACTGAAATACTCCAGTAAAACATTATGATAGATGTAGAATCTGAAAATTAAACAACGAACCTGCTTTGAACTATGTCATTGACTGGCATAAAAATTGTTCTTTTTTTAAGGAAGTAGTTCACGAAAGACGAAACCTATGTATCTCGAAGGCACTATAAACTTGATTATTGGGGAATAAGATGGGTGTTGATTGGCTTTTTGAATAACCGGAGATTATACCTCAAAAATATGTCCATTCAGAGGTCATTCCAAAGCTTAGGAGCTCCAGAAAAAATGGCTGATTCGTAATAAGCTATTCATTAATTTGACACTACTATCACCACTACTACTACTACTATTACGATTCGTCCCTTAAAAGTGTAGGCACACCAAAAACAATATTATTATTATGACTTTAGCCTGAAGGGCTTTTACACCCCATCAAAGGGGAACATTCACTCATCCCAGGTATCTCAGATACCAAAGGGACTGAGCTCAGATGGAGCCCTTTCCAAGTTATCGGGTCCTGAAGGACAACGCCACACATCCTCACTTACCAGGAATCTCTGCACGGCGTGGGCAGTTGCAAGTATTATGGCCTTCTGCATGACCTTATAAAGATGCTCCCCAAGGCGCAGTCTCTTATCGTTTTCTCGAAGATTCTTAGGAACCACAACAGTTGACGACATGACTATTGGAATCACTCGGACACTATCTGCCCTCCATTGTCTCTTTACTTGTATCTCGAGGTATCTGTACTTGATGATCTTCTCGTTATACTGTATCTCTAGATTATTAGTATTTGGAATGGCCACATCAATCAGCGTCACTTGGTTGCAGGACTTATCCACTATTATTATATCTGGCCTGTTGTGGGCAACTCGTTGGTATGTGAGTACGGTCCGATCCCAGTACAACCTGTATCCCGAGTTTTCCAGAACAGGCTCAGGAGTGTATCTATAGTAGGGCACCTTACTCAAATTTAAAACTCGCCTGCTGTATTTCCAGGTATTTGTAACACTCTTTTACATCCATCGAGGCAATTTGCTGGCCGCTTTGAATTTCATATACACCTGGTTGTATTTTCCCTTTGACTACACATAAGGTGCGACATTTGTAGAGCCCAAACTGCATGTCAATATCTCTGGAAAACCCTTCCACGATTTTAAGGAGTTGTTCCATGTGGTTCTTTGTGGAGGCCATCAGCTTAAGATCATCCATATACAGCAGACGATTTAGCCTCATTTGCTCCCTGCCATTGCTTTTGATACTCAAGCCATATCTGGTGGAGTTCAGGTGGTTTGAGAGTGGATTCAATGCGAGGAAGAACCACAATGAGCTTAGCGAGTCGCCTTGAAATATACCTTTTCTAATTGGTATCGGGCTGGTAACGACGCTGTCGCCCGTTTGTACCCGTAACTGAATCTCTGTTCTCCAGGTAGACATTGTGTGTTCAAGGAAACTCAGGATGTAAGTATCGATCTTATACATCTTCAGCACACCAATGGGCCATTCGTGTGGAACTGAATCAAACGCCTTTTATAATCCACGTAGGCAGCAAAGAGATGTCTTCGCCCATCATAAGCTTGATTGCACACAACCGAATCAATTATTAGCTGTTCTTTGCACCCAAGAGATCCTTTGGCACACCCTTTTTGCTGCCTAGCAAGTATGTTGTTTCGTTTGCAGTGCGCATTATGCGTTTCTCAAGGCAGGATTTGATTAACTTATCTATTGTCGGAAGACAAGTTATTGGCCCCTATCTGCCGGGGTCTGCAGAACAATGCTGGTCCTTTGGCAGAAGATACGTGTCTCCTTGTGTGAAAAACAATGGCATCTTCTTTGGGTCAAGTATAACATCATTTATTAACACCGCCAATAGATGATCTGTACACCCAAATTTCTTCAGCCAAAAGTTTTGGACGCCATCAGGCCCTGGTGCCTTCCAATTATGATGCTCTTTAATAACCTCGGAGACTTCATCTGTGCTAAACGGCTCATGATGCATTTGTTCATGACCCTGACAAGCTCGGTGTTCTTTGTTAACCCAGCTGGCGCCAATATTGCACGAGGCTGTTGTGGCTAGTTGTGTTTGCCAGAACTCTTTAATTTGTTCCTTAGTTGAACTAAGCTGGCGGTAGAAAGTCCTTTCAGAGTGTTCAAACATTGCATTGTCGCACTTCCTATTGTTGCTTGCTTTATATTATTATTATTATTATTATTATTATTATTATTAATTTAGTGGTTAAAATGCATTTATCTCCTGACATGCTATTTTTGCTTCTTCCACACTCATACATTTCAACATACATACTCCCCATTACCCAAATTTCTAACATGTTTGTTCTTTTAATGTATCGCCCACAACATCCAACCAAGCTTTCCCCGGTCTTCCACTACCTCTCTAACCATTCACATTCTGTCTATATATTCTTTTTGTCATTCTATTGTTATATATTCGTTCTATGTGTCCAAACCATCTAAGCACGCTGTTCCCATATTTACTTTGAATAGATTTTTCCACATTAGATTTGTTTAGAAGCCATTCATTTCTAATGTTATTACTTGTTTTACCCGTCACTTGTTTCAAGCAGTCCATTCAAACAGCATTTAATTTTCTTATATGCTTTCTGTAGCGTCCATTCCTGTCTACTTCGCTAAAAGAACTCACAATGGAAATAGTACATGAGCTTTTAGATTTGATCAAAACATTTAGAATTACTGTAGTAAGTGGGGTAGATCATAAAATGTGTTTTCAGGTATTTATTAATAAATATACAAGACTGTTATGACCCCAGCAGTCAGAAATAAATTTTAAGAGAAAAATAATACTGCAGCTTTAATATTTAAATACATATGTTTGAGTTTCTATGTGCAATATACCGTAATAATAGCTATTCATGTATATAAACTAAAGCTTTACTGACGAGTCTATTTATGGCGAAGCGAGCTTATTTCAAGCAAGGCAAATGAAAGGACGAGTTGAAAGCAATGTTTCTGAATGCGTTACATACAAGATTTTATGTACGATTACGATTACATTATAAAGCAGGATTTTGTCGCAATTTCACTAAGAAATTTATAAACTATAATGACATGCTATTTATGAAAACGGCTGCTGCTAACTAACCAAAAAAATATATTGTCAAGTTTGTTGTCACTAAGTAAAGATTGTAACCTGTGATGAGCACTGATAAGTACACTTGGAGAACCCAAATCACCACAACACATATTTTTAAAGACTTGATGAGAAATTTTCATCCTCTGATGACGCTAATTTTGTTAGTGAAACGATCTTCAGGTCTTCAAAAAGATGTGTTCTGGTGATTTGGATTCTCCAGGTGTACTTATAAGTAAGCAAGTACTTATAAGTAAGTTATATCTCATCACCCACAGCCGGCAGCCTGGCTTCAGATGACGTCTTCAGATGACGTGTTTTTTGTTGATGAGTTTACGGATGATGAAATTATTACAGCTGCTAAGAGAATTAAGGCTAACATGTCCTGTGGACCTGATCTAGTTCCTGGTTTCTTGGTACGCGACTGCTTATATGCTTTCTTGACTCCACTTAAGAAAATTTTTTAATTGATTCTTAGATCTGGTACATTCCCCGAGATTTGGAAGCTGTCACGAGTTTTCCCTGTCTTCAAGGCGGGGGATAGTAATGATCCATCAAACTATCGACCAATAGCCATACTATGTGTCTTTTGTAAGATTTTCGAGGCCTGCCTTTTTCAGCGAATACTGTTTCACATCAAAAATATACTCTCTATTTCTCAGCATGGTTTCATTCCAGGGAGATCGACTGTGACGAATCTAGTTGAGGTTACACAGTTCATTGCGTCCGCTCTCGGCCGCTATTCACAGGTTGATGTTGTGTATACTGATCTATCTAAGGCCTTCGATTGTCTAAATCATTCTGTTCTAATTAACAGGATGAGGACTATCGGATTCTCAGAGGGCTTGTTTGGCTTATTCAGATCTTACCTGGATGGGAGGAAGCAATTTGTTGAGGTTGGGGGCTTCAAATCTAACACCTATCACATTACTTCCCCTCATTAGTGATTTTTTAAAGAAAATGCACGAACACTTTCGTACGTATCTAACTTAGCTGGTTGTCTAACATTTTTTATCACTTTTAGATTTTGTTTATCTATGTGGTGAATATTATGTACATTATCTTCTTATGTTTATTATCTTAAAAAAAAGCTTTATCTGGTGACTCATCAGGGCTATAGTACGATGAGTCACACGAGTCAGATTTTTGATATATTTGGTAATATGGCTATTTGTCTGTAGTTTTTCAGATATTCTGTGTTGCCTGTGGAATTACCTTTTTTATAGAGTGTAGGTACGTTGGCTATTTTAAGGGTATCCGGAAATATGCCTGTTGCTAAAGTTTGATAAATTAAGTGCCATAACGGCGCTGACAATACATCTGCACTTTGCTTAATAACCATAAGAATTTTATCCCATCCTTCTGCTACATCACATAAATATTTTAACGACGTCATATATCACTTGTATTCTATTTATTTTTTCTAAAGAATTTTTTTATTAAAACACCATTAGACAGCAGTGAGTTTTCATTAATAAAATACAGTGTCCTAGCGATGATAACAAAAGAATGTGAATACTTGTAAGATTTGAAGGGTTCTCGTTGAGGCGACAAGATTGCGCCGATAGATTGTGATGATAATAACGATGATTCGCAGTAACATTTTTTTACTCACATTTTTACAAGCAGTTTTTAGAAGTTCAGCTCTTATCTTTTCTACGCTAGAAGTTTCCAGGTTTTTTAAGCTTTCCTAGATCATCGGAAGGTACTGTTTATATACCTCTATATAGGGTGGCGCATTAAAAACCAAACAGACCGATTTGCGTCCAGAGAATTTTTTTTTAAGAAACGCTAAACCGCGTCATTTTAATATTGAGGGGGACATTTTTTGACATAAAATTCAACTTTGTCACATCAACCCCTTAAGGGTGGTGATAACAACCCTTATATTTTAAATAGGGAACATGGCACAAGTGTTACATCATTTGAAAGCTCTTTCTTTTTTGAATTCAGCACACAAATTTTTTTGGAAGTTTTATTAACTCGTTTAAAAATTAATCACAGTTGAAGATGCAAAATGCATTTCACTCATTCCGATAAGAAATGTGCTGATAGTCAATGTTCTGTTGGTTTGTAAACAAAAAATTGACTATCAGAACATTTCTTATCGGAATGAGAGAAATGCGGTTTATTATTTCAGTTTATCGGTCGGTTTGATACTTGATAGTACTACCGAAAATTAATTTCACAATGGTGTATTCTGTAGAAGAAAGAGTTGAAATAATTACTCTTTTTTTCAAAAACGATGACTGTGCCAACCGTACCGCAAATTTATTTGATGAACGACATCCGAACAAACATGTTAACAGAAAATACATTTTGGAGTTAGTTGCAAAGTTTCGACAAAGTGGTTCAGTAGCAAACAAAAAACGAGATCCTGAACGTGAATTTCCGGTTAGAAATGAGACTACTGAGATTGAAGTTTTAGGACAAATTACTGCAAACCCAACTTTGAGCACGAGAAAATTGGCCACTGTTTCAAACATCAAAAGAAGAACTATTCAGCGAATATTGAAGCATCATAAATTTCACGCGTGTAAAATTCATCTTGTACAACAACTGAATGAAGATGATTTTGATCGGCGGCTGGAGTTTTGTGAAGTTATGACTGCACGAATAGCTGATAACGGGAACTTTCTGTTCAATATCTGTTTTTCAAACGAGTGTACGTTTTTATTAAACTCTACAGTCAATCGTCATAATTGTCGTTATTGTGCAGATAATAATCCAAGAAATTTTTACGAAGTCCACACTCAAACTTCACAGAAATTGAATGTCTAGACTCGCAATTTTGGAAACCGTTTAATCGGACCAATTTTTCTTGATGGCAATTTGAGTGGCGAAACGTATTTGGAGTTACTAGAAGATATCGTTCACCCTCTACTAATTGAAATTGTGGAAAATGATGATCGCTATCAAGAAAATCAATTAGTGTTTCAACAAGATGGAGCTCCTCGGCATTTTTCACAACGTGTTAGGGAGTTTTTGAACAGAGAGTTTCCAGGACAATGGATTGGGCGTAGAGGTGCTATTAAGTGGCCCTCTAGATCACCGGATTTAACTCCTTTAGACTTCTTTCTATGGGGCCATTTAAAGAGTAGAATTTACGCAACACAACCGGTCTCTCTGGAATAATTAAGAGAACGCATTGTTGAAGAATGCCGTCTAATAACTCCACAAATGCTCCAGAATGTCAGAGCTCGTTTTGAACAAAATTTGTGCTTTTGTGTGGAAGCTGGTGGTCAACAATTTGAACACTTACTTAACTGAATAAACACTTTTGAACGTTTGGTTTTTTTTACGAAAAATTGACTAATTAGTGCATTTCTTATCACAATGAATGAAATACATTCTTGCAACTCCAACTTCTAAACGGGTTGATAAAACTTCCAAAAAAATTTGTGTGCTGAATTAAAAAAAGAGCTTTCAAATGATATAACACTCGAGCCATGTTCCCTATTTAAAATATAAGGGTTGTTATCACCACCCTTAAGGGGTTGATGTGACAAAGTTGAGTTTGATGTCAAAACATGTCCCTCTCAATATTAATATTGACGTGTTTCAGCGTTTCTTAAAAAAATATCTGGACGCAAATCGGTCTGTTTCGTTTTCAATGTGCCATCCTATATAATTAATTTACTAACAAATATGGGTTACAAATTACTCAATGCAGTAATGTATTCTATAGAAGTTGAAATGTGCAAGGTTAGGTAAAGCCTTAGTAATGTCAACGAGATAAGCTATTTATCACCTATACATATATAATAAATCCCTTTCACGTTAAGGACTAATTAGTCCACTTAAAAACAGGTGACAATGTCAAACTATACAGGGCAGTTTTACAAGTTTATAGTAATTATAATTTTTTGAACAAAACTCACTTTTCACCAGCAATTATACAATAATATTTTATTTCGGTCCATACTGCAATCAATTTTAAACAGGCTTCGCCCGAGTTTAATTCGTTTATTACCAACCAACACAAATACTAATTAACATTTGAAATAAACCGTTCTCTTGACACAATATTTGTGAACGTTTTGCAAAGAAATCACCGATAATGAAGCTGAACAATTACGAAACTTAATTGTCTTTAAAATTGTAGCAGTAAATTAAATCGACATAACGCAAATCGTTTTAATGAAAACTTATGAAATGGTGGACTGTTAACTCAAAATATGACCAACATAAATGCTAAATTATTTACTAAATATACATAATTAACCAACGGATGAATATCACATTGATAGAATTTATGTAATAGCGCTGATAGCCTTAATATAAAATTACCTAATGTAGTAATTTGTGTAATTTTGCGAATATAAATTTATACATTATCATTTCTACACTATTGCTATTTGGTTTGAAGTTATTGAAATTGACTAAAATAATTCACCTTCGGTCGGACGTGGTATATTTCAGAACGAGAGAAAGTACGGTGTATTAAATTGATACTGCTACTGAGAACTACTGTAGGAACTGCAATTAAACAAATAGCAACGTATTACGTCACTGTTTAATGTTTATTTAACATCTAACCTGAAAATGTCAAGTAAAATATGTGGAAATACTTAAAAACATACAAAATTTTCAACAAATGTTTCTTCAAAGAAAATTCATTAAATTCATTTATAAGAAAATTCGCTATTAAATGCACATTTTCTACAAGAAAATTAGCTAATAGAAATAAATTGAATAAATTAAAAAATATTCAAAATCTGATTTAAATACAGAACTATATACTTTTTCTGTGGCTTCACAGAGAAAATTCTCTTGCCTGTGGATGCTGTAAAAATTTCATCCGTTTGTAGAGAAGAAAATAACCTCTTTGATGTTACAAATTTCTACGTCTATGTTAACTGTGGAACGGTTTTATCAACTAAGGGCAACAACAGCTGCTATTAAACTTGAATTAAAAGTCTTAAAAGTGCTTATCTTTGATTTTGAACAAAAAGTCGCTAAAAAAATATTGGAATTACACAATCTGATCAAATAACGTTAAAATTTAATCAAAGACGAAAAAAAGTTTAAAGAAAGAGAAATTCAGTCAGCGTGAGATTTGAATCAGCCATGCATATTAAATCAAATAAAATTCAGAAACTTTATTTGCCATTTTTTGATACATATAATTGACAATGCAGTCCCTAAATAAGCTCCTATAATACTGTAATAGTATTGTGCCAGTTAGCGGATGCATTGTTTATAACAAAGGTTGGGTTTATTCGTATCCATACAGATTTATCCGAAATTACATTGTCGGCTGTGGTCCCTTAGCCTGGTCATGCGCTGGTCGTTCTCTTGATTGATCGACGCGTGACTTAGCTACTGGACTCCTAGAGGCTGGCTCCACGTGCCACCCCTGACGTGACTGTCGGCAATGGGAATAACGCCCAGGGTTGATGGTCTACTAAAGTCTCGATCCCTCTCTTCGCAGGTGGTAGTGGAATTTTCCTTTACGTGATAGTAAAGGTTTTTCACGCCCGAGGAGGTATCACCCCATGCATCAAGGGGCCGGTGAAGTCCCAACGGACGTTTCCGGTTCTGGTGTATGAGTCGGTTTCCCTTATAAGCAAAAATTATGATGGCTCCTCCTTGTACAAAAGGTTCCGGAGATAAAGTACCCCTCCATTCGGATCTCCGGGAGAGGGGTGTACAGGGGGCGCCAGTATCAAGATTCAACATATTCTTCGCGAATATATGTGGCTCAAATTCTAACCTGAACTCCGTTCACCATTTCCTCCAGGCTAATAGGCTCCAACTCCTCTTCCTCACCGAAACCAAAAGCAGTGCCAAAACTGCCACAAATCCTTAATTTCCCGGGATATGAGCTACTTACTTCCTTTAGATTGCATGGAAGCGTGTGCACATACGTCCGTAGCAATCTACCCTGCACCAGACTACCCAATTTAGAAGCTCGAAGAAAATACATACTATGGATAAAACTCTCTCTCAGGGCTGCAACTAAATTCATCTGTTGCATTTACCGGTCACCTTCTGACAACAACTTTGTCCAGCTCTTTGACTACGTTTCTGAAAAAACCGACCATCTGATTTCTGAATATCCTTCCTCCGAGTTTACCATTCTTGGTGACTTCAATGTCCATAATAAGGAATGGCTAGGATCCGATCCACAATCAAGAGCAGCGGAGGTCTTTGCAGTCAGAAATTCTTCAGCCAATATGGTTCAGTAACCCACTTACTTTCCTCGCATCCCAACACACAGCTCATATCCCTTGGGTCTCCTTCTTACTACAAAACCTGAATGCTATAAGATATCAGTCACCGCCCTCTTAGTCGCTCAGACCACGGTATGCCCACTGCTTCCTGCGCAATGCAACCCGAGGCCACACAGTCATCACACCCACGTATCGTTTGGCACTACAACTCCGCAAACTGGGACGAAATGCGGGACTACTTTTCCTCATTCCATGGGCGTCTATCTGCTTCTCTCAACCTGACCCCACTGATATCTCACAAAACGTCACCGAAATTATTTAAGCTGGCATGGAATTATTTATTCCACGTACACAGAAAACCTCTTCAGCAACTCAAAAGCCCCGGTTCTCTAAATCCTTTGACAAGGCCAGGTTTGAAAAGGTCAAAGCTCACAAAACGCTTCTACACAATCCCAGTCAAGAAAACAGTCAAGCATTTAACGACGCAAGAAACCGCTATGTCCGCAGCTTGTGTTCTCCATCACGTATTGTGCACGTTAAATCTCACCTTTTAAATTTAAAACAAAAATTCTTTCTTGATTTCAACAGAGTTGTTATTTTCCAAGTTGTTAGCACTTCTGATACCAAATGGATCAATCTTATAACAACAGATGAAGCATGTTCCTTGGGCATTCAACTGTATAGTTTTTAGTCCTGTTTAACAAGACAAATTCCCCTGAGGATGACCTGTTAGGTAAGGTCGAAACGCGTCAGGACAAGGAATAAAGTATTTGTTTGGAAAGAAAAGGCCTTTTATTCATCACCCAAAGATGTCAACCCCAAACATTTTGACGTTTAGGAACAGTATTTTTTTTTTAATTCAAAAGTCGGGATCTCCTCATTAGTAACTTTTTTTAATGAAAATTCACTAAAAAGGGTTGAGAAATACTACCAGAATATCGAAAACTAACTCATTTGTAAATTTATCTCAAACTAGGTGAATGCTTTGGTAGCTTTTGTAGGTCAAGCACGCGCTTTCGCATGGGGTTATGTGCGGGTGGCTTTTATGCAACTTTCTCTTTCCCTCTTTGTTTCCATATCTTGTCTTCTCCCGTTTATACCCCACAACTTTGCAACTTTGAGGTAACATTGATAACACTTAATCTAATAAAGATAATGTATTGTCTTTAGCCAAAGTACAGTCTAGTCAGTCACTGTATAAATGTACTTGTTAACATTTATTGTCCAAATTGAGCTCTGCAAAGTTTCAGGATGCTGTGAACACTATTTCTATTGAGGTCACTATAGGAATTACTTTTGAGGAGTTAACTACCCCGAAGAGCTCTCTTAATTAAAGTTCTTGCGGTATCCCATCGTACCTCAGAATGTGCAATCCTTTTTTTGCGTTTCCATTATCTGTGCCCTCAAAGTGTCTATTTCGTTTGCTGTTTTTCTTTCTCACTGAAGAGAGAGACTAACTAGCATCTTTATAACATAACATATATTTTTGTCCATCAAAATTCAAAAATATTATAGGACGCGTAGAATAAAAATGCCACTAAAAACTCATTCAGCATAACACAATTTTATAACTACAATGTGGACCGCAGTTATGGAATAAAATTCACAATTCGAAGAAAAATAAGTACATGATAAGTACACTTGGAGAACTCAAATCACCACAACATACCTTTTTTTAAAGACCTTACGATCGTTTTACTAACCAAGTTAGGATCATCAGAGGATGAAAAAAATCTAAGCTAAATTAACAGCTACAAATGTATTTATATGATACCTGTGGGTCCGGGACTAACTAAAAGAATAGGCCCAAGGTAACTCCTGCCTGTCGTACCAAGCGACTAATAGGAGTCAAGGTGGTAGTGGACTTTTCCTTTACGTGATAGTAAATGATTTTTTCACGCCCGATGAAGTACCACCCCTTACATCAAGGGGCCGGTGAAGTCCCAATGGACGTTTCTGGTTCTGGTGTATGAGTCGGTTTCCCTTATAAACAAAAATGATTATGGCTCGTCCATGTACAAAAGATTCCGGAGATAAAATACCCCCCCATTTGGAGCTCCGGGAGAGGGGTGTACAGGGGGCGCTGGCATCAAGATTTAACATATCCTTCTCGAATATATGTGGCCTAAATTCTAACCTGAACTCCGTCCACCATTTTCTCCAGGCTAACAGGCCACAACTCCTCTTCCTCACATAAACCCAAATCAGTTCCAAAACAGCCACTAATCACCTTAATTTCCCGGGGCATGAGCTCCTTACTTTCTTTAGATTGCATCGAGGCGTGTGCGCATACGTCCGTAGTAATCTACCCTGCACCAGACTCCCTAATTTAGAAGCTGGAAGAAAAGACATACTTTGGATGAAACTCTCTCTCAAAAATATTAGACTGGGGAAGTAGACATCTTGTACAATTAGATGATGATCACAGACTCATGGAGGGTTTTGTCTCTGTTGATCTCCAAAAAGTTATGGACTGGGGAGATAGAAATCTTGTATAATTCAACTCCACCAAATCTCAGTTTTGCCTTCTATCTCATAAGATGGCATTTCTGTGGATCGAAATCTCAATTGGCACCAACATGTCACGTTAATTGCAGAAGAGGCTTCTAAGAAATTAGGTTTCCCTTTCCGGGCTCGCAAATACTTTTCACCAGCTAATCTCTATACCTTATATACTTCACAAATAAGGCCAAACCTCGAATACTGCTTCCACATCTGGGGTGCCGCTGCCGCTTCTACACTCGCTATCCTGGACTCCATACAGAAGAGAGCTATACATCTCATTGGTGACCCTACCCTCACCTAAAGACTGACATCCCTTGTCCAACGACGTGCCGTTGGTGACCTCTCTCTCTTTTATAGATATCTGCACGGGCACTGCTCAGAGGAGCTTTCTTCCATAGTTCCTCCACCTGCTGTTCCCAACTGATGTACCAGGGGAACAGAGCGATTGCACCCTTTTACTGTCCAGTTCACCAGAGATATAACATCTTGTTATGCCCGTTTTTTGTCCCGAGGACTTTCAAGTTGTGGAATTTCTTGCCGGCACAGGTTTTTCCTTCTCCTCCGAACCTCCAAACCTTCAAGTCCAGAATTAACAAGTTGCCTCTTTCCCCCTTGTCGACATCCACGGTATGATAGTATTTAGGCTGTAAGCCCTCGTGGTGTGTTGTTGAAATAAATAAATAAATAAATAAATAAATATATATATATATATATATATATATATATATATATATATATATATATATATATATATATATATATATATATATATATATATATATATATATATATATATATATATATAAGCTTGACTCGTTAAAACTCCTATAGAAGGAAATACTGGCGTGTGATTGGCTCACGCCCAAAAACACCGTTGAAAAAGTTAATCCATCTGCGAAGTCCAGATATTACATTGAATAATATTGTCAAGAGACGGAATATTTTATTCTCTTTGTTTCAATGTTTCCAATGCATAAAAAACGAAGTGACGGTTGGCGATTCGACCGCACCTAGTACTCCCGTATTTTTAAATGAATAGCCGATTGTATTCGATTTTAAGAAAATTTATCTGGTCGCCCGCTATTTATATTTCAAAGAATTGAGGTATTTTATTTGAAACGATGGTTTTATGTTTGGAATATATTTGTAGTTAAATCATTTTTATTCTTTACCTCTTGAAAATATCTAAGGGAAGATATGACGTGTGTATAATGTGTAGCGCATGCATAAAACGCATAAAGATAATATAGCCAATTTTCACAATCTTATTTGCCCACTTCAAATTAAAAGATATAGCGGCCATTTAAAAATTCTCAAATATATAGATAAATAAATAATAATAAATAATAAAGATAAAGATAATTAAGACTGTACGACGGCCTAAAAAGTCGATCGTAACACATTATAAGCAAAAAAAACGCAGTGCAATGAACAATACAAAAGATACGGACTTAGTGAGTTTACAAAACAAGTATTAAAGACACTATAAAAGTTTAGAAAAATAAAACCAAATTTTGTTTTTTCAATACATTAAAATATTTATTGTCAGTTTATTTTAACATAATAAATCCAAACCTGCCACTATAGGTACCTGTATCTAGGTCATAATTTTTTGACAGCCATAAAATGTCAAGGATAAGGATGCCGTGAATTTATAATGTCATTTCAAATAAATTATAATAACCGTATTATCTAAGATCAGTGTATCACAAGTTTCATAGCGTATAAAAGCTCTTATATCATCTCCTTCATCTTATTTGCGAGACGATGAGCATGACTTATCTCTTCCCCCAGTCTTATATTCTTATTCCCAGTATTCCCAGCGTGTAGGGAATATTCATCATTTCATGTCTACAACTTCACGAAACTCAAGTTTTACTAGACCTTCAAACTATTCATCTTACTTTATAATCTCTTTAATCCACTGTATTATATAGATACACTTGTACATAGATTATAAAGGACATAATATTAAATAATGTATAAAATAAGATTGCATCTTATACAGATGTCATCTACAAGATCTTGTTGTCCAAGTAGTTTTTTAAAAATTAAACAGTGAAGCCGGTGTATCTCAAAGACATCATGAACTTGATTGTTGTGCCACAAAATTGGTGCTAACTCACTTTTTGTATAGTTAGAGTCTTCAAAAAAATGTCTCCTATGAGAATTTGCCAAACTTGTAATGCGCTAGGAAAAGAACGAGGATTCGTAACGCACTGCCCAAGAAGCCAGCTTGAGACTAAAGACGTGCAGCTTTTAGACGCAAAGTTTTTCCATTCAAACTCGCGAGGGTAGTAACAAATGAAGAAATCTTTGAGGAGCAATTTCGATAATATAAAAGGCAGATATATATACAATATTTCTTATGCAATCAAGAGAAATTAGACTCACAGTGATAGATATATCTTCGATAAGGCGAAAAGCTTGTTGCTAAATGGAATCTAAGAAGGACAAAGTGGCCTTTAGAGGAGAACCCTGGACATGAAAAGAATATCCCAGTTGTGGAGGTATCTATGTCTTATACAGTTTTTAGATAAAGCCAATTTTCCGATAGGGAGTTGCGATTGGAGGAACAAACAAAACAGTTTCTGAAGAAAAATGTCCATGGTAGTAAAGGCATAGGTTGTAAATATTTCTAATCAAAAGGAATTAAATTAGATAAATAGATACATCTCTTAAAAGCGAGCAGGTTATTTCTAAATCGTGTGCAAGAAGGATACAGTGGCCTTTAAGGCGGCAACCCAGTCATGAAAAGAATATTCCCACTCTGGACATGTCTATGCCCTATAAAGTTTAAAAAGCTACTGCGGTCAAAACAAAATTTGAATTCAGAACGGGCACGCAAGCTTCTTCACTACAGCTTTCTCAATATTGTAGATCCCAGTAAAGATCATCTGCAACCGGATGTAAAGAGGTAGTTGTTGGGTAGTATTTTGCCAGCCGTCGGAATGCCTAGGCTTTCTGGTTCACTTTTCCTAGAGGGGATGCAATTCTGTGTTTTTGAGGCGTTAAACTTGCAAAATTACAAATGATAATCTTAGACTCATAATCATGTCTGGGGCTAATTTATTTAATTCTAATCGATAAGGAACTAGAAACAGATATCATAAAAGAATTTGTGGAGAGCCCTAGATTCATTATAATTGAAAAAGGGTGGCTAAAGTTACTACATTATCCAAAAAGTCTAGACGCAGCAAGTGCGTTATGGAAGTGAATTTTCATTAAAATGTTTTTAATAGCAAATATGTTCCTTTAATTCAAGCAGGCATCAATTTTGTCACCGGGATAACATATATAGTAGAAAAAATGTACCATATTTGATCCAAATAACTTATTGCTTGGAAATGTACAAACATTATCCGAAAATAAAGTTAAAATGTTTCCGAGAAAACTCGTTTCCTAGTCGACGAACCTTAGGTAGCAAATTGAGTTATTGAATTTTGAAGCATTTAGTGAAAATTCGCTACCAAAACGCACTGACTGCGTCTCGATTTTTTTACAAACATGCATCATATTTCGATGAAAAATGCAAAAATGCAATAAACAATGTTCCAAAAAAAATGTAGGTAACACCAACGACTTATGGGCTACCTGTGATTGTCAAAATAATTCTATAGGATGCAGCTCAAGACACCCTATAGGTAAGGTATACAATTTTTTCTCGTATCTTATATTGAGCTTTACCGTAGAAATGCGTCACCCTGTATATATGTAAGCAAAAAGTAAACCTGGATATGAGTTCTAGGAGGCCTAGTTCGCGCTCATTTGAAGAAATTTTTTCAAAATTCAAAAGTCTGGATCTTCTTATTAGTGATTTTTTTAAAGAAAATTCATTAAAACTGGTAACCTTGGCAACTTTTCCGATGTCATCATTGAATTGGACATCCTCAATAACCCTTCTGTAGCAAATTTTAATTTTTTCATTCAGCTCTTTCTGCAATATGAGCCCGTTCCGGGATTTTCGAACTAAAATGCTGTGTTGTCATATTTTAAAATTCAAATAAAGTAGATATCTAATATTTGGAGGTTTCAGTCTCAGTGAAGCGCTGAATTCATGGCAATAAAAAGAAGGTGGGTGTTGTATTTTAAAAAACAAAGTTACCTGCATTTTCTGAAAAACGGTAAACTTGGTAATATTGCCGATGCTATTATTAAATCAGGCATCACCAACAACCCCCTTGCAGCAAATTTTAACTTTTTTTATGAAGCGTTTTCTGAAATATTAAACTGTTCTTTGAGTTTTAGAACACAGTTCATAAACCCCATTACTGAAATTACCTGGAAACATATAGCCAACATTCATCGAACCCCCGTTCTATAAAGCTTGCCGAAAAACAGTACTTACTAAAAATTCGGTCTATAATTATTGGCGCAAAAGTCCTAGCAGTGAAACTCACGCCACCTGTGTATCAGCAAATAACAGGTGCAAGCAGATAATTGATCAATCCTAAAATGACCTTCTACAATCAATAAGCGATGAAGCCATCTCATCTGCAAACAATACCCGACGTTTTTGATCAATGACAAAAATTGTAGGTAGAAATCAGCAGCCCCTTTCCCCTATGGCTTCAAATGATGAAGTATTACTGTATCGTTAAAAAAAAAAGATCTAATTGCCAGTATATTTGTTTTAAATTCCACGCCTGATCTGCACGGAAGTAGCCCACCAACTATTCCAGCTGTAAAGTAAAAAATGAGAGAAATATTTTTCAAACATCCTACTATGAAGCGCATTTTCACAAATTTAGATATAATAAACCTACCATAATCTGGTATATTTCCAGCAATAGTCCTTAAGATGTGTGTTCCTGAACTGACTACAATTCTATGTATTTTATCGGTACTACAATCAACATTTCTCCTTAGAAATGGTTTCGTCAGTATTTCCGCTTGCGACGTTTAATCAGCAAACTCGTTCTAGTCAAAAAGCGTATGATTTTAGTGTCCAATTAGTCACTCGTCGAACAGTTCTTTATGAATCCGCGTTCTTTCCCAAAAAGTCTAAAAGTTTCGAATGCCCTTTTAGCAGACATATTACCGAAGATATATATAATCTCCAACTATTCAAGAAGCGAGGAAAGATCCATATTGTGGCGCAACAATCATGGGGTTTCTTAGGCTCTACCTTTCGTGAAGTATTCCTTAAAAAAAACTAAAGATCAAAATGACGAAAAAACGTAATGATAAATGGATATAAATGGATATAAAGCTAAACAGCTAATAACTTGAACAAGTATAATTGTTCACGTACCTCGAGAACATTTTTACGGATGGTGATAAACGTAGCAAAAAACTTCGAAGGACGATCGCGATGGAAAAGCAAGCATTCAATAGACAAATTACTCTTCTCACTAATAAACATTTTAACTTGAACCCGAGGAAGAGGGTAATCAAGTCGTACGTATCGAGTGTTTTAATGTACGGGGCGGAAAGCTTGACTGACTAAGCAGAATATGCAGAGAATAGAAGCTATAGAAATGTGGACATGAAGAAGAAAGATGTTTGCGGAAAGAATTTAAGAGAAGAGAAAGACAGCATTTATTGGACATATTTTGAGACAGTAACTTTCTGAGAGGATTGTTTGAAGGACACATTCTCGGGAAAAAGAGGTAGACCAAAACGAAAGCCTCTGGGAAACCTGGCATAACTAATTAAGTGCGGCAGCTACAATAAATCAAAGGATGCTGTTGGAATAAGAGAATCATGGTTAGGACGACAGAGCGAGGTCGCTGTTAGATTGCGATGATGATGATGCTAATGAAAAGTCTTAGAAAATGTTAGTAACAGTATGTTATCTGGTACCTGCTTATTATTTTATTTACGAAAACAAATTTTATTCTAAATCTAGTTAATGCATGACTATAAAACGTACATTTTAAAATTGAAATTCTCTACCATAACGCATTTTCAGCTCCAGGTTATTAAATAAGAATTGCCGACGATAGTTTTCTTGTAGCAAAAATAAATATGGAATTTAATATGTTCTACCAAGAGCTTAGAGGTATCAAAAGGAAAATATCTAATATAGGTAACTCGACGCATATCTCAAGAACACATTGTAAAATAGTCCACGCTGGCAAAGCTTGAGGAAACAGCTACTAAGAGGTTTTATAGAGATATATATTAAAAGGCAATAACTGTAAAGCATCCAGCTTTGATATTTCTTGTTTTATTTTCTTGTGCCACTCAGATTAATTGAACGAAAACAGACGACTTCCTTAATATTGCGCGCTCTTTGATCTGCAGTCTGTGATATTACCAAATCGATCGGAATTTCTTTATAAATATAAATATACCACTGGCATATATCTAGGAAAATTTATTTTCCTTGAACAGAAAATATGGTAAAATAAATAGTACATAACATGGCTTGTCTACAAGTATGTCCTCTTAAATCTGTCTCAGACAACTTCACTTTAGAAAATTACATTTTGAATGAAATTACCTAGGAAATTGAAATAAAGCTTTAAGCAATGCTGAAAAGTTTTTCTTAAGAATATGCTTGCTTGCCTCTAAAATATTCAAGAAGCAGTCTCTTTGTCATTAGAAAAGTTATCGCTGACAAGTTGACATATGACTTTTAGCAAACTTCTACATTTCCGACTTTTAACATAACCATTTGAAAAATGATTTAAAGTTTTTGATTACTATCTAATATTCCTTCCATTGCAATAATTATAAGCTTAAAAAAGTCTGGACGCAGCAAGTGCGTTATGGTAGTGAATTTTCATAAAAATGCTTTTAATGTCAAATATGTCTTTTTTAATGAAAGCAGGCAGCAAATTTGGCTAAATATTTTTTACACAAAATTCTGCTAAAAGCGTACATAAAATTAAAATTATATACCTAATCTGTCATTAAAATTGCAAATAAAATCATTTGTTTGCACGAAAATCCATTACAACCTTATTTGCGATCAAATTTCGTTTAAAAAATAAACTGAATAATTTTTCATACAAAAATTCTCAGCAAACGTTTCTTTAAAGAAAATTTATTAAATCCATTTATAAGAAAATTCGCTACTAAAAGAACATTTTGTACAAGAAAATTAACTAACATAAATAGAAATAAATTAAATAAATTAAAAATCTGATCTAAATACAGAACTAGATACTTTTTCTGTGGCTTCACAGAGAAAATTATTTTGCCTGTGGATGCTGTAAAAATTGAATCCGGGTGTAGAGAAGAAAACAACCTCTTCTCATGTCACAAATCTCTTCTTCTTGAATGCCGTCTCCTCTTAGAAGGTTGGCTATCATCATGGCTATTCTCACTTTTGATGCTGCAGCTCTGAACAACTCAACGGAACTACAGTTGTACCATTTTCTCAGATTATTTAGCCAGGAAATGCGTCTTCTTCCTCTGCTTCTCTTTCCCTGTATCTTTCCCTGCATAATATTCTGCAACAATACATATTTCTCTCCTCTCATCACGTGGCCCAGATATTGCAGCGTCCTTATTTTAATTGTGTTCAATGTTTCTTTTTCTTTTCTCATTCTTCCCAGTACCTGCTCATTTGTTACCATGTCTACCCAACTTATCCTCAAGATCCTTCTATATGACCACATCTCAAATGCGTCCAGTCGATCACTTATATCTTTCTTTAGCGTCCATGATTCCATCCCATATAGCAACACCGAGAAAACGTAGCATCTCAATATTCTGACTCTGAGTTGTAAGTTAAGATCTCTACTGCATAACACGCTTCTCATTCTGTTAAATATGGTTCTGGCTTGTCCAATGCTTAAATTAATTTCTTCAGCGTACTCATTATTTTCATTGACAGTTGTTCCCAGGTACCTGTACGTACTGACTTTCTCTACTAGTTCTCCGTTGATCCATAGGTTTTCCTGTTGCTGAACTGATTTTGTAATGGTCATAAAATTGGTCTTTTTAATATTTAAGGTAACTCCGCAAATCTCTAAGTCTACGTTAACTGTGGCACGGTTTTACCAACTAAGGGCAACAACAGCTACTATTAAATTTAAATTAAAAGTCTTAAAAGTGCTTATCTTTCATTTTTAACAAAAAGCCGCAAAAAATATATTGGAATTACACAATCTGATCAGATAACGTTAAAATGGAATCAAAGATGAAAAAAGTAAAAAGAGTAATTCAGCCACCAGTGAGATTTGAACCCACGTCCCTACGCTCAGCAATCAGGAATTTTTTATCAATATTCACAATAATTGAGACACTGAGTTTCTGCCACACTGTATATCAAGAAAAACTTAGTTTATTAAGTAAGTTGAATTTTAATAAAAATTCTCCACCGTAGTAGTCCGTAGTGCTCCGTCACAACTTTTGTATGTTGATCTTATCAAAGTTATGATTGTACATGTGCTTTCTATGCTTTTCATGTTACATCTCTTAGAGAGAGGAATGTATTTGTAACACCCGTTAAATTACTGGATTACGTTCTGCCTTCTTTTACCCTTCTCCTCTTGCCCTTTACTCCTCCTCTCCTTTATATCTTTTTCAGTCTCTTCGTAAATTAGGTCTCCATATTCGGGATTTAGGTCAGTGAAGAATTATCCCCAAATTCGTGAGTTTGCATTTTAATTTCAAGTGGATGTTTATACACGATGAGGGATGACATCTGGCCTGTATATTTATTTTATTGATGGAGTACGTTACACGTTTATATAATACTCAGTGAATAATATGGAGCTCTAAGATTCAACCTACCGGAAAAAGGAATTATGACGTCAGAGAGGAGCGTGGAAAAAGGTATACAAATACGCAATCATTAATCATCTTATATAATGTAAATGTGTCACCACTGTCATATACTAACACCCTTACGTACTTTCCTGGCGCTTGTAATAAAGCTCATATTGTAGAGAAATAATTTTTAACAAGTGGATTTGAAAATTCTCATTTTATCGAGCTAAGAGATATTAATATTATACGGTCTGCTCTGAGAATTAAGGGTGCAAACAAGTGTTAATCTAATTTAATATACTTTTTGAGCGATACGCCAAGTTTAGATAAGTTCGTTGATGTAAAGGTAATTATGCGGTGGTCTTAGGAAGCAGTGCTTTGTCAAAGTTGACATTTGTAGCAAGCCCCACCCTGTTAAAAATATGTAAGTAAATCCGATATAAAGTAATAATTTGGAGTTTCATGGAGCAGATCAATTTACATGACTGCCGATCGCAGAGTATGAACTCATCAAATGAATCGGAGGCAGAGGGTTCAAGTTCCGATGACATGTCAATGAATTTTAAGGTTACTTTTCGTTGTTGCAAGTACTCGACTGGCTTTCATTTTGAACCTTTCCATCGGCACATGTTGCTTTCCGGTTGCCCTGGTTATTATGCTTTGCAGAAAGAGAACTATAATTAGGATTTTTTATTTATTTCAACAACACACCACGAGGGCTCACAGCCTAAATACTATCGTACCGTGGGTGTCGATAAGGAGGAAAGAGGCAACTTGTTAATTCTGGACTTGAAGGTTTGGATGTTCGGAGGAGAAGGAAAAACATGTGCCGGCAAGGAATTCCACAACTTGGAAGTCCTCGGGACAAAAGAGCAGGCATAACAAGATGTTCTATGTCTGGTGACCTGGACAGTAAAAGGATGCATTCGATCTGTTCCCCTGGTAGATCTGTTGGGGGCAGCAGGTGGAGTAACTATGGAAGAAAGCTCCTCCGAGCAGTGCCCGTGCAGATATCAGTAAAAGAGAGAGAGGTCACCAACGGCACGTCGGTGGACAAGGGATGGTAGCCCTGAGGTGAGGGTAAGGTCACCAATGAGACGTAAAGCTCTCTTCTGTATGGAGTCCAGGATAGCGAGTGTAGAAGCGACAGCGACACCCCAGATGTGGGAGCAGTATTCGAGGTTTGGCCTTATTTGTGAAGTATATAAGGTATAAAGATTGGCTGGTAAAAAGTATTTGCGAGCCCGGCAAAGGAAATCTAATTTCTTAGCAGCCGCTTCTGCAATTAATGTGACATGTTGGTGCCAATTGAGATTTCGATCCACAGAAATGCCAACAAGTGAAAATGACTCATTACTTTGAATAACTTGGTTGTTCATTGTGATGGGTCTAGGGATGTATCTCTTATTAAATAGAAAGCAAAACTGAGAATAGGTGGAGTTGAATTGTACAAGATTTCTACCTCCCCAGTCCAATATTTTTTGGAGATCCACAGGGACAGAACCCTCCTTGAGTCTGCGATCATCATCTAATTGGGCTAAAGAGACAGGCTTAGAATACTGTATATTTGAGTGGAGCGTGCTGTCGCCCGCGTAACTGTGAACTGGGTTGGATGTGCTAGAGAGGAGGTCATTGATGTGGAGAAGAAACAAAGTAGGGGCTAAAGCTGAACCTTGAGGAACTCCTACATTAATTGTATACAGTTTAGAGGAATGGCCATCCACGACAACAGAAATGTTCCGGTTGGAGAGGAAATTTGCTGTCCAGGTACAAAGTTTTGGAGGTAGGTCATAGGCCGGAAGTTCATTAAGCAGCGCTGCGTGCCAGACATGGTCGAATGCTTTGGATGTGTCTAGAGTGACAATCTGGTGTTCACCGTGTAGTTCCATAGACTTGTTCCAAGAATGGGTAATAAAGGAAAGGAGGTCGGCAGTTAATCTGCGCTGACGGTATCCATACTGCCTGTCGTTGATTAGGCTGTGTTTTTCAAAAAAAATTTGTAATTCGTTGTTTATATACTTTTACATCACTTTAGAGACGACTAAAAGAAGATAAATAGGCCTGTAGTTGCTAGGAAGCGCTTTGGATCCTTTCTTGGGGACGGGTTGAACTCGAGCAGTTTTCCAGTTACTAGGGAATATGCTTCTATTGTAAGATATCTGAAACAGACGAGTCAGGACAGGAGCAAGTTCTTGTGTGCATTTTTTGAGAACAATTCCTGGGATCTCGTCAAGGCTAGAGGATTTCCTGGTATTAAGAGAAGACAGCATCTTTCGTAACTTTTTAGTTTTGAAAATGATATCCGTCATTTGAGGCGTGACATTGGGGACTGTTGGTGGTTAAACAAGTGTAAGGTAAACCCTTGGAATCGAACCCAGTACCCTTCGGTTCAGAGGCACACGTTCTCACCCCTGGACTACCGAGGCTCCTACGAATTGTTAGATTTTAAAGTTGCAGCTTAAGTTTTAAAAGCAACATCTAAATAACTAATTGGTAGATTTTAAAATTGCAGCTTTGAATAGAGAATCAAAAGAGCTTTTAAAAAAGGTGTCACTCGATTTACCTTTTCTATTTAAATTGAGTGGGTGAAAGTCATCTCCGCAAGGGATTGGATGCTAAAAATTCTGTTAGGGTTCAAAAAAGTGTCACCCCCGCAAGTAAAATCGACGTAGTTAGGGTTTTTAGATATTCTTAGCAGTTCTTCTTGGTGTAACCGTTTAATGGACACCTGCATAAAACGTAAGTTTATGTTTTTAGTGAATTTTCGTAGAAAAAATTTACTAATTGTGAAATCCCGACTTTTGAATTTTGAATTTTTTTTGCAAATGCGCGCAAACTAGGACCCCTAGAACCCATATCCGGGGTCAGTTTCAATTTTATATGTTATAAGTAAACTATACACCAAAACTTAGATTTCTATGTTACAAGAAAAAAAAGTTATAGTAAAATATTTGGTGCCAAACCATTTCTATGAAAATTCGTTACCATAACGCACTTGCTGCGTCCAGGCTTTTTAAGATATAGATCTGAATTTTGGTACACACGATACAAAGTTCAAGGTCACTTTAGCTGTAATTATGTCGCTTTCTACACATTTCTCATAGAGGCCATCTAGAATCGATCAATCGAGCTTTTCAATGTCAAAATTAGAATGCAAAATCACGAATCAGTATTGAATAATATTCCTATGAACTGTATTCACCAGACTAAGCGATTCAGATCATGCACGATCAATTTACAGGAGAAACAGACCTATATTGTGAGAGAGAAATAAAATGCAAGAGAGAGAGAGGGCGAGAGACAGTGGAGGGGGCAAAGAGGAGGTTGCAGATGAAAGACAGGCTGAATAAAAGAAAATATATTTCAATGTTTCGTAAGTGAAGCTAAAGGCAATTCATACATACATAGTGTTAATACCCTTGCCGCCTTTTTCTAGTGGATTATCAACCTTGTCAATTTATTTATTTATTGTTTAAAACCAGTCAATTAAAATATGAACTAACATTTTTTTGTCATTTCAGACTACAAAAAATAGAGGCCAGCTTAATTTCTGCTGTTCTAGGGACAATTTTTCTTTTCGTTAAAGAATTGATAACGAAAGAAATTGGCTCAGAAAAAATACAAGTCCTGAAAATGTAATATTTAAATTTAAATTGCGTCAGGACCAAAGCAAGGGACAAAGAGAGAGGGAGAGAGATAGACACAGAGAAGGGTGCAAAAGGAGGTGGCAGATGAAAGGTAGGCTGAATAAAAGAAGATATTTTTGAGTTGTAGGGGTTCCAATTGGTGAGAAACATTTCGAAAGCTCTAGAACAAAAAAAATATTTTTAATGTAATTACTCTAATTAATTAAAAATATGTAACCACATTTATAAGCATTTTAGTGAATTTTCGTAGAAAAAATTCACTAATGGGGAGATCCCGACTTTTGAATTTTGAAAAAATTTTTGCAACTGAGCCCGAACTAGGACCCCTAGAACCCATATCCGGGGTTAGTTTCAATTTTTATATGTTTATATATATATATATATATATATATATATATATATATATATATATATATATATATATATATATATATATATATATATATATATATGTATCACACCGATAACTCAAAAAATAATAAGCCGATTTTGATAAAATTTGGCACGTACGTTTCTTTTGTAAATAGCTTGGATAAGTTCGTTAGTCAGGAAAATCGGACGAAGTTTTCCGGGAAAATTTTGAGTTTTCATTCAAAAAAAATTCTTATCTCAAAAAGTAATAAGCCGATTTTAATAAAATTTGGCATGCACCTTCCTTTTGTAAATGGCCTTGATAAGTTTGTTAGCCAGGAAAATGGGACGAGGTTTTCCGGGTAAATTTTGAGTTTTCATTCAAAAAAAATTTTTATCTCAAAGAATAATGGGCCGATTTTGATAAAATTTGTACCTTCCTTTTGTAAATGTCTTTGATAAGTTCGTTAATCAGAAAAATCGGACGAGGTTTTCTGGAAAAATTTTGAGTTTTCATTTGAAAAAAATTTTTATCTTAAAAAATAAAAACTCTATGATAACCAAATTTGGTAGGTAGGTTTACGATATAAAAAGTAAACTATACACCAAAATTTAGATTTCTATGTTACAAGAAAAAAAGTTATAATAAAATATTTTGTGCCAGATCATTTAAATATGGCTTTATTATTATTTTCGCTGAAGACGCTATAATAGATATTGTGGCTTGCGTGTTCTAATTAATTGACAAACAATAATGCTGTGATTGAGTTAATTTACAAAGTCAACAACATGTAATCCAATCCAATTTCCCTACCAACATTAATTTAGGAAACTCTACTCAGAATTATGCCTCTATGTAAACTAATTAATGCCATATTGTGTCCTTTTCACTAAACACAAATCGACTTTTATTCAACAAAGGCTTTAATAAAGTTTTTATTAAAACTAACCATACGTGAAAGCTTTTTAAATTAAGCTACTCAATAGAAATTGTATTCGCTATCCGTCAATATTTGCAACATACCCTGCATTTCTCCTTTAGATAAAGTAACATTGCGTCAATAATAGTAATAATAACAATAATAATAACAATAATGATAATAACAAAAATAATACAGTAGCGAATAGCACATAAGTGTGGTGAAGATATTCATTTATCGCTTACAACTTTACAGCACGCTATACAAAGAAGGTTTTGCTTGCATATGTATAAAGCAAAAATTAGTAGAGTTTTTAAATTTTATTCCTGATCCCACTCCTTGTGAAAATTGGGTCTTACCGACACTTCTGTCACAGATAATGGGTTTCAACGTAGTTTTAAACAAATATTAGTTTTGGTGAATTTTCTTTTAAAAATAATCACTAATGAGGAGATCCCGACTTTTGAATTTTGAAAAAATTTCTCCAATTGACCGCGAACTAGGACCCCTAGAACCCATATCCAAGGTCAGTTTCAATTTATATATATATATATATATATATATATATATATATATATATATATATATATATATATATATATATATATATATATATATATATGTATATATATATATATATATATATATATATATATATATATATATATATATATATATATATATATATATATATATAAACATATAAAAATTGAAACTGACTTCGGATATGGGTTCTAGGGGTCCTAGTTTGCGCTCATTTGCAATTTTTTTTTCAAAATTCAAAAGTCGGTATCTCCCCTATAGTGAATTTTTTCTACGAAAATTCTCTAATAAAAGACAAAAAAGTTAGAGGTAAATTAATTTTTAATTAATTAAATCTGATTCAAGAAAGTTAAAATGTCAAAATTGATTGAGTACGAATGAGAGTGAAAAATACTACAAGAAATGACTAACAAACTCCTAGATATGTGTCTAAGTCGTTATTTTCCTTGATTTCGTTATAATATGAGCAAAAAACCTATTGTAAATCGAAATCTTTTTTTTTTTGTGTAAATTTTAAAACATTGAACCAATGTATTACGGAATATAGCTGCTAGTAGACACATGTAGAGCATAGCTCAGTGACCTAAATCGCTGTAAATCGGATAATCAAATTCAATTGACTCCTGCATGACGAGTTCTAATCCTAGTTAGTGACTTAAGTCTCATTCACTTTACCGTTATCTAATCAGATTGTTGTTATTCGGATAAATTTTTTAGCGACTTTTTGTATAAAAATATTTAGACAAAGAGGAGATGAAAGTTTTAAGGCTTAATTCAATTTGAATAGCATATCTGGTTGCTCGTTCTTGCCCTAACTTAGTGAAACTGTTCCATAATTAATACAGTCGTAGACTTTTCCCGTGGCTTTACAAGTGCTTGTTTTAGTGAATTTTCTTTTAAAATAAATTCAATAACGAGGAGATCCCGACTTTTGAGTTTAGAAAAATTTTCTTCAAATGAGCGCGAACTAGGCCCCCTAGAACCCATATCCAGAGGCAATTCATATATATATATATATATATATATATATATATATATATATATATATATATATCATTTGAAGAAATTTTTTCAAAATTCAAAAGTCGAGATCTCCTCATTTGTAATTTTTTTTAAAAGAAAATTAACTAAAAATTGAGGTTTTCCTCAAAACGTAAAAAATCGCGATTTGAAACGTCAAAATTGGCAACATTTAGGCAAAGAACCTGAAAGAAATACGGATTATGTAAAGAGTGTTCTGCAAACCCTTAAGTTTCAGCTTCAACCATCATTGCCCATTTATTTTAATAAAAAATTTCCAGAAAGTTCATTTCAAATAGACAATTTCTCTGATGCTTTGGAAGTAGTTTTAGTTAAATTTATGGTTTAACGGTCTATAATTTTTAGCTAATTTTCATAGAAAGAATTCGTTAATGAGGAGACCGCGGCTTTTCAATTCTAAAAACATTTCTTCAAATGAGCGTAAACTAGCCCCCCTAAAATCCATATTCGGGTTTACTTTCTGTTTACATATATACAGGATGACGCATTTCTACGGCAAAGCTCAATATAATTATTATTATGCAAGATACGAGAAAAAATGTATACGTTACCTATTGGGTGTTTTGAGCTGCACCTTATAAAATTATTTTGACATCCACAGGTTACCCATAAGTCGTTGGTGATACCTACTCTTTTTTTTAACATTCTTTATTGCATTTTTGCATTATTCATCGAAATACGATGCATGTTTGTAAAAAAAAATCGAGACGCAGTACGTGCACTTTGGTAGCGAATTTTCATTAAACGCTTCAAAATTCAATAACGCAATTTTCTATTAACCTAAGGTTCGTCAGGTAGGAAACGAGTTTTCTCGGAAATGCTTTGAGTTTATTTTCGGAAAATGTTTGTACATTTTAAAACAAGTTATGTTGGTAAAATATGGTACACTGTTTCTACTATATAGGTTATACCGGTGACCAAATTGATTCCTGCTTGCACTAAAGAGACATATTTTCTATTAAAAACATTTTAAGAAAATTCACTTCCATAACGCACTTGCTGCGTACAGACTTTTATGCCATATGCGAGGCAAATGATTGAATATAGTTACATAAGGGAAAGTGAAATACAAAGTCTTTTTTTGACTAATCAAGAATGTTGGCTGTAGATGCCTATGCATGAAAGACATCTAAATTAATTAAACCTCCTACCGCGCATGGCGACAAATTGGCCTCGAATTACTGGTCGGCGTTATAGTCCCTCAAGCCCCATCAACCCCCATTGAACACTACGGAATAGGCAGATTGAGGCCTTAGATTATCCTCCCTACAACATTTATTTAACCTCTAAAAATGGCTCTAGAACAGGAGCCAAATCGTCGAGTTACAGCCAATTCTGGACGCAGTTAAACCAGGGAACCAAACTAACCCCAGATGTGGATTTTAGAGGTCTTAGTTTGCGTTTATTTAAAGAAATGTCTTAGTCACGATCTCATGAGAGATTTTTTTCTATAAAAATTCGCTAAAACTGTAAATAATAGCTAAGCGAACTAAACGCCAAGGAATTCAATAGACTGTATTGAAGTTAAAAAGTATTTAATGTTGGAAAATCGCTGCTGTTGTAGAAACAAATTTAGTTGTGAAACTTATTCAGCGGAAGATGATTTATTATGTTTCGTGAAAATAAATTCCCTTGCCTACAATCGCATGAAATTCTTTGTTTCCTAAAATGGTAGAAAATGTGTGTTAATACAATTCAGAAACATGATTGATTATTTTTAGAAAGCCCATCTCTAGACTCAAACCAACACATCTTTTACTCTTTTGGTTTTTGTTCTTTTCTCGCGAGATATATAAATTTGTAGTCTGGCCAACTTTCAGATTTATTATAACACAAAATAATTCTTACGTGTCTGAATGAAAAATATTTGACACACAACCACAAATTACAGGATTTTGTACACCCAACCGCCAGACATATAAATTCTGAGGCAGCAGGTACATTACAGTATCGAAATAACATTAAAAATTAACTTGCCGAAAACTTAATTAATTAATAAAACTTACAAAAAATAAAATTACAATTATCGGTATTAGCTTTTTGATATTTCTCAACAAGGTAAAAATAAAGGTAGTATCACAACGTTTTCACAGATCCATTCAATGTAAAATATATTTGCATCTCCTTATAATTATATGCCTATTGCTTTCCTAAGTATTTTCTCCAAAATATTTGAAAAAATAAATTCTCAGAGAATTCAATGATACTTATACGGGAAAACTTAATTCCGAACCGACAGTACGGTTTCCGTAAGGGCTCTCTGCAGAATCAGCTGTAAGTGGTTTTGTGCAGGCAGCACCTGAAAATATGGATTTGAAGGAATACACTGTGAGATTCTTTTTTGATCTATACTGTTCGTTCGGCACTATACATACTAGCTTTGTTTGTAACTAACTGTAAGATATAGGGATTAGGAGGAGTTTAAAAACTGGATTCAGTAATTTCTGTCTAATAGAAAACTTGTTGTTAAGATGAGCAACGCCTTATCAGTCACAAAAATCATTTTTTATTTTTATTTTATTTCAACAACACACTACATGGGCTTACAGCCTAAATACTATCGTAGGCAACTTGTTAATTCTGGGCTTGAAGGTTTGGAGGTTCGGGGGTGAAGGAAAAACATGCGCCGGCAAGGAATTCCACAACTTGGAAGTTCTCGGGACAAAAGAGCGGGCATAACAAGATGTTCTATGTCTGGTGACCTGGACAGTAAGAGGGTGCATTCGCTCTGTTCCCCTGGCATATCTGTTGGGGGCAGCAGGTGGAGGAACTATGGAAGAAAGCTTCTCTGATCAGTGCCCGTGCAGATATATATAAAAGAGAGAGAGAGAGAGAGAGAGAGAGAGAGAGAGAGGCCACCAACGGCACGTCGGTGGGCAAGGGCTGCCAGCCTTTGGGTGAGGGTAGGGTCACCAATGATACGTTTAGCTCTCTTCTGAATGGAGTCCAGGATAGCGACTGTAGAAGCGGCAGCAGCACCCCAGATGTGGGAGCAGTATTCGAGGTTTGGCCTTATTTGCGAAGTATATAAGGTATAGAGATTAGCTGGTGAAAAGTATTTGCGAGCCCGGTAGAGGAAACCTAATTTCTCAACAGCCACTTCTGCAATTGATGTGACATGTTGGTGCCAATTGAGATTTCGATCCACAGAAATGTCAACAAGTGAAAATGACTCATTACTTTGAATAACTTGGTTGTTCATTGTGATGGGTCTAGGGCTGGTGTATCTTTTATGAGAAAGAAAGCAAGACTGTGATTTGGTGGGGTTGAATTGTACAAGATTTCTACTTTCCCAGTCTAATATTTTTTGGAGATCCGCGGAGACAGAACCCTCGATGAGTCTGCGATCCTCATCTAAATGGGCCAAAGAGACAGGGTTAGAATATTGTATATTTGAGTGAAGGGTGCTATCGTCCGCGTAACTGTGAACTGGGTTGGATGTGCTAGAGAGGAGATTATTGATGTGGAGAAGAAACAGAGTAGGGGCTAAAGCTGAACGTTGAGGAAATCCTGCATTAATTGGATATAGTTTAGAGGAATGGCCATCCACGACAACAGAAATGCTCCGGTTGGAGAGGAAGTTTGCTGTCCAGGTACATAGTTTTGGTGGTAGGCCATAGGCGGGAAGTTTATTAAGCAGTGCTGCGTGCCAGACCTGGTCGAATGCTTTGGATATGTCTAGAGCGACAATCTGGGACTCACCGTGTAGTTCCATAGACTTGTTCCAAGAATGGGTGACAAAGGAAAGGAGGTCAGCAGTTGATCTGCGCTGACGGAATCCATACTGCCTGTCGTGGATTAGACTGTGTTTTTCAAGAAATTTTAGTAATTTGGCGTTTATCTACTTTTCCATCACTTTAGAGATGACTGAAAGGAGAGAGATAGGCCTGTAGTTGCTAGCAAGCACTTTGGATCATTTCTTGGGGACGGGTTGTACTCTAGCAGTTTTCCAGTTACTAGAGAATATACCTCTATTGTAAGATATCTGAAACAGTCGAGTCAGGACAGGAGCAAGTTCTGGTGCGCATTTTTTGAGAACAATTGCTGGGATCTCGTCAAGGCCAGAGGCTTTCCTGGTATTTTTAGTTTTGAAAATGATATCCGTCGTTTTATTCGCGTCATTGGGGACTGCTGGTGGTTGAACATTTGGAGGTGGGTTGAGAGTAGAATTGCCGGCGAACAACGAGGCAAAAAGTTCAGCCTTGACCAGGGCGGTAGAAACAATATCATCCCCTGAGACAAGAAGTGGGAACGTGCTCTTGCAGAAATTATTCCCAATAGATTTAGCAAGAGTCCAGAAGGGTTTGTTGCTGTTGGAGCTTGAGAGGACTTTGTTTTTGATGTGGTTATTAAACGAGTTTTTTTGCCTCAGAAAGAATGCGGACATAGCGATTTCATTGAATTTTAAGTATGCTTTTAGCAGAATTTTGTGTAAAAAATATTTAGCCAAATTGGATGCCTGCTTTCATTAAAAAAAGACATATCTGCCATTAAAAATATTTTAATGAAAATTCACTGCCATAACGCACTTGCTACGTCCAGACTTTTACTTAAGTTTGACAACGGAAATCGCCAACTTATTCTTTAATTAGTTTTAATCGACCTGCTTCAAGTTTTAAAGAATTTCCGTATCACGTTTGCCGCTTTAGCTTAACGTCATTTATACTTTTAAAACGTTGACCTTTCGGGTAATTTAACTAACTACTAAAAAAAGGCAAACTATTTGATTAAACTTCACCAACCCGTTACGTTCGGTTTATTTATTAATCATATCCATTTTAACGGATTTTAATAAAAAATTACTGTTACCGAAACATTTTCCATCAATTATATTTAGTACTTATACTCACTATATTATAACTTCAGCCTACTAAAGCAAGTTAGATAACACAAATACCTAAAGCAGTAAATAATAAAGCAAATTCCTGTTACGGATTATACAGAACTAACTACTTGCAGTCTAGAATATTTTGTAGCTATGCACAAAGTTAAATGCACAATGTACTTATTTCTAAAAGCTTATGGTTACATGCATTCCAGGTCATATTTGGAATTTACTCAATAATATTTAGGATTCCAGGCATTTACATTTATGTTATTGCATTCAGTGAATTCCTTTTTGAGAATTATATAAGACGACGACCGCTAAGCCTCGGTGGTTCAGCGGTAAGAACGTGTGCCTCTGAACCGAAGGGTATGTGTTCGGTTCCAGGGTTCTCCTTTCACTTTTTCAGTACATAATGTGACATTTATATCAATAGAGGTTGTGGCATTGTATTTTTTTATTTATTTTAACAACAAACCACGAGGGCATACAGCCTAAATACTATCATACCGTGGGTGTTGACAAGGAGGAAAGAGGCAACTTGTTAATTATGGACTTGAAGGTTTGGAGGTTCTGGGGAGAAGGAATAACATGTGCCGGCAAGGAACTCCACAACTTGGAAGTCCTCGGGACAAAAGAGCGGGCATTACAAGATGTTCTATGTCTGGTGACCTGGACAGTAAAAGGGTGCAATCGCTCTGTTCCCCTGGTAGATCTGTTGGGGGCAGCAGGTGGGGGAACTATGGAGGAAAGCTCCCCTGAGCAGTGCCCGTGAAGATATCTATAAAAGAGAGAGAGGTCACCAACGGCACGTCAGTGGGCAAGGGATGGCAGCCTTTGGGTAAGGGTAGGGTCACTAATGAGACGTATAGCTCTCTTCTGAATGGAGTACAGGATAGCGAGTGTGGAAGCGGCAGCGGCACCCCAGATGTGGGAGCAGCGTTCGAGGTTTGGTCTTATTTGTGAAGTATATAAAGTATAGAGATTAGCTGGTGAAAAGTATTTGCGAGCCAGAAAGAGGAAACCTAATTTCTTAGCAGCCGCTTCTGCAATTGATGTGACATGTTGGTGCCAATTGAGATTTCGATCCACAGAAATGCCAACAAGTGAAAAGGACTCATTACTTTGAATAACTTGGTTGTTTATTGTGATGGGTCTAGGGCTGGTGTATCTTTTATGAGAAAGAAAGCAAGACTGTGATTTGGTGGGGTTGAATTCTACAAGATTTCTACTTCCCCAGTCTAATATTTTTTGGAGATCCACCGAGATAGAACGCTCCATGGGTCTGCGATCCTCATCTAATTGGGCTAAAGAGACTGTCTTAGAATATTGTATATTTGAGTGGAGGGTGCTGTCGTCCGCGTAACTGTGAACTGGGTTGGATGTGCTAGAGAGGAGGTCATTGATGTGGAGAAAAAACAAAGTAGGGGCTAAGCCAGAACCTTGAGGAACTCCTGCATTAATTGGACACAATTTAGAGGAATGGCCATCCACGACAACAGAAATGCTCCGGTTAGAGAGGAAATTTGCTGTCCACGTACATAGTTTTGGTGGTAGGCCATAAGCCGGTAGTTTATTAAGCAGCGCTGCGTGCCAGACCTGGTCGAATGCTTTGGATATGTCTAGAGCGACAATCTGGGATTCACCGTGTAGTTCCATAGACTTGTTCCAAGAATGGGTGACAAAGGAAAGGAGGTCGGTAGTTGATCTGCGTTGACGGAATCCATACTGCCTGTCGTGGATTAGACTGTGTTTTTCAAGAAATTTTAGTAATTCGGTGTTTATATACTTTTCCATCACTTTAGAGATGACTGAAAGGAGAGAAATAGGCCTGTAGTTGCTAGGAAGCGCTTTCGATCATTTCTTGGGGACGGGTTGTACTTGACCAGTTTTCAGCAGTTGTAGCATTGTATTTGAGCAATTTGAATATCTGCACGTTCAGCCCTTCGGTGGGGGCGTAAAGCCGTCGGGCCCGTCGGTTGTTAAAGATCCCTACCCTCCTTTCAGAAGGCAGAGGTTAGGCAAAATTTACAGGATAGTGAGATGACACTGCTCCCTGGCGTCGGTGATTGGCCATAGTCGCGGAAATAGATCGACGTTAAGGAAACAAAAACACACATAAGACGACGACTCGTCGTGAACTAAACGGTCTAAAATAACTTTTACAACAATTTCACACTGCATTATCATACGATAAGCTGTAACAGACAAAGTCAAAGTATATTATGTTTTCTCTTTTTCTTCTACTTTAACGTCGGTCTATTTCCGCAATCACCGGCGCCAGGAAGCAGTGTCACCTTACTATCCTGGATATTTTTCCGAACCCCTGCCTTTCTGTAAGGAGGGTAGGAGTCTTGAACGTACTCAACATTGCATGGTACACGGGACCAACGGTTTTATGCCCCCTCCGAAGGGCGAAATGTGCAGACATTCAATTTGCTCAAACACAATGTTACAACCTCAGTTGATGTTAATTGTACAGTATGTGCTGAAAGAGGGAAAGGGGAACACTGGGAATCTAACCCAGTACGCTTACGTCCAGAGGCACACGCTTAAACTACTGGACCAACGAGGTTCTGTATATTATGTCAACCAACCTAAAAATATGATGAAAAAAATACTAAATAAAGGTGTGTGTTGCGGTTTACTGGCTGTGGTTTTGATCAGCCATTAGCACATTATAACCCTCCTTTGCTACCCTTTCCTACTAAATAAAGGTGCAATAACATTTATTCATATCTTAGATTACTAGTTTGATAATTTATTTTGGTTATAAAATCGTAGGCGCTTATATGAAAATATATGTGATAATACTGCAGCTTAAAGATGTATATAATTGACGAGCGCCCCAAAAAAAGAAAAGAGGTGGAAGAATCATGAAAACGAGGAAATCAAATCTTACAGGATATATATAGTTCACAATGCCTGCTGCCAGGAGACAAATAAAGGCGTCTAAGTTGGTGTTCCTGTAAAAGAAATGAACCCTCCATTCTTGATAATATTTTATCCTCAGATGAAACCAAAGTCACAAACTCTGGAATATTTAACAGCAACAATAAACATTATTCGACAAGAACCAAACTTCAGCAAAATATACAGATAAAATATGTGGGTTGAAATCATAAATGATATAACTTCATCTTTCATGAAAATCTAAAGGGTCAAAGATACCTGAATTTGTAACTAGTCAGTTTCAGGGCTATTTAGATGGACTTCCATTTTTGCAAATATGTACCACCACTTTTGCCGTAAATGGCAAAATCGACAGCATAGAAGCTTGTAAACAATTCGTTACGTCTTTATTTAGAATGAAACGATTACACAACTTAAGGGAATGATACATTTTATGAATAATCAGTTTACAAAGAGGTGGACTGGACACGGAGGAGTAGTTCCGTTGGTTGCCAGGCGTCCAAACCTCACACCCATAGACTACCTCTTATGAGGTTTCTTGAATGATGAAATATATAGCATCTGTGCATGCGGGCGCGATAGCGATGCCCGCAGTGACGATACATGGTGCGAACGCTCCGTGAACGATAACGATTTATTTGGAATCGCCACATCAATCAGCGTCACTTGGTTGCAGGATTTATCCACTATTATTATATCTGGCCTGTTGTGGGCAACTCGTTGGTCTGTGAGTACGGTCCGATCCCGGTACAACCCGCATCCAGAATTCTCCAGAACATGCTCAGGAGTATATCTATAGTAGGGCACCTTACTAATATTTAAAAGTCCCAGTTTCCGAGTCAGCTCTTGATGAAGTATTTTAGCAACTGCGTCGTGCCTCTCTTTATACTCTGTTGCAGCAAACGCTTGGCATCCTCCGGTGACGTGCTGGATAGTCTCTTATAACTGACATCCAAATCTACATTTTTCATCTTCGACCGAATTATATCCAACTATATACTTCAGGTAGTTTCTTGTTGGGATGACCTGATCTTCTTTGGCCAGCAAAAGCCACTCTGTTTCTGGAAACATCTGTCCGGTCACCAGCCAGTAGTTTGACGCCAATTTGTTGACATGTACCTGGGAGGTCTTACTCAGATGTCGCCTATGGAGGGGCTTCTGCGTCCAAAATTGCAGATTGTCCTGATCAGTCCGATGGTGACTTTGTATTTCACTTTCTATTAATTGTAGCGGTGTTGATTCATCTGCCTCGCATATGGCCTGGTGTAGTTCAGAAGTAAGCGCCTGCTGATGTTACTTGCTCGGTAGCACTACGAGAGTGATGCTTTTTGGATTTTTTAGGAGTGTTCGCACCTCCCGTTGTATATTTTAGATGTCTGTTTTACTCCAGTGCAAAATCCCAAATGAGGGTCTAAGTGCAAAACATGCATAAGTATTCAGAGTTTTCGTCAGGTTCTTGCCGCTAAGATGTGATCGCACCACCTGGTTTACTCGTTTCGTAAACTCATTTGTCAGATTGTTCTTCATTACCGAGTGGTTTATTTTCCTGGCTTGGTGTATTCCCAGGTATTTATAACACTCTTTTACATCCATCGAGGCAATTTGCTGGCCGTTCTGACTAAACATAAGGTGCGACCAGCCCAAACTGCATGTCAATATCTCTGGAAAACCCTTCAACGATTTTAAGAAGTTGTTACAGGTGATTCTTTGTGGAGGCCATCAGCCTAGGATCATTCATAAACAGCATATGATATAGCTTCATTTGCTTCCTGCCATTGCCTTTTATACCGAAGCCATATCTGGTCGATTTTCGGCGGTTTGATAGTGGATTTCAGGCGGTTTGATAGTAGATTTCAGGCGGTTTGATAGTGGATTTCAGGCGGTTTGATAGTGGATTTCAGGCGGTTTGATAGTGGAGTTCAGGCGGTTTGATAGCGGATTCAATGCGAGGCATAACCACAATGGGCTTAGCGAGTCGCCTTGGAATATACCTCTTCTAATTGGTTTCGTGCTGATTACGATGTTATCACCCGTTTTTACCCGTAACTGGATTTTTGTTTTCCAGGTAAACATTGTGTGTGCAAGGAACCTTAGGATATAAGTATCGATCTTATAAATCTTCAACACACTTATAAGCCATTCGTGTGGAAGTAAATCAAATGCCTTTTTTGTAATATACGTAGGCAGTTATTATTATTATTATTATTATTATTATTATTATTATTATTATTATTATTATTATTATTATTATTATCATCATTATTATTATTATTATTATTATTGTTATATCCTACGGAAATGAAATGGATAAAATAAGGACAATCACAAATTCATTGAATAAGCAAACATGAGGATCATTATATTTGTCTCTATCTAAATGTCTTTGTTTCAGATTTGTTAAAGACTCAAGTTCGGAGTTTTAGGCTTATTTAGGGAACGCAGAACAATATTGATTATCACATTGAAACCCAACAGAAATCTCTTCCTTTTGTTTCATGTGTCCTGTTCCCCGCTTTGTATTCTATCGACACAGCTTTTGTGCTTTTGGGAATTTAATAATTATTTGCGACAGGTTTACGACCGGCTGTCAAAAATGTAAAATAAATTAGAAAAAGTAAAATTCATTTCAAACTTTTGTTCTGCTGTTTGGGTGGAAAAGAGAAATGGGGGAAATGGCAATAACATAGCCGGTTCAAATATTTAAAACCCGAATTTTTTATCAAAGTAAAGTATTCCTCAGACATTTAAATTAAATTGTTTAGATTTTTAATTTGGTGGTATTTTTTCAACGGAATAATCTCTAGAGACTCTGTTTTTATTACGCACAGTTCACATTACACATGATTTTGTACTAAGTTTTGAGATGGTTCAAGTAATACGTGATCAGAACTGAACCTTAATTATAAATATCGCCTTATTTTTTGATCTATCAAACATCTGACATATAACAGCTTTAACCTATAAAGAATTATAAAAATAAGCAGATACATAAGATTTGGCGCAAAAATTCTAAAATTTTAATAAAAATTATTCGTGATTGTAGTCTACGTAAAGAGCTTCCTCGTTCAGTAGTGGTTGATTTCATTTAAAAAAAAGAGCATTCATGAACGTTGATAATCCAAAAAAAGGAAACATCGCTCGTTCAGATAGAATGAAAGAAACACTGCAGGGGTTACAAAAAGTTCATATGTTCTAATAAAGAAAGACATGCAAAGCAATTAGGTGCTCCTTATGGTATTTTTTTTACCAAAAGTTGCATCAAGATCTTGCCTTGAAGGCCAATAAAATTTAATTTACACAAAAAGTAAAGCTTCCAGATTATGGACGTTACGCTAGATTTGCTCGTTGATGCTGAAAATCCTTCAACAGCTCTAAAATTTTCAACAAAATCAGTAAAAATAACTTAGTTCATTTCTAATTCTTTGGCTGCGTCACTAAACACAATTTCTGCATCTATGGCTCTAAAAACACAAAAGCAACAGTTGAAGTGAGCTACGGTGAAAATATGTGTTATGTTTTGGGTGCAGACGGCATTTTTTTTGCAAAAATAAAGCAAATACCTACCACCATAATAGTGAATGCGCTGCATTGAATATTGATTCGGCTATTTATTTTTTAACCTAAAGCTGATACTTTTAAATTAGATGGACGTATCTTCAATCGTTCTAAGACTACAGGAAACTGATAACAATTTAAATCCACTCTAACACATTACAACAAGGAGATAAGGAACGCAAGGAGGGGGTATTGGATAAGGTCCTGCGAGGGTATTGCTGGTGTACCCAGTAGCGCCAGGATCCAGAGGATTCTCCACGAACTGGGATAGATAAAACGACCAGACAACCACACCTCCATTACAGAATCATGGAAAGAACCGTTAGAGCTCTTAGCACACACATTTCCGAGATTGACTGATCCTGAATAGTGAAGACATCCCGCCAGGCGGGGGTCGAAATAAACGCCTTCAAAGTGAAGACTGGCTGATTTCTCGGAAGGTAATTACAGCCTTGGCGGCTGAATGTGCTGCTGAACATTTCCACCCATTCAAGGCGCCATGGGAGGATGGTGTGAATCCGGTTTTGCTACATATTGGACTGGAGGCAGTCCTCCAATCCCTCATCAGGCTGTATAGAGTCAGTCTGGTGTGGAATTATATTCCATTCAGCTGGACGTTGACTAGGGGTTTATATATTCCCAAATTGGGAATCGGGACGTAATCACCTCCTACCCAAATTGCTGAGACCTCTCAGTGCTACTCCATTCCTCCTGAAGGGATTGAAGGAATTGAAAAAAATACTGGACGGACACATTAGGGGGAATGTCATAAACAATTATCCCCCCCCCCCCCAATATCCACCATCATGCCTACCAAAGTGGCAGATCTACTAAGTTATCACTCAATATCCATGTTGGAGAAAATCACATACTACCTGGATAACAGGGAGGTGGCGGTAGCTGCATTTCTCGACATTGAAAGAGCATTTAACAATACACTACCTAACCCCCTTTACGAAGCTGCTGTCGCTAAAGGGGTGGAATCTACCATTTGTGATTGGATCGGCAGCATGCTGCACAATATGACCATTATTACCTCGTTGCAGAGAGAGGTGGCCCGCTTCAAGTCTCTGAGGGGGCACCCGCAGGGAGGAGTATTAACCCATCTGCTGTGATCCCTCTTTCTGGACGGTCTGCTGGCTATCTTGGAACCGTGGAATGTTGTGGTCCAGGTGTATGATCTTGTCATAATCGTTAAGAGGTAAATCTGAAGAGAAACTTTCAAATACTCTTCAAGAGACACTAGAAGTAGTGAATGATTGATGCCGGAGGGAGCAGATGTCTGTGAATCCCGCAAAACCATTATTGTTCCATTTACCAGAGGAAGAAGGTTTGACAAATTAAAACCACGTACTCTTATGGCGAAACAATTCCATTTAGGGAACAGGCGAAATATCTGGGAGTTACTCTAAATAAGACGCTCAACTGGTACAGTTAGATAATGTAAACCGCAGGGACAACTTTCCCTGTAGACATGCCGAAACATCTGAAGAAATAGCTGGGGAACAAACCCACAACAGTTTCGCTGGTTCTATGTAGTGATTATCAGACCAATGACAACCCATGGAGCTATAGTTTGGTGACCTAACGCACTTCGTGGTACCACGAGGGTCACACTGGCTCAGCTACAGAGACAATCTTGCCTGATGATAACGGGCGCCGTGAGCACCGCTTCATCAGATGCTCTGGAACTCCTCCTAAATATTCCACCTCCTCACATTAGGCTGTAGAGCGAAACTAGGTGGACAACGTACAGACTAAAACAAACAGTCGACAGCATGCCGAAGGCAATCAGTTCGGGAGGGACCATACTCCTCGATGAAATTGAGAGTCATGAGGTACTGGGAATGATCTCGACCTGATGCCCACAGCAGAGATCTGTTTTCAAGATCATCCTTCCGGAAAGGGAGGACTGGAAACGAAACCAAACGACCCTATTGAGAGCAGATCTTTGCTGGTACACCAAAACCGATCGGTGGGCAGGAGCTGGCACACATGTGAGCAGCACCGATGCAAGAATGTCATATAGCCTCGGAAAGTATGCAACCATACACCAGACAAGTGTATGGCCATCGAGATGTGTGCGAGGGAGATTATACAAAACCATTGCACACACAAATCGCTAAAGATATATTGAATTAGTCAATCTGCGATAAAGGCACTTGGTTCCTACTGTTGCAAAGCAAAAACGGTATGGAGCTGTAAGTGTGCCCTCAACAAACTAGGCAGCTGCAATGAGGTGTCGCTGGTCTGGATACCGGATCATTCGTAATTTGATGGCAATGTAGCGGCCGACGCGCTTGGCAAGGCAGGTGCCCGGAAGGACTTTATCGGACCAGAACCAGTGCTGGGGATAACATCATGCACAGCAAAACGCACCTTAAAGAGCTGGTCAGATAGAAGGACAACCCAACAATGACAAAATCTGCCAGGATTAGCGCACTCTAAGGCCTTCATAAATGGCCTCTCAGATTCAAGAGATAAAAGAACTTTTAGAGCTAAACAGACAACTGGGAAGTCTGGTCGGTCTATCTACAGTACACTGCTGCTTGCGTTACCACATGCAATGGACTCGGATCGGACAAGAAACCGATGGTGTCTATTTTTAGCAGGTACCACACACACCGGTAAGTAATCGAGGTTTTGTGTCAGAAATTTCCTGCACGCGTTATTTATTGTTTAGGCAACAGGAATTAGTTGCCTGATCATATTAAATAAGACCACTGGACTTTCTTCGTTGGGGTCATGTATGTATGCAGTGTATGTTTTTTTTTAGCATCGACCTATTCCCGCGACTGGCCACTCACAGAGCAGTTAAGGTATAACACATCCCGGACATTAAAAGTAAGGAGTTGAGTGATATTTAACGTGCCTAAGATCGCATCGTGCAGACATTCAACTAGCGGAAACACAATTCCACTACTTCGGTTGATGTATGTACTGAAACAGCGAAACTCGCTTCTACTGGGAATCGAACCCATGATTATTGACTTTAAAGGCACGCATTCTTACTACTGGGCCACCGAGACTACAATTTGGGGTCATGTGAAGGCTAAGGTTAATGCTACAGAAATTATCTAAGCACATAGGTATAACGTCGAAGCTGTAATTTGTTGAATAGAGCCTTTATTATGCGGAAAATTATGAAGAAGTGGCTGGCTTTTTGAGGAGATTACGAGATGGCCATTTGTCAATTATTGTCTTTGAGGATTCATTGGAAATTATAATTGGAAATTTAATTGAAAACTTACAACCTTTTTACTATAAATTTGCTTTTTCCTAATAAATAAAAGTCCAGCTTTGATCACCCTTATATTATACTGTAGGACAATAAACAACTATCACTCTCAGAAGTTACCCCAATATTTGCGAAAATTGTTATTAAAATAATTAATACATAGGTCACTTTGTGCCTCGATAACCAATAGATATTTTGCATTATGAATTAGATCCGTTTACTTTTTTCACCGATTACTTTCCAAAAATCAACATAATATAAAATGGTCTACAACAACATGTAACATTTAGAAACTTACTATCCTTCTTAATAGCTTTATTTTGAGAAAATGTAAATGAGAAACCCTTGACAACGCAAGAAATATCCAGGATTTCTATTTGTGTATATACAGCTGTCCGGAAATATTGAGCAAAAAATTTAGAGGTTTATGCCACTCAAAAAAATTGTGCCACAATTTCCTGTAGCATTCTTTTGAAAACTCAAAAATAACGGAGTTACAGGGCCTAAAAAATATATTTATTTAAAATTTTTATTGATAACTTTTTTATCGTGAATCGATTCTTTTTAAATTTGGTACACTCGTATACAATTTTGTATTTATGTTGCAAATTTAGTGTGGATCCCTTGGAATCTAAAGGCCGAAACTACCCTTGACCAACAGATAACGACTCATAACTTTTTTGCTCGAATTTTTATCTCAAATATAACAATACATAATTGAGGGGAATCGCAAAACCTTCAAAAAGGGTGCTTATGTAACATTCAGATAAAAGTAACCGTTTTCGAGATTTTAAAGTTTTAAAGATTTGCTGGTATTGATTGAATATGAAATCACCTATTAATGTAGTGTGCTTTCAAAACATTCTGTGTAAACAAGATTACGTGGCGACAGTTTTGACAGATAATAGTTTCTTGTGATTTAACTTGAGAAATAGTCCAGGTAAATTATAAAATAAAATGAATAGTAATAATAGTAACAATTTTTTAGACACTGTCACACTGTTATTTTTCATTTTTGAAAACAGGGACAACAAAAGAAACTTGTAGCTCTAATTTTTCGAGTAGCATAACCCCTTTTTTGCTTATCATTTTCGGACACCTGTATATTCGGCTAATATTATGAATGTGAAAGTTTAGATGTTTGTATATTTGTTACTCAATCGCGCAAAAAGGACGGAACGGATTTGGATAAAACTTGTCCAACGGATAGGCCCTGGCTTGAGTTAACAGACAGAATACCTTTTATCCAGAAATTCCACCCATAAGGAGGTGAAATAGGGGTTGGAAAGTTGTATGAAAGTCCTGTGTGTTTTGTACTTAGAGACGTGAAAATCGGTACTTAGGTTAGTAGTTCTAAATAATAAAATACATCTATAAGGATTTTCGGAAAATCAACGAGCGATGGTGTAAATGAAGAGATGACAGATTGTATGAGATGTTTGTATGTTCATTTCTTCACCTTCCAACGCTCCAAAAGTCTCTATTATTCCATAATTCCTTTCTAATTACTATTCTTTTAAAGCAATCCATATTTAAGCCAATATTCTAAATTTTATCTGGAGCCAAAAGTTACTTTATGGATGGTGTTGTAATATTATATATGTCAAAAATAAGTGTTTAAAATAATTTTTTCCATACAAAGATTAACACCCCGTCGGGTTGAACCACGTACCGAATTAGTCAAAATTCAACGTTTCGGTTTTGGAGCCATTTGTAAGAGGTTAAGGAAATATAAGAGGAAAGGAAATCAAAGGTCTGAAGCTGACAACTCATTAGAGTGATGGATAACGGTAGGTTTTTTAGTTTGATTACGGGACCTCGTTCTGCCTGCTTCCCAGATTTAACTGAAAATCGTTTCTAAGGTCTCAGTCTGTTCTTCCGCTTGATGGTGTCGTGCGATATACAGTGGGGCGTCTACTCGGAGTCGCTATCGGTGTCATTAGTTGCGTTGATAAGGTTTATCATGTCAGGTAGCCTAACAATAAAACTATCTATTGATTTATTGACCATCTTGCCACCTAGATATAATGAATAAGAAGTGACACATTAGAGACACAGAAAAACCAATTGTATCTTGTGTTTGTTTTTGTTTCTTTAGCGTCGATCTATTTCCGCGACTACGGCCAATGACCGACGCCAGGGGGAAGTTTCACCTCACTATCCTAGAAGTTTTGTCGAACCCCAACCTTTCTGTAAGAAGGGTAGGGATCTTTAACGTGGCCAGCATCGTATAGACACGGGACCGACAGATTTACGCTCTCTCCGAAGTGCAGAACGTGTAGACATTCAATTTGCTCAAATACAATGCCACAACCTAGGTTGATGTTAATTTTGTAATATGTGCTGAAAAGGTGAAAGGAGAACTCTGGAATTGAACCCGGTACACTTCGGTTCAGAGGCACACGTTCTTACCACTGAACCACCGAGGCTCTTACCAGACAGATAGCTAGAGAGCAATAAATTAGCCAATCTTCAGTATTACCTAGTTACGCACGGAGATGGCGACTCTGCGGTACAGCTCACAATTTTCAATAGTACAAACTCTCAAACCTCACAAAGAAAATTACAATTGCTAGCATATGATGGATCTGCTATACTCTGTCTAAAATAATGTCGGTATACTATCACCAAGTAGCATGTAAACCAGTGTTAGTACGTTAGCATGTGAACAAACCAATTGTACTGTTGCCGTTCGTAAAATAAGGGATAGCATTAGGTCATAAATCAAAATGAGCTCAATATGTTAAGAATCAATTAAAAGGGAAGATAACCACATAGTATCGGTCTGCAAGTTCTATAATTTAACCAGCATGGTCGCAATTTTCATAATTTTTTTTTCACTTTAACGTCGGGCTATTTCCGCGACTATTTTTACCTCGCTATCCTGGAAACCTTGCCGAACCGCTGCCTTTCTGTAAAGAGGGTAGGGATCTTTAACGTGCCCAATATCGCATGGACACGGGTGGTCGGAGCGTACAGACATTCAACTTGCTCAAATACAATGGCAGAACCTCGGTTGATGTTAATTTATTACAGTGTGTACTGAAAAAGTGAAAGGGAACTTCTGTGTATTATTTTCACATTTTTCTTGGTATAAATTCAGATCACTTCTGTGTATTATAGAGAAAATATATGCGATCGATGTTGTTGTAATGAATAATAATTTACAAAGGCAAGGATATTCAAGGCTAAATTGCGATGAATCTAATAGCTTTAGATCAATACCGCATTATTCATTGTAGTATGTTTATAAGGTATGGAAGTGTTTAAGAGCAAAGTGAGTTTTAATAGATTACAAGAAAGCTGTGGGATACTGTACAATCTACAAGCATCCTAAAATTTATTTCACCATTAAAAATTTAAAAAATACATTATGAAAATGGCTTTGGTTAACAGGTAGGCTGTAGATAATCCAAACATTTTTGTTCTTTTATGGTGACGTATACAGAGCACGCTTTATAGTTCGTCACCTTTGGGACCAGCAAAGTAACGCATTACAGAAAACGACGCACTACAAGATATATTGTCAAAAACCATAGGGAGGATGCGGTTGAGTAATTACAACTAAACGGCTTTGTTTATAATGCCACATATTGCATCAAACTAGACACTTAATACAGTAAATACTTTAAAAAATCATCGTTTTTCTGTAAAAAAAATAATAATCAGAAGAACAACGAATAAACACACTATCAAATCGAACAAAATCAATATCATTGTAACAGTATGTAAAAGAAAAAGAATGCCTGTTTAAAATGAACGGAACAAGTAGAAGAAAACTAAGAGTTTACTCCAGCCATTAAAATCATTTTGTGCAACAAAAAAATCTGTATTATTGTAAGGCTAGATGCATTCTCACAATAATTATAGCAGAATTAGAGCTCGTTAGTACGCTATACTAATTACAGCGAGAGCACACCTATAAAGTAATACGGCTATGGTAGCCCTCTCGTAAGATGAGTGCGGAACCAGGTAGTGACCAAAACTATCTGGTTTCGCACCGAGATAGCGACTCTTTTATATATATCACAATGATCTGTATCATTACATTTACGCAACTAGAGGTCTTGCTGATGCTGCCACCGCTTCCCAACTGTCTCAGAAGGGAGGCTATGGTATCGCATCTTAGAATGCGAGACTCTGAAAACTGGTGCGGAGAGGGAGCAATAATAATTTTCCACCTCCTTGGCGACTCTTGCATGTCCAGCAAAAGTCGCCAAGGAGGTGGAAAAGAAAATTGAGATTTCCACCATCAAGGTACGGAATACAGAGGAATATATTAGGTTGACTGGGCCATATACCCTCAGAATTCCTAGTAGGAATCAGTTGAGGGAAAATCAGGTTGCATTCCAGCCCGCAGGCCTGGTCTGTTTTACCGACGGATCACGGCTGAAGGAGCAGCAATCCTCCGGAGCTGGAATATACATCGACAGCCTGGGGGTGCGCGAGAGTTATGCTCTAAGCGCATATACCACGGCATTCGGAATGGAGGTGTGCGCTATCCTGTCTGTAGCCAATCGACAGGACGTGAGGATGAGTCCTGAGGAATGTGTATATATTTGCTCGCATACCCAGGCGGTCCTCCGGACAGTCGGCGCAACCAGAATTAGGTCAATACTGGTTCAGGAGTGCGCTGACGCCCTTAAGGGACTAGCCAGGATAAATGAGGTGCAACTTGTGTGGGTTCCAGGACACTGTGGCGTAGCGGGGAATGAGGTGGCAAATGATCTCGCAAGGCTTGGTTCCCGGCGGCCGTTCTGTGGCCCGGAGCGAGTTCTGTGAATGCGAGGCTTTTGGGAGTCTTCGAACATAATTGTTCGAGTCGAGGACTGTGCAGAGGAACCAGGCAAGTTCCGTCCAATGGAAGACCGTTATGGCCTTCATTTAGAGGTCGAGGCGGTTTGGTGACGGAACCGAGGAAGAGTAGAGCATGGTTGCTGGATTGCCGGGGTTGGCAAAAAGAGCCCTTTGTGGCCTACTTGCCTGGCCCCCACTGCTACTACTACTACTAACTTATGCAAAGTGACTTAAACTCTTGCTGTGACTGAACTTTCTTCCGCCCACGCGATGCTCGTTTCAATAGCCACGAAGGAGTCGTCAGACTTGACAATCGTCATTCTGTCCGGCGTATAGACGTCATCTCCCGCCTATTCGTTTACTTTTCATCTCATCTCCATCAAAATTTCTTCGTCTGTGAGAGCTTCGTGTGCACTGCTCTCCTCTTTTTTGGGCGTGTTTTCGACGCCATTACCTTGAAGGTTTGAATTTTGAGCCTTTCAACTTTTTTCAATAAGTTGGGATAGCGGCAATTCACCTTTTAGTTCCCAAGTTTCATGTTCCAAAAGATCGTCATCGAAAACAATGGCGGACGGCAACAATTTTTTTCAGGATGATCAAATAAGTTCTGAGGAGACGCCATCCCAAGTTGCAGTCGTAGTGAAAATAGCGAAAATGTTTAATTTATTCCTTCCTTGCAGTCTTTTTTAATCACCGACGGTAACGTTTTCTTCTGGTAACCCGTTTTGAAGCTCAAAGTCACATTCTGGTCCATGGGCTGCAATATCGCTTTGCAATTCACCAGTAAAAATAGGAGTTTCATAAGGTCATCCGCCGAGGTTAGTTCTGCGGTTGGATCGTGACCTGGCGCATTATCGAGGATGAACAATGTCCGTAGAGGAAGATGTCTAGTCTTCAAAAATCGGCGTACTGCTGGCACGAAGTCATCATAAAACCATTCATTAAACAGAAGTTTCGTCATCCACGCCTTTGTTTGGTTCTTGTAGGAAACTGGTAAATGTATATTTTAGTCGGAACAAGGAATTTCGTAGATTCCGTGGGATTCGTATGGAATCGTATCCTTGGGAGTTTTTTATCAGATTTTACAGTTTTTGCTCTGTTGTAAATATGACTTTGATATTATGGGTTTTAAAAATTAGGCAGATTTTGTCGGTGACACCTTTAATGTATGGTAAAAACGCGGTGTGTTCTTGTGTGGACTCTGTTCTTGTTGTGGGGTAGCGGTTTGTTTTTGTGCGTTTCTAATGTTTCGTAGTATATGATTGTTGTCGTATTCGTTTTCTAGCAATATATGTCTTAAGAAGTTTAATTTTGTCTGTTTATTGCTGTTGTCCGTTAGTCTAAGGGATCGTGTTACTAGTGTTCGAACCACAGAATTTTGTTGCGATGGGTGATGATGAGATTGAGCCTTAAGATAACAATTAGTGTGGGTTGGTTTTCGGTACACAGTGTAAGAAAATCCTCTGACTAAGTAGTAGTGATGCGTACATCTAAGAAAGGCAAAGAAAAAATATTTTCTATTTCCATGGTGAACTGGATTTTGGGGTTGATGTTATTTAGGTAAGAAAGGAATTCGTCTAGTGATTCTCTATGGTGTGGCCAGACAACAAGAATGCCGTCACCGTATCTTAACCAACAGGTTGGTTTAAGTGGGGATGAATTGAGGGCTTGAGTCTCGAAGTTTTCCATGAAAATGGTAGCCAATGCAGGAGACAGTGGCGAACTCATTGGAGCACCTCGAACTTGTTTGTAAAATTTGTTTTCCAAAAGGAAATAGGAATAGGTGTTAGATGTGCAGTGTTCTAGAAAAGCTAAGATATCGTGTGAAATATTGTGTTTATTTTTGAGAATGTCAAGGGTTTCGGACAGAGGTATCTTAGTGAAAAAGGAAACTATATCAAAGCTAACTAGGATGTCGTTTTAAGAAATGGTGTTTTTTTGAAGAAGGTCATTGAAATGGTTGCAGTTTTTGACATAGGATGTAGCGTTTCCTAGTAATGCTTGGAGAGTTTTGGGGCTAGTTTTGCAAGTTTTTGTGTGGGTGAACGGTGGGCACTTACGATATGGAGAAGGGGAATATCAGGCTTATAGATTTTCGGGAGACCGTATTTTCTAGGGATGCGAGATGATTTTTCGCTCAGTTGAAATAGATTAAACAATGATTTGTTTTAATTTGACAGACGAATTCCCCCGGTCAGTATCAGTTCTGAACTGACCTTAAATGTATGGAATTTCGACCACGAAATTATAATGCATGTTTGTAAGAAAATAAATTCGGGACTCAGCAAGTGCGTTATGGTAGCGAATTTTTATTGAATGCCTCAAATTTGAATAGCTCAATTTGCTATTAACCCATAAGGTTCGTTGGCTAGAAAACTAGTCTTTTCGGTGACATTTAAAGTTTATTTTCGAAAATTTTTTGTACACTTTCAAACAGTAAAGTTATTTTCATGAAATATGGTACATTTTTTCTACTATATATGTTATACTGGTAACCAAACTTGATGTCTGCTTTCTTAAAAAAACACATATTTGTTATTTAAAAGATTTTTATGAAAGTTGACTATCATAACGCACTTGCTGCGTCCAGACTTTTTTAGCCTTCATTTTATAGCCGTTGGTTACCACTATGGTGATATGATTTTTTAAAGATTACAAATAAGATGCATATTTCTACAGTACTGACTCCAACCCTCTTCGATATATAAACCAATATTTTTCAGGAAATTAATAGCGTCGTAAAGTTCTAAATCATTGTAATAAAATAACCTTCGATTTTATTCAATTAAAATCTAATTAAACAGTAACAAGAAAACGATCATGGCTCTCTAATTTTCCTTGCGTCTCTTATGTTTCCTAAGTTATTAAATATTCCAGATAAAAGAAGCTTGAACTGAATAAAAAGCTTACAAAAATCAACTGTATAGTTATAAGATTCAATTATGGTAAAACAGTTTCTGTTAATTGTATTAACTTTCTAACATACAGTGTATTTTAAAAGTAAGGACTACGTTAATTCTCTCTGTTATTATTAATATTTAAAAGATATGCTGAACGGGCTTAATTTAGATTTTTTAAATCTCAGTTTTCTTAAGTAACAGAATTTCTACCCACCATAACCCTATTTTAAGGGTAACTACCCTTACAAAGTTTTATATTGGAAGGTGAAAGACACACATTCATTGTCTATCATAAACTGTCTCACTATGTGAAAACTGGAACCTGTGATGAGCACTGATAAGTACAGTTGGAGAACCCAAGTGGTGATTTGGGTTATCAAAGTGTATTTATAAACTATCTCATAAGAAAGACATTATCCCTTAATGGAAAAAGAGAAGGAGGTAGATGAAGAGTTAGACTTCTGGAAAGCCCGGACCAGTAAACTAAGTGAAATCAAAAGAGCTTCTGGAGACGACGACAAGGCGATATCGCGTTTAGACTGTGATGATGCTTTATTATATCCAGTCTGTATTTGACGCAACTATTATGTAACAAGCTTGATTATACAGTCCAATAAATATTAATAAGCATTTTAAATGTAAAATAGAAGCCCCGGTGGTCCTGGGGTAAGAATGCGTGCTTCTGAACCGAAGGGTACGGGGTTCGGGTTCCCCATTCACTTTTTCAGTACATACTGTAAAACTAACATCAACCGAGAGTGTCATTGCATTTGAGCAAGTTAAATGTCTGCACGTTCCGTCCTTTGGAGGAGGCGTAAATCCGTGGGTCTCATGTTCACGCGATGTTGGGTACGTTAAAGATTCCTACCCTTCTTACAGTAAGGCAGGGGTTCGGAAATTTTTCCAGGATAGTGAGGTGAAACTGCTCCCTGGCGTCGGTGATTCGTCATAGTCGCAGAGATAGACCGACGTTGAAGAACAAAAAAGTGTAATATGTAGCTTTATTAAATAAGTCTTATTTTTATTATCATCAAACGTTGCTATAATCAATATAATATAAACGAAGTATCGGTTTTTGCTTTGATTTATTTTGAATTCGCTTTATTAATTAGTAATTCCCCAGAGTTAGGATAATTGTTACTATGCAGCAAAATAGGAAATGCTCGTCGCCAGTCAAATGTCTGAAAAACGATGATTTAAATTGCAATATCCTATTCTGTTGACATAATAAGGGTGAGCTCATTAAGTAAAAATAGTACCCTACTAAATCTGTCAAAGAAGCAATTTCACTTTTATCGTAACATTAACATGATGTTTAGAGCGACTTCTGTTGACATCAGCATCAAACGATTCTCCATGGATATGGCACTTTCACTCTAGAGAGTAAACTTTCTGATTTCAATGAGAGAATCGAGAATGTAAGAGAGGAGACGAAATTCTATCGAAGTAGAAATAACTTTCTGTATTTGGTATTCGGATCAAGTAATTCAATAATTTCGAGTCAGCAGTTTTCACGTACCTACTCCACCTATGAGTTTATAAAACAGAGAACTGTGGATATTCAGATGGAAATTTATTTACGTGTGTCTTTGTCAGCTTACGTAACATATTGGCGCCATATGCGGTGTTTAACTATTTCTTTTATGCCATAATTTTGTTACCTTTTTATCTGGTGAAAATTGTGCTTTTTTCGAAACTCTTAACCAACATACCTGAAACAAAAATATAGAATCAGAACATTATTTTTAAAAGTGAAACTATATACTATTTAATACAGATATAGAGACTTCTTCTCTGGCTGTACAATTGCCTCATTTAATTTCTGTAACCGGTTTCGCTCTTTCACGGCATCTCCAGGTTAGGTTAGGCCCGGCGATATCAGATCACTCAAAATTTTGAATCACCCTGTCTGACGTTGCCGCAAAACGGTGAAACTGGATACAGAGATGAAAACAAGCAATTGTAAATCCAGAGAAAAAGTTTCTACATCTGCGTCTAGTATGTAACAGTCTTGCTAAGTAAGGACAATAAAACAATTAATACATACTATTAGTTTTGACTTGTAAGTAAACGAACAAATGTTACCACAGTAAGGAGCCTCGGTGGTCTGGGGGTAAGAACGTGTGCCTCTGAACCAAAGAGTACTGGGTTCGATTTCAAAAATTAACACATCAAGCGAGGTTGTGGAATTGTATTGGAACAAATTGAATGTATGCACGTTCCGCTCTTTGGAGGGGCCGTAAATCCGTCGGTTCCGGGTCCATGCGATGTTGGCCATGGTAAAAATCCCTACCCTCTTTACAGAAATATGTACAGGTATATCCGCTAGTATGTTAATTGTTTAACGTCTTTACTATTTACACCAAACAATTTGTATTTACAATAGATTTTTTTCTCATATTTTAACGAAATGAAGGAAAATAACGACTTAGGCACAGATCTAGGAGCTTGTTAGTCATTTCGTGTTGTATTTTTTACTCAAATTCGTACCGTAATTATCAATTTTGACGTTTTAACTTTCTTAAATCATATTTATTTAGTTAAAACCTAATTTACCCCTAATTTTTTTGTCGTTTAACGTAGACATCTGAGTTTTGGTACGTCGGATACTCCTTGTAACAGCAACCAGCGTACCAAAGTTTTCCTCAGCTTGTTATTTCCGGAGATACATTTTTTTTTCTCGAAATAAAACAGAAAATTTTTCGGTAAAACCTGGGCCGATTTTCCTGGCTAAGGAACTTATCCAATCCACTTGCAAAGGGAAGGCATGTAACAAATTTCATCGAAATAGGCTTATTATTTTTTGAATTATCGTTATGTATATATATATATATATATATATATATATATATATATATATATATATATATATATATATATATATATATATATATATATATATATACAGCTGACCCTGGATGTGGGTTCTAGGGGTCCTAGTTCGCGCTCCATTTCAAGAAATTTTCTCAAAATTCAAAAGTCGAAATCTCTTCATTTTTTTTTAAATTCACTAAAAGATTTTTAAAAATTGGTCCACAATTGACGAAAATGTCGGTGAACATACATAAAAATAATATTTTTTGAGGATTTCCCTCGATTTACCCGAGATCCCATCATCAGATCCTGACTTGGTGAAAATTGGACCACCCCAGGAGTATACCCTTTTCAACAAAAAATATATATTTTAAATTGGTCCACAATTGACGAAAATGTCGGTGAACATAATTTTTGATGACTTGTTTTTCAGTTCTTATGTGAAATTTAAGACCGGAGTAAAACAAAGCGGGCAATTTTTTGGCACTTGATGTAGAGAATCACTGTGTTTTGACTTCTTCTAATGCTTTATTATGGCAGGGCGGCGTCCTGTTACCTTTGCACAGTCTAATTTCTTTATCCAAACTTCATCCACAAATCTAACGCATGATGCTGGGTTATATTTGTGGATGAATGTGCTACATTAGCCTATCCTTCCACAAAAACTTTTGGATTGAATATATAATGGCGTTTTCTGTGGTGGTCTCGTTCGTTTTGTGGACAGTAAGTAGCTCATGACAGTATCTGTGGAAGCATTCATCTTTCTGCTGTTCCTTTGTTGAACTTAGCTGGAAACCATATTGCTTTTGGTTCAACCACACATATCCCATTTCTGGCGTAGTCGGCAGGTACTGATATGAAATATCTGTATTATACATTTAAGGCTGACGAAAGTGAGGCTATAGAATTGCCATTGTGGGCCCATTCGCACCATTCACTGGACCTTTTTCGAAATATATATTGGACGTCAACATTACTTTGGCTGTGACAAATATGTTAAGCTGGTTCAGGCGATTGTTTTAACTCTCGCCCAGCGACCGTATGATACGATCCTTATCAATTTGAACATTGTCTTTTATGATCACATCATGATATAAGGAATTATGTGCGATAAGCCACCCCAAGGCACAATACACTCTGTTGCTAAAACTGAAAAATGACGGGTGACGTTCAAATTGTCAAGGGGCTCACTGATAACAATGATCCCGGTTTCGCCGGTTGATTTCGGCAACATGTTTTGAAGTTTATCACTTACTTCAAAGATATCTTGAACAACTACTACCGCTTGACCGCAGACAACATATTGTTATGGAAAAAATATTGTGCTTTATGTAGTCCGTATTCCAAAAAATGTTTGGTGGTAGCACACAAATAAGCATACCAATACGTATGATGGCAAAAGAAGACCATTAATTTGCTGTTGGATAACATCTCTTTTATTGTTTTTGTCCTAACTCGTCAGTTTCAGATACCTTACAATAGAGGCATATTCTATAGTAATTGTAAAACTGCTCGAGTACAACCCGCCCCCAAGAAAGGATCCAAAGCGCTTCCTACCAACTACAGGCCTATTTCTCTCCTTTCAGTCGTCTCTAAAGTGATGGAAAAGTATATAAACACTGAATTACTAAAATTTCTTGAAAAACACAGTCTAATCCACGACAGGCAGTATGGATTCCGTCAGCGCAGATCAACTGCCGACCTCCTTTCCTTTGTCAATTCTTGGAACAAGTTTATGGCACTACACGGTGAATCCCAGATTGTCGCTCTAGACATATCCAAAGCATTAGACCAGGTCTGGCACGCAGCGCTGCTTCATAAACTTCTGGCCTATGGCCTACCATCAAAACTCTGTACCTGGACAGCACATTTCCTCTTCAACCGGAGCATTTCTGTTGTCGTGGATCGCCATTCCTCTAAACTGTATCCAATTAATGCAGGAGTCCCTCAAGGTTCAGCTTTAGCCCCTACTTTGTTTCTTCTCCACATCAATGACCTCCTCTCTAGCACATCCAACCCAGTTACCAGTTAAGCGGACGACAGCACCGTCCACTCAAATATACAATATTCTAAGCCTGTCTCTTTAGCCCAATTAGATGAGGATCGCAGACTCATGGAGGGTTCTGTCTCTGTGGATCTCCAAAAAAATATTGGAGTGGGGAAGTAGAAATCTTGTACAATCCCAACTCCATCAAATCTCAGTCTTGCCTTCTATCTCATAAAAGATACACGAGCCCTAGACCCATCACAATAAACAACCAAGTTATTCAAGGTAATGAGTCATTTTCACTTGTTGGCATTTCTGTGGATCGAAATCTCAATTGGCACCAACGTGTCACATCAATTGCAGAATCGGCTGCTAAGAAATTAAGTTTCCCCTTCCGGGCTCGCAAATACTTTTCACCAGCTAATCTCTATACCTTATATACTTCACAAATAAGGCCAAACCTCGAATACTGCTCCCACATCTGGGGTGCCGCTGCCGATTCTACGCTGACTATCTTGGACTCCATTCTGAAGACGTTCAGAGATTAACGTGCCGTTAATGACCTCTCTTTTTTACAGATATCTGCACTGGCACTGCTCGGAGGAGCTTCCTTCCATAGTTCCTCCACCTGCTGCCCCAAACAGATCTACCAGGGAAACAGAGCGAATGCACCCTTTTACTGTCCAGGTCACCAGACATAGAACATCCTGTTATGCCCTCTCTTTTGTCCCGATGACTTCAAAGTTGTGGAATTCCTTGCGGGCACATGTTTTTCCTTTTCCCCCGAACCTTTAAACCTTCAAGTCCAGAATAAACAAGTTGCCTCTTTCCTCCTTGTCGACACCCACGGTACGATAGTATTTAGGCTGTGAACCCTCGTGGTGTGTTGTAGAAATAAAAAAAACCTCCTGATTTTTCACTAAATAACATCTGCTTTATATTTTTTTAATTCCTTATTTTTAATAACATAGGGTAAAGCAAGCTTTGGTAGAATTCCGGTGTAAACGAAACTCATATTTTAATGTCGTTGCTTTATTTCAGTAATTGTGCTTGCAAGATGTTTCCGGAGCCCTTTCTTATTAAGGTCAGAAAAGATTGTGCTTGACAGTATCTCCAAACATGCTTGGTGGTAGCATAAAAAATGAGCACCAACACAAAAATGTGAGCCAAGAAATAAGATAGTAAAAGAAGACTATTAAGTTTGCCATTGCGTAATATCTGTACATTTTTTTAACGTCCTGATTGTTAGGACATGTCCGAAGAAAGCCTGGGTCAAATTCTGGTGTACAAGAATCTCATATTTCATGATGTCGTTGCTTGAGTTTAGTAATTGTTTTGGCCAAATGTTTCCGTAGTACCTTTCCTAGTTTGTGGCAAAAATCAGTGATAAATCAAGATCACTAAAAAAACTATTCCGAAAAGGGAATACCATAGTCTTCCATCCATTCTGAGGTAGGATTTGATTTGCCGTCCTACCAAAACAACTGGTATTTTTTCATGAGCGATAAAAACGATTCGTATAAAATGACAAAATAGTTGTATCACAGTTTCTTCAATAATTATATATTTTGTTACCGCCTTTCTTTACAATTTCTTTGAGTTACATTACCTTCAACACATCCTTTCAATAAATTATTTTTGCTCCATAGTATTCAACAGCATTGTTAGTATCACTAATCTTTATGTTGTTTAGCAAATCTTGATATATTTTGTCAGCTGTTGGATTAGAAATATTAATTATTAATGTAAAAACTATAATGTAGTTGTCAGATCTCATTACAGTTATAAAGATCTCTCTTAGGTAGATAGTTAAACAGAGGCTATTTCCAGTGATTTCTGTAGATCAAGCAGATTGTGCTTTAGAGGAAACCATTTCCTATATTTCCCATCTCTTTTGTTTCAAATGCAGTCGAAACATCGAGAACCAAACAATTTTCAGCGCGGTTCAACTCAAGAGCTAAGTGGAAATATATAAATAAATTACAATCAAAGAAAAGCTTGGACAAGGATTTTCGAGCCTCACGTTCTCGATTTTTAATTATTTTTTTGAACGTCATCTAATCGTGACTTTATTCAAGCGCTTGTTTTCTCAAAAAAATCACCAAAAAACTTAATTAGTATTTTAGATTGTCAACTTCGTTAAAATATTATGGAGGATGTGAAATATCACGTATTACTAGAGCTAATTTTAGGTTAGACGTTTTCTTATGATGCATTCTGAAATGGGATTACTTTAGAGTTAGAGCAAGTTAATTCAAAGCCAGATTTGAAACTGTGTTCTATTCAGATCAGGAACTCTCGTGATGATTGGATCCGTGATCGATTAGAGATTACGCTTCGTATTAATCACAGTTCGAGGAACTAATTAATATATCTGAGCCAACTGAGAATCACTTAGATAATAACTTGCTTCCGGTGTAGCTCCAGGACACGAGATCTTAATATGAGAACGTTTAAATTCAAGTATTGCCACTGGCTGCAACAGTCAGCTGAACTTAAACTTGGAGAGGCCTTCTCAGAATAGTCTCAATATCTGTTTGCCGGTTTATACTTGTTTCACCAGAAAATTCTTTACTCTGAAGCGCTTTCGCAAATTGAAATTTCACTCAAAGAGAAACTTAATTTTCAAGCGCATTTCCTTCACTGAACATTTTATTTTATACGCGGGATTGTTTTATAAGAGATATTCAAGAGACTCGCTTATATGTTATATATATATATATATATATATATATATATATATATATATATATATATATATAATTGTGTAATATTCAATCTTGGTCTCTTCATTTTTATGTAAGATCACCATGAAGCATCCTTTCAGTTCTTTGGTACTTGATATGGCTACGTTTATGCAGATGTCAAGGAACCTGCATAGTTGTTGATAGCTGTTTTAACCTCATTCACTTTAACACCCACTTAAATCTGACTTTCATTCGACAAAGGAGCTTAATGGCTCCAATTTATGCTTCCATGTAGCTTCTTTGAATATGTTTTAACATTCTCTCACATTTTACAGTGTACAGATGAATATGAACCATGTCAACTCTGCGCGTTTTAACTTATCGTGTTAAATTTTTCAGTTTGTTTTTTCAATCAGCTTTGAAGGCAATGTCTTGTTTTACTTGACATAATAGTGCGTTTTCTAGGCTTCTTTACTTCCAATTCACGCTTTTTGTCACTAACTATTCTTCTATATTCACTTCTTAATTTTATGTATTTTATCAGATGCTTCTGATTTCCCATAATTTTTCTTCTTGTCATCTCCAGCTGTTCTTAATATTTAATTTCATCAAGCACCCTTCTTCAAACACTTCTGTACATACTTCTTTTGCACATCCAATTCTCCATGCACTTTCTATGTTGTAGTCTTTGCGGTACTTGTTCTATAATCGGACGTGTTCCAAGGTTCTCACCTCAGCACGCTTCTATTTACAATATATATATATATATATATATATATATATATATATATATATATATATATATATATATATATATATATATATATATACAGTGTAAAACACACTTATGGAATAAAATTCATTATTCAGCAAAAAATAGCTTGGGAAACGCTAAGACACATGAAGTGTAATTTGTCGAACATTATCCTATAATCATAGTTAAAAAAATTGAGATCCCACCATTTTACCCCCACAACTTTACCCATTTTTTTTTAATAGCAGCTCTACATTTTTTCATCACAATTCGATGGACCACATTTTTCTGAATGCGAAGATACCCCATATGTATGGTCTAATGGCACAGTTTTCAATACAGGGTGGAAATTTAATACCGGAATATTAAAACTAAACAGTTTACCCTGAAATTCAAATTTCAAAAATAAACTTCATAAAAACGTCCCTTTCTTATAATAAATGTTCAAAATGTACTCCATTCACTTGCACAGCGAAATAATCTGTTCTGGAATTCTTCCCTAACTCTGTTCAACACGACAGCCGTTACGTTCCTACTTTCTGTTGTTATTTTCATTTTCAAATCATCTAAATCAGCAGGTTGTGTTTTTAAGGTATCCCCATAAAAAGAAATCAAGAGGTGTAAGATCTGGTGATCTAGCGGGCCATTCTACGAAACCTCTTCATCCAATCCATCTTTGTAAAAAGACTTCGCATAAATACTCCTGTACCTGAAGAGCAAAGTGGGGCGGTGCACCGTCTTGTTGAAACCATATCCTTTCATGGGGAATATTAGATTCCATCACATTTGGATACAATTCTGCTAACATTGGGAGAACCTATTCTCTTAGAATTTCTAAATATCTTGGACCGTTTAGATTTTCTATAAACACAGGTCCAACTACGTGATCACCAATGATACCAGCCCAAACGTTCAACTTCTGAGGACGCTGAGTCGCATCCAGTGGGGGTTTTCGGCAGCCCGGTATCTGCAATTTTGCCTGTTTACATCGCCATTCAAAGGAGATGTTGCTTCATCGAAAAACAGAACGTCAGCAGAAGAAATAACATTTCTATGTAACATGTCCAGCAGCTGTTCACAAAATTGCAGTGGCCTATCAGAATCACCGCCATTCAACTCTTGAACGTGTTGTAGTTTATAAGGATGCATTTTTTCGTTTTTGAGACACCTTAAAACTGTTGATTGACTAACATCCTTTTCACGTGCAACTTGACGGGTAGAAGTTGTTGGTTCTTCTTGAAAAGCCAATAAAATATTGAGTTTTACATCTTCTTCAACAAACTTGGGTCTCCTAGGCAGTGGTTTAACGTGCCCATAATCATGAAACTGTGAATGTATCTTAGACACAGTTCCCTGGGTTAGTGGGGGCAAATCTGGATGTTTTTCATTAAATAGGTTAACAACTTGTGCCTGTGTTCTACACATATCACCATACACAATCATGATTAATATTTCTGTTCGCAGAGTTTCAGTTAAGTATCTCATTATTAGACCAAAAATTAATTGAAGTTATCGGAACAAAATTACGACTAATTTATTAGGATATCTTGCATTCAACACAATCCACCACAAAATAAAACAGAACTGTCAAATTTCGCCTTTCACACTGCAAAAATTGGTAGTTAATAAAAAATAATAAATAATATTAAGTACGTTTTAGATAAAAGACAAGATAAGAAATTTAAGATAAGAGTCAGTGAAGAATTACACAGCAGATTATTTCGTTGTATGCAAGTGAATGGAGAACATTTTGAACATTTTTAATAAGAGAGTGGCGTTTTTATTAACTTTAATGGCTAAATTTGAATTTCAGGGTAAACTGTTTAGTATTAATATTCCGGTATTAAATTTCCACCCTGTATTGAAAACTGTAATATTAGACCACACATATGGGGTATCTCCGCATTCAGAAAAATGTAGTCCATCGAGTTGTGATGAAAAAATGTAGGGTTGCTATTTAAGAAATGGATAAAGTGGTGGAGGTAAAATGATGGGAGTTTAATTTTTTAACTATGATTATAAGATAATGTTCGACAAATTAAACTCCACAATTGTTGATTGCACTTCCAACAACTAATAAAAAAAAATCTGAATTGATTGGCCGTCTGCCTATGCATCCGATTTAACACCATTACCATCAACACCTAGTTCGCGCACATTTGAAGAATTTTTTCAAAATTCATATGTCGGGATGTCCCCATTAGTAAATTTTTCGTACAAAAATTCACTAAAAGTAGGTGTATGTAAGTTTAACGGCAAAAATCTGTATAGATAAATATCCAAACCTACTTCCAGTAAAACTGTGGGTACTAGTACTAAGGAATAAACTCGACATATATTGCCGTAAGTCTTCCGCGAGAATTAATTAAGTTCACGATATTGATTTGTGTACATATGGCTTGATTAACATACACTACAGTTCAGCAATAGTTTGATTAGATTTGTTGTTACTAATTTAGCGAACGGCACGTGCATGACATCCAATTAATAGATCTAACCCGATTATCTGTTACAGGTGGAAGCGCATATTATCTCTTCTGGTGTTTGCTCAGTCCTAGACAAATTAAACATGCATTAGCTTGCCAACAGCAAACCCCGATATCGCACATACATGCCAATCAGTCCACAGAAAATTGCATTAGTGTCTTTTGCTATTTTTTTAGTAAAACAATCTTCACACGTGTAGAACGTAAATATACCATTTTTACGATAAGTATGCAATGATGCCATTTTTAGTAAACTTAGATTTAAACTTAGACAACACACAAATCTTAACTTCCCAAGCAGATTCATACGTCACATTACAGTTGAAATTAAAAAAAATACTCCTGCAACTTGACAATCCTTTACAATGTTGTGAAATCACGTGCCGACGTTCCACGTGAATTGATATTTGTTCGTTTATTTGTCATCTACATCTCGTTAAACATTTAAAACAGTTCTTTTAGTAAATTTTCTTAAAAAAATTCACTAATGAGGATATCCCGACTTTTGAATTTTAAATACATTTCTTCAAATGAGCGCGAACTAGGCTCCCTAGAACCCATATACAGGATCAGTTTTAATTATATATATATATATATATATATATATATATATATATATATATATATATATATATATATATATATATATATATATATATATATATATATATATATATATATATATATATATATATATATATATATATATATATATATATATATATATATATATATATATATATATATATATCTCACACCAATAACTCAAAAAAGTGTCTTAAATAAGTACGTTAGCAGGAAAATCGGACCAGTTTTTCCACGAAAATGTGTTTTTCTTTTGGAAAAAATTCATATCTCTGGAAATAACAAAGCTATGGCAACCAAATTTGGCAAGCTGGTTTATGTTGTAAAAGCCAAATTCTGCATCGAAATTTAAGTCTCTAAGTCGAAAGAAAAAACAGTTATAGGCACTCAATAAATCGGAATTTTAGTACCACTAAAAGTCAGAGCAATACCAAAATATTGTATGTACTAAACAAAATCTATTAAATATTACAGACGTCTATCTTTTCATGGCGCACAAGTTTCAAGAAGTATCAGAAAGATTACTTTGATAATTTTCAAATTTTTCTCCTGTAAATGTCAAACTGGAGATTTGAAACGTGATAATTAGTATAAGTATTGTGGTTTATAAATGGTAAATATTGCATAAAATTTATACTATAATGTTTCAGATTTATGTTACGCTTCTTATTTGTTAAAATACTTTCAAAATCTGCCTCTAAAGACCTTACATATTACAAATAAATAACTTAAAACCATTATCGGTCTACTTTTCATTGTGCGTCGCAATTGAGTTCTGAGCCATCCGATTTGTATGATGTTTTTGCATCTCATCTTTTTAACTTAGTCAGCTTAAAAATTAGGTAGCATTTTGGTGAAAATTTGTCTTTGCCGTGGACCACTAGCATTTCTGTGGAGGGGACTTTCTATTCCTTTTCTGTGACTGAGGACGAGGTTCGGAGCTGCCATCCCTTTCCCACCGATGTGCCGTTGGTGACCTCTCTCTCTCTCTCTCTCTCTCTCTCTCTCTCTCTCTCTCTCTCTCTCTCTCTCTCTCTCTCTCTCTCTCTCTCTCTCTCTCTCTCTCTCTCTCTCTCTCTCTCTCTCTCTCTCTCTCTCTCTCTCTCTCTTTTATATCTGCACGGGCACTGCTCAGAGGAGCTTTCTTCCATAGTTCCTCCACCTGCTGTCCCCAAGAGATCTACCAGGGGAACAGAGCGAATGCACCCTTTTACTGTCCAGGTCATCAAACATAGAACATCTTGTTATGCCCGCTCTTTTGTCCCGAGGACTTCCAAGTTGTGGAATTCCTTGCCGGCACATGTTTTTCCTTCTTCCCCGAACCTTCAAACCTTCAAATCCAGAATTAACAAGTTGCCTCTTTTCTCCTTGTCGACACCCACGGTACGATATTATTTAGGCTGTAAGCCCTCGTGGCGTGGTGTTGAAATATTTGAAAAAATGTGAAGGATGTAAAAATGTGCCATTAGGCATTTACAGGTGCACGATGTAGGTTACTAGGGGCTGAAAAAAGTGAAAAGACTATTTGCCACAGGATAATACTGGAATTTGAAAGGGGGATGGGTATCTTGATTAAGTAAATGAAAATCTGAGTGCACAAGAGACTAAAGGACCGCTGTGGAGGGAATCAATATAGAGCACCACCCTTGGCAAATGATAATAATAGTTAACATTTTACTTAAGAGAACGATTTTCTTGATTTTATTTTAATTATTTTTTTTGCCTTTTGCTTTCAATTTAGTAATATAATATAATTAAAATATCGTAACTAATATTCTTTTAGACGATGTTAGTATTTGTGCTTCAATTTTTGCATATTCTTTTTATTATATAATATTGTAAACTTCTTAAAAAAATTGTATTTTTTAATAAAGGTGTAAGCACTGCTTAGTTTCGTAATGTGTGTAAACATTAATAATACCAATGGCGCTAACCTCGAAGCTGGGCAAATAGTTTACATGCAAATTGACAATAAAAGCCCACTCACAGTTTAACCTAAACCTAACTCACTTAAAGGCGTGGTTGCAACCCACTTTTTTGCAGGAATTTAATACCAATTAAAAACTACATTGTCAAAACATCAAAGTATCAAATAGTGATTATATTTAACCATGAAACTACACCTGATACTGTCGTTAGTAAAATTAATGTTCTATTGCGCTTTATGAGAGTCATAAACGGCATGTGTTAGGCCACAAATAGGCAGAAATTTCATACAATCACACCTACAACAAAGGATCGGTATTTTGAGCGCAAAGACTGCTAAATGAGTCTGTCTATTTAACGATATTTCCATTTATTTAGCATTATATGCAATATGTCATTTCAGTGTTCAATTTTCAAATGGTTTTAATTCTCTGGTAAATTTTATGGAGGTGAACGTACTGCAAAGGTATTTGGATACAGCTTTTGAAAAAGAATACTAATTGTTTGTGTTTCCAATATTAAAATAATAACAAATATATAAAAGGTAATAAAAAAATATATATTTGACACCATTTCTATTTTCCTGATTTTGTTGTATTTCGAATTTCACCTTTTTCGAACAAAATTTAAATAAGCTTCTAAAAGATGTACCACTTAACTTAGGCAAAACGTGTGGTTAATAAAGGATAGGGTGACACATCTTTGCCAGTACGCAAATGTTCAAATAAACATTTTCGACATCAGTGCATTAGTCGTGAATTTTCTTGGTCGCCTAGAAGTTCAGACTTATATCCTGTGGAGTTCTCAATATGGGTAGATATAAAGGCATAGTCTATAAAGAAGGAATTAATTAACGCTTAACATATAGCGAATACTGGAATATAGTTCTAAGGACATTTAGTAAGAGAGAGAAATATTTTAGTTGATACTGGTGTTGCAAAATAGTTGGTTATAATAAATTAGTAGTTTGAAAAGCTGTGTTTTTTAGTCAACAAATCCAGAAAGAACGTAACAATATATATATATATATATATATATATATATATATATATATATATATATATACATATATATATATATATATATATATATATATATATATATATATATATATATATATATATGTATCTATAAATTGAAACTGACCCCGGATGTGTGACAAGAAAGTTCAAGTTCGTTCATTGTTGTTGCCCTTAGTTGGTGAAACCGTCAATTTTCAAATTAATATCATAAAACTTTCAAAATTATTAAGAAAATTTAAAATATAATTACAGCTTTAAACATAATGTTTCTTATTTTTGCACGAGCAACATTTGTCTAAGGCATGTTGTGCTGAATATTGTTGTTTTATTTCTTGTACCCCCAGTTTCGAGAGTTCTCAATCTCTGTGAATCAGCCTTTGTATGTGATGTATCTTACTTAATGTTTTATATTATTATTTTATCAAACCCGTCTTCTTATGTAATTGACATATTATGTCATTTCGTTATTATTAGATTATAGTTTCTGATATTCTTGAAAATATACGAAGACATTTTCGACCTGAACGTGAAACACAGTAATTCAGTAAATAAAGTAAGGAAATAAATAAGAACGGCATAAACGATGGAATTAGATTAAGTGCTCTTAGAGATACGCTTATACCTAAAGATTTTAAAGCCATTTGTTGGCTTATGATCCATATTAAAGTGGCTTGAGACAGGAATATCTAAAAATGACGTCAAGTTTGAGATGAAAGTAGATGTAGGACGATATTCAAACGAGTGACTTCTTATTTTATCAGCCAATCCGTTCAAGACGTCTATCCTGGATGTATTAAAATTACATTTCAGTTTGCGTATCATTTTTCATGTCTTGTTGGTGATTCAATCAAATTGCAATTTACCTCGCAATCTTCCACTTTTTTTAGCATTCCTACGTTAGCAATTTTTATAAAACGATGTCATCAAGGTTTTATGTTAAAATTTATGAACCTGAAGTCATTGCATAGTATCTACATACTTTTGGTAAATGTTCATCGTATATCTATAACATTAATTCTGATTTAAATATTCATATATCACACAAATTTCGTGTAATAATAATATATTTATGAGGGACCTACTCAGTTCTCCGGGGTCTCATTCTACTGCTGACCCTGTATATGACAATATGGCTGGTGTTGCAGTGGGGAGTTTACCAGGTGCTTCTTATGCTGCTGCTACTTCTAGTACTAGTAGATCGGCTGTCATTGTCAAGCCAAAGAAGTGGCAGAATAATTAGGTGACTATATTAGACATAAGTACAATTTGGTGAACCCAATTCATCACCATACAGTTTTTAGACCTGACGATCGTTTCGATAACAAAGTTAGCGTCATCAGAGTAATGAATAAACTAAGTGAATAAAGACCAGAACTACTATTTATATGTTGCTTACTGAGCAGTTGCAAACAGCGTCCTCTGGGAAGGTATACAGACAGACCCCCACTGTTGAGTTTCAAATCCATGTAACTAAAACTGCATACCTGCCTTTGTAATACTGTGTGCCGTTTTCAAATATTCCTTTTAAGAAGGACACGCTGGTTATTAAGATAACAGTTCGAACAATGGACTACATAGAACCGGACCTACTCTATTCATCGAAACATTTTTGTTCAAATTTCTAACGACATATATACTTTCGTAAGCATCTATCGGACGCGACTGCCTGACATTTTTGAATAACTTTAGATTTTCTTTATCTACATGATGATCATTATCTCAAATATTGCTGCATATTTGTCTGCATATTGTCTCAAGTCACGGCCTTTAAAGCACTACTGTAATCTATATCAAGTCTGACGACCGCAGCCATGAAAGAAGACAACACACACACAACACATCTATATCAAGCGGTAGTTTTAGTGGATTATTTAGTTTATACTAGAGTTGTCAATGCATGCCATCTTTTAGTTGGGCTTCATTTATATTCTGTTTATGATTCAGTTGACATCTTGCGTTGTTTTAAGTGTTACTCATTCCATCACTCAACTAGCAGGTGCACATCAGATAAGATAATTTGTCCCAGGTGTGGTGAATAACAAGTCAAAGACTGTAAAAGTCTTTCACTTAGCTGCATAAATCGCTTAAGTCATAATAAAAGACTCAAAATCAACCTTGAGACTGCACATGCCTCATGGGATTATAATAGGTGGGAGTCGTACCAACAAGCATTATCGAAACTGAAATCCAATCTCTTCTCTGTTTGGAAATCACAGGAAGGCTTACATATCTCATCTTATGAGAGGAACACAAAGAATACTAGTAGTTTATAAGTTTATTATCAAAATCCTCGTAGTATTAGAAGCAAATGTACTCAGTTTTACAACGCGGCAGCTTATCTTGGCTTTCATGGAGACATGGAAATACTCTGACAATACTCTGAAAATTTGAAAATACTGGCTGATAGATGAAATAATACAGATTGGATCGAAAATTTGATCTCACGGGGTACAGTAGAGGAGGCGGTATTCTTCTGGTTATCGATTCGTGTTACGATGCTAGTCGGATAGAGGTAGTTGCAGGAGGTCTGGATAACTGACCCCTGCTTCATATCATTTGCGTCAAAGTATCCACAGGTTGCTATACTTTATTCGTTGTGTCAACATACTTGGTGCCAAATACATCTCTGATGGTACTTAATGATCTCTTTGATGCCCTATGTGCTTGTGAACTGAAGCTGTTCTCCCAGGTATTATTTCTTGGTGACCGGTCAATCGTGACAACTTTAAAACCTAATAACTCTCTTATTTTAAATAGAACACCCTATATTTTATAACGTTACTTCATGTACTTTTTGTTGTTATTTCGATTGATATCAGCTTTTCCTATATCTAAATCCCACCGATTTGAAGATATTTAAACATTAATTGCGATAAGAAATAATTATTAGTCAGTTTATCAGGTTGCCTATGAGATGAAAATTTTAAACGTCATCTTCCGACATAAGTAAAATATGCGACGGCTTTTGAATATAACTTTTATTTACGAGGAGTATAATCGAATTATTAAAAGAAGATGTCGTGTGGTTGCAAAGAGATTTCCACAGAAACACAGATCAACTCGTTACATGATCAGAATACTACTAAAGAATTGAGTGTTTGGTCTAAAATTTCATAAGAGTCAAGCATTATTAGGAAACAAAGAGATTTGTGTTTTATCACTTCACAATAAATGTTCGAGAGTTGCACCATACACTTCGAGGCATTTGATGGCTCTTTTAATGATGGTACCCGTGCCTCGAGAAAGGTAATCTTGCTCCATTGCGTTGAAGACCTCTAATACTCTAGCTATCATTCCTTGTTTTGTAGTAGGTGGTTCCTGGTAAACTTTGTTCTTAATGCACGCCCAGATACTAACATCTAGTGGAGTCAAGTCTGGTGAGCGGGCCGGCCAACGATGAGGACCACCGTTAGCTATCCATCTGTCTTCAAATGTTTCCTGGAGTAGGTTGCTTACTATCTGTGAGTTGTGTGGTGGAGCTCCATCTTGTTGATACCAAACTTCTGCAGCTTCGTGTTCATGTAAGGAGTTCAGCGCTGGTATTATTGTAACCTATGTTACAAACTTGTTTGGGATAGCAGCGTTTTTGCAAATTTCACAAATACTGTTACAGGTCGTATAAATATTCATTTCAAAAGTGCTTGGGCCAGCACTACGCACTAAAGGTTTTTATTAGAGGCGCTGGAAAATTTGCACTGACTGAGCTTCGCGTTGCTCCGGCATTCTCTGAGATCCTAAATCTACAAAACGCTCTTACGTGTAAGACAATTGAAGTTCGCATGGTTCAGGTGTCCTTTTAGGTCTCAAATCTGCCTTATGTTTTTGCTACCGAGCCAAGCGAGCATTGATTGATTGATTGTATTGCTCAGAGGTCATATGCGATTGCCGTTAAGTTGATTTTTCTTGACCGTATTCAAACCAACTTCGCGTTGTTTGTTCATTTTCAGTACAGCATTTTTCTTGATTTTTTTGTTTGCGTTTTGGAGTCTTCTTTTTCGCGTCGTTACAGTGTTTTGTAAGTGTTTATTTTTGTTATTACAGGATTGGACATATAAACGGTAATCGATTCGATTAAGTTAAGCGTTCTATAGAGAAAAACTGCAATTTTATAAAACCCGGAAAATGCAAATTTAATCTTCATACAAATTTCTATAAATTTAATTTCCAAAGTAAACTGCGTGATCCATTTTAAATTAAATTAGCAGCCTCGGTGGTCCAGTGGTAAGAACGTGTGCTTCTGGACACAATGGTCCTGGGTTAGACTGCCAATAGAAGCGACAAATTTATTTTCAGTACATAATGAAATTAACCTCAACCGAACTTGTCGTATTGTATTTGAGCAAGTTGAATGTATGCACTTCCCGTTCTTTGAAGGGCCCTGAAGCCGCCGCTCCTGTGTATTCTGCAATGTTTGGCGTTTTAAAGACCTCTGCTTTCATTACCGAACGGAGGGGTTCGGCAAAATTTCCAGGAGAGTTAGGTAAGACCGCTCCCCGGTGATTAATCACATTCGCGGAAACGGATCGACGTTAAAGTAACATATAGGGGTTTTAAATGAATCCCATCAATGTCGACGAATAAAATTATCCTGATTAGTCTTAAAAGATTAACAAAGTTTAATTTTACAGTAAAATTGCCTAAAACTGTCACAGTTTGTCTTCTATCACATCTCTGCGCGTTCACTTTCGCCTTACAATTTTATATTAAGTATAACTACATTAAAAGTTCAGAGAGAGAAAGAGATAGAGAGAGATACAGAGTTTAAGTAAAGTTCTCGAACCCTTCTGTTTCTATACAAGATTAAAATTCTGGGGGATTTTAAATGTTAATTATAATGACTTTGTAAGGGCATCAACACTTAATCCTGCTTTTTATGAAATGCTATGTTACATTTTTATTAGGTAGGTTTCAATGATATTTGTGCTAACGAGGTGGTTAAAAAACGTGCCTTAATCCTTTGGGCCATCAAAAGAGAGATAACTGTAATTTTTTGCCCATATTTTATTTAATTGCAGAAATTCAAGAATTTTAATTTACAGCACGCAACGGCATGTGATCTTCAATTAATTATACATGAAATACAGGATGATATGTCTGAATAAACATATCGGCCTTTCGGGGAAAATAAAAACACAGACAAAGGAAGTAAAGCGAGGGAAATGTATACAAAAATCCCAGTTTTTTTGCTGGAATTGCGTATATAAACGAAAAAACATCAGAGATATGACCAGCAGTTATTACAAAGCGTTTCAACAACAGACGAGGTACATTTTATGTGTCAGGGCGCTAAAAATAAAATTGTATATGTAAACAAAAATTTTTAAAGAAGCTTTTGTTTAGGTGTACAAAGAGGACAAAATAAATATAGTTTTTTAATGGGGTAGCGTTATTCTGTTGAATAAGTTCTCTTAAAAGCTTGTCGCGCCCACGAATATTCATATAATTTTGTTTGACATCGATTGTAGGTACATAACTTTGTGTTAGTCAATTTTCTTAGAAAAAATTCACTAATGAGGAGATCCCGACTGCATCCCGAATTTTGAAAAAATTTCTTCAAATGAACGCGATCTAGGACCCCTAGAACCCATATCCCGGGTCAGTTACAATTTATATATATATATATATATATATATATATATATATATATATATATATATATATATATATATATATATATATATATATATATAAGGCGCGTAATTTCTTCAGCACAAGTCTGATAAAAAATGTACGCTTATATTTGGTTGACATAGTATAGAAGCTTTTGAACACCTCACATTTTTTTTTCAAGTAACAGTTTATCAAGCCAGCTTGACTTACAGCGACATGTTTTCATAAGTTTTTTAGGGTCTTTTGGATTTAGGGTCTTGGCTAGATCGGGTGTTCCTCAGGGATCTGTTCTGGGTCCCTTGTTTTTCAATCTGTTCCTCAATGATTTTTCAGATGTCATCGACTTACCCCATCTTCTGTATGCGGATAATGTAAAAATCTTCTCATCAATTGATAGTCCCTGCGACTGTTCGCTGCTTGAGGGCAGTTTGCGTGAGGTTGAACACTGGTACTTCAGCCTCCCACTTTTTTTTTTTTTTTTTTTTTTTTTATGTCAACAACACACCACGAGGGCTTACAGCCTAAATACTATCGTACCGTGGGTGTTGACAAGGAGGAAAGAGGCAGCTTGTTAATTCTGGACTTGAAGGTTTGGAGGTTCGGAGGAGAAGGAAAAACATGTGCCGGCAAGGAATTCCACAACTTGGAAGTCCTCGGGACAAAAGAGCGGGCATAACAAGATGTTCTATGTCTGGTGACCTGGACGTTAAAAGGGTGCATTCGCTCTGTTCCCCTGGTAGATCTGCTGGGGGCAGCAGGTGGGGGAATTATGGAGGAAAGCTCCTCTGAGCAGTGCCCGTGCAGATATCTATAAAAGAGAGAGAGGTCACCAACGGCACGTCGGTGGGCAAGGGATGGAAGCCTTTGGGTGAGGGTAGGGTCACCGATGAGACGTATAGCTCTCTTTTGAATGGAGTCCAGGATAGCGAGTGTAGAAGCGGCAGCTGCACCCCAGATGTGGGAGCAGTATTCGAGGTTTGGCCTTATTTGTGAAGTGTATAAGGTATAGAGATTAGTTGGTGAAAAGAATTTGCGAGCCCGGAAGAGGAAACCCAATTTCTTAGCAGCCGCTTCTGCAATTGATGTAACATGTTGGTGCCAATTAAGATTTCGATCCACAGTAATGCCAACAAGAGAAAAGGACTCATTACTTTGAATAACTTGGTTGTTCATTGTGATGGGTCTAGGGCTGCTGTATCTCTTGTGAGAAAGAAAGCAAGACTTAGTTTTGGTGGGGTTGAATTGTACAAGATTTCTACTTCCCCAGTCTAATATTTTTTGGAGGTCTACGGAGACAGAACCCTCCATGAGTCTGCGATCCTCATCTAATTGGGCTAAAGAGACAGGCTTAGAATATTGTATGTTTGAGTGGAGGGTGCTGTCGTCCGCGTAACTGTGAACTGGGTTGGATGTGCTAGAGAGGAGGTCATTGATGTGGAGAAGAAACAAAGTAGGGGCTAAAGCTGAACCTTGAGGAACTCCTGCATTAATTGGATACAGTTTAGAGGAATGGCCATCCACAACAACAGATATGCTCCTGTTGGAGAGGAAATTTGCTGTCCAGGTACAAAGTTTTGGTGGTAGGCCATAGGCCGGAAGTTTATTAAGCAGCGCTGCGTGCCAGACCTGGTCGAATGCTTTGGATATGTCTAGAGCAACAATCTGGGATTCACCGTGTTGTTCCATAGACTTGTTCCAAGAATGGGTGACAAAGGAAAGGAGGTCGGCAGTCGATCTGCGCTGACGGAATCCATACTGCCTGTCGTGGATTAGACTGTGTTTTTCCAGGAATTTTAGTAGTTCGGTGTTTATATACTTTTCCATTACTTTAGAGATGACTGAAAGGAGAGAAATAGGCCTGTAGTTGCTAGGAAGCGCTTTGGATCCTTTCTTGGGGATGGGTTGTACTCGAGCAGTTTTCCAGTTACTAGGGAATATGCCTTTATTGTAAGATATCTGAAACAGACGAGTCAGGACAGGAGCAAGTTCTGGTGCGCATTTTTTGAGAACAATTGCTGGGATCTCGTCAAGGCCAGAGGCTTTCCTGATATTAAGAGAAGAGAGCATCTTTCGTACCTTTTTAGTTTGGAAAATGATATCAGTCATTTTATGCGCGACGTTGAGGACTGTTGGTGGTTGAACATTTGGAGGTGGGTTGAGAGTAGAATTTTCGGCGAACAACGAAGCAAAAAGTTCTGCCTTGCCCAGGGCGGTAGAAACAATTTCATCACCTGAGACAAGAGGTGGGAACGTGCTCTTGCAGAAATTATTCCTAATAGACTTAGCAAGAGTCCAGAAGGGTTTGCCGCCGTTGGAGCTTGAGAGGACTTTGTTTTTGATGTGGTTATTAAACGAGTTTTTTGCCTCAGAAAGAATGCGGACATAGCGGTTTCTTGCGTCGTTGAATGCTTGACGATTTTCTTGACTGGGATTGTGTAGAAGCGTTTTGTGAGCTTTGACCTTTTCAAGTCTGGCCTTGTCACAGGATTTAGAGAACCAGGGCTTTTGAGTGGCTGAAGAGGTTTTCTGTGTACGTGGAATAAATAATTCCATGCCAGCTTGGATAATTTCGGTGACGTTTTGTGAGATATCAGAGGGGTCAGGATGAGAGAAGCAGACAGACGCCCATGGAAATGAGGAAAAGTAATCCCGCATTTCGTCCCAGTTTGCGGAGTTGTAGTGCCAAACGATACGTGGGTGTGATGACTGTGTGACCTCGGGTTGCATTGCACAGGAAGCAGTGACCATGCCGTGGTCTGAGCGACCAAGGGGGGCGGTGACTGATATCTTATAGCATTCAGGATTTGTAGTAAGAAGGAGATCCAAGGGATTTGAGCTGTGTGTTGGGATACGAGGAAAGTAAGTAGGTTGCTGTACCATATTGGCCAAAGAATTGCTGACTGCAAAGGCCTCCGCTGCTCTCCCTTGTGGATCGGTTTTTGAAGATCCTAGCCATTCCTTATTATGGACATTGAAGTCGCCAAGAATAGTGACCTCGGAGGAAGGATATTCAGAAATCAGATAGTCGGTTTTTTCAGAAAGGTAGTCAAAGAGCTGGACAAAGTTGTTGTCAGAAGGTGACCGGTAAATGCAACAGATGAATTTAGTTGCAGCCCTGAGAGAGAGTTTTATCCATAGTATGTCTTTTCTTCCAGCTTCTAAATTGGGAAGTCTGGTGCAGGGTAGATTGCTACAGACGTATGCGCACACACCTCCATGCAATCTAAAGGCAGTAAGGAGCTCATACCCCGGGAAATTAAGGTGATTAGTGGCTGTTTTGGCACTGATTTGGGTTTCGGTGAGGAAGAGGAGTTGGGGCCTGTTAGCCTGGAGGAAATGGTGGACGGAGTTCAGGTTAGAATTTAGGCCACATATATTCGAAAAGGATATGTTAAATCTTGATGTTGGCGCCCCCTGTACACCCCTCTCCCGGAGATCCGAATGGAGGGGTATTTTGTCTCCGGAATATTTTATACAAGGAGGAGCCATCATCATTTTTGCTTATAAGGGAAACCGACTCATACACCAGAACCGGAAACGTCCGTTGGGACTTCACCGGCCCCTTGATGTATGGGGTGGTACCTCCTCGGGCGTGAAAAAATCCTTTACTATTACATAAAGGAAAATTCCACTACCACCTGCTATGGATTGGATTGGATCAATGTCTACCCCTTTAAAAATGAGATTAATAAAGGGACTATCAATTGTCCAGTAGTTATGATTTTCGACATAGTAGGAGGCTACAAAACATTTGCATCATTTTGCATCCATGCCTATTGATTAATGTGTGGTAAAGTCTTATACGCTCAACTGCCGTGTAATCGAGTCCCATACTCCATAGATGGACAGCTTCTTCAAAGACCTACAACCCTTAAGGACACAGGTGTTACCTTCGATTCAAAACTCTCGTTCGTGGGGAACTATGAATATGCAATTGCTAGGGCATCGAAGACTTTCGGATTTCTTATTCGCAATTTCCGTTTCTTTCATAATGCAGACGCTTCGAGGCACTTGTTTGGTGCCTATGTGCGGTCGCATTTGGAGTATGCTGTGTAGTGGAATCTCCACTATATGACGCCCATATGAGCGCCCTTGAAGGTGCCTAACGAAGATTTGTAAAGTTTCTTGCAAACACACGAGATCAGATCTATCCCGCTACTGGTACACCACACGCCGACTTACTGTCGAGGTTCTCATTGGAATTAATGCAGGCTAAGCGAATTTATTCTGCTCTCTCTCTCTCCTCTCTCTCTCTCTCTCTCTCTCTCTCTCTCTCTCTCTCTCTCTCTCTCTCTCTCTCTCTCTCTCTCTCTCTCTCTCTCTGATACATAATATACTGCACAGTAAGATCGTCTGCGCTGAACGGTTGCACATTATGCTTTTTCACACGCCTAGAGTGACCTAAGACCAATGTTAAGCTTAACTCACGGATTTACAGATCGCGTACTATTTGTAACAGCATCCATCATTCGACAGATGTATTGTATTGTGGTGAGTCTGAGCGAAGACATGTTGCATCGCTACTTGGTGATTAAAAATTATTTTATGATGTTAATCTCTCTAGTGTATGCTATGTTTTTTAAATTGTATTCATACTCTTTATTTGGGATCATTCCCGTTAAGTATATGTACTAAATAAATAAATATGTTCTGACTGTATCACAAACCACAGTTTGTTAAAGAACTTTTCTGTGATATATTATTTCTACAATTTTTTTGTTAATTTTTCTAACTCAGGATAAACATATTCGTACGGAGCCATTGGTCAAGTTTAGGCGCCAATAGTTGTGTCAACGTATGCGTTCACCAGTACCGCAGAGGTTCTGTTGAAACTCAACTGTTTGTTGTCGATTTGCCAAAGCGGAATATCAGACAAACGTCAGAAAATAGTGCTTGAAGTCAACAGTACGTTCATCAGTCTCCAACCGCTGTAATGTATCGGTAGTCAGCAGACGAGCGCTTAAACACAGCTGTTTGCCGCTGGCGAACTCAGCCATTGTTGCCATATATAGGCAGTATGTTACGCAATACTCTTCTATCAAAATCTAGATGCATTAAGCAGAGCTAGTTAGGTGCATTGAAATGGCGAATTAGTCTGCTTTGTGTGTTGTTTAAAGCTGATGTAACATTAACCTGCCTTTGACGTATTACGCATTTACCTATGTCCATAATTACATGTAATCCTCATCAGGTGAATTAGTTCGACAACTGATCTATCTATTGACATATATAGTTACATTTGAACGTCCCCAGAGACCAAAAGATAATATGGATTCCATTGAAGTTAGTACAATAATTAACTGATTATGGTACTAAATCTAATTATTTGTGATTAAATGATTGTATATAACAAATAGAATATTGCTAGGCAATTAAAATTAATTTGACAAGTAATATAATTATAAATAAAAAGTCTGGACGCAGCAAGTGCGTTATGGATGTGAATTTTCATTTAAATGTTTTTAATAGCAAATATGTATCGTTAATACAAGCAGGCATCAATTTGGTCACCGGTATAATCTATATTGTAGAAACAATGTACCATATTTTATCAAAATATTTTGCTTGAAAATGTACACAAATTTTCTGAAAATAAACTTATATAACTTACAATGGCTGGCTGAACATGAATAACAGAATGAAATTACATAGAGCCTGTTTTTACCATTCGATAATTCAGTCAAGGTTGCCACGGTACTTGTGCGAGAAGATAACATACCGCGAGGATGTGCATAATATGAACATTCGAATGGAAGATTTTTTGTCTGTGCCTAAGCATAAACTGAATATTTACAGGCGATCTTTTTCGTACGATGTTTGCAACATGTACAAGAGTATACCGGGGGATATGAAAACGTTGTCGGCACGATCATTCAAGTGGACCATGTTCGGCTATTTGCATTGAAGACAGTGATATATGTGCGTGTATGTGTATGTGTGTAAGCAGGTACCTTGCTTTTTCTTTTCTTTCTTTTTGATTTTGCTTCCATCATCATTTTCTCCTTCCTCTGCGCACTGTACATTTTCACCATATTGCCGTGCTTACTGTTTGCTTATTGGATGAGGTGCTGATGTGTGACGTTTGTTTGGAGTTCTTAACAGATGTCTCGCGTTACGGTGTGCCAGTATATATATTATATAGTGCAGAAGATGTATGCTGGGGTTAAGTGAAAGAGCAGGGCACACATTTATGTGTTGCACTGAGCTTCACCCCGGTACTGCATTAAAGGTTATATTTTTTTGTGAATTTTGTATTCTTTTCTTTTAGTTGTAGTGCAAATAAGGACTTATTATTATTATTATTATTATTATATAGTATGGAACTGGTGTGATACAGAGGGACTTAATGTCTATCCTCATAGGACAGTTTTTGTCACATTTACGAACAGAAGGAAACTAAATTTAAAATCTTCCAATCTGAATGAAACACAGATACAATTTTTAAATAAAATACATATTTAGGGATCTTCTTAGACCAAAAACTAAAGTGAAACACGAACTTGGAAAAAAACTCTTTCAAGAGCCACAGTGGCAATCTGGACTTGCCGTAGAGTAGTAAGAAAGACATGATGACTGAATCCAGGATTGTATATTGGATATACCAAACTGTGGTTAAATATCTGGTTACATATATATCATGGTGGCCAAAAACACAACAAGCCTTAACAGAAAGCAAACTGCAAAAATTGTAAAGGCTGATCTGTTTTGGAATAACGGGAGATATTAATTCAGGATGTTTATACCAAATAAGCCTGCAAAGTACGGAATTAAAATAGTGATGGTGTGCAAAACATCATCAAAATATATGATTGATGCGATGGCGTACTTAGGAAAAAGTACCAAAATAAACGGTCTACCGCTCAAAATTTTTTTTGTAAAAGAGCTAACCACAACCATTCATGGAAGTAACCGCAATGTTACGATGGATAACTGGTTTAATTCAGTTAGCCTTGCGAATTATTGGAAAATGCCTACAAGTTAACGCTTTTGGGAACTTTACGCAAGAATAAAAAGGAAATTCCTGTAGAACCTCTAGAAACTAAGGAAAGCCGACCTGATACTTCAGTGTTTTGTTTTGACCAGAAAAACATTATTATCCTATGCTCCATAAAAAGTAAAGTGGTTTTGCTTCTCTCAACGCTTCACGAAGGTGCAGAAGTCTGTTCACAGGCCGGTAAACCAGGCATCGTTTTGAATTATAATCGAATTAAGGACGGCGTGGATATATTCGACCAATTTTGCAGCAGTATAAGTTGTAATAGAAAAACGCGAAGATGGCCCTTATACGCTCTACTGTGCAGGCAGTCAGCAAGGTTGTTGGGAATATTGTTGCGGGTCTTAAAGTGGGTAATCATGTCGGCCTTACACTTTGTGACCTAAGCAAAGCCTTTGACTGTCTCTCATGACCTGCTGATGCAAAAATTGTTCAGATATGGTGTTAGGGGTCCTCCGTTAAACTTAATAAGTTCATACTTACAAGCAGCGCGTCTTCTATAATGAGGAAATATCGAATCTTGGGGCTGTGGGAAGTGGGGTGCCCCAGGGTTCTGCCTTGGGGCCGCTACTCTTCATAGTATACATAAACGATTTATTCTATTTCATGCCACAGAGTCTGTTACGCTGATGACACGTCGCTTATATGTCAAAGCTGCGATTTAAAACGTCAAAATTCGCAACATTTAGGCAAATACCTTGAATCTAATACGGGCTATGGAAAGAAAATGTCTTAATAAGAATGTTTTACAAACCCTAAAGTCTTAGCTTCAACCGTCATTGTTCTTCATTTTACTAAAATGTCTCCAGAAAATTCATTTCAAATAGACCCTTTCTCTGATGCTTGGCAGTTGTCTTAGCTATAGAGTTTATCGTTTAATGGTATATACTTTTTGTCGAATTTTCGTAAAAAAATCATTAACCTCAATATATCCGTTATTATACAAGATATGAAAAAAAATTGTATACATTAATTATAGAGTGTCTTGAGTTACATCTTAAAAAAATATTTCTACAATCACAGGGTGGCCCATAAGTCGTTGGTGATACAATTTTTTTTATTTTTTTTTAGTCGAACACGCCTTATGTTATTGCATTTTCCATTGAAATATAATGCATGTTTGTAAGAAAAGAAATTCTGGACGCAGCAAGTGCGTTATGGTAGCAAATTTTGATTTAATGCTTCATATTTGAAAAGCTCAATTTGCTATTAACCAATAAGGTTAACCATACGATTTTTTCGGGAACACTTTAAGTTTACTTTCGGAAATTTTCGTACATTTTCAAACAATAAAGTTATTTTGATGAAACATGGCACATTGCTTTTACTATATAGGTTATACTGGTAACCAAAATGGCCGTTTTCTTAAAAAAAACACATATTTGCTATTAAAAACATTTTAATGAAAATTCACTACCATAACGCACTTGCTGCGTCCAGACTTTTATGTGTCTTAGTCTGTATGTTCACATGTAGTAATTTGTATTTTGCAAGGTTGACTTATTGTATAGTTAATTTTAACTAATTTATAGGGCTGTGTATTTTGCTCTGTACTTTTTAAAACTTGGATTTTTTACTAGTGTATTTCGACTTGCCACAATTATTGTATTTTAAGTGTAAAAAATGGTCATATCAATGTGTCTATGTCTTTGTCTATTTTATAGTATCCTCAGTGCAGCTGGCATTAATTCATATATTGTTTACTGCCATAATAAATTGAAAGCAAATGTTAAACCACTTTCCCGCTATGACTACACGGTTGACATAGCACACCTACTTGCCAGACCATGGATGGAGGCAAGACTTAGAATCCCAAACTTACGTAGAGACCTGCGTCAGGTTATCGAGTGTATTCTAAAAATTACTGAGGAACCTGAACCTTTGCCTCCCTCAGAGAAGAAACGCAAGACCTGCTATTATTGTCAGAGTCGATCAAGGCGTATGACCATCACATACTGTGTCAAGTGGGGACATGCAATATGCGGTAACCACCGCGGTAGTTATTGCACCGACTGTACAATATAATTGAATTATTTTTCAAGGATGTCATTACTTTAGAATGTAATATAAAACCTTTCAATGTAATATTGTTTAAATAAATATTTGATATCAATTTCATTGATTTTTAAGATACTCGTTAAATTTACGACACATTAGTATTTACGTGTGTCAGAAATATATTTGTGTTTCAGGATTAAAGAATATTATCACAAAATAAGTACAATCAGGGTACCCAGCGACCTGGAAAACCTGGAAAAATCAGGGAATTTTAAATAACCCCACAAAGTCAGGGAAATTTGTGATTTTGCTCAAATGTTAGGGAAATTATTCAATGGACCTGGAAATTATATATTTGTAATATTCCGTCACTAGCAGATTCATTGTTATTTTGATTTCATATATATATTATATGAATTTCTTTCACAATAATATTTTTCTACTATGGCTGAAAATTGGTATATTAATTGAAACCTCCAATGAACTCAGCACATGTCATATGCGCTAATATAAATATAGCGTCTTCTTTATATCAAACATGTCTCATTCGCTCATATTACTTGGAATGTTCTTCCTTGAATGCATAAAATGCAAAATCCATTCTAGTTATTGGCGGCGTAGAGCTGCGCTGTCAATGTGTTTATTCGACTGTAACCTTTATGACCAGGTAAAATAGAATTAAAGTTGGAGTGAAAATATTGTGGGCATTTGTATAGGGGAATTTATGTCGTAATCTACAATAGAAAACTTTAATATCGCAACTCATTGTTTATGATAGTTTAAAGAAATTAGCAAGAGTGGGAAATATAGAAATCAACGATAGGCAGAGGCAGTATGTCAAAATTTCATATCATGAATATATAAGAATTCTTGATGAAAATCGGAACACAATGTTTAAGATGAGCAAAGCAGAAAAAATGAAATATAAAGCACATAGAGAAATATCACAATTAAAAATGAGGAAAAAACACATTAAAGAACATGCAAAATATGAAACTGAAATTTTAATATCTAAAATTACCGCATTGAGAAAATGTGTATGAATAATTCCTACTATCTTATTTCAATGTGGTTATTACGATTGGCTTTTTTTTTAAAGTAAACAGTTGAGATGTGAGTTATTATTGTTTTTTTTTACTTTATTATATTGAGTAAGGAGACGTGTTTTCATTCGAATGCTTGAAGAGTAGCTACAGTATGGTTCTTGTGGCTCATTTAGATTAAAATAAGTTAAACTGTGTTAAGTAGTTACTGCAAAAACGTGCAATAGACTCAATCATTTAATAGGCAAAAGGTTATGACTTTTCTCTACTAGTCCAACAGAATTAAGCATGTTTGTGTTTTTGATAATGTATGTCTTAAAAAGAATTTTTATTTAGTTTGTTAACAAAAGTATTCATAAATGTGTGACTTTTATCTCGAGGATTGTCAAAAATGCATTCGAGGGGCCTGGAAATGTCAGGGAATTTGATTTTTGAGATCTGCTGGGTACCCTGACAATTTGGACAACCCAATTGATCACAACACAGTTTTTAGACCTGACAATCGTTTTGATTTTTTTTTTAATTTCAACAACACACCACGAGGGCTTACAACCTAAATACTATCGTACCGTGGGTGTTGACAGAGAGGAAAGAGGCAACTTGTTAATTCTGGACTTGAAGGTTTGGAGGTTCGGAGGAGAAGGAAAAACATGTGCCGGCAAGTAATTCCACAACTTGGAAGTCCTCGGGACAAAAGAGCGGGCATAACAAGAAGTTCTATGTCTGGTGACCTGGACAGTAAAAGGGTGCATTCGCTCTGTTCCCCTGGTAGATCTGTTGGAGGCAGCAGGTGGGGGAACCATGAAGGAAAGCTCCTCTGAGCAGTGCCCGTGCAGATATCTATAAAATAGAGAGAGGTCACCAACGGCACGTCGGTGGGCAAGGGATGGCAGCCTTTGGGTGAGGGTAGGGTCACAGATGAGACGTATAGCTCTCTTTTGAATGGAGTCCAGGATAGCGAGTGTAGAAGCGGCAGCTGCACCCCAGATGTGGGAGCAGTATTCGAAGTTTGGCCTTATTTGTGAAGTATATAAGGTATAGAGATTAGCTGGTGAAAAGTATTTGCGAGCCCGGAAGAGGAAACCTAATTTCTTAGCAGCCGCTTCTGCAATTGATGTGACATGTTGGTGCCAATTAAGATTTCGATCCACAGAAATGCCAACAAGAGAAAAGGACTCATTACTTTGAATAACTTGGTTGTTCATTGTGATGGGTCTAGGGCTGGTGTATCTCTTACGAGAAAGAAAGCAAGACTGAGATTTGGTGGGGTTGAATTGTACAAGATTTCTACTTCCCCAGTCTAATATTTTTTGGAGATCCACTGAGACAGAACCCTCCATGAGTCTGCGATCCTCATCTAATTGGGCTAAGGAGACAGGCTTAGAATATTGTATATTTGAGTGGAGGGTGCTGTCGGCGGCGTAACTGTGAAGTGGGTTGGATGTGCTAGAGAGGAGGTCATTGATGTGAAGAAGAAACAAAGTAGGGGCTAAAGCTGAACCTTGAGGAACTCCTGCATTGATTGGATACAGTTTAGAGGAATGGCCATCCACAACAACAGAAATGCTCCTGTTGGAGAGAAAATTTGCTGTCCAGGTACAAAGTTTTGGTGGTAGGCCATAGGCCGGAAGTTTCTTAAGCAGCGCTGCGTGCCAGACCTGGTCGAATTCTTTGGATATGTCTAGAGCGACAATCTGGGATTCACCGTGTAGTTCCATAGACTTGTTCCAAGAATGGGTGACAAAAGAAAGGAGGTCGGCAGTCGATCTGCGCTGACGGAATCCATACTGCCTGTCGTGGATTAGACTGTGTTTTTCCAGAAATTTTAGTAATTCGGTGTTTATATACTTTTCCATCACTTTAGAGACGACTGAAAGGAGAGAAATAGGCCTGTAGTTGCTAGGAAGCGCTTTGGATCCTTTCTTGGGGATGGGTTGTACTCGAGCAGTTTTCCATTTACTAGGGAATATGCCTTTATTGTAAGATATCTGAAATAGACGAGTCAGGACAGGAGCAAGTTCTGGTGCGCATTTTTTGAGAACAATTGCTGGGATCTCGTCAAGGCCAGAGGCTTTCCTGGTATTAAGAGAAGAGAGCATCTTTCGTACCTTTTTAGTTTTGAAAATGATACCCGTCATTTTATGCGCGACATTGGGGACTGTTGGTGGTTGAACATTTGGAGGTGGGTTAAGAGTAGAATTGCTGGCGAACAACGAAGCAAAAAGTTCAGCCTTGCCCAGGGCGGTAGAAACAATTTCATCCCCTGAGACAAGAGGTGAGAACGTGCTTTTGCAGAAATTATTACCAATAGATTTAGCAAGAGTCCAGAAGGGTTTGCCGCCGTTGAAGCTTAATAGGACTTTGTTTTTGATGTGGTTTCGGTGACGTTTTGTGAGATATCAGAGGGGTCAGTATGAGAGAAGCAGACAGACGCCCATGAAAATGAGGAAAACTAATCCCGCATTTCGTCCCAGTTTGCGGAGTTGTAGTGCCAAACGATACGTGGGTGTGATGACTGTGTGACCTCGGGTTGCATTGCGCAGGAAGCAGTGACCATGCCGTGGTCTGAGCGGCCAAGGGGGGCGGTGACTGATATCTTATAGCATTCAGGTTTTGTAGTAAGAAGGAGATCCAAGGGATTTGAGCTGTGTCTTGGGATACGAGAAAAGTAAGTAGGTTGCTGAACCATATTGGCTTAAGAATTGCTGACTGCAAAGGCCTCTGCTGCTCTCCTAGCAATTCCATATTATGGACATTGAAGTCACCAAGAATAGTGACCTCGGAGGAAGGATATTCAGAAATCAGATAGTCGGCTTTTCAGAAAGGTAGTCAAAAGGTGACCGGTAAATGCAACAGATGAATTTAGTTGCAGCCCTGAGAGAGAGTTTTATCCATAGTATGTCTTTTCTTCCAGCTTCTAAATTGGGGAGTCTGGTGCAGGGTAGATTGCTACGGACGTATGCGCACACGCCTCCATGCAATCTAAAGCAAGTAATGAGCTCATACCCCGGGAAATTAAGGTGATTAGTGGCTGTTTTGGTACTGATTTGGGTTTCGGTGAGGAAGAGGAGTTGGGGCCTGTTAGCCTGGAGGAAATGGTGGACGGAGTTCGGGTTAGAATTTAGGCCACATATATTTGAAAAGGATATGTTAAATCTTGATGTTGGCGCCCCCTGTACACCCCTCTCCCGGAGATCGGAATGGATCGGTATTTTGCCTCCGGAATCTTTTGTACAAGGAGGAGCCATCATCATTTTTGCTTATAAGGGAAACCGACTCATACACCAGAACCGGAATCGTCCGTTGGGACTTCTCCGGCCCCTTGATGTAAGGTGTGGTACCACCTCGGGCGTGAAAAAATCCTTTACTATTACGTAAAGGAAAATTCCACTACTACCTGCTATGGATTGGATTGGACCAATGTCTACCCCTTTAAAAATAGGATTAATAAAGGGACTATCAATTGTCCAATAGTTATGCTTTCCGACATAGTAGTAATAATAATAAAGTTAGCTTCATCAGAGGGATAAATAAACTTTATTGACCTGACCTGACGATCGTTTCGCTAACAAAGTTAGTGGCATCGGAGGGATGTAAACTAAAAGTTTACTCATCCCTCTGATGACGCTAACTTTGCTAGCAAATCGATCGACAGGTCTAAAAACTGTGTTGTGATGAATTAGGTTCTTGAAATTGTACCGATCCATGCTCATCACAGGTTCCAATCTTCAGTCATTATCAAAATGTTTGTTTTTGTTTCGTGAATAACCCAATAATTGGTAGTTAATAATAAACGGTGTTTGATTGCAAACAGAGATCAAAATAGCAAATGTGGTTGTCAAAGCTAGCCATTGCTACAAAATTTAGTCGTAAATTGTAAATCGAACAGCGATAGGCTGATAAAACAGGGTAATACCCGAGTTTGATCACATTGTGTCCCCGTTATTACCCTTGCATAGGTTAATAAACCGTGTTCTAATCGTAATGTACTCCCAGATATCTCCCTTATCTCCAACAGCTCCAAAAAGACACAGATACATGAAACACTCACGCTAAATTCTCGTTAAGTAGTTTTAGTGTTGCCTGTTTTGGTTGTTTCAGGGCAGTAGCGAGTGTCGATTTCCCTAAACGATTATCCTAACAATTATACATCCCTTTCGGAATTAACTCGACTGATGAAAATTACTACATACACTTAGTCCCGTAGTCCTCACCAAATGGCAAACACGGACGTCACGGACGAGCCATGATAAATTGTGCGTCAAACTACAAAAGAGATTAATTCGCTGGTTGTTCCTGTTTGCCGCTTACCGCTTTCATGGGAATCAAACTGAAATGTTAACTATATACCTGCAATGTTCACTGTTTGACAAGGCTGTATTGTATATGCAAATATTTCATTAGGTAATAACGCCAAAAACCCTCTTGAATAGATTGCGTAATGGGGTTTAGGTTTGCAAGTGAACCTACGTTCTCTAATTAACTGTCAACTATTTATCATCTGCTTCAAGTATTGGTCTGCCTTTGTTTACCAAATGTGTAGATAATATTGTTCTACACACTGGCTGCTCAATAAGCATAAAGTTTATGTCTTGGAAACCGTTCGACCGATTTTTATTAAAATTTAGCTGAGAATATACCAAAAGTTTTCGTTCTTTTGTCGCTATAATTATACATTGTGGGTTAAAAATGAGATTAGCTGCTAATGTTTTTTGCATTTTAAAATGTTTCCTGATTTCTCTGTAACAGTTTCACTATAAATAACGATGGCCGTATACAGGTTGGCGCATTGAAAACAAAACAGACCGATTTGCGTCCAGAGAAACTTTTTTTTTAAGAAACGCTGAAACACGTCCATTTTAATATTGAGGGGGACATGTTTTGACATAAAACTCAACTTTGTCACATCAACCCCTTAAGGGTGGTGATAACAACCCTTATATTTTAAATAGGGAACATGGGTCGAGAGTCTTTCTTTTCTGAATTCAGCACACTAATTTTTTTGAAGTTTTATCAACTAGTTTAAAAATTATTCTCAGTTGGAGTTGCAAGAACGTATTTCATTCATTGTGATAAGAAATGCACTAATTGGTCAATTTTTCGTTAAAAAACTAAAAAACAAAACCAAACGTTCAAAAATGTTTACTCGGTTAAGTAACTGTTTAAATTGTTGACCACCAGCTTCCATAGAAAAGTACAAATTTTGTTCAAAACGAGCTCTGACATTCTGGAGCATTTGTGGAGTTATTAGACGGCATTCTTCAACAATGCCTCGTCGTAATTCTTCCAGAGACTCCGGTTCTGTTGCGTAAATTCTACTCTTTAAATGGCCTCATAGAAAGAAATCTAAAGGAGTTAAATCCGGTGATCTGGGGAGCCACTCAATAGCACATCTACACCCAATCCATTGTCCTGGAAATAATCTGTTCAAAAACTCCCTAACACCTTGTGAAAAATGCAAAGGAGCTCCATCTTGTTGAAACACTAGTTAATTTTCTTGATAGCGATCATCATTTTCAACAATGTCAATTAGTAGAGGGTAAACGATATCTTCTAGTAACTCCAAATACGTTTCGCCACTTAAATTGCCATCAAGAAAGTTTGGTCCAATTAAACGGTCTCCAAAAATGCCAGTCCAGACATTCAATTTCTGTGGACTTTGAGTGTGGACTTCGTGAAAATTTCTTGGATTATTATCTGCCCAATAACGACAATTATGACGATTGACTGTAGAGTTTGATAAAAACGTACACTCGTCTGAAAAACAGATATTGAACAGAAAGTTCCCGTTATCAGCTATTCGTGCAGTCATAACTTCACAAAAGTCCAGCCGCCGATCAGAATCATCTGCATTCAGTTTTATATATTTTATACGAGTGAAATTTATGATGCTTTAATATTCGCCTAATAGTTATTCTTTTGATGTTTGAAACAGTGGTCAATTTTTTCGTGCTCAAAGTTGGGTCTGCAGCAATTTGTCCTAAAACTTCAATCTTAGTAGTCTCATTTCTAAACGGAAATTCACGTTCAGAATCCCGTTTTTTGTTGGCTACTGAACCACTTTGTCGAAACTTTGCAACTAACTCCAAAATGTATTTTCTGTTAACATGTCTGTTCGGATGTCGTTCATTAAACAAATTTGCGGTACGGTTGGCACAGTCATCGTTTTTGAAAAAAAGAGTATTTATTTCAACTCTTTCTTCTACAGAATACACCATTGTGAAATTAATTTTCGGTAGTACTATCAAGTATCAAGCCGACCGATAAACTGAAATAATAAATCGCATTTCTCTCATTCCGATAAGAAATGTTCTGATAGTCAATTTTTTGTTTACAAAACAACAAAACATTGACCATCAGCACATTCTTTATTGGAATGAGTGAAATGCGTTTTTGCATCTTCAACTGTGAGTTATTTTTAAACGAGTTGATAAAGCTTCCAAAAAATTAGTGTGCTGAATTCAGAAAAGAAATAGCTTTCAAATGATGTAACACTCGACCCATGTTCCCTATTTAAAATATAAGGGTTGCTATCACCACCCTTAAGAGACCGATGTGACAAAGTTGAGTTTTATGTCAAAACATGTCCTCCTCAATATTAAAATTGACGTATTTCAGCGTTTCTTAAAAAAAATATTCTCTAGGCGCAAATCGGTCTGTTTCGTTTTCAATGCGCCACCCTATATATTTACTTATTTAATATACTGCGTCCCTACAAGTATAAACCCAAACATGGCAGGGGCAAATTAAATAATTCTAAACGATAGAAAAACGTGTGGACGCAGCAAGTGCGTTATGGTATTGAGTGTTCATAAAGATGAACTACAGCAGTGGTCGCCACCTGCCCATCGCGAGCAACCGGTAGCTCGCAAAGGCAATTCTGGTACCATACAACCCACTTAAAATTTAAAAAATACAAAGGTGTAAAAATCATATAAGCTTACGTAAATTTCGCAAATTCTGATAATAAATGCAAGTAGCAGCAACAATGCGGTGAGCAATCTGCCGCCGACGTCACCATGCTAGAATTTGATAGAAACCACCAGCGCGGCGATATGGCGCTCAGTGTAAAACTGAGCGACATAATCAACGTCCAGCGGTTGGGTTAGTAGAGAGCAATAAAAAAATATTATGCCAAGCAATAGTAAGAAGGTTAAGACATACCATTCCCATACGGAATCGGAAGAACAATACTTATTTACAGAAATTAAAGATAAAAATGTATGTTTGTTATGTATTACTTCTGTCTCCGTTGCTAAAAAAAATATTGAGAGAAAAAACTCTACATTCGAATTGTGAAAAATCATCCCTATTACGTTCTTCCACCAGAAAGGAACTAAAACAATTAAAAGACCAGTTAATTGGACAACAGTCAATATTTTTTTAAACAGTCAACAAAAATAAGTTTGCAACTGAAGCATCATACCGTATGTCCCAGATAATTGCACGAAAGAAGAACCCTTATAAAGACGGGGAAATGATAACACAGGCGTTTTTAGAAGCTGCAGATTCGTTATTTGCCAACTTTAGAAATAAAGACGAGATAATTTCAGCTATCAAATCTATGCAACTTTCTGCTAATACAGTGACGAGACGAGTATAAGTAACGAGCAATGATATTTTTTCACAGTTAAGAACTGACTTAGATAACTGTTTGAACATTGTGAGATGTAGGTCGGCTTCTCGGTGCGGAACCATGTAGTAATGTTGTCACGATAGCTCCAAATAACACAAAATGTTATAAAATAGAGACTGTGCACAACCAACTAACAATTTTATAAATTTTCCGCCCTGGCCCATTTCTTCCCGAATAAAGGGACAATGTATATAAGGCTAGATGTATTCTCACCATCATTAGAACCGCAGACCGGTTTCGCCCTAATTAGAACTCCGCAGTACGACATACTAATTACAGCGAGAACAAACCTATAAAGTAATACGGCTATGGTATCCGGCGTCTTACAACATTGTGAAATTTTTGATTATAGTAAGAATACATCCAGCCTTACATACATTGCCCCTTTATGAGGGAAGAAATGGACCAGAGCTGACAATTTATAAAATTGTTAGTTGTCAGTCACTATTTTATAACATTTTGTGTTATTTGGAGCTGTCGTGACAACATACTACTTGGTTCCGCATCGGGATGGCGACCCGGTCGTATATCTCACAAAGATATAGGAGGCCGGCTACCATAGCCATATTACTTTATAGGTGTGTTCTCGCTGTAATTAGTATACCATACTGACGAGCTCTAATTACAGCGAAACCAGCCTGCGGTTCTAATTATGGAGATAATATACCTAGCCTTAGATATCTGTATTTATTTTTCACTGCAACTAGATGAATCGACAGATGTGGTAGCTCGCTTATTCTTTCAAAATTAGTCCAAGTTGCTCAGCACATTGAAAAGGTTGGCTACCACTGATCTACACTATATTTTTACAAAATTACACACACACAGATATATATATATATATATATATATATATATATATATATATATATATATATATATATATAGTAATACCCCGGACTTACACGGTAGGTGGGTCCGAGCGATTGCCGTGTAAGTCGAATTCGCGTATGTCGGGGTTCAATTTTGCATATAAATACATATAAAGTATGTTTAATCGGGACCAGAGTTTAAAGAAAACAATAATTTAGAAGAAAAATGTTAAATAAAGTGTAAGATAATAAAACAATTTACATTGTTATGGATAAAGTAACCTAAACCGAAGTTATTTTGATGTCGAAGGCTTCATATATTCTAACAATGTTGCCTGACGAGTTTTTCTTCTTCTCACGCAAAATTTCCTCGTAGCATACCAGTAATTTTTTATTCCCCGTTTTGTAGTAGAAACGAGTTCTTCATTAGAATCTATTTTTTCTAAAATTGGTAACCCCTTTTCAATTGAATTGAGTCCTTCTGTTAAGTTTGCCATTGTCATTTGATTTACCGATTCAACTGGGTCTAGCGAATCAGTTTGTTCAATGTCTTGCTCATACTTACGCATTTCTATAACCTCGTCAATTGTTAGCTCTTGATTGTGTGAATCTAGAAATTCTTGAACGTCATCATGATCGACCTCTAAATTTAATTGTTTGGCGATATAGACCACTTCTACTATTATGCTATCGATTTGTTCAGGATCTGACACTGATTCTCCTTGGGTTTCAGTGGCGAAAAAAAAATGGACACAGTTTTTTCCAGACACCATTCAAAGTTTTTTGTGAAACCTCATTCCAAGATTGTCTAATAATTCTTACAGCATCTAAAACATTGAATTGCTTCCAAAAGTATTTAACAGAAAGCTCATTGTTTTGTCTCATAGCTTCATGTAGTTGTGCAAATGACCGCCTTGTGTAGTAAGCTTTAAATGTTTTAATGACTCCCTGGTCCGTTGGTTGAAGCAAGCTGGTAATGTTTGGTGGCAAAAATACAACTTCCACTCGTGGATCGAAATTAATTAGAGTGGCGGGAGGATGACCTGGTGCATTGTCAATTAGTAGCATCACTTTAAATGGGATTTCTTTTAATTGGCAGTAACGTTCGACTTCAGGAATAAAATGATGGCCAAACCAGTCTTCAAAAAGAGAAGATGTCACCCAAGCTTTCGCATTAGACTTCCAAATGACAGGAAAACCAGCTTTGGATTTATTTTTTAAGGCTCTTGGATTTTCTTAGCGATAAACTAAGAGAGGTTTCAATTTACAATCTCCAGCTGCATTTGCACCAACCATCACTGTAAATTGATCCTTGGCGGCTTTAAAACCTGGAAAAGTTTTCTCTTTACGCGCAATAAGTTCTCTTAGGCATTTTCTTCCAAAAAAGACCGATTTCATCTACGTTGAAAATGGTTTGGCTAGTGTAGCCACCTTCGTCTATCATTGTTTTGAGTTTTTCTGGATAGAGAGATGCGGCTTCTTTATCAGCGCTTGCCGTTTCTCCACTCTCTGCGATGCTATGCCAATTACAAGGACTCTTAAATCGGCTGAACTAGCCGTTACTAGCTTTAAACACTTCATTTTTAGCCGCCTTCCCAGCTTCTTCTTTTAGTTTTTCAAAAATCTGCTTTGCTTGAAAGCACACTGTATTTTGATCAACAGGACAATTTTTCACTCTTACTTGATTATCACACCATGACTGTAGCAATGTTTCCATCTGTGCGATAATACCGTGACGCTTACGGATGATACTTGAATTCAAAGATTCAGAGTCTTTCACAGCGTTCATAATTTTTTCTTTACCTTTTATAACCGTTCGGACTGTTGATTCCGGTAGGTCAAATTTCTTTGCCAATTCACAAATTTTAATTTTTGCTTCAAAGTCTTTAATTATATTCAGTTTACACTCCAAAGACAGTGTTTTTCTTTTCTTGTTAGGCTCAAATGACTCATTTTTCGTTCTTTTAGATGACATAATTAGAGATTATAAGTAAAACGCACTGCGCACATAAAACAGTTCCACGCGGAACACGTTTAAACCTGTCGCAAACTGAACACTGAGAGGGCGGAGCGAGAGAGCCGATGCGCGCGGCAATCAAAGTGAAAAAAGTCGAAGACGCAGCAAGTGCGTTATGGTAGTGAATTTTCATAAAAATGATCTGGCACAAAATATTTTATTATAACCTTTTTTTCTTGTAACATAGAAATCTAAATTTTGGTGTATAGTTTACTTTTTATATCGTAAACCTACCTACCAAATTTGGTTATCATAGAGTTTTTATTTTTTAAGATAAAAATTTTTTTCAAATGAAAACTCAAAATTTTTCCGGAAAACCTCGTCCGATTTTTCTGATTAACGAACTTATGAAAGACATTTACAAAAGGAAGGTACATGCCAAATTTTATCAAAATAGGCCCATTATTCTTTGAGATAAAATTTTTTTTTGAATGAAAATCAAAATTTTCCCGGAAAACCTCGTCCGATTTTCCTGGCTAACAAACTTGTCAAGGTCATTTACAAAAGGAAGGTACACGCCAAATTTTATGAAAATCGGCTTATTACTTTTTGAGATAAGAATTTTTTTCGAATGAAAACTCAAAATTTTCCCGGAAAACCTCGTCCGATTTTCCTGACTAACGAACTTATCCAAGCTATTCACAAAAGAAACGTACATGCCAAATTTTATCAAAATCGGCCCATTATTTTTTGAGTTATCGGTGTGATACATATATATATATATATATATATATATATATATATATATATATATATATATATATATATATATATATATATATATATATAATAATAATAATAATAATAATAATGTCTTTATTTGTACTACAACCAAACTAAACTATACAAAATTCACAACAAGAATATAACCTACAATGTAGTACAGGGGCGAAGTTCAGTGCAACACATAAGCGTGTGCTCTGCTCTACCACTTAACCCCAGCATACACACCATCCACTATATACTATATACCTATACTGGCACACCGCAACGGGAGACATCAGTCAAGGCCAAAAACAATGAACACTCATCAGCACCTCATCTAGTGAGCAAATAATAAACACGGCTGTGGGGCGGAAAAGTATCCTGGAAAAGGGAAAGAACATGAGAATGATAGCAAAAAGAAAAAGAAAGAGAAAAAGTAGGAGAAAAAGGCAGGGCACCTGTTTTACGTTTTACACACACAAAAAAACATACACGCTCATTCATCACTGCCCACCATGCAAATAACCAGTCATTGCCTTCCTGAAGGATCGCACCGATAACTTTTTCATGTCTTCTGGTATATTATTGTACACGCTACAAACATCGTATGAAAAGGATCGCCTGTAAATATTCAATTTATGCTTAGGCACGGACAATAAATCCTTCTTTCGTATGTTCACATTATGCACATCCGTGCGGTATCTTATTCTTCTGCACAAGTACCGAGGCAACCCTGACTGAATTATAGAATGGTAAAAGCAGGCTCTACGTAGTGTCATTCTGTTATTCATGTTCAACCAGCCACTGTCCCTAAGCTCACGCGATATGTGATCATACTTACGCACCCCATAAATGAACCGCAAGCACGAGTTTTGCAACTTTTGTATTCTACTCATATACTCGGCATCAAGGCACGGATAGTACACCTGCGAGCAATACTCCAGCTGCGATAGGACCAGTGAATCACATAGCACAGTTTTCAGTCCACGCGAAAGATACGATCTATGTGGGTACAGTAGCTTTAAACCACCATATCCTCGCTGTAAACATTTGGAAACGTGTCTCCGATATCTGAAAGTAGCGTCCATGGTAAGGCCAAGATTCGTAACTTCTTCAAGCAGAGGTATCGGCTCCCCATTGACACTCAGCATTATATGCGGCTTTATAATATCAATACCTGATTTATGACCAAAAACAATTGCTGCAGACTTTTTTGCATTCAAATGCAGTGAGTGATCCAACGATAGTTCACTCACAATCCTCAAATCATCATTTATCTTGCTGAGTGCCTCACCGAGTCGTGACCTTGGAAATGAATAATAGAGCTGCGTGTCGTCCGCATACATATGTATTGTACAGCTTTTTATAAATGTTGGAAAAATATGCGTATAAAGGGTAAACAAAAGCGGGCCAAGGATTGAACCCTGGGGTACACCTCTACTCACCCCAATTGCAGCGGAAACATTGCCACGCAACTCTACATGCTGTGACCTACCAGTGAGGTAACTAGACAGAAGCCCAACGGATTCGCTGCCAATACCAATATAACGCAGTATGTCTACCAGAACATCGTGCCTTATGGTGTCAAATGCCCTTGTATAATCCAAAAGAATCAATACAGTAAACTTGCCATCATTGCAGGCTTGAAGAATGTCATCATTGACCTTGCAGAGGGCTGTTGTACAGCTAAAATTTGGCCTGAAACCAGACTGCACATCCGGCAAAATCTTATTTTCATCAAGGTATTGTCTCAGCTGCAGGCAAAGGACCTTTTCAAAAATCTTTGATAATATTGGCAGCAGACTAATTGACCTCAAATCCTTGAACTCTGTGGGCTCATTAACCTTCGACAGAGGCGTCACTCTAGCACACTTCCACATGTCTGGAAAATACCCAGCTAAAATACAGGAATTAATTATATTAGTTATGTATAGAGTAATACGTGGTGCACATGTTTTTAACATTTGAAGACTTATATTATCAATACCACTTGCATTACTTTTGATTCTATCTAAACATTTAGATATGGTTTCTGTGTCTGCCAGAACAAATTGAAAATCAGCTGGACTTTTCATATGTGCATAATATCTCTTATAATTATCATTTATAGAACCCACAGGAACACTATTCACAAAATAATCATTTAACTTATCTACGTCACTCAAGCTATCAGGAATGCCCACCCTAGTCCCTGTACCTTTAATATTCAGTCTATTTAATTCCCTATATAAATCACGCGCATTTTTACCTTTCAGTGAATATTCAAAGTATGCCTTTTTTTCTCTAAGTATAGTAGCGCTGGTAAAATTTCTCAGAGCCTTGTAGTAATTCCAGTCCCCCACAGCCAGGGACCCACGATATTTTACTTTAGCATTATCCCTCAGCGACATAAGCATTTTTACATTATCCGTTATCCAAGGCTGCGGTGTCCTCGTGATTTTCTTAACTTTATAAGGGGCATGCTTGTCAAATAGTCCAGTAATAGTGCTGGTAAATATTGCAATTTTTTGATCAATATCACTCGTGTGGTAAATGCCATCGAGATCAGCGAAAATTGGATCCATCATAAATAAGTCATTATTAAAGTGCCTGTAATCACGGCTTGTCACGATAACTGGCTTCCTAGCAGCCTTTCTCACGTCTAATATACAATATACCATATCATGATCCGATATCTCAGTCAGCGCAACACCTGATGCCACTACAATACCACTGTCTGATACCAAAATGTGATCCAGTAATGCCCCCTTTCGCGTTGGATCCTCTATCATTTGTCTGAAACCAATTTCCTTCAGCGACACATTATACGCCCGGCTCATGGAATCATCTTTTAGTAAATCAATGTTCGTATCGCCGCAAATGATGATGTCATCAGTAAGCAGCAGCGCATTTCCAATTAAATTTTCAAGTTCATCAATGAAGATTTTGTAATTCAATTGATGTTTACGATACAAGGCCGCAAGAAAAATTCTTTTATCGTTTATATTCAGGCATACACATACCTGCTCTATACTGCTCGTTGTAGAGATCAAATTGTACTTTATGTGATCCCTTACATAAATAGCAACACCGGAGCCTCTCCTATCGTAATCCCCCCTCACCAAACGAAATCCATGCACATTCAGCACAGCGGTCGGTGTCTCAGAGTACAACCACGTTTCGGTGACACACAATATATCAATATCCTCATCCCCTATAAGTCGCTCCACCTCTTCCAAATGCGGCCGCAATGATCGCACATTCAACTCTGCAATTTTTAATTTTTTAAGATTCATCGCAAGCTGTATCCCCAAAAAGAAAACAATTTATTATTGACCAGTCAGATCACATCAGTCAAAATACACGTACTATAGTTCTCAAAGTGATAATCATACAGGCCCTGTATAGCAAACAAAAAGAAAATGTGAGAAGAAAAGATAAGAATGTATATGATTAAAAGTGCCTTCTTATACACAAATATTAACACCAAAATTTAACAATTTAAAAGATGCCGATAAAGTAATATAATATCCAAGGTAACCGTTAAACAATATAAAATTTCGAGTTTAATGTCTACAAGTACGCCACTCAAAAAAATAAAGTATTTAAGAACGTACAAATCAATATTAGTCTACAACCGATATCACCCCACGCTATGCCAGCATCCAAAAAACCTAAAGTAAATAAACAAAAGCAAAAGTAAACAAAAATATTATACAAACAAAAACTGTAAATTCCACAAAAGTTATCAAGATAATATAAAACAATGCCTATGCAAAAACACACCTAAATAAATTCAAGATAACAGCCGTGCGTCTACAGATTACTTCTGTTTCAGTTCAGGTCAATGTATTCACATGTTAAGGTGAGCCCACGGACCAGTCACCAACACAACGCACACATTACAAGTTAATACATATTATCAAACTTCCATTTTCTTACCACATCATTTTCTCTATAAAAAATGGTACCACCATTAGTCCACACATTCCTGGCGCCATACTTCACCATGACTTCTCTACATGCAGAAAATCTGTGCGATGTTAAATCTTCCTTAATCACAATACTAGTGCCCTTCAACTTGCTCTTATTTCTGAAAACATCCTCCTTGACACGCCTTCCGCAAAATTTGACCAGGATAGGTCCACTCCCATCTCTTCCCACTGGTAGACGGTAACACGCCTCAATGTCGCCCCTGTTGAACCCAGCCATCCCCAGCCTTTGATGGCACAGTCCAACAACAGAATCAGGCAGCTCTTCGCCCTCAACCTCTGGAACTCCATATATTCTCACATTGTTGGCCCGTAACTGCTGCTCCACTCTGTCCAGCTGATAATGGGCACTCTCCAGCTTCTTCTCCAGGCGCGTAAGTCGTTCATCATACGCTTTAAATTTTTGCTCAAGGAGTGGGCCCACCTTCTCACTAATCACTGTCGTTAACTTGTCCACTAATTCGTTCATTAAGTCATGTGACGACAAAATGCGTTCCACCACCCTCTGAATCATATTTTCCTCTTCAGGGGTAGGTTTATTACTACGGGTATACTTATTACCACCCATGTTCACAAAAACAGCAATTAAACCGTACGAATAACTTGTTTTCAACCTAAAAACGTGGGAGCTCAACCCTACACGTCTACTCGCGCCAACACATATGTCACATATTTATATATATATATAAACATATAAAAATTAAAACTAACCCCGGATATGGGTTCTAGGGGTCCTAGTTCGCGCTCATTTGCAAAAATTTTTTCAAAATTCAAAACTCTGGACGCAGCAAGTGCGTTATGGTAGTGAATTTTGATTAAGATGTTTTTAATTGCAAATATGTGTGTTTCCTTTTTAAGAAAGCAGGCATCAATTTTGGTTACCAGTATAACCTATATAGTAAAAACAATGTGCCAAATTTTGGTAGGTAGCTTACCTATAAGGATATTAACTAGCGTACCAAATTTGGTTGCCCTTACTTTGTTAATTCCGGAGATATAAATTTTTTTCGAAAGAAAACACAAAATTTTCCGGGAAAACCTGGGCGGATTTTCCTGGCTAACGAACTTATCCAAGCCATTTGCAAAAGGAATTTTTCCACCAAATTTAGTCAAAAGCGGCCTATTATTATTTGAGTTATCGGTGTGATACATATATATATATATATATATATATATATATATATATATATATATATATATATATATATATATATATATATATATATATATATATATATATAAATATATATATATATATAAACATATAAAAATTGAAACTGACCCCGGATATGTGTTCTAGGGGGCCTAGTTCGCGGTCATTTGAAGAAATTTTTTCAAAATTCAAAAGTCGGGATCTCCTCATTAGTGAATTTTTTTTAAGAAAATTCACTAAAAACCGCGTATCTCCGAATTCGTGTAAAACGAGGTAGCGTAAGTTGGGGTATTACTGTATATATATATATATATATATATATATATATATATATATATATATATATATATATATATATATATGTATATATATATATATATATATATATATATATATATATATAAAATGACAAATAAACGATTTAATTAGAAAATGATGTTTTGAGAAGAGGTATAACTTTTTTGGTTTTATAGACCTAAGCAGATTATTTGATAACGCTAATTTAATAACTAATAAATTAAATAAAGACGGAGATAACGGACACCTTGCTTTAAACCTCTCCCTACTTTTGCTGTTTGTGCAAGCCGGTCTGTGACATATAATTTAACTTTCGGTGTGGTGGACAAACATTCGTTAACATTGTTTACTGTGTATTTTTCACATTTTTTGCTAGGTAACCTCTTCTCTCAATTAGAAATGTCGATGGATTATATAACAGAAGCATACAAATTTTCAGGAATATTTTGCATGCCAGAAAAAACAACTTGACCCCAATTATTCAAATTATCTTTCGTACTCTATATGAGTGATTAATCGATATCTGCAAATTCACTAGCTTTACCACGTTGCCAGCTTTAAACGTGGTATTTGCCTGTTTAAACAGATTGCATCCTGATTAAATTTCGCTTCACAAAACAGATTTTGTGATATACTAACAGCACAGTTGACTATTTGAAGTGCCATTAACATTTAAAACTTGAGTGAGATATATTTTTGTTGGATAGAGGGCTGTCTAAAGAGGTTTGATTGAGGTAGAGGTCATTTTGGGTCGATTTTCAACCAATTCCTTTGAGATTTTGCGTTTGTGTCAGTATTTAAAAGTGGTGTTCTAAATATATCCACCGAGGTTTAATTATTCTCCGATGCATTTTAAAGAAAACAAAATCCTTGGGTATATGTATCAGGATTTACCTTGTTGAGCATATATACAGTCTTTTGGTTTTATGACCATTTTGATATGTCAAAATGTAGTTATAAATATCTATATTTGATGCTCATTGAGAATCGTGTTGAAACTAAAACATTGTGTCTGTCTTAATAGAGTATAAGTTGTGAAGCTTTATAAGGTGTTTTTGTTATTTCTTGCTCAAACAAGATTCTTCTCTAAGTAAACTCAGTGGTGTCCGTGAAGGAGAGAAAAAGATAACACAGCACACTCAAAAAACGAACACCTTTATAAAGCTAAATTTTTGCCATCATGTGCATCGTTTCTGCAGAATGTAATATTTTTGTAATAAATCATTTTCAATTAAATTATATTCAGTCTTTTATCTGTGATAAACAAAATGTCTGGCCGGAGCAAGTGCGTTATGGTAGTAATTTTTTATAGAAATGATCTGGCACCAAATATTTTTTTATAACTTCATTTTGTTGTAACATATAAATATACATTTTGGTGTATAGTTTACTTGTTATATCGTAAACCTACATACCAAATTTGGGTGCCATAGCTTTTTTTATTATGAGATAAATATTTTTTTCGAAAGAAAACTCAACATTTATCCGGAAAATTTGGTCCGATTTTCCTGGGTAATGAACTGTCCAAGCCACTTACAAAAGGAAGGTGCATGCCAAATTTTATCAAAATCAGCCCATTCTTTTTTGAGTTATTTCATTTGCTGTTCAGGGAACAAAAGGTTACCAAAAAGGCATTCCTAAGGTTACATATATATTATATTATTTCAAGATAAAAGCAAAGGGAATTGGGAGACGGATAAAGTAAATTAATTATAATTTGTTAAGTAGGTCAAATCTGTATTGTAATCATTTGACATAGATTTAGCATCATCACATTTTAAGTGTTTATATAAACAATACATAGTTTTGTTAGTAATGGCAAATAGCAACAATAGCATTGGTCTGCATTTATTTTTCTGTATAGAGGAATGCTAATGTACTCGCTTCGGCGGTACATATACTGAAATTGGAACGATACAGAGAAGATTATCATGGCCCCTGCGCAAAGATGACACAAAATCGTGAAGCGTTCCACATTTTTAATGGTAGTCCACAGGAGATGGGGTGCAGACACTGAAACAGCTCTTCTCTTCTACAGAAGCTATATCAGAGCCATTCTAGATTATGGATGCAGTTATTATGGATCGACATCCAAAAGCAACTTGAAAAATGTAGATACCATCCAGCTCAAAGCACTTCGCATATGTATAGGTGCGATGAAATCAACACCTCGATCAATTATATTTGCGGAAGCAGCAGAAACACATTTTCAGATTCGGATCAAATCAATAGCAAAGACAACTATTATAAAAAAATTAAGTCAAAAAGATCCAGTGTGTCATAAGTTATTACAACTAGCTATAGAAGATTTACATAATCCCTTCTGGAGACTGAAGAATAGTCCACTCTTGGCAGAATCAATTTTAAATACTTCTAGTATACAAAATCACATAGCGTGCGCAAACAAACCAGCAATATTTTTGGATAACTTCGAAATAGCATTAGCAGAATTTTTGGTAATAATTCCAGAGTTTCCTAACGTCAACAATATCATCGTTTTAGATATGTTGAACCAACATGAAGACTTCAAAAAATATATACCGATGGAGCAAAAAACGACGAGTTGGTTGCGCTTTCTTTGAGGCAAACACAAAATTTTCAGCCATATTTAAGTCGAGCCCTTTTACATCCATATACACTGCTGAGCTGTATGCAATAAAATGCATTTTAGACTGGGGTGAAAAACAAGTATATAAAAAACATTCTTTACATAATCCGTATTTCTTTCAGATTCTTTGCCTAAAACTTGCCAATTTTGACTTTCAAATCGCGACCTTTTACGTTTTGAGGGAAACCCCAAATGTTTTTCTTTAAATGCCTCTAACTTTTTTGTTTTTAAACTTACAGACCTAAATTTTGGTAAATGGTTTACCCTTTATATATTTATATATATATATATATATATATATATATATATATATATATATATATATATATATATATATATATATATATATATATATATATATATATATATATATAAAACTGACCCTGGATATGGGTTTTAGGCGACTTAGTTCGCGCTCACTTCAAGAGATTTTTTCTAAATTTAAAAGTTGGGATCTCCTTAGTGATTTTTTAAAAGAAAATTCACCAAAATAGGCACTTGTGAAGGCACGGGAAAAGTCTATGACTGTATTAAATATGAAACGGTTTCACTAAGTTAGGAAAAGAACAAACAACTAGTTATGCTATTCAAATTGAATTAAGTCTCAAAACTTTCATCTCTACTTTATCAGATTATTTAAAGAAAATAACTCGCTAAAAAATCCATTGGAATAACAACAATCTGATTAGATAACGGTAAAGTGAAATAAGATTTTTTTTTAAATTGATAAAAAGTAAAGTCACTAACTATGATTAGAACTCGTCATGTTGGAGTCGACTATCGGATTTACACGGTTACCTAACTAAGCTACGCCGCTACGCCGAACATATATGTACAGGCAGCTAGCAGGGATATCTCGTAATACATGTTAAGTGTCTAACGTTATGATTTACACAAAACAGTTTTGATTTACAATGGATTTTTTGCTCATATTTTAACGAAATAAACTTAGACACATATCTAGGAGCTTGTTAGTCATTTCTTGTCGTATTTTTCACTCATATTCGTACTCCTACCATAATTCTCAATTTTGAGGTTTTAACTTTCATGAATCAGATTTAATTATTTAAAAATTAATTTGCCTATAACGTTTTTGTCTTTTAACATAGAGATCTAAATTTTGTTATATAGAATACTCTTTATGCCAGAAACCAGCATACCAAATTTAGTTTCCCTTACTTTGTTACTTCCAGAGATATAATTTTTTTCGAAATAAAACACAACAATTTCCAGGAAAACCTGGGCCGATTTTCCTGACTAACGAACTTACCCAAGCCACTTATAAAAGGAAGGTATGTACCAAATTTGATCAAAATCGGCCCATTATTTTTTGAGTTATCGGTGTGATATATATGTATGTATATATATATATATATATATATATATATATATATATATATATATATATATATATATATATATATATATATATATATATAAACATATAAAAATTGAAACTGACCCTGGATATGGGTTCTAGGGGGCCTAGTTCGCGCTCTTTTTTTTTCAAAATTCACTAACACAGACTCTTTATCATATGGCTGTGTACACTTATAATTCTGTTATGGTTGCATTTTCGTACCTTCACCGTTTCTGAAATAGTTTTTCCTCGTCGCAAGCTCTTTCAAGGCTTGCATAAATTCAAGTCTAGAAATGGGTAAGCCCACATCGTCTGCATCTATCTCCTTCATATAATTTTCTTCACAACTAATTTCCTTTTCATGATATAATTATCTAAAGAGTAATGCTAAGCAATGACTTTAGTAAAAGAATAAATTTTTATCGTTTTCTCTGCCTTTAAAGATATGTAGAGTATCTCATTGACCTATTGACCTACAGTAATGTATAAAGAAAATCCCAGACAAGACTCTATATTTGTATTTATCTTCTACAAAAATGCTGATAGCATTTAAGTAGAAATGTTATAGAACTTTTGATGCTTAAAAGAAAAGTTTGCTAACCTTACCATTATTCTCTGACAAATAAGCATGTTTCATTTTGAAGTGGCAGTCGTATATCCATTTGTATTCCATTCGCGAATTGTGAATTCAAACGTGGAACAATAAATCAATATGAAGTTATTTATAAAGTTATCGTATTCTTAGACAGTGCAATTCGTTTCGTTGAATAATGTAGATTATTCTTGGGTAAACTGCTCGACCATAGGCGAATTTGTAACGCTTATTGTGTCCTATTTCCATCTCTCTCTCTAGTACAAAAGCCTGATTACACCCTTCTAAACGCAAAACCCCTGAACCCTCAGCATATTGTGCGGGGTTGTGGCTGATTAGTCGGGTCTACAGATTATTAGGGATTACAGGTCCATGAACAATTTAAAATTCCATCCCTATTGAATTATATGAGATTATCATTTACAGAAAAAATGCCTTGTTTGAAATGATTTATATAATGGCTTATGCAAGAAAAAGAATGGTTTTATTTACGAATAAAATTCGAAAATTTACAATGGGATTAAAAGAAAATTTACAGTAAAAATATGTTGAGGTATAAAATATATAATTTATTTATTTAGTCGGAGTATGTATTACTAGAATAACTCGCAAAATACTTAATGCATTTTGATAAAATTTGGGAGGTGTGGTTCTTAAATAAATTCCTTGAATACATTTGTTGGTTAGCAAAATCTGATCACTTTGTCCAGGAATAATTTACATTTATTTCGAAGAACTGTTGTATTTTATTGCATCTTCTTTCCTTAACGTCTGTCTATTTCTGCCACTATGGCCAATTCCGAGACTGCAGTGCAGTTTTTTTTATAAGCTAGTTCAGGGGATACAAAGCTATGTGCCTTTAAGACACCATGAACCTAATTGTTAAATTAGAATTTAGACATCAAAATGCCTCTTTGAGGTCTGAATTTTACAATGTGTGCTTAGCAATACATTGTCTGAAAACTATTTCCCTCATTTTAGTGAATTGTCTTAAAAAATCACTAATGAGGAGATCTCGACTTTTGAATTTTGAAAAAATTTCTTCAAATGAGCGCGAAGTAGGCTCTCTAAAACCATATTCAGGGTGAGTTTAAATTTTTATATGTTATATATATATATATATATATATATATATATATATATATATATATATATATATATATATATATATATATATATATATATATATATATATATATATATATATACATTCCCGCAAAATTTTGTGTCTCCTTGCGAAAAAAAATTTGATCTTCGGAAATGACAAAGTAAGTGAAACCACATTTGGCACTTCGTGGTATTGCGAGGGGCAAACTGCCTCAAGTACAGAGACAAGCTTGCATGATGATAACGGGCGCGATAATCACCGCTTCATCAGCCGCTCTGAAAGTCCTCCTAAACATTCCACCCCTTCCCATTTGGTTGAAGAGGGAGGCTAGGTGGACAACGTACAGATTAAAACAAACGGCCGACAGCATGCCGAAGGAAATCAGTCTGAGAGTGCCCAGACTCCTCGATGACATTAAAGGTCATGAGGTTCTGGAAATGATCTCAGACTTGATGCCTACAAAGATCAGCAGAGATTTGTCTTTTAAGACCCTCCTTCCGGAAAGGGAGGACTGGGAACGAAGCCAAACGACTCTATTAAGGGCCGGTCTCTGCTGGTATACTGACGGCCCCAAAACCGATCGGGGGGCAGGAGCAGGCGCATATTGGAGCAACACCGATGCAAGAGTATCATCGAACCTGGGAAACTATGCAACCACACACCAGGCAGAAGTGTATGCCATCGAGATGTGTGCAAGGTAAATTTAAAAGGACTTTAAAATTGTTGATAATGTAAATAATGCAATATCGTCTGCCTACATACGTCACTTGTTTTCTTTCCAGTTTTCACTTGTTTTAATATCGACATTTTTCTCTTCAATGGTAAGTCGTTTTTTTTAATAGCGGACGCGCACACTGTGTAAAGAAGACTCTATTTACCTGCCTTAAACGCGCAGTGATTGAAAACTCATCGGAATAAGGCGCAAGTCTCAAGAGTTAAGCAGAAAAAGAAAAAGCCACACAAATGTACAGTTGTAACGAACTAACGAATGTTGATTTCAAGTGGTAAGAGGGACTCTTATCATTGTCTGACTGGAAGAACCCATAAATATTTTCTCTTGTGTTGTGTACAGTAAAATTTATTACTCATTAGTGTCGTGTATCAATGAATAAAAATGTGCATCTAGTCCTAGTGTGTCGGAATGCTCATATTTTAGGTAGAGAGGCGACGAAATTCACAGAAGGATGAAGCCTTTTTGTTTACTTTCGCACATCTGTGTATCCCAATAAACATGTGAACTTTAACTGAAGGGACAGTCAGTGTAGCATATGCTGATAAACTGGCAATTCTGGTGGAACCATCCGATCAACGTGAACTCGAATTTAGAGTTAACGAATCACTAGAGAGGATCAGCAGATCGATGGATAGAAATGATTTAGTACTGGCCCCACACAAAACTAAGGCAGTTATTCTAAAAGGACCCCACAAATGTAACCAAGCTAAATTTGATACTTTAGGAGCTGAGATACAACCAGCTAAGAAAATTTGAAACTTAGGTATACACATAGACAATAAATTTAAATTCAGTGAACACAGCAAGTGCTCCGTTAATAAAGCCCAAAAGAGGATGGCTGAGTTGAAGATGATACTACCGAACATAGGAGGACATAGTAGTCCTAAAATGGTACTACTGTATGGAGTGGTCCAGTCCATACCTTTGTATGGTGCACCGGTATGGTATCAAGTTATCGACATAAAGAGATACCGGGATATGCTTTTGGGTACACAAAGGAAGGCCCTGTTAAGAATTGTCAGTGGGTACAGAACTGTGTCTACTGCAGCCATACAGGTTGTCACGGGAATACCACCAATTACGTTTCTTGTCGAGGAGAGACGGCGACTATATTATACAGACGACCCCAGCACAGCAGCAGTAAAGAATAGGCAAAGAAAAATAACTCTAAACTATTGGCAATAGATATGGGAAGGACATGTAGGTACTGCAGAATGAACTAAATCACTTATTCCGGACATCCTCTCCTGGGTGAGATGTGGTCATCGAAAGCTAGACTTTTTTTCACTCAGTTCCTGACGGGCCACGGCAGCTTCGGGCAGTATACAAAGATAATGAGAATAACAGAAGACGACTTATGCCAGTACATTGGTGCCACCGATATGGCAGAGCACACAGTCCTACTGTGCGACAGATGGATCCAGTGGAGAAATGAGTTTGAAACGGAACTGGGTTTGAGAATTAATAGAGAAAACATTGTCCAGATAATGGTAAGGAGTGAGGGCGGTTGGAGTAGTGTCTGCTGTTTTGTCAGTAAAGTACTGCAGATGAAAAAAGCTGAAGAATGCGAAAGACTGCAGCAAGTCGGGAGCTAAGCCGAGCTAAATCCGAACGGATGAACAAAAGAACAGAGAGAGCAACTGCCGAACTCCTATTCTCAAATAATGAGGAAAGGGAAATATAGGAAAACAAAAAAGATCAGAAGAAAAGACAGCCCTTCACCATGATGTTATGTCAGAGATGACGGTTCCGTGGTGATACGGGAGGTTCATGGGGGCCACTTGTTCCGACTAGCCTGACCATCTGCAACGCTCCACTTAAAAAAAATTAAACATGTGAACGAGTCGCGCAAAAATTACCTCGGTAAAATGGAAATCGCCTGAAAAGCGCTCTCGTAAACTCAGAAATATTTTAGGATTGTCTCTTACACAAGTCCATTTAAACCACCAAAATTTGTTCGTTGAATAAATAGTTCATCAAACCTGCTACCAGTAAAACACATACCCTACTGTATATAAAATTGAACACATATTTTCTCTCGTCAAATCTTTTATAAAATTGTGCGGCGTTTCTTAATAAATATCACTGTGTATAATGTAGTATTTAATTTCGATTAAGTTACTCGCAAGAATCAACAAGTTGAATGAAGTGTTGGTGAGAGAACAACTATGTTGTTCATGACTAAATATCGGAAAAGCAAATAAATTAAAACCTTACTGTGAGCTTTGGCCTGGTAGTACACAGCATCTGAATTAAATTATCTGGGGGCTTTAATAATGAGAACCACGCACAGCAGGCTTGCACAGAAGCAAATGCTCGAGTAAAGGGAAAAGCACAAGCCAAAGCACAACGTTCTGATTCGAAGCCGGAAAATTAATCTTGATTTCTGTGTTCATTTCGAGTTCTACGAATGACAACTACATGTGCTAAAATATAACAAAGCTTAAACATTATGTAGCATATTTATATGTGCCTTAATAGGATTCATTCTTATATTTTTAGTGAATTTTCGTAGAAAAAATTCACTAATGGGGAGATCCCGACTTTTGAATTTTGAAAAAATTTTTGCAAATGAGCGCGAACTAGGACCCCTATAACCCATATCCGGGGTCAGTTTCAATTTTTATATGTTTTATATGTTTATATATGCATATATATATATATATATATATATATATATATATATATATATATATATATATATATATATATATATATATATATATATATATATATATATATATATATATATATATATATATATATATATATATATATATATATATATATATATATATATATATATATATATATATATATTACACCAATAACTCAAAAAATAGTGGGCCGATTTTGATAAAATTTGGCATGTACCTTCCTCTTGTAAATGGCGCTTGGATAAGTTCGTTAGTAAAGAAAATCGGACGAGGTTATCCGGGAAAATTTTTGAGTTTTCATTCGAAAAAAATGTTTATCTCAAAAAATAAAAAAGCTATGATAACTAAGCCAATTAAAAGTATTTTTGAATCAAGTAACAGGGTAGCAAACCTGCCTATTTGTTGGCCATTTTGTCATTTGTAATCAATATATAATAAGCTTCCAGGTGAAGTCGAAGTCCATCATCTCACTTAATTAAACAATCCAGACGTTTTTCAATCTCATTTCTGTTATTTTTGAGAATGTCGAGGATTTGTTTTGAGAAATGGTGCTGTTTTAAAGAAGAGCAATAAACTGCGTAGAGTTTTTGACGTAGGTGTGGCTTCTTCTACTAACGACTGGAGAGTTTCAGCTAATTGTTTTGCGAATTTTTGTGCGGTTGTTGAAGATATCACCATTGAACAGATATTAAATATCACCTGAATCAATTTAAAAATTCCAATCTGTAGCTTAAACCATTTCAAAGAAATGTATATGTGTGTAAAAATGTGTCATAAATACCGCTACCAAAGCAAAATCATTTCGCAATCGATTACTCCGTGTAGTGTGAAATTGAAAACTCATGTTCGTGTAAAAATTATAACCTCATAACGTTAAAAGCACACCGACACTCTCGAGTTGATAACAAAACTGGTGACCATAACTAAAATTGTAATGTGAACATTACTAGGCTTTTAACAGGCAAGAAATATAGGTTCTCGATTTGACACGTATGTTTGCAATATTGCTAAATGCCATGATATTTACGTACCTTTATCAATTTTCGAGAATCTATGGAGGTATGCAGTTGGGAGTATATATTTCTAAACTTATATTTCTAAAACTCCCAAATCAATTATGTATTTAGTTTTTGTGTGTAGCCTCAGGGTGAACTCATTCAGCCACAATGTATGTGTAGTATTTTTAAACTTGAGTTGAAATTTTGATTAAAAGCAGTGACTTCGTTTGAAGATTATAATACGAGGCCATTCCGAAAAGCACTTAGCCGACAATAGGAAATGCAATAATTGTTTAAAAAATATATTTATCCAATTTAGTCTCCGCTATAGTAGTATGCCTATTCTAGCACAAAAACCTATGTTATTTCTTATAGAGGTTCATTTTGCAAAAAGTTGTCCTTAGCTGTAAACTGCACATGCGCAAGGTCAGAACACTTTGGTTTACATATACACTGTATCATCAATCCAACTGCGAGGTTTACAACCGCTGTTGCCATCAGCAGACCAGATGATCGGTTCAGGTGGCTCTTCTGCAGGTCTGTTAAGATCAAGAGCATTTGCAAACCTCGCAGTTGCATTGATGATAACAATCTATATGTAAACTGGTATTCTGACCTTACGCATGCGCTCATTATAGCTGGGGACAACTTTTTGCAAAATGAACCTCCATGAGAAATAACATTCTGACAACAACTTTGTCCAGCTCTTCGACTACCTTTCTGAAAAAACCGACCATCTGATTTCCGAATATCCTTCCTCCGAGCTCACTATTCTTGGTGACTTCAATGCCGATAATAAGGAATGGCTAGGATCTTCAAAAACCGATCCACAAGGGAGAGCAGCGGAGGCCTTCGCAATTCTTTAGTCAATATAGTTCAGCAACCTACTTACTTTCTTCGCATCCCAACACACAGCTCAAATCCCTTGGATCTCTTTCTTACTACAAAACCTGAATGCTATAAGACATCAGTCGCCGACCCCCTTGGTCGCTCAGACCACGGCATGGTCACTGTTTCCTGCGCAGTGCAACCCGAGGTCACACAGTCATCACATCCACGTATCGTTTGGCACTACAACTCCGCGAACTGGGACGAAATGCGGGACTACTTTTCCCCATTTCCATGGGCGTATGTCTGCTTCTCTCATCCTGACCCCCTGATATCTCACAAAACGTCACCGAAATCATCCAAGCTGGCATGGAATTATTTATTACACGTACACAGAAAACCTCTGCAGCCACTCAAAAGCCCTGGTTCTCTAAATTCTGTGACAAGGCCAGACTTGGAAAGGTAAAAGCTCACAAAACGCTTCTACACAATCCCAGTCAAGAAAACTGTCAAGCATTTAACGACGCAAGAAACCGCTATGCCCGCATTCTTTCTGAAGCAAAAAACTCGTTTAATAACCACATCAAAAACAAAGTCCTCTCAAGCTCCAAGGGCAGCAAACCCTTCTGGACTCTTACTAAATCTATTGGGAATAATTTCTGCAAGAACACGTTCCAATCCCTTGTTTCAAGGGATGAAATTGATCCTACCGCCCTGGGCGTTGATGGTGCGTGGATGTGTGCGGACGAGCATGTGTAGATGTTGATGTGTGTACTTGTGTATGCATGCGTTTCTAAAAGAAACAAAATGTAACTACTGATGAATTAATGATTAATGTATAATTAATAAATAAGTGCGTTAAAAGCACTTCGTTGGTGTTTAGTTTAGATTTTTTTGCTTAAAATGTCTATGCTTTAATTTGTTTGGTTTAAATCTAAATAAATATTTTTTATGTGTATTAAATTGTAACTACCATTTTAGAGAACTAATGTATAGTTAAGAACTCTGTCTGATTTTAATTATTTTGTTTATTCACATACCTTATAATTGCTTTGATTTGTTGTGTACAAGTCTAAGTAAACGTATATTATTATTTTTTTTATTGTTATTTAAAACATTCTATGAAAATTAGATATAAAATAATCAGAAGAAGCAGAGAAAACATTTGCCTTAGTTTTCAATGTTGTTTCAAAATCATATTGAAGATATTAAATCACAGTCATATCTTCTTTGATTTATGTTCATATACGGACACAGAAGCATTTTATTTATATGTAATAAAAGTTCAAGATATATTCAAATTTATACAATATTCCATATCAAAATATAAGTTTTTTCTTACTCTAGAAGAGAACGGGCTTATGAAGGGGAAACAACATATACTGAGAAATCGAAGTAAAGTTAATAGAAAATGTTTTCATGCGATTTTCCTGTAAACTTTTCACCTGTGTTGGAAAGGTAGTTGCCGTAAGGCATGAATTGTGCCTCGTTATTTCTTTCCCAAGTTTTTTAACAATAAACTGCTGAAATAGGTGTTGCCTCTTGTCAACCGTTTCCTCAAGTTTTATTTTTCTGTATACATTCTTTTAATGCTACCTTGACATTTCTAGAAGAAAAAAAACAGACATCCGTAATTTTTTTAGCATGATTTGGGTTTCATTTTTCTGTATAGATTTTTAGGTTGAAGCTCTCAACGTTCCCACGAAAAAATCAGACATCTCAAGAATTGTTTTAACAGTATGATATAGCGTTATTTATATGGAATCACAAATATTATTTCTGTGGCGAAAATGTTAGGAAAAGCAACTTATCTAGCAGAAAATTCAAATATCAGATTGAATTCCTTTAATAGAGTTTTACTTTAGACGCCTACAATATGTATCGTTTTTCTTTTGCACTTTCATGGATACTGTTCTACATATAGGATGGCGCATTGAAAACGAAACAGACCGATTTGCGCCCAGATAAATTATTTTTTAAGAAAAGCTGAAACACGTCAATTTTAATATCGAGGGGGACATGTTTTGACATAAAACTCAACTTTGTCACATCAACCCCTTAAGGGTGGTGATAACAACCCTTATATTTTAAATAGGGAACATGGGTCGAGTGTTACATCATTTGAAAGCTCTTTCTTTTTTGAATTCAGCACACAAATTTTTTTGGAAGTTTTATCAATTATTCACAGTTATAGTTGCAAGAACGTATTTCATTCATTGTGATAAGAAATGCACTGATTAGTCAATTTTTCGTTAAAAAAAACAAAAAAGCAAAACCTAGCGTTCAAAAATGTTTATTCAGTTAAGTAAGTGTTCAAATTGTTGACCACCAGCTTCCATACAAAAGTACACATTTTGTTCAAAACGAGCTCTGGTATTCTGGAGCATTTGTGGAGTTATTAGACGGCATTCTTCAACAATTCGTCGTTGTAATTCTTCCAGAGACTCCGGTTCTGTTGCGTAAATTCTACTCTTTAAATGGCCCCATAGAAAGCAGTCTAAAGGAGTTAAATCCGGTGATCTATGGGGCCACTCAATAGCACCTCTACGCCCAATCCATTGCTCTGGAAACTCTCTGTTCAAAAACATCTTGTTGAAACACTAATTGATTTTCTTGATAGCGATCATCATTTTCAATAATGTCAATTAGTAGAGGGTAAACGATATCTTCTAGTAACTCCAAATACGTTTCGCCACTCAAATTGCCATCAAGAAAAATTGGTCCGCTTAAACGGTCTCCAAAAATGCTAGTCCAGACATTCAATTTATGTGGAGTTTGAGTGTGGACTTTGTGAAAATTTCTTGGATTATTATCGGCCCAATAACGACAATTATCACGATTGACTGTAGAGTTTAATAAAAACGTACACTAGTCTGAAAAACAGATATTGAACACAAAGCTCCCGTTATCAGCTATTCATGGAGTCATAACTTCACAAAACTCCAGCCGCCGATCAAAATCATCTTCATTCAGTTGTTGTACAAGATGAATTTTATACGGGTGAAATTTATGATGCTTCAATATTCGCTGAATAGTTCTTCTTTTAATGTTTGAAACAGTGGCCAATTTTCTCGTGCTCAAAGTTGGGTCTGCAGCAATTTGTCCTAAAACTTCAATCTCAGTAGTCCCATTTCTAACCGGAAATTCACGTTCAGGGTCCAGTTTTTTGTTGGCTACTGAACCACTTTGTCGAAACTTTGCAACTAACTCCAAAATGTATTTTTTGTTAACATGTCTGTTCGGATGTCGTTCATTAAACAAATTTGCGGTACGGTTGGCACAGTCATCGTTTTTGAAAGAAAGAGTAATTATTTCAACTCTTTCTTCTACAGAATACACCATTGTGAAATTAATTTTCGGTAGTACTATCAAGTATCAAGCCGACCGATAAACTGAAATAATAAACCGCATTTCTCTCATTCCGATAAGAAATGTTCTGATAGTCAATTTTTTGTTTATAAACCAACAAAATATTGACTATCAGCACATTTCTTATCGGAATGAGTGAAATGCGTTTTGCATCTTCAACTGTGAATAATTTTTAAACGAGTTGACAAAACTTCCAAAAAAGTTAGTGTGCTGAATTCATAAAAGAAAGAGCTTTCAAATGATATACCACACTCGACCCATGTTCCCTATTTAAAATATAAGGGTTGTTATCAACTCCCTTAAGGGATTTATGTGACAAAGTTGGGTTTTATGTCAAAACATGTCCCCCTCAATATTAAAATTGACGTGTTTCAGCGTTTCTTAAAAAAATAAATTCTCTGGACGCAAATCGGTCTGTTTCGTTTTCAATGCGCCACCCTATATGTTGCTTGATTGGTGTTTCTTGCTATTATTTATTATAGTTTATAATCACCCCAGACAGTATTTTAGCAAAATATGTATATTTACGTTTATAAAATTATATTTCATAAAGCACTGTTTAATAAATTTTATTTATTAACTGAAAATAAAAAACCATGACGCAACTATGGTGGTGAATTTTTATTAAATTGGACTTTCGAACGGTACAGAAAATATAAACAAAAGAGGAAGCTCTAGTAAGCATCACGACTAAAGTTTTTTTGCAAAATAAGTTAAAGAAGAAGAACATATCAATTGCATGTAGGTAACTTTCTAAAGTATTTTTAAGGTAATAATAAATGTTTTAAATTTACCTTTAGCGAAAGTCCGTAGAAAAATGCATTACTGAGGAAAGTGCAATTTTGAAAAAAAAGTCCAATGACCGCGAATTAAGTCCTTTAAAATCCTCATCCATTTTCAAGTTTTATATGACAGTAGAAGATTTAATAATGTTTAAAGCAAAACTTAAAATCGTGACTTATCCTAAGCGCTTTTATTTCTACTTATAAAATAAGAAGTAACGAACAATTATATCACGATGAGCAAGAAGAGTTTCGTTTGAAAACCAAGTAACAAGTTTAAACCGTTCAATTAATTATTGAGGACAAAGAAAGTATGGTCAAGGGAATTAGAATTGACGAAGGTCAGCAGTTTCCAGTGTAACCTTTCAGGAAACAGAACAGGGAACAATGTAGTTCCCGAGGGTAGAAGTGGAGAATGGTGGGTGGTTTGTTGAATTGCTAATTCAGACAAGGGGCTAAGGGCTAATTCACATCTTTACACCACAAATAAAACTGCGATGTTTCCCATAACAAACAGTCATGGCACACAAACAAAACAAAAGTACACTGGAAGCCAACTAAATGCCACAATGTAGAAGTGTTCCCTTTAATCATCCCACCGTTATCTTATATCACTCTGCGACTCGCACTCTCTCAATTCTGACTGAATTTTCTGTTGTGTCGCTTAAAATATCAAATACCTACAGTTTATCTTTCTCTCTTCTCGCATACATGTTTCTACTGTGTAACGATTCATTTTTATCTGGCCTCGTTACTGGTTAAAAAAATACTTAGAGAACCCCCAGATATCTTAAATAATGATTAATAACCCTCTCTATACCAAATATTTCAAGTTTTGGATTTCAGAAATTGTTTGATGAAAATTGGCTAAATATCTTTCGCAACCCTAAAGCTAGTACTGTGTGACTAAAACGCAATTCGATCTCAAATATCGGAGAACGAGATATTCCACTGGTGGAAAATATTACATTTGTTATCTTTAGTTGTGAAATACAGCGCTGATGTCATCAGTACAATATTAAACTGTAGTAAGAAATACAATGTTTCTTTTTTTTTTAACAAGAAATCCTCCAATTCGTGGTGGAATTTTCCAGAGCAATGAAGTAATCTAAAGAAAACGTTAGGCCAGTCAGCGAATTTGTTCTGAGAATTGTAAAGGTTGAAGAGTCCATTTTCAATGTTAAGGGAAGTCGAGACTGTATCTGCAATTCTGTCACTAAAAGGCACTGAACTATAGGCAAGGGACGTATGTGTTAAAGAGGGGATGAAGTCAGACCTCAACGTAAAGAGCGTTACTTCGAAGAGGGTGAGCTAGGCGCTTAAGAAGTTAACATCTTTGTAATTAGGGTGGCTAAATGTTATCTTAAAATAGGGGATAAAAATCCTTCTTGTTATCGATACTATCTAGTAACAGTGGTCAGTGATTGTTTAATATCATTTGATCGGTTTTTGAAATTAAATTAACAACGTGTTTAGTAGAAAAACGTGAATTAAGCAGTGACCCTTTGTTCACACCCGCTGGTGTATCTCTCACGTTGAACGTAAAGAATTTCTGATTATTACCGAAGTTTGAGTCAATTCGCAATAAATTTCACTTGAGACAATTCACATTTTAATTGTTGTTTGATAAGTTTTCGTCAAATTAATTCAGAGTATCGACATAGGGGACAATTTGTCTCACCCATTATTAGAGCAACAAAATCCACCTGAGATGTAACCGTTAATGGGAAATACCACTCATTTTCGCCAGCCTCCCCTCTCTTATTGGAGTCTGTGAACCTGTGTCTGGCACTGATAGTTGATTCCACTTGGAAAGCATCTTCATATGGTCATCAGGTAACTCAATGCATGAGGACTTGGTGAATCGATATAAGCCTTATTTCTGTGAATCAACAGAATTTTTCATGCAGCAAATTAATATTTGAACCTTGACAATTTGAACTTTCAAGATAACATAATCAAATTTGAATTTAAATAGTGTCAGCGAGGTGCCGTAATGACAGCTGTAAATTTCCTGTTTATTCTTTAGAATTTTGTCAATATTGTGAATTTAAATACATAATACTTGAAACTGTAATTAGTAGTAAAATATTTAACCTGCACATGTCTTAATATTTTTCTCTTTCAATCATTAAAGTAGAAATTTTCACACAAGAATATTTTCTTAAATGAAGCCTCACTCAAAGAACTGGCCAGTTAACTCATTGAAAAATCAAGCGAACTGATTGACAAACGTCCAGCAATCTAAGTAATAATTTGTATTTGTTGTTGAGCTGTAAAATACAGTATTTGATTTTTGACGTACCTCAAGTAGGTAATGTTAATATTGTTGTAATATGCTATGTGAAATGATAATCTCTTTTTTTTAAAACTCTTGCTGTTTATTTGATTTTTATTTGTGTGTGATTCAATGTTTATTTTAACAAACCATGTCAAGTTAATTTTGTTTACTATCCCAAATTTATATATATATAACAGAAAAGAACGTGAGTATCAAACCATATCAAGATCTGCCAACCTCCTAATGTATTTCTAGTCTCAATAATAATAATATTCTGATAGATAGATGCTTTTAGGATAGGATTGTTAGGAAATGTTGACCTCACCATCAAGCAGATGCAAATCCGCTTGAGATCAATCACAATATACCACGGTTCTAGTTTTTGTTTGAAGGGGGTAACAACCTCTTTACTTTCTTCACATTATTTTTTTACAGAAACGCAGCCATTTAGTAGGAAGTGAAGTCTTCTTTTGAAAATTATAAAAATACTTCGAAAAGCTGTTACGCTCTCTAGATCTTTTACTACTAACACTACTCGTTACACTGTCCCTATAAAGGTATAGGCACACCTCAAATCCCATGCGATTCCCTAACAATATTTCTCCATGCACTTCTGTCCGAGGCTATTTTCGCTTCTCCCACAATCATGCATATCCTTCTCTTGATATGCAAACTTCTGACCCCACTCTTGTTTAATATATCACACGCAACATGTTACCAAGCTTTCCTGGTTCGTCCACAGCCTCTCTTACCATTTACATGCTCCCTATAAATTCTACTTGTCGTTCAATTATTGTTCATTCGTTCTATGTTCCCGAAGTATCTAAGCACACTATTCTCATATTCTACTTTAAATTGATTTTTTCACATGACATTCGTTCATAAGCCATACATTTCTAACTCTTCCTCTTCTTGTTTTATCCGTCACTCATCTCAGGTAGTCCATTCCAACAACATTCAATTTTCTCACATGCTTTGTCTAACACACCCAACTTTCAGATTCATATAGCACAGTCGGAACCAGTACGCTGTTACATACAGCGACTTTGGCCTCTTGAGATGGACATTCACTCCCAACGACATTAGTCATAACTCACAGAATCTTTCTACCTGCATTTACCCTACTTTCTAGCTTATTATCTATTCGTTTGTTGTTTGAATGCAGTCTTCCTCAATATCTGAACTCATTTTTTTGTCTACCAGACTACCATTTATCAAGAGACCACAACTACTTGCTCCACTACATATAGAATTAGAGCCTACTTCTCCAGCTTCACTGTTGGTTTTGGTTTTTGTAGGTGAAGGACGTAGCCAGCGCGTGAGCTAACTGGAGCAAGTGGCCCTTCGAATTCTGAATGATCTAGGATGTTCTTCAACTGTGACTATAGTTTCGCTGCTTGACAGCATTCTCAGGCAAATCAAAATTGAATTAGTACGAAATCATGACAACTACAAATAAAGATCTGTTGCTATGTTATGACATGATGTTTTGATCACAAATTTTTTATCAAATTGAAATAAAATAAAACACAGATGACAGATGAGGCTTTCAAAATGTCTATGTGATGTATGTCAATATTTAACATAAAAAATTTTTCTTTCGCGTTAAATAACAAATCACGTGTCGTGTTGTAAGATTTAAAAGCTACCTTTGTATTTGTACAGGTATTTAAAATTTTTGGAATATTTTCTGAAATGGTTCCAAAATAAGTTATCGAAACGTATCTGTTGTATTCTTTGTCTCTAATATTTGGATAAATTAAATTAATCGCATTTAGAAATAACCACGCTGTGTGGTCGGGGGCATTTTATATACGATATTCTTAACATGTCCTCACAAGAAAAAATCAAGATATGTTAGATTGCTTAAAAAATAGCTAATAGACAATATTAAAGAAATATTGCGTCGTCTTTTTTTGACTTAAAATTCTCAGCGTAACCCCCGTATAAAATCATACTAAAAGTTAAAAAGTGATTTCACAGCATTAAGTGAGTTATGAAGTGCAGAGTTTTATAATAGTAGGGAATTTAAAAGCTCACTCGTGGGCACACAACCACATGAGCACACACGGAAGGAAAACAAGGCTGGCGAGAGCGAGGCATTCTGAGTGAGATTATTGGGAAGATATGAGGATTATACGGATGAGTACAAAACTCGGACATTCCAGGAAAATCGAATTCTCTACAGCAGACATAATAAATTTCATATAGAGTAGCTTCATTTCTCCTGCTGGACTTTTGCTTGAAAATTTTGCTCTTTTGCACGGGACATTTATAAAAATTAAATTTACAATAATTAGAAAACTCACACGAATATATTTTAAAAGTCTGGACGTAGCAAGCGCGTTATGGTACTGAATTTTCATAAAAATTTTTTAATGGCAAATATGTCTTTTTTTAATGAAAGCAGGTATCAAATTTGGCGAAATATTTTTTACACAAAATTTTGCTAAAAGAATACATAAAATTCAAATTATATACCTAATTTCTAATTAAAATTCAAAATAAAATAATTTGTTTGTACAAAAATCCATTAAAACCTTATTTTCAACGAATTTCGTTTAAAAAATGTTCCAAGTGAATAATTTTTCATATAAAAATTCTCAACAAATGTTTCTTCAAAGAAAATTCATTAAATTCATTTATAAGAAAATTAATAATAATAAATGAAAATAACATTTTGTGCAAGAAAGTTCGCTAATCAAAATAAATTAAGTAAATTAAAAAAAAAAAAAACTGGTCCGATTTTCCTGACCAATAAACTATTTCAAGTTATTTACCCAGCTACCAACATATAATTTTCACCAAAAACTTTTTCGATGACACTTAACAATAATTTCATGAAAATTTGCAAACAATTTTTCAAGAAAATCCGTTAACATTTTTTTATAATAACTTATTAAACATTTATCATTAATTACCAAAATTTCACAAAAGCATCTTACAAAAAATGATTTCTACGAAGCACAACAAAATTTCTGCGCAAACTGGCTAAATATCTTTTATACAAAATGTTGCTAAAAGAACACACAAAATTCAAATTATATACCTAATATTTAATTAAAACTGAAAATAAAATTAAAAAAAGTCTCAAAAAAACCTACCCCTTAGAAGGGTTAGGTTAAGCTGAAGCTAATAATCGAAGCAAAAGCAGATATCACAAACATTAGCAAGCCATGCAGCTGAGAAGCTAATGTTTGTGCTGTCTACTTTTGCTTCGATTATTACCTTCAGCTTAACCTAAAGCCCTTTTAAGGGGTAGCTTTTTTGAGACTTTTAAAGTTTTTAGGAGTTTTTTTAAAATTTAGATTCATTGTAAGTTTAAAATTTCAGAACAAAGCTAGCTTTTCTTACAGCTCAATTTGTCTTGTATTTGTATTTTATTGCATGTAGTGATGTATGATTTTGTACTTGTAATCTTTGATAACTGTGTAGTTAGACAGTTTTTAACTTTTAACTTAGTGTTAAGGTTTAACTTCGTGTCGCCTCATTTTTATCTTGTGTTCTGCAATGTACCCTTGCAGAAGTAGCCTACCGAAGAACTCAGTTTTTCTGACGAGTCTTTTGTAAAATTCTAGATTCCCCTGAAGATGTCGAAACGCGTCGGGAAAAGGAATAAAGAAACTGTTTGGAAAGAAAAAGCCTTTTTATTCATCACACCCAAAGACATACTCTCTACGTCTATGTTAACTATAGAACGGTTTTAGTAACTAGGGGGAACAACAGGTGCTATTAAACTTGAATTAAAAGCCTTAAAATTGCATAACTTTCATTTTTAACAATAAGTCGCTACAAAAATATTGAAATTACACAATCTGATCAGATAACGTTAAAATTGAATCAAAGACAAAAAAAAACGTAAAAAAAAGTTGAGAGAGACATTCAGTCAGCGTGAGATTTGAACCGGCGTCCTTTGCTCATCAGCAATGCACCCTAACAATTACACCACTGTAAGCCTTCTATCATACTCTGCAATGAAACGTAGATAACTGATAATGGTCTTAAATGATTTATTTGTAATATGTAAGGTCTTTAGAGGCAGATTTTGCAAGTATTTTAACAAATGAGAAGTTTAGCATCAATCTAAATCATTCTAATATACATTTTGTGCAATATTTTCCATTTATAAACCACAATAATTATACTAATTGTCACGTTTCAAATTTTCAGTTTGACATTTACAGAAGAAAAATTAGAAAACTTTCAAAGTAACCTTTCTGGTACTTCTTGCACTTTTTGCTCCATGAAAAAATAAACGTTGTCTGTAATATTTAATAGATTTTGTTTAATACATACAATATCTTGGTAATGCGTCTTGTCTGGCTTTTAGTGCCGCTAAAATTTTGCTTTATTAAGTGCCTATAACTTTTGTTTTGTTTTAAATAAGACCCATAAATTTTGGTACAGAGTTCGGTTTTTACAATATAAATCAGCTTGGCAAATTTGGTTGCCATAGCTTTGTTATTTCCGGAGATATGATTTTTTTCCAAAATAAAACCTAAAATTTTCCGGGGAAAAACTGGTACGATTTTCCTCGCTAACGAACTTATCTAAGTCACTTGCAAAAAAAATTTACTCACCAAATTTTATCAAAATCGGTCTATTATTTTTTGAGTTATCGGTGTGATATGTATATATATATATATATATATATATATATATATATATATATATATATATATATATATATATATATATATATATATATATATATATTAATTGAAACTGACCCCGAATATGTGTTCTATGGGGACCAGTTCGCGCCCATTTGAAGAAATTTTTTCAAAATTAAAAAGTCGAGATCTCCTTATTAGTTAATTTTTTAAAGAAAATGCACCAAAAAAGGTAATTTTATTCGATTATTATTTTATTTGTAAACGAGTGTTATGGTAGGAAGGAAGCTGGTGGTAAAATTTCGACCTTTTGGTTTTGTCATGAACCGGAAACGTTGTATAAAAAATTATTTCCACGTATGATTATAAACATTTTGACTGTATTTTCCATCGACGCTTCAAAGGCTCCTAAAGTGGCGGAAATTATTGAGATACCGGTGGGTTAAGTTGAATTATACATTTAGAATTTGCATTTGTGTCGATAGTGACCTATATTTAGAGCAGACTGTTAACGATTTATGCCACTACTATGAGGATGCAGCTATATCGTCATTCAGTAAGTACACTTGTTTATTATGCATGCTGGCAGTTTTCAGTGTCAGGCCGTATTTGAATTTCCAGCTGATTCGTACCCTGTCGGAGAAGTTTATGTAAGAGTGAAAATATTTATTTCACGTACACTTGGAAATAAGTCAAATGCTGAAAGTGTAATAATGTGGTGGTTTTATAGATATTAATTACTTTTCACTCAGTTCCGCTAATAAAATCTAGTGTTCTTGTTGTTTCGCTGCTTCTAAAGAAAACTAAGATAGAAGTAGGAAATTTTAAGCTATTTTTCAACTCAATCATCACATGACCACTCTGATAATTGCGAGATAAAAAACAAGACTGATCTTTATGTTTATTTTTAGTAAATTTTCTTAAAAAAATTCACTAATGAGGAGATTTCGATTTTGAAAAAATTTCTTCAAATGAGCGATAATTAGGCCTCCCAGAACACATATCCGGGGTCGGTTTCAATTTATATATATATATATATATATATATATATATATATATATATATATATATATATATATATATATATATATATATATATATGTATCACACCGATAACTCAAAAAATAATGGGCCGATTTTGATTAAATTTCGTGAATAAATTCCTTTTGCAAATGGCTTCGATAAGTTCGTTATCCAGGAAAATCTGCCAAGGTTTTCCCGGAAAATTTTGTGTTTTCTTTCGAAAAAAATGTATATCTCTGGAATTAACAAAGTAAGGGCAACCAAATTTAGTACACGGGTTTATGTTCTTATAGGTAAGTTACCCACCAAAATTTAGATATGTAGCTCAAAAGCCAAAAAAAGTTATAGGCATTTAAAGAAAAATAAATTGGGGTTTTCCTCAAAACGTCAAAGTTGCGATTTAAAACGTCAAAATCGGCAACATTTAGGCAAATAACTTGAATCTAATACGGGCTATGGAAATCAAATATCTCAAGAAGGATGTTTTACAAACCCTGAAGTCTTAGTTTCAACCGTCATTGTCCTTCATTTTACTAAAATGTTTTCGGAAAATTCATTTCAAATAGACCCTTTCTCTGATGCTTGGCAGTAGTCATAGCTATAGAGTTTATCGTTTAATGGTATATAATTTTTGTCGAATTTTCGTAAAAAATCAATAAAGCTCAATATATCCGTTATTATACAAGATATGAAAAAAATTTGTATATATTAATTATAGGGTGTCTTGAGCTACATCTTAAAAAAATATTTCTACAATCACAGGGTCGTTGGTAATACAATTATTTTTTTTAATCAAACAGGCCTTGTGTTATTTCATTTTTGCATTTTCCATCTAAATATAATGAATGTTTGTAGGAAAAGAAATTCTGGATGCAGCAAGTGCGTTATGGTAGCGAACTTTCATCAAATACTTCATATTTGAATAGCCCAATTTGCTATTAACCTATAAGGTTAACCAAGAAACGAGTTTTTCCGGGAACACCTTAAGTTTACTTTTGGAAATTTTTGTACATTTTCACACAATAAAGTTATTTTTATGAAACATGGCACATTGTTTCTACTATATAGGTTATACTGGTAACCAAAATTGATGCCTGCTTTCTTGAAAACAAAACACACATATTTGCAATAAAAACATTTTAATGAAAATTCACTACCATAACTCACTTGCTGCATCCAGAGTTTTATAATTCATGCACTAGTTCTATAGAGTTTTTTATTTTGAATTTATTTTATAGCTTTATTTACTGTTTTAGTATTAGTCTATTTCTTTTGCTATTTTGTATGAAGGTGCATCTTTGAAGTTGATGGGTATCCTGTTTTGTGTATTTTTATTATTCCTGTCACTGGTAGTGCTTTAGGGTTGTTGTTATAGGAATGTGTTGTTTTTTGGCTGATAATTGTCCTGTTCTTTGCTTTTTCATGATGCTTAATATCTGATTTTGAAATTTTTCCGTTGGGTTTTCGTTCAGTTTCTTGCATTTGTTTGTTGATATGAATCTGTTTGTTATTTCTATATATTCTTGTGTTTTTATTGCTAGTGGTACGTCGTTTTTATCTGTTTTTGCTATTTCCATTGCAAAAGATATATATATATATATATATATATATATATATATATATATATATATATATATATATATATATATATATATCTGACCCCGAATATGGGTTCAGGGGGTGGTAGTTCGTGCGCATTTGAAGACGTTTTCTCAGAATTCAAAAGTCGCTATCTCCTCATTAGTGAATTTTTCTACAAGTGACTAATATGAATTTTAAAGTAGTGTGATATATTTCCACTTGAAGAATATTACCTTGTAATGTTAGAAGAGACGTGTTCCCTTAGTATTATATTACTATAGTAAGACCTAGAGGCATTAATGTTAGTGAACTATTGGATCGATATACGACATCATAGGCTATTATTGCTTTGATAGTGAAAGTTATATCGAGAGCTGGTAAATTGAAACAGTTTATAATTTGATGGCATCACTAACTTTGATAACTTCGTTAAGGTGTTTATTTTGATGTTGTTGTAAGTGTTGAGAGGGTTACACAACTGCCAGTTTTGACGCTCTTAAATGTTCTTTTGATAGTTTCATGAGTAGCTTTTGATAGTTTCATAGGTAGCAGGAAAATCTATTTAAAAGTTTCTCTCTGACATTGTTTTTACTTAATCACCGGACACATAGACTGAGTTCAACAGGCGCTAAAAGTTTCCAACAGTTTAATAGTTGTGTCAACGTCAGCGTTCACCAGTCCCACTGAGTTTATGCCTGAACTCAACTGTTGCCAACTTGTCAAAGCGAAATGGCAGGCAAACGTCACCAAATAGTGCATGAAGGCAACAGTGCGTTCATCAGTCTCCAAGGGCTGTAATGTATCAGTAGTCAATAGATAAGCGCTTAAACTCAGCGGTTTGCGCCTGGTGAACTCGGCCATTGTATCATTAAAACAATGTTCAAAAATTTGATCGCCGTTTTTCAACAAACATTTTGTAACGTAAGTTTTAAACATAATCTTTAGTAGAAACTGTATCATCTTATATTTTGTATGATACTTAACGACACTGCAAGCGAAGGGGAATTCAAGTGTTTTGAGGTTCCATCAACCACCTAATCTTTATGCATAGATAACATAAAGAAACTGAAACGTTTAATGCATCTGAAACTGGAGATGCTTCAACCATTTACTAGTTGAAAGAGAGTCAGTTAGGAAGGGCTTGTTCGTAGTGTAATTTTATAGAAAAATATTAATTATATTTAATACAGTGCGTATTTGTTTATTTGATAACTGAATTTTGCAGATCAGGTGAGTACCTACTCGCTAAGTGTCTTGGTGCATTATAGCTAATAATATAGTTCAGATAGCAATAATTATTAGGAAAATATACCTGGGTTGGTTATTATAGAGGGGGATTAAATATTTACTGACAATTGCTAGATTTTTAGAAATTATATTAAGAGCCACGTGTGCTATAGTTATATGGTTCTAATTAGACTGTATCACGTAGTTATAGTGACCAGGTCTGCTTTGTCTGGCCGGCAGAGGTCAAGTGGAGGACCCCCGGACGGGGCACACAAATGTAAGACCTGGATTGGTCTGTAAGGTGCCATAACCTCTGGGTATGTAAAGTTGCAGGTACGTTTGGACAGCGTGCCTGGTCTACTGTACCCAGGCCGCGCTACCTTAGGCCTAAGGTAAAGACGGGGGCAAAGGAGGACACTTTTGTAGTAATACTGACATGATATACTTTATTAATGAGTTGTTGTAATTATAGACATATAAAGACAGTTGTTCTAGTACCATATTTAAGGGATATTTAGGATATTGCGCATGTCTTGATTTAAATGGGATATTTAGGTTAGACAAGGTTGAGCTGGACACTTACAGTGGATTATCTTTGATTGCACGGGTTTAGAAACTACAAGCACGTCCTTCTCTTCTGTCAACTAAAGCGGTGAGTGTCGATTGATATGTGTTTGTTTACTTAAAAAATAAATAATATCCTGACGGCCCTCTATCTGTGACTTGTCGTGTGTTACAGTTTTAGTCTGCAAGTTTAAACTTATTCATTTCCCAGTTTATATAAATAAATACACAATGGAAAAGCTATCTGGAAGAACTGCATCTGAAAGAGAAAATAATTTGGTATCTAGAATACGCTTCATAACAGAAACTCGCCTACCAAATTTGGTTGCCACAACTTTGCTATTTTCGGAGATACAAAAATTTTTCGAAAAAAACGCAACATTTTTTCGGAAAAACTGGTCCATGGCTTATTATTTTTAAGTGATATACTTAACAGGCCTATTTCTCTCCTTTCAGTCATCTCTAAAGTGATGGAAAAGTATATAAACACCGAATTACTAAAATTTCTTGAAAAACACAGTCTAATCCACGACAAGCAGTATGGATTCCGTCAGCGCAGATCAACTGCCGACCTCCTTTCCTTTGTCACCCATTCTTGGAACAAGTCTATGGAACTACACGGTGAAACCCAGATTGTCGCTCTAGACATATCCAAAGCATTCGACCAGGTCTGACCAGCGCTGCTTAATAAGCTACCGGCCTATGGCCTACTACCAAAACTATGTACGTGGACAGCAAATTTCCCCTCCAAACGGAGCATTTCTGTTGTCGTGGATGGCCATTCCTCTAAACTGTATCCAATTAATGCAGGAGTTCCTCAAGGTTCAGCTTCATCCCCTACTTTGTTTCTTCTCCACATCAATGACCTCCTCTCTAGCACATCCAACCCAGTTCACAGTTACGCAGACGACAGCACCCTCCACTCCAATATACAATATTCTAAGCCTGTCTCTTTATCCCAACTAGATGAGGATCGCAGACTCATGGAGGGTTCTATCTCCGTGGATCTCCAAAAAATATTAGACTGGGGAAGTAGAAATCTTGTACAATTCAACCCCACCAAATCACAGTCTTGCTTGCTTTCTTATAAGAGATGCACCATCCCTAGACCCATCACAATAAACAACCAAGTTATTCAAAGTAATGAGTCCTTTTCACTTGTTGGCATCTCTGTGGATCGAAATCTCAATTGGCACCAACATGTCACATCAATTGCAGAAGCGGCTGCTAAGAAATTAGGTTTCCTCTTCCGGGCTCGCAAACACTTTTTACCAACTAATCTCTATACTTTATATACTTCACAAATAAGACCAAACCTCGAATACTGCTCCCACATCTGGGGTGCTGCTGCCGCTTCTACACTCGCTATCCTGGACTCCATTCAGAAGAGAGCTATACGTCTCATCGGTCACCCTACCCTCACCCAAAGGCTGCCATCCCTTGCCCACCGACGTGCCGTTGGTGACCTCTCTCTCTCTTTTATAGATATCTGCACGGGCACTGCTCAGAGGAGCTTTCTTCCACAGTTCCTCCACCTGCTGCCCCCAACAGATCTACCAAGGGGACAGAGCGAATGCACCCTTTTACTGTCCAGGTCACCAGACATAAAACATCTTGTTAATCCCACTCTTTTGTCCCGAGGACCTCCAAGTTGTGGAATTCCTTGCCGGCACATGTTTTTCCTTCTCCCCCGAACCTCCAAACCTTCAAGTCCAGAATTAACAAGTTGCCTCTTTCCTCCATGTCGACACTCACGGTATGATAGTATTTAGGCTATATGCCTATATGCATTATTCAAAATTCAACAGTCGAGATCTCATTAGATTTTTTTTTCTACGATAAAATAAAAATTCTTCCAAAATATCAATATAAGTTATAGCATAACAGACCCTGTGCAAAGAAGTCTAAATACATTACAAGCCGAAGACTTATCTGTATAGGCATGCTGTATGATTGTAGTCAATAAAGATTATTATTATTATAACACACTTTCTGAGCCATGCTTTTTTGTGATTGAATATAGTTAGAATTTAAATCTAGTATATGCCACAATCTATTATAAGGAGCTGTAATGTTGGCGGAACTTTATGCAATGATAATAGATCCGGTGTAATTAAATCATGGATATAATTTACGCAAGTAATTAGTGAACATTTATAGGGAGGGGTCGGAACAAACGAGTGAGAGTGTCAGTGATTGTTTCTGTTATGTACACCCCCAATCACTCATTAATCCCTGCCCGTCTGTTCATTTCCCCGTCCTCTCAACTTCACCCCTTCTGCCTGTCCTCACTCTATGCGCGTCTCATCAACCTTTACTGTGATTCCTAACCATCCAATTCTTTTCTACAAGGCCCTAAATGCTGCCCCAGACCTAATTCATCACTTCCTTACCTCTTTTTCTTCTTCTTTCTTCTGGATATAACGTTGCTAATGAAGTAAATGCGGTTAACTTGTTATCCTCTTAACTTAGTTGATGTCTCGCAGACCAGTAGAATTGAACCATCATTTTACTAGACGAATTTTATGATTTACGTTTCCAAGCTAACGAAGGAAATAGCAGGGGCTTTAAGCGACACTCGATTTTATTAGTCATTAAAACGTTTTAAAACTCAAATGTGTTATGTTGGCAAATTTTTATGCGATTTTACTTGCTTTAATATTTAAATCTTGAAGATTGTGTCCTGAGGTTCATACTGTATTACCCGCAACGTTAACAATTAAAAGACTTACCACAAATGTATTAACGAGCTTTTGATAACCGGTTGATAAAAAAATGATCCATTAGAAACGTCTGGAGTTTGCAAAAGTAAAACTAATAAATTTAATAAAATTAGAACACAGAAAGATATTCGACATTTTCTTGATAAAAAATTTTCAAAATTCAAAAGTCGGGATCTCCTTATTAGTGAATGTTTTTTAAAGAAAATTCACTAAAAATAGAACTACTTTTTGAAGACAACAATACCCTACAATGAAACAAAGTTAAATTACCACCCAAAAGGTAATAAAGTTTGAAAACCAAGATATGTGTAATGCAATAGTATTAAATTTGCGACAAAAGTTTCAACACCGAGTTTGATACGTCACGTTCGGCTGTAACGTAGCGGTTGCAAAACTTTCGCCGGACTCGCTGTAACTGTATTTATAGAGCAGGGTTATTTGTCCTGAAAGATCCTTTGTATGCTGATATGAGACAGGCATAAAAATGATTACTGCCAACCCTAATTATATTAAACATAAAAGGACAAAATTTACGATTATCATATAGAAGGGTCTAAAGGCATGTGGGAGGTAGGTTAGTTGTGGTGGAGATAAATATCAATGTCAGTCCTAATCCCAGGGGTACAAACTACTAACCTGTATTGGATAAAATCCCCACCACTCGCCGACCTCTAGAAAGAATGGTCAGGCCGACTGATCGACTCAATATTTTATACGTGAGCATCTCCAAGATGCTTTCAGAATCAACCATAATGAAAACGTCGCCTTTTGTCTTATAAATCTATGAACATTTGATTATATAAATGCCAGTCAAGACCAGAATAACTTTTAATGGAACAATAAGATATATGTTGAGAGTAAGGCTTAAAATAACACCTGTAAATAAAATTAATTTTTTTATAAAATGTAAGTCGTCTTCACTATGCCAATGACAGGGTTTTCGTCAGTTACAAGGTTCGCAAATAGCCTTGGTTGTAACAACAGTAACAAAACACGCCATACAGGTGGTCCAAAAGGAATGGTATCACAGAACAGCAGTAGATTCTTGGCACCAAAATATTACGATTTACCAAAACTTACCTCATTTACAAAGTGAAATTTAGAAGAGATACACGGCGTTAAAGTTGTAAATAAAATTTCAGTTTTTCGTGGTATCTAAAAAATTACCTGACGTATTGTCTTAAAAAATTGGTACCCACGCGTTTTTCGCAGTGCTCCACATTAATTCGGTCTCAATTTGGCACTGGCAGATAGAAAGCGCTGCTTGCAATACCCTTTAAGTCCTAAAAATACTTTCACGTTTTTGTTAGCATCGCCAGGAAACTTTTGGTAACAACATAGTATTTTCTGAATAAAAAATGTAAACGTGTTGACTGCAGCCAAAGTCAACAGTTATCAAATGTTTGCGATTTTAAAAATAGCTACCAGCATATTTTTGGTAATATTTTATCTACCCCATAGTAGGCTTCTGTAATAATCAAATTTATGACCCTGTCACGTTTTGGTGTCATTGGTTGTTATTTTGATAAGCTCTTGTACAAGACATACCTAAAGTATGTCGCGACATAATTGTATTTCTAATGAAAAAATGCGAGATAGGATTTGCTTTTATAGCCAAGCAAATTTTAATGGACATAAGGCCTGCAAAATGTAATGCTAAAAAACATTTAAACAGACGACAGCCAGATCACAAATTATTCAAAATCTATAACAGATTAGGTGAAACAGGCTCGTTTCGTCCAAAGCAAGGTAACAGGAATCCAGAAATCAACTAATATATATATATATATATATATATATATATATATATATATATATATATATATATATATATATATACTGTGAGCCATTTAAAAACAAAAATAGAAAAACGTCTTTTAAATGTGTGGACTTTACACAATAGAATACTTAAATGAACTTTCAGTAGCATTGTGCGCTGAATATGTCCTAAGCTAACATAACTTGAAAATATGTTTGCCTAGGACTTCATAATACATAGATTTTTTAGAATTATCTTGCAACAGAGCAACAAAAGTCAAAAAGTAAAACACCATTATATAGATAAGTTTAGGCTCAAACCAAATATGCAAAAATATGCAGGTATCCAATTAAAAAAAAACAACTTATTGCTGCCACGCTTTTATGCGACATCCTATATACAGGGTGTCACAAAAGACGTAAATCAAACGTCACACGAAGATAGGCTGGGTCAAGCCCTTTCAGAAAAACCCCATATGATCTTATCAAAAAGTTTGCGGTTTTCAAGATATTGACAATTTTATTTAAAAAAATGAAAATTTTCAAATTTTAAGGTATTTCCCCCCGTGCAGATAAAACATTTCCGGAATGTGATTTTTGTGCATGTTAATCCTCAGTAATGGCGCTATCGAATCAACCTGAAATATTTTGTGTTGTCATTTGGAAAATCTGAAGAAAAAAAAGCAAAACTCGGATTTTTCTTCCCCAATTTTTTAAAATTTGGTATAAACCTCCGTATTGAAAAAAAAACTTTAGTAAAATTTACTGGCTCGTAATTTCAAAAACTTCCCTGTTTTAATGGAGATGCTAAAATGGTATAAAACATCATCAATATCTCTAAAAGTAATTCACTGTCGACGATTGAAAGTTAATTTGGAAGTGAAATCAGGTAGCTAATAAGCAAAAACAAACAGATTGTGAAATTTACAAAAATTATTTTATTCACAACCGATTCTCAAATTGACGGCCATTCTGTCTTATACATAAACGACATCGTCTTAAGAATGATCCTCTTAGTCTTCTTAGACTGCTTCGTGAAATTTCTTGAGCTGCTGTTCTGATTCTTTGACGTATCTCTTCTTGATTTTTTACTGGTTTTTCATAAACTTTATCTTTTAAGCATTCCAACAAAAAAAGTCTAATGGAATCAGGTCCGGTGAGCCAGCTGGCGACAATATAGGTCCTAGACGGCCAATCCACCTGCCCGGGTATGTCATATTCAAGAATTGCCTTACTTCTAAGGCATAGTGGGCTGGGCATCCATCATTTTGAAGCCACATTGTCCTCCGAAGTTCATTATCTTCCAGAAGTTCTGGCAAATTATAAGATATTGTAACAGATTCTTACTAGACCAGAAAGCAAGAAAGTTTTTATGTGAGTCTCTTGTACTCACTTCAACTTTTGTGATTTCATCTATGATTCTTGTCTAAGCCAATTGAATAAGAATAGAGTGCAAAAAGTACAAAAAAGCTGCTACCGTTTAATATATGGCGTCACAAAGCACGATCCAATTACATATAAAATACAAGAGGACAGATGTCTTAATATCAGCTCTAGAAGACTACTACATTTGGGAACTTTTACACATAAAATTGTGAATGACCCTGTAGCACCTTGATCTCTCAGACAAAAGTTTACCCACCTCATAAACACGTTCAGTCTAAATCAACTAGATTTAATGAAAATTTTGTTTTACCGCATCATCGAACAGCCATGTTTACACGTAGCTTTATGTATCAATCTATTTCTTTGTATAATCGACTACCTCAAGAATTTAAAATATTCATTATCAACAAATTTAAGTATAAATTAAAATAGTTTTTGCTCAACAACCAATAGGTAGAGGTTGGTTTCCGTGTGGTGGGCATCGATGCTGGGGTGTTTTGGGTGGTTCCATTCTTAGTTTAAGTTTTGGCCTTTAGTTGGGACTCCTCAGAAATTTAGGCAATTTTTAATTTAGAATTTTTCTTCAGATTTACTTGTTAATTTTATTTTTTGTTGTTCTTTGCTAAAGATTCACAGTTGCGTGTAATGTGCCCTGTTTCTACTGACGGTTGGGGTTGAGTGTGAATAACTCTGCTAGACTTCGCCCTTTCGTGATGATGGTTGTGGGGTTGTAATACGAATCATAATTTAGTTAATAAAGGCGATATTTATTGATTTATTTCAGATTGATTCGAGAACGCCGTTATTTAGGATTGACATGCACAAAAATCATATTCCGGAAATGTTTTTTCTGCACGTGTGGTGGCAAAATACCTTAAAATTTGACAATTTTCATTATTTTGATCATATGGGATTTTTATGAAAGCGCTTCAACGAGCCTATCTTCGTGTGACGTTTGATTTACGACTTTTGGGACACCTCTAAATAAAACTATTTTTCAAATATCGTCCATGCTATCCAATTCGGATATCGTGGAACATATGTCTAATATTTGTAATAGTACAAGCGTAACAAACGAATTTGGACTAAATGGAAACCTCTATGAATCCCACCTTAGAAGAAAAAGCTGGTTACCCAATAAGAATAGCAAATTAATGCGGAAAACATGACATAGCTAGAAATAATAAACAAATATAAAAATCGATAAGAAATCAGAAAAACACGTGCAAATGATCTCTTGCTAAAGTATTTTAAATCCAAGAGTGAACATATTGCAAAAAATCGAGCTGGAAATGAATACATCTAAGTCTATTTAGTCAGTAAATTAGATAACACAACAAACGACAGATAAAGGAATTGTATTCTGTATTCCGAACTCGTACAAAACAAACAAATGTAAGTGCAATCGTGGAAAGTGAATCTCTGATTCAATAAAGTGCGGAAAGCAACTTGTACACATCAGATTCAATAGAAGAGCTATATTTTTTCATTCTGAGGTTGGCTAATAATAAAGAAAATCACTACATAGGGAATAAAGTTCTCCGTTCCCACATGAGTTGTATTCCAATCGAATAAGAATATATTACACAACAAAGGTCAATTCCAGAGCTGTTTAATTCGCCCACTCGGCTGACCAAAAGGTTCAATTCTCAATAGAGAATACACAGTAAGCTCTGATTTCATAGACTCTCATGATTCCTGGACTGGATTTCATGGTCTTTTGTGTCCCGAATTTATGTCACTACCGAATCAACTTGAATTAAAATTTATCGTGTTGTTGCTTTAGAAATTTTAGCCTTTTGTTTACTGAATCTAATTGAGCTATACAGGGTGCTCCAACTACGGATGCTCAATATGGGCATCTTGGTAACTATAAGACTGACAAAGTCGCTTAAATGGCACAAAAGTTGTAGATTATTGATATTTTTTAAACAATAATATTCACACCAGTTTCTGAAATACTTTTTAAAAAAACTGAAAATGTCGTTTTTTTTATTTGATAGTAACTGATCAAAATAATTATTTGATATTTTGTACAAGGCTATTTTTAGACGTGAAATTTTTAAAATAAAAAGTCTGGACGCAGCAAGTGCGTTATGGTAGTGAGTTTTCATAAAAATATTTTTAATGGCAAATATGTCTTTTTTAATAAAAGCAGGCATCAAATTTGGCTAAGTATTTTTTATACAAAATTTTGCTAAAAGAATATATAAAATTAAAATTATATACCTGATCTGTAATTAAAATTGAAAATAAAATAATCTGCACTAAAATCCATTAAAACCTTATATTCGACGAATTTCGTTTAAAAACTGTTCCATCAATTGAATACTTTTTTATACACAAATTTTCAACAAATGTCTCTTCAAAGAAAATTCATTAAATTCATTTATAAGAAAATTCGCTATTAAAAGAACATTTTGTACAAGAAAATTCGGTAATAGAAATAAATTCAATAAATCACACAATTTTGCTAAAAGAATACATAAAATTCAAATTATACACTAAAACCTTATTTTCGACAAATTTCGTTTAAAAAATGTTCCATCAATTGAATAATTTTTCATAGAAAAATTTGCAACAAATGTTTCTTCAAAGAAAAGTCATTAAACTCAATGATAAGAAAATTCGCTATTAAAAGAACATTTTGTGCAATAAAATTAGCTAATAGAAATAAATTAAATAAATTAAAAACGGGTATGACATTTAGTTACCAATATAACCTATATAGTAGAAACAATGTGCGATAATTCATCAAAATGACTTTATTGTTTGAAGATGTACAAACATTTTCCGAAAAAAATATAAAACGTTCCCGAAAAGACTGGTTCCTGGCCAATGACCGTTACGTTAATAGCAAGTTGAGCTATTGAAATTTGCAATTTTAATGAAAATGCGCTACCATAACACACTTACTGCGTCCAGTAAAAATTGAAATCGGTTGCAGAAAAGAACAAGCACTTGTGAAGCCACGGGAAAAGTCTACGGCTGTGTTTAGTATGGAACGCTTTCACTAAGTTAGAGCAATAACATGCAACCAGATGTGCTATTCAAACTGAATTAAGTCTTAAATGTTTTCATATCGTCCTAATCGAATTTGTCGTACAAAAACACGCTAAAAATTCATCGGAATTACACAATCTGATTAGATAACGGTAAAATGAAATAAGAATAAAAAAATTAAAAAAGAAGTGAAGTCACTAACTGAGATTAGAACGCGTGTTATAGGAGTCCATTATAAAATCCATACTGCTTCCTTCACCTCTCGGCCAATGTCGACATGACAGATTTATGTACTAACAGGTATATACTCTAGTATATTAATTTTCTAGCTTCTTGATTATTTACATCACACAACTTTTGTTTAAAATTGATTTTTTTTCTCATATTTTAACAAAATGAAGGAAAATGACGGCTGAGACACTGATCTAGGAGCTTGTTAGTCATTTCGATCCGTATTTTTTACTCACAAAGCGCTTATCCGTACTAATGTACGACTGCCAGAAATATCAATTTTGACGCAACCCAGAGATTTGAATCGGTACAAGGGATACTCTTTATGTCAGACACCAGCCTACGAAATTTGGTTACCATAGCTTTTTAATTTTCGGAGATATGATTTTTTTTCCAAAGAGAACACAAAATGTTACAGGAAAACCTTGTCCTATTCTCCTAGCTAGCGAACTTATCCGAGCGATTTACAAAAGGAAGGTACTTACCAATTTTGATCTAAATCGGCCCATTATTTTTTGAGTTATCGGTGTGATACACACCCACACACAGATATATATATATATATATATATATATATAAATTGATACTGATCACGGATATGGGTTTTAGGGGTCATAGTTTGGGCTCATTTAAAGAAAATTTTTCAAAATTGAAAAGTCGGGATCTCCTCATTAGTGATTTTTTATTAAGAAAATTCACCAAAAGCGGTTTAATCCGACAACCAAGTATTGCTTATATATAAAGTATGATATCGGATATGGGTTCTAAGGCTTTTTGAAAAAAAAATCGAAAATTTGAAAGTCGTTACTTCCCTATTACATAAATTTTCTTTATGAAATTCACTAGAAACGCGATTCTGGCATTTTGGTTCTGTCTGTTGTGGACTGGGTATGCAGCTAGTGAGACCTGCCACTCATTTCCACGTAACGGTCCTTCGAGCCGGATTTTTCATATATCTTGGAATTTACACATTTTACAGAAATAGTTTTTGATGTATAAGTTTTTTCAACTTTAATAGGGTAAATTTTAAGGTAATATATTTACTGAAATATTTTTTATCTCAATGGTAATTCGCCTAAAGTTCAGCTCTGTACTTAATATGTTTTGAACTTAAGCTTTCTATACTGATAAAGGTTTTAGATTATAATAATACTGATACTAATTATAAGTGATATAAATCTGTATCATTGGTGTGTTACAAACCTTATTTTGTCAGCATGTACCTTCTTAAATCAAATTAATTGATATTTTTCAATTAATATTATGTAGTAGATCGTTTTTCTCTTACCTGAAACAAAATATAAAATTATTGTATATCCAAGAGCCTTTTAGACTATTTAGGAAACTCGATAAATGACAGATTTTATAATTATAAAGTGTAAGTTTATATTCCGCATTAAAATGCAACACATATTTTTTCTTTACATAAAAAAAGTCAAAATCCAAATCAAAAGTATTGCAAGATTATGTTGTTCGATATACGTTATGTAAATCTATTTTTAGGTATAAATAACAAATGAATTAACACCATATTATTATTTTATGGCAGCTGTTTCACTAATTTTGTATCTGAAGAAGATAAACTATAGAGAAGGAGCTTACATATAATAACAATAATAATAATAATAATAATAATAATAATAATAATAATAATAATAATAATAAAATAGTCTTGATTTACACAGGAAAAGAAAAAAGACACAAAATTTTACTTCCAGAAATATACAAAATAAATTAATTAAAACTAAAAATATGAATTAATGATATCATTACCCTGTGAAACTATTAATGGTATATCATTCCCTGCTCTTCCACTTGGTCCAATATGATACAATTAGGGTTTTTTTGTTGCGAAAATCGTGTTGCGATCCAAGGTAAATAATTAAAAAGCAGTATATGGAAAAATAATATTTTAAAACCATGGAAAAGGATTTGCATTTAATATGGAAGTGTTCTACCAAGTCTGGGCAGACACAGAAAATAGTTTTCAAGGTCACAAAAAGTAATAGCTTTTAAGCGTTAAATAACATACTGATAATATAGTTATCAAGAAGGCTACACATAATTAATTTAAGCTACAAATAAACCAAAAAGTAGCCATTTGATCTTTGTTTACGAAAAACAAAAACAATAGCTAAAAGACAAATAAGTCTTCAATTTTTCCTTTTCTGATTCAAGTAGCAAACCAACATGAAACCGAGAGAAATCCGAGGGAAACCATTGTATATTATTAGACAGAAATTTCAGAGAGAAGCGTTTCAGAGATAGGGGGACCATTAAGATGTCGATCATATATTATTCTCTTTGCTTGAGTTGAAAGTTTTCGATTTATTAGATTACAACAAAAATATTGGAATAAAACAGCTAAATATGGGCAGACTCTGTTCTCAACTGAGTAGACAAGTAATTTATTTTGGCTGCAAATGTTTTCTGTAATAGCTTACTCAAATTTCTAACTATACTAATATTAAAAACTTTGTAGTGTTTTATTAAAGTTCTTTATTTGACCAGAGTTCTAATTCTTCATTATTAGTACAAAGACTAACCAGAAACTAACAAAGTATTAATTTTTGCTTCCTTGCATATTAAAATATTCAAAAAATGTTAATATGGTTTAGAAAATGCATTGAGTACTCTGAAATTTTTGTTTTCCGGTGGTTAATTTTGGATTAAAATTATGCCGTTATCATTATGTGATTTTACAGAAACATAAAATGCACTTATAATAAAGTCACAACTGTAATAATTAACAAAAGTCTGCTTTATCTATCCTTTGATCAAATATTACATGTATCCCTTCCAGCACGGGTTTAACCCAAAACGTTCCACTTGTACCAATTTCATTCTGATGACTATACAGTGCGTGCCAAATGTATGGACCGGGACTTACAAAATCTAAAGTAAGCGGCCAAAAAAATTGAAATTGGTATGCGCATATGGGACGTATTCTCGCATATTATGACGTGATTTCTAAGTATTTACCACTTTTATTACAGAATATACAGGGTGTAGGTCATTGTTTTAAATGGTAACAGGGCCAGTAATTGTTAATTTCTGAAAGTACAATCTTTTCTACTTCTAACAATGTATCATAAGATAGAATTTGCATAAGAAAAAATAACAGAAAAAAAAGTGAAGTAAGACACGAATACGAACTGCTCGACTCGTCTTAGTAAATTCCAACCTTATTAGCTTGTACTTTTTTATCCATTGTCCCGTTTTTGTCTTTTATACCAGAAAAGAAATGAAATGTAAAGTAACACACGAATAAGAACTGGTCTTAATAAATTACAAGCTTATCAGCTTGTACAACGTTCCGTTTTTTGTCTTACTGAGGATGGTTTATAAATGATATTTTTTTACCGTAATAAAATATTAACAATTCTAATTTACTGTCACAGTCAAGCTGACAGCGTGTGCTTCCGCCTTTATTGGTCAAGTAATATTTGAGTGTTTCTGAAATAAGTTTTCAATTTGTCGTATAGGATATGGATAAATTAAGTGAAAAGCAGATAATACAAGTTTTAATTATACGAGGATATGGAGACAGACAAAGACCTCACGAGGAGGTGTGTTGAATATTTAATGAATTGTATCCCGAAATACTCCCTATTAGTAGGAGAACTGTGGGCAAAACTATCCAGAGATTTGAAGAGACGGGCATTATTAAAAATAAACCAAAATTAGGTAGACCAAAATCTGCAACAACTGAGGAGAAACAGCTAGATACACTATTGGATATTGCCGAATCTCCCCATGTCTCAACTAGGCAAGTTGCCCGAGATCTTGAGATCTCGCAAACGTCGGTTCGTAGGGTGTTGAAAAAAAGAAAAATACCATCCCTATAAAATTCAACTTGTGCAGGAATTATCTGATGATGATTTTGATAGAAGGTCAGAATTTTGTGTTATCATGACGGATAGGTGTGTAAATGATCGCCAGTTTATTTATAACATTTGTTTCTCCGATGAGGCAAAGTTCTGTTTAAAGAGAACTGTAAATCGCCAAAACTGCAGGTATTGGTCCGATAATAATTCTCACTGGATGAGGGAAAGTCATACTCAACACCCCCAAAAGGTTAATGTTTAGTGTGGCATTATTAGCGACATATTGTTGAGACTTTCTTTATAGATGGAAATTTAAATGGCGACAAATATTTACCACTTCCAAATAACTCCATATTACCATTTCTTGCGAGATTATATAACAATGGAAACATTCAGGAAAGAATGGTTTCAACAAGCCAGTGCACCACCACATTATGCGAGAAATGTGCATGAATTATTAAATGATATCTTTCCTGGACGATGGATTGGTAGAAGAAGTCCGTTGGAGTGGCCGGCTAGATCGCCAGATATAACTCCGTTAGATTTTTTCTTGCGGGGATACCTCAAGACCAAGGTTGACAAGAGTAATCCAAATGATCGTAATGATTTGAAAAATCGAATTTCCGAGGAAATACATGATATTAATACCAACAAAAAAATTCTTTTTAAAAATTCATTGCATTCTTTTATGGACAGATATGGCCATTTTGTTGCAGCAGAAGGCCAACAATTCGAACATTTGGTATAACAATGATCTGATGCGATTGTTTCAAACTAACTAGACATGATTTAGTTTTTTTTACATTTATGTATGTTTCGACGAAAATAAAAATTTGTAAACTTAGTTTTTTGTTTTTATACCCCAACAACTAATGTTTGTAGACAACAACAAAAAATTTAAAAGTTAAAAAATTTAGGGAAAATACGGATAATTATTGTCCAGTGTCTTACTTCACATTTAATTTTTTTCTGTAATTTTGTGTTATGCAACTCCCATCTTGTGATTTATTATTATTAGAAGCAGAAAATATTGTACTTTCAGAAACTAACAATTACTGGCCCTGTTACTATTTGAAAAAATGACCTACACCCTGTATATTCTGTAATAAAAGGGCTAAATACTTAGAAATCACGTCATAATAGGCGAAAATATGTCCCATATGCGCACATCAAATTTCAATTTTTTTGACCGCTTACTTTAGATGTCGGTCCATACATTTGGCGCGCCCTGTATATATTTCCAACGTTTTAGATAAACATGGTCAAGTTGATGTAATTTATACGAGTCTTCGAAGTCCTTCTACAGATAAGTACATTTTGAAAAAACGTAAATCACAACACATCTTTTTAAATACCAAACGATCGTTTTACTAATAACGTTAGCTTTATCAGAGGATGATATATTCTAGAAGAAGTAGAATATTTCATCCTCTAATGAAGCTAACGTTGTTAGCTGAACGATCGTTAGGCCTCTAAAAAGATGTGCTGTGGTGATTTGGGTTTTCTCAAAGTGTACTTATCAGTGCTCATCACAGGTTCCAATGTCACTTAGTCCTTATACAGAATGTCCAATGTCACTTAGTCCTTCTACAGAATTAATTATGAGGGCCTTTGTAGAAGCGGGACAGGCTGGGATGCTCCATTCAATTAGTTAATTTTTTTCGTTCCTATCGCCAAAACAGAACTCAGTACGTGGTCTATGGTAGTCGTCATTTCGAAAACTTTATTGTTACGTCTGGAGTTCCTCAAGAGTTAAACTTAGGTCCTTTGCTTTACTTATTTTCATAAATGACTTACTTGCGACTTCTGGGTGCGGAAAGCTGCTTTTTGCCAATGATCTAAAGATATATACTCGGATTGATTTTCTGGATGATAGGCATCGGGAAGTCCCGGTAGATGGTGGTACGATTTTGGTGTCCTTCGACGGTTCCAATTTGTTTACCAGTGTCTCAGTCAATCAGACACTTCTACTATTAATTAATCTCCTTGCTTCTTCTACACTCAGTCGTGAGATACAGAGAGCGCTCAATGCCCTGGTCAGGGTCTGTTTGGCGCAGAATTTCTTCTCCATTAATGATAGAATTTATGTCAAAAAAGACGGTCTTCCAATTGATAACCCATTGTCCATCTTGTGTGCGAAAGTTTTCATGGCCTTCTTCGATAGGGAATTGGTTTTTAGGGATTTTAATCCATTCAAGGACCTCATCTCGTCCTGGACGCGGTACATGGATGACGTGTTGGTTGTGTGGTTGGGTACCTTAGAGCAGCTTCACCTGTACCTGAGTTGGTTAAACGATCTACATGTCAATATTAACTTCACCATGGAACTTGAAGAATACATGTCCATCAGTTTTCTGGATCTGAAGTTAACAAGGAAAGAAACCTTAATCGAATTCGACATCTATAGAAAACCAACACAAACAGGCCACCTAATTTCATATAGATCTTGTCACCATATGTGTCACAAGTAAGCGTTCATTCGATATCTGATAGATAGGCTGTTTAGAGTCCCACTGTCGGGGACGAACTTTAATAACGAGCTCAATATTATTAAACAACTAGCCGTAAATAATGAGTACCCTGCCAACTTAGTGGACAGACTAATAAGGAAAAAGAACCGTCAGCTATTGAAAGAGACAAGCTCCAATCTCTCGTCAGCCTAGCTGCCAAGCAAGCCTCCAAAGGCAACGTGAGAGTTCGCACTCTCCAAGTCCCAGAAGAGGAAAATAAATCACATTTATCAAAGGTTGTGCAACGATTGGAGAAACTAGTAGAACAAATGAAGCCCACGCCTTATAAGGAGCTAACGCAAGCTTATCGTGCAAGTGCCATAGATGTGGAACTGTGGCAAGGTGGGGCACATGAGAAGTGAATCAACGTACAGGAAAACTAGTGCAGCTTAACGAGGCGGTAGCTGGCTGCCCACCACAGTGCCCCGAAGTCGATAACTATTTTACTGGTCGATGACTCTGGCAACACGCTCGTCGTAGACGGACAAATCAGCGACCAGAAAGCTCAAATGGTTGTAGACACCGACGCATCCAGGATGATTATCCGTCGTAATATGGTACCAAGATGGCGGGTAAGAGAGCCAGAAAGAGTCTACAAACTGACTGCAGCTGGTGGCGAACTGATTCGTGTATTAGGTGAGACTGACTGATTTGAATGAAACTTGGCATAGATGTTCACTTTGTTAAGACCGCGGGCGAGTTCGTTAGCGAGTCCAATCGGACCTGTTTTTCTTTCAAAAAATCTCATAAAATTACAACGTTGTTTTCATGAAATTTAAGAGTTATGTTGTCCTGGTAAAGACCTTACTATACACCAAAACTAAACTTTCTCGGTTAATAGCAAATTGAGTTATTCAAATTTGAAACATGTAATGGAAGTTCGCTACCATAACGCACTTAAATAAATATATATGTGAACTTGGAACCTGCAGGAATCAACGATAATGGGCTTTTCGCCAACAAGTCTGGCTTTATCATGGGATGATGTGTTAAAGAAAAAATCACCAGGATTAAAACCGTGCCGCATTATAAGTGAACTTCTAAAAAGTATTTTAATGTAGCGTATTTTTATTAGCTTAAGTTCCCTATCAAAGTATATGTCTTCGGTAAAGTAATTACTAATATTTCAGCTGCACTTCAATTTTGAACTAATCTTGACTGATAGGTCAATGAGGCAATACATCATACTTGGAATGAGACATGATACTGAACTTGATAATGTTTGGCTTTATATCATTTTACCGAAGTATGGGATCCTCTGTTCCATACTTCATCGTGTCTATACATTAATCTTGTCATTTTGCGCCTATCCATTCGAGATTACAAGTTTAGTTAACATATGCGTTACTAGTAATTATATTTATAATTAGATTCGAGCAAAACCAATTAGTCATCAGACACAAGTATCAAATTATAACGCTTAACCAGATGGGATTTTAGTGAACTTTCTTTAAAAAAAAAATCACTACTGAGGAGATCCCGAATTTTGACAAAATTTCTTCACATGACCGCAAACTAGGCCCCCTAAAACCCATATCCAGGGTCAGTTTCAATTTTTATATGTTTATATATATATATATATATATATATATATATATATATATATATATATATATATATATATATATATATACAGGGTGTTCAAATAAGGGCACGGACCGGCTATATCTCGAAAACCGTCACAGCTGCAGCTTTCGGAAAAAAATTAGCATAAGTAAAGTAGCCATGAGAAAATGTTGGAAATTATTCTCAGCTTCCTAAATCTGCCGCTAGGTGGCGAAAATGCCATGGCATACCTAAAATCATTAATTTCTCGAAAATCTTGACGCATAACATAAACTGGTTTTAGGTAATTTGTAATGAACGTTCACTTACCTACAACTTCTATTAAAAAAAAAATTCCTTATAGACCAGTGGCGGAGGTAAGGGGCGAGAATTTTTTTTATAAACAAATGCCTATAACTTGATAACCAGTAAAGATAATTTCAAGATTTTTGGCTTGTTGGAAAGATATCTCATAAGAAATTCCACGTATTAGTATTTTAAATTCACAGTCACACATGCACAAAATATAGAGGGCGTTAGAGTAGACGAGTCTAGTTTTATTTATTTTATGAAAAATTTCAAATGGTAGCATAGTATTATAATATAACTGTCGAAAAGTAGATGAAGTTAGAAAGAACTTAGTGAAAACCCAAAACGAATATGTTTTTCCGTTTCAGAGAAAACTCGAATTGTATGTATTTTGGTGCTTATTATGCCATTTCTCAAAATTAAATATGAATATAGCAAAATCTCTATAGAATATTTGTTTTCAGGCATCGTTATACAAATTAACATAGTTACCAACAACAATTAATCACTTTAATATGAAATATATTTATTACCTTATCATAAAACTAAGATACAAGAGGCAATAATCGAATTTAAGGTTATATTCGTAAATTAAGTGATTGTATTATGAAGACGAAACTATATGAATGTAAAACACCTAAAATTTAACTAACATCTATACACCCTACGCACTAAAGCAAAATACGATAAATATTATTTGATTATATCCCTGAAGGTATCTACTTTAAATTAGAATACCATGTCTGCCAAGTGGACACGGGCACGGAATGAACTCAAACTTCATTACAATCGTTATACAAATTAACGTACTTACCAATAGCATTTATATCACTTTAAAATGAAATAAATTTATTACTTTATTAAAATTACAATACAGAAGTAATGCAGAAGTCATGAAAAAATTAATTAATATTATGGAAACGAAACACTTTTCATTAGGCGTTTAGAGAAAATGCTAAGTATTTATTTTGAAAATTCATTCCATACATGTCTCTATCATAATATAGTAATAAATACAAGCATTGTCTACAATCATTTAAACACTTGTTAATACACATGTAAAATTCATATGCAGTTTTGTACTTCAATCAATGTAGTCCATGTGTTGTCAGCGAAGGTAAGACAATTGAAAGAATTTGTTTTATAGACGTCAAAATCTTATGTTCAATTTATTACTGATCTTATTAATTATTTGTAGTGTTTCTGTGTGTTTTTTATTGATAGTTAGTATTTTACGTTTTCAGGATGTCTTATTCCAACGAGGAAGCATCTGATATGTTTAAAATTTATTTACAATGTTTTCGGAATTCTGTTATCGCATCACGAGAATATGTATTAAGGTACCCCCATAGAGACATTACTCAAGAGAGGTGTCTAGTCGCATTGCAAGATATATGCGGGAAACTGGATCTGTAAGGCACACCGGGAGACAAGTCAGAGCTCATAGGATTAGAAATGAAGAAAACATTACTAATGTAATTGCTCTTGTTACCACAAATCCACATATTAGTGTACGACAAATTTCTAGAAACTTAGGTGTGACCGTAGGATCTGTATACAATATTTTAAAACACCATAATATGCACCCATATTACATAGTATTGCATCAGGCGCTAAATGAAGCTGATTGTGACCACAGACTGAATTATTGCCATTGGATGCTGAGCATCCTAGAAGAAACACCACGATTTCTATCCCAAATACTATGGACAGATGAAGCAACATTTTCAAATTGTGGATAAGTAAATCTCCATAATATGCACTATTGATCGGACAGTAAACCCCATTGGATGAGAGAATTAGATCGGTAAAATCCATGGACTCTAAACGTATGGTGTGGTATACCTGAAGGGAAATTTGTTGGACCATATTTTTTTACGGAGATCTGTATTTAAATTTTTTAACTCAAAGCTTAAAAATGTTATTGGAACATATTTGTCTAGAAACAAGATTATTAATGTGGTTGCAACATGACGGGTGTCCAGCACACTTCGCGCAAATTGTACGCGAATATCTTAATGTTCAATTTCCAAATCGGTGGATAGAAAGAGGAAGCTTATTTCCATGGCCACCCAGATCACCTGATTTGACTTGCATAGATTTTTATTTATGGGGGAGAGTGAAATATTTGGTATATAAAACTCTAAAAACGACTAGAGAAAATATGATGGATACAAGTTGCTGTTAATAGCATATCTACGGCTGAAGTTCAAACGGCGGTAGCCTCTACTCATCAGAGATTAGTTAAATGTATACATAAAAACGGACAGCAGTTTGAACATTTGTAAATAATTATATGTTAGTTAAATTTTAGGTGTTTTACATTCATATAGTTTCGTTTTCATAATACAATCACTTAATTTACGAATATAACCTTAAATTCGATTATTGGCTCTTGTATCTTAGTTTTGTGATAAGGTGATAAATATATTTCATATTAAAGTGATTAATTGTTATTGGTAACTATGTTAATTTGTATAACGATGCCCGAAAACAAATATTCTATAGAGATTTTTCTATAGTCATATTTAATTTTGAGAAATGGCATAATAAGCACCAAAATACATAAAATTCGAGTTTTCTCTGAAACGGAAAAACATATTCGTTTTGGGTTTTCACTGAGTTCTTTCTAACTTCATCTACTTTTCGAAAGTTATATTATAATACTATGCTGCCATTTGAAATTTTTCATAAAATTAAATAAAACTAGACTCGTCTACTCTAACGCCCTCTATATTTTGTGCATGTGTGACTGTGAATTTAAAATACTAATACGTGGAATTTCTTATGAGATTTCTTTTCAACAAGCCAAAAATCTTGAAATTATCTTTACTGGTTATCAAGTTATAGGCATTTGTTTATAAAAAAAATCCTCGCCCCTTACCTCCGCCACTGGTCTATAAGGAAATTTTTTTTTAACAGAAGTTGTAGATATGTGAACGTTCATTACAAATTACCTAAAACCAGTTTATGTTATGCGTCAAGATTTTCGAGAAATTAATGATTTTAGGTATGCCATGGCATTTTCGCCACCTAGCGGCAGATTTAGGAAGCTGAAAATAATTTCCAACATTTTCTCATGGCCACTTTACTTATGCTAATTTTTTTCCGCAAGCTGCAGCTGTGACGGTTTTCGAGATATAGCCGGTCCGTGCCCTTATTTGAACACCCTGTATATATATATATATATATATATATATATATATATATATATATATATATATATATATATATATATATATATATATATATATATATATATATATGTATGTATGTATGTATGTATGTAGGTATCTCACCGCTAACTCAAAAAATAATGGTCCGATTTTAATAAATTTCGGCAAATACCTTCCTTTTGCAAGTGGCTTGGACCAGTTCGTTAGTCAGAAAAATCAGCGCGGGTTTTCCCGGAAAATTATGTGTTTTCTTTCGAAAAAAAATGTATATCTCCGAAAATAACAAAGTAAAGGCAACCACATTTTGTACGCTAGTTTCTGTCATAAAGAGTACCCTACGTATCAAAATTCAGATCTATATCTTAAAATCTAAAAAACTTTGTGGTAAATTAATTTTTAATTAATTAAATATGATTCAAGAAAGCTAAAACGTCAAATTTGATTCATCAGAGTGTGATAGGTGTTGAATCATTATTTTCCTTGATTTCGTTAAAATATGAGCAAAAAATCCATTGTAAATCAAAATGGTTTTGTGTAAATTGTAAAACCTTGAACAATCAACATGTATTATGGGATATAGCTGCTAGTAAATACATGTCCAGCGTAGCTCAGTGGGCTAGGTCCCTGCACATCGTATAATCGACTCCTACATGACGAGTTCTAATCCTAGTTAGTGACTTTATTTTTTATCCATTTTTTTAGCCTGATTTCACTTTACAGTTATCTAATCAGATTGTTGTTATTCCGATGAATTTTGCAGCGAGTTTTTGTATAAAAAATAATTTGTTAAAGAGGAGATGAAAGTTTTAAGACTTAACAATTTAAATACCATGTCTGGTTGTTTGTTCTTCCCCTAACTCAGTGAAACCGTTCCATATTTATTACAGTCGTATACTTTTCCCGTGGCTTTACAAGTGCTTGTTTTAGTGAATTTTCTTTAAAAAAAAATCACTAACGAGGACATCCCCACTTTTGAATTCAAAACCCATATTCAGGGTCAGTTATATATATATATATATATATATATATATATATATATATATATATATATATATATATATATATAAAGAGTAAACAATTTACCTAAATTTATGTCTGTGAGTTTAAAGAAAAAAAAATTGATTTTCCTCAAAACGTAAAAAGTCGCGATTTGAAACGTCAAAATTTGCAACAATATGGCAAAGAGCCTGTAAGAAATACGGAGTATGTAAAGAGTGTTCTGCAAACCTTTAAGTTTCAGCTTTAACCATCAGTGCCCTTCATTTTACTGAAATATTTCCAGAAAATTAATTTTAAGTAGACTCTTTGTCTGATGCTTTGGCAGTAGTTTTAGTCAAGTTTATGGTTTAACAGTCTATAATTTTTAGCTAATTTTCGTAGAAAAAATTCGTTAATGAGGAGACCGCGGCTTTTGAATTCTAAAAAGATTTCTTCAAATGAGCGCAAACTAGGCCCCCTAGAATACATATCCGGGTATACTTTCTGTTTACATATATACAGGGTGACGCATTCCTATACGTTAATTATAGGGTGTCTTGAGCTGCATCTTATAAAATTATCTCGAGAATCACAGGCTGGCTTATAAGTCGTTGGTGATGCCTACAATTTTCTTTCGAACACCTTTATATTATTGCATTTTTGAGTTTTTTATCGAAATACGATACATGTTTGTAAGAATAAAAATCGAGACGCAGTAAGTGCGTTTTCTTAGCGAATCCTCATTAAATGTTTCAAATTTCAGTAACTCAATTTGCTATTAACCCAAGGTTTGTTGGCTAGGAAACCAGTTTTTAAAGTTTATTTTCGCAGAAGTTTTGAACGCTTTCAAACAATAAATTATTTTGATAAAATGTGGTACATTGTTTCTACTATATAGGTTATACCGCTGACCAAATTAATGCCTGCTTGCAATAGAGAGCCTATTTGCCATTAAAAAAAGGTTTTATGCAAATTAACTTTCATAAGGCACTTCCTGCGTCCAGACTTTTTGTATAGTGCTTTAATTAAAATTGAATATAAGTTTTTATCTCATATTCGGTCTACTATTCTCGTTTAGAATAGTGCATTTTCAAATGACCGGAAATTGTTATTTATATATTCAAGCTACATTATGGATCTAATTAACTAGTGAAATCAGGACAGCTAATTTAGCATAATTTACATTAACATTTGCTGTTACTCCCGAATTAATTAATTCCTAATGCCAAGTGAATCGGAAACTAAAACTATTCAACCGATTACATTACAAACGATGACTATATAATTTTGGTAATTCTACTTTTATTATATATATATATATATATATATATATATATATATATATATATATATATATATATATATATATATATGGTGGCGCATTGACAACGAAACAGACCGATTTGTGTCCAGATAAATTTTTTTTAAGAAACGCTGAAACACATCAATTTTAATATTGAGGGTGGTGATAACAACCCTTATATTTTAAATAGGGAACCTGGGTCGAGTGTTACATCACTTAAAAGCTCTTTCTTTTCTGAATTCAGCACTCTAATTTTTTTTGGAAGTTTTATCAACTTGTTTAAAAATTATTCACAGTTGAAGATGCAAAAACGCATTTCACTCATTCCAATAAAGAATGTGCTGATGGTCAAGGTTTTGTTGTTTTGTAAACAAAAAATTGACTATCAGAACATTTCTTATCGGAACGAGAGAAATGCGGTTTATTATTTTAGTTTATCGGTCGGTTTGATATTTGATAGTACTACCGAAAATTAATTTCACAATGGTGTATTCTGTAGAAGAAAGAGTTGAAATAATTACTCTTTTTTTTTCAAAAACGATGACTGTGCAAACCGTACCGCAAATTTGTTTAATGAACGACATCCGAACAGACATGTTAACAGAAAATACATTTTGGAGTTAGTTGCAAAGTTTCGACAAAGTGGTTCGGTAGTCAACAAAAAACGGGATCCTGAACGTGAATTTCCGGTTAGAAATGAGACTACTGAGATTGAAGTTTTAGGATAAATTGCTGCAGACCCAACTTTGAGCACGAGAAAATTGGCCACTGTTTCAAACATCAAAAGAATAACTATTCAGCGAATATTGAAGCATCATAAATTTAACCCGTATAAAATTCATCTTGTACAACAACTGAATGAAGATAATTTTGATCGGCGGCTGGAGTTTTGTGAAGTTATGACTGCACGAATAACTGATAACGGGATCTTTCTGTTCAATATCTGGTTTTCAGACGAGTGTGCGTTTTTATTAAACTCTACAGTCAATCGTCATAATTGTCGTTATTGGGCAGATAATAATGCAATAAATTTTCACGAAGTCCACTCAAACTCCACATAAATTGAATGTCTGGACTGGCATTTTTGGAGACCCTTTAATCGGACCAATTTTTCTTGATGGCAATTTGAGTGGCGAAACGTATTTGGAGGTACTAGAAGATATCGTTTACCTTCTACTAATTGCCATTGTTGAAAATGATGATCGCTATCAAGAAAATCAATTAGTATTTCAACAAGATAGAGCTTCTCCGGATTTTTCACAACATGATAGGGAGTTTTTGAACAGAGAGTTTCCAGAGCAATGGATTGGGCGTAGAGGTGCTATTGAGTGCCCCCCTATATCACTGGATTTAACTCCTTTAGACTTCTTTCTATGGGGCCATTTAAAGAGTAGAATTTTCGCACCAGAACCGGAGTCTCTGGAAGAATTACGACGACGCATTGTTGAAGAATGCCGTTTAATAAATCCACAAATGCTCCAGAATGTCAGAACTCGTCTTGAACAAAATTTGTACTTTTGTATGGAGGCTGGTGCTCAACAATTTGAACACTTACTTAACTGAATAAACAATTTTGAACGTTTGGTTTTGTTTTTTAGTTTTTTTTTAACGAAAAATTGACTAATCAGTGCATTTCTTATCACAATGAATGAAATACGTTCTTGCAACTCCAACTATGAATAATTTTTAAACGAGTTGATAAAACTTCCAAAAAAATTTGTGTGCTGAATTTAGAAAAGAAAGAGCTTTCAAATGATGTAACACTCTACCCATGTTCTCTATTTAAAATATAACGATTGTTATCACCACCCTTAAGGGGTTGATGTGACAAAGTTGAGTTTTATGTCAAAACATGTCCCCCTCAACATTAAAATTGACGTGTTTCAGCGTTTCTTAAAAAAAAATTCTCTGGACGCAAATACGTCTGTTTCGTTTTCAATGTGCCACCCTGTATATACATATATATATATATATATATATATATATATATATATATATATATATATATATATATATATATATATATGTATGTATATATATATATATATAAAACCAAAGAAATCTATCTATATTTTATCTATCTATACATTTACATAAATGCATATTAAGTCAGAAAGAGCGACTCTGTTACCTAACTCATTATATACGGTTAACATAATATAAGTTTAATTTATAAGAGATCTAAAACAAAAATGAGAGATAGTTTTTGTGCGCCTAACAAAACGTTTTGAAGCGTCTGGCGAACTATAAAGCTTAAGCAGCGTTCTCAACATTACCTTACCCTAAATTTTCCCCTTGTAATCGTAACAAATTGACATGAGTGCATCTTGCAAATCTGTCAATGTCTAAAAAGAAAAATGTTGAGAAGTTCCGTATCTCAGCTGATGAAGAGGTTGGAAGAAATTTATCATGCATGCTATTTTAACCGAGACCTCCATATTTCACAGTTAGAAGCAGCTCTGAGCTTGGGTGTCCCGAACTTACTTTCCCATCCAGGACGCCTGCTTTCAATTCTCAGCCTCGACTACTCGTCGTTTTGCAGCTAATCAATATTTTAAATGATTTTACAGCTTTTTCGAACATACCTTTACAGCTTTTACGTAAATAAAATAAATTTAAAATATACATTCCAATAAATAAGTGCATCGGTTTGGGTACTTATTAATTTTAAAATATAATTAAGTTAAATTATTACAGGGTGCACTTTCAAAGATATACTGGAAACAACAAATACCTGAGGTAATTAGTAGGCTGAGTTCAGAGAACAAGACAAGTAACAATAAGTCGATCAACGAAACAGAATGAATGAACAAAGACAACATTTCAGAATGGTCCATCCAAGAATAAAGGTTCCTTATTTATTTATCTTTCATCTGTGGAGTACGATCAGAGAACAAGATTAGCAATCAGCATTCTAGGACGGTCCATACAATAGAAGTATTATTATAATACTTAATTAAATTAACTTAATTACCGTGACCTAGTAACCTTGTTGAAAATTGAATAACCCGATTATCAAGTTCGCTTAGAGTAGAAGAAGCAAAGAGAATCGAAAACTAACTGGAAAATAATTAGGCGTAACAACATATAAATCGAAATAGATTTACCAGATTTCTAGTCTCAAAAAATATACGACAATTTGAAAAAGAAATACAATAAAGTCAGGGACAAATTGTCCGATAAGATCAGATTGCCATCGTGTAGATACTGCAAGTCAATATGCAGATAAATATACTGGCTGTCTGACACTTATCTCCTGGAAGCCAAACCAAAAAGCATACAGAGATAGAAATAAAATAATTGATGAAAATTTGTGCGATGGGAATAAGAAACACACCATGCTTAACGAATTAATTGAGAAAGTTATACTCAACAAGTCAAGTTTCAGGTGCCACGTCAGCGTTGGGAAAGTTAAACTTAACAAGTCAAGTTCCATGTGCAATGACAAAATTGAGAAATGTAAACGAAGCAAATCAAGCTACAGATGCTCCGACGAGTTTGACTACGATAGGAACCTTCCAAGAATTAAAATAGTCCAGTAAAACATCCGAAGCAATTCAGGATGAAAAGCTGGCAGTTACGTATCCAAAACGGTTAGAGGAATAGGAGCCTTCGATTATGATAAAGCATCTAGGACCACACCCGGGTCAGAAGCGTCCGGTAAAATATGCAGAGGCAATTCAGAGGGAAAAGAAAACGGTTAGGTTAGGTTAAACGGCATGGTTATCAATACTGACCTTTAGCATTTTAACCAGTAGCATTTGCGTCTTCCATTTCAGAAATATTAGTATATTTTCCACTATCAGCATGCATTTCATTCAAGAATTTCCAACGAAATTTGCTGTTAAATGTCATGGTCATCAATGGTGACCTTTCACTCGGAGACCTGAGGCTCATTGCGATACCCTATTAATATGACTAAACCCATTAGCTCTCTTTAAGACCTTTTTCTCAATTAGGGCTCGTCTGCGTCTTTACCGCCCTGATAGCACCGCAGCATTTGGCTTATTGTGCACGCCCTTTGTCTTTTCTACGCCACCCATCCCAAAATCACTGTGCTTTGAACTAGTCTGCACAGCAATTGGTAGGGTGAAGTTTTATATTGATCTGTTTCTGGTCTAGGCTGTGCGTAGATCACTTGTCTTCTGCGGTCTGGAGCGTTACACTCACACAAGATGGGCTGATTCCTCCCCATCGCCAAAGAGTCTGCATGCCAGGTCCCCTCGAACCGCCCCATTTTATGCAGGTGTTTCTTGACGGCCATGTGCCCCGTCAAGAGTTCTGTCATGTTTCTGAGCTGTCCTCTGCTAAGATTTAGCAGCTACACAGCTCTATTTAGACTGGGTTGCCCAATTAATGACTTCCTCTGTTTGAGTCCTAAACAATCTGTTCAGTATGCCTTGTGCTGTTTCCTGACCCAGGACTTGATGGTTCTCCTGGCCGTGCCTTTCGATACGCCCAAGACCGGTTCTGATCTTCTCTTCGCGAGACTGTCAGCTTCTTCATTGTCTTTGACCCCCGAGTGACCCGGCACCCAGATGAGGGTGTCCTCATTCTGCCCAGCCAGGTCGCTCGTCTCGTCTCGGCATTCACTTACCAGCCTAGAATTTACCCGTGAGCTACTTAGGTCCTCACGGGCTGCCTGGCTGTCTATGTCCATGAGGATCCGCTTGTTGGTGTAGCCCCTCCTCTTGTTCTCTCGCACACAGTGCAACATGGCGTACATTTCGGCCTGAAAGACCGTTGCATGAGCTCCGAAGGAAATACTGTGACTTACCCTCGGTCTTTCCGAATAAACGCCTGCACCCGTCCCACGCTCCACCACAGATCCATCCGTGAACCGGACGAGCGCGTCCCGTGGTAGGCATGGCGTCTCCCCCCACCATGCTTCGCGGTCGGGGATTACCACTGTATTTTAAGACCTTATTTTGAAGCATTTTAGAGGGTTTTTTTGTATGTACTAGCAGGTATATCCCGTAGTACACGTTAATTGTCTAACGTATTTAATATTTACACAAAACAATTTTGATTTACAATGGATTGTTTGCTCATATTTTAACGAAATCAGGGAAAATAACGACTTAGACACATATCTAGGAGCTTGTTAGTCATTTCTTACCATATTTTTCACTCATATTCATACTCCTACCATAATTATCAATTTTGACGATTTTTGAAAATGTCAAAATATTGGATAGAGAACCCAATCTGAAAAAGCGGTCCCTTCAGGAAATGTGTCATATTCTTGATAATGACACTATGAACCCTAAATTTAAAATTTAAGTAACATATTTAGTTATGTAATACTATTTGATAGGTCTGATGGCGCCTCTATGTTGGCCGGTTCCATAATTTAGAATAAGAAAATAAATTATAAATTTTCATCAACAGAGTAACAATAGTCTATGATCAATGATTGTTTCTTAGTTGGCAGTGTCACTTAGGTCTATGGTCGGTATCTAACGTAAAAAAAATGGGGTTAGGTGTTTAAATTTTTATACGTAATTTTTTTAAAGCCTTTTTTATATTTTAACCTTGTTAAGTCTTTTTATGCCTTTTCATGACTGGCTTTGAATGTTTTTAACGTACAGATGTTCGCGTAAAGTTACATGTAGTTTTTAAAATGGTTGTTACATTTCTGTTTTTTGCATGTCATTGTGGCAGAGTTTCTCTGTTTTGATGCTTTTGGCTTTGCTTTTCAATTAGTTACAGTGCTGTAAGTGTTCATTGTTGCATAATATAAATGTTATATTAACTTTTAATCATTATTTTAGTACTCCTGAAGATGCTTGGAATCTCAAGCGAAATATATCGAGTATTTAGAACTGAGTGACTTTCTTTAATATATAGCCCTCAAGTTTTGGTAGTAAATGCTTTTATAAGTATACAAATAGCATGCTAACGTGTAACGAATGTTACTCCTCCCTTCAATCATATATATGTATATATATATATATATATATATATATATATATATATATATATATATATATATATATAATATAAAAATTGAAACTGACCCTGGATATGGGTTTTAGGGGGCCTAGTTCGCGCTTATTTGAAGAATTTTTGTCAAAATTCAAAAGTCGGAATCTCCTCATCTTCTCATTAGTGAATTTTTTAAAGAAAATTGACTAATAAGAATGAAACCAGTAACTTTTGCGGCTTTCAATTTTGAAATATTTTACTATATTTTCCACTATCAGGATGATAGTCCATTTCATTCAAGAATTTCCAACGAGATTTGTTGTTACGTTTTATTTCTATAAAAAGAAATACTGAAGCTTACGCTATTTGCAATTACTATATCTGCTGCGAGCACAGGCCACTATAAATCGAAAGTAAAGCGCAGGAAATCTGAGTCCAGGTAGTATTTACAAAATACGTTGAAAATCAACCTTTTGAATGAAAACACAATTGACGGGAATTTACGAGTCGCAAAGAATATTGATCTTATTTTAAATCTAGTGATCATTTTGCGAATAATTTTGCTGGATTCATGAGTAAATTAAACTAAGCTAATAAGAATAATATTAATAATAATAATTTTAGTGAAGAGACAATGGTATATATATATATATATATATATATATATATATATATATATATATATATATATATATATATATATATATATATATATATATAAACTTTTTCGACGACACTTGCGAACAATTTTTCAAGAAAATCCGCAAAAAAAAAATATAATAAATTATTACACATTTATCATTAGGTACCAAAATTTCACAATAACATCTTACAAAAAATGATATCTGCAAAGCACAAAAAAATTCTGCGAAAACTGGCTAAATATCTTTTACACAAAATTTCGCTAAAAGAATACATAAAATTCAAAATTCTATACCTAATATGTAATTAAAATTGAAAATAAAATAATTTGTTTGCACTAAAATCCATTAAAACTTTATTTTCGACTATTTTCGTTTAAAAAATGTTCCATCAATTGAATAATTTTTCATACGAAAACTCGCAACAAATGTTTCTTCAAAGAAAATGCATTAATTCACTTATAAGAAAATTCGCTATTAAAAGAACATTTTGTACACGAAAGCTAATAGAAATTAATTAAATAAATTAAAAAATATTCCAAATCTGATCTAAATACAGAACAATATACTTTTTCTGCGGCTTCACAGATAAAATTCTTTTGCGTGTGGATGCTGTAAAAATTTAATCCGGTTTTAGAGAAGAAAACAACCTCTTCTGATGTCAGAAATCTCTACGTCTATATTAACTGTGGAACGGTTTTATCAACTAAAGGCAACAACAGCTGCTATTAAACTTAAATTAAAAGTCTTAAAAGTGCTTATCTTGCATTTTCAAAAAAAATTCGCCAAAAAGATATTGTAATTACACAATCTGGTCATCTGATCAGATAGGTTAAAATTGTATCAAAAACAAACAAAAAATAGAAAAGAAAAATGAGAGAAATTCAGTCAACGTGAGATTTCAACCAGCGTCCCCTCTCTCATCAGCCATGCATCTAACAATTCCCCCACTGTAAGTCTTGTTCAACACTCTGAAATGAAAGGTAGATAACGGATAATGGTCTTAACTTATTTATTTGTAATATGTAAGGTCTTTAGAGGCAGATTTTGCAACTATTTTAACAAATTAGAAGTGTAGCATAAATCTAAAACATTCTAATATACATTTTATGCAATATTTACCATTTATAAACCACAATACTAATCGCCACGTTTCAAATCTCTAGTTTGACATTTACAGGAGCAAAATTATAAAAAAATTTAAAGTAATTTTTCTGATACTTTGTGCCATTAAAATATAAAAATTGTGTGTAATATTTAATAGATTTTGTTTAGTGCAGAAAATATTTTGGTACTGCGTTTTCCCTGACTTTTGGTGGCACAAGGATTTTGCTTTATTCAGTTCCTATAACTTTTTTCTTTTGACTTAAGAGACCTAAATTTTGGTGCAGAGTTTGGTTTTTACAATATAAACCAGCTTGCCAAATTTGGTTGCCATAGCTTTGTTATTTCCGAAGATATGAATTTTTTCCAAAAGAAAACCTAAAATTTTCCCGGCAAAACTGGTCAGATTTTCCTGGCTAACAAACTTGTGCAAGCCACTTACAAAAAAAATTTACTCACCAAATTTTATCAAAATCGGGCCATTGTTTTTTGAGTTATCGGTGTGCTGCATATATATATATATATATATATATATATATATATATATATATATATATATATATACATATATATATATATATATATATATATATATATATATATATATATATATATATATATATATATATTTGTGTGTATATAAACATATAGAAATTGAAACTGACGCCGGATATGTGTTGTAGGTGGCCTAGTTCCCGATCATTTGAAGTTATTTTTCCAAAATTCAAAATTCGAGATCTCCTCATTAGTGAATTTTCACAAAATTCACTAAATAAAAACAAGGAAGTCTTTGACATGAACTATATTATTGATGTAATAACAAAATCATCTAAAAACAACGTTCCCGTTCTATTGCATCACTAAGTCGTTATTGCTTTCAATGATGGCAAGAAGTAGGTTTAGAAGGATAATCTAACATTCCCTTAATAGAAAACATTCGAATAGCAGACTTTAGAAAATGTTGCAAATCTTTATTTTTCAAACAATAATTTTACCAAGAGAACCATTGTGAATCACAGTTTCTTAAAAGTAAATTTGCTTTTGAGATACCAGAAACGTTGACGTATAACAAAGGAATAAATAGTGAAAAAAAGCCAATCCATAGTACGAGACTTATGTTCACATGTCGGAAAGAAAAAAATATTCTGGCAGGGATTGGCAACAGTGTCCAAAATCTTTGCTTCGCATCTGCTGAATATTAAGTACCAATAGCAAACATTTTATATTTTCGTTTTAAGTTTTGTTTCTAACTCTTAAAATAACTTATTATCTTGTACTGTATTGTATAATTAGTACTGTACTGTATCTTGTAACTGTACTTTCGATATGAAAAAGAAAGCTTCAAATTACAACGCTAACTTCAACTGTATTAAATATGGAACGGTTTCAATAAGTTATGGCAAGAATAAACAACCAGATATGCTATTCGAATTGAATTAAGTCTTAAATGTTTTTATCTCCTCTTTATTAAATTATTTTTTATACAAAAACTGGCTAAAAAACTCATCGGAATAACAACAATCTGATCAGATAACGGTAAAGTGAAATGAGACTAAAAAATTGGTAAAAAGTGAAGTCACTAACTAGGATTGGAACTCGTCATGCTGGAGTCCATTATCCGATGTACAGAGCTTACCCCACTCAGCCACACTGGATGTGTATGTACTAGCAGGTATCTCCGGTGGTATGTCAATGGTCTAACGTCTACAAACAATTTTTATCTACAATGGCTTTTTTGTCCATATTTTAACTAAATGAAAGAAAATAACGACTTAAACATAGATCTAGGAGCTTGTTAGTCACTTCGTGTCGTATTTTACACTCAGATTCGTACTCCTACCATAATTCTCAATTTTGACGTTCTAACTTTCTTAGATGTAATTAATTAGAAATTATTTTACCTTACTTTTTTGTCTTTTAACATAGAGATTTGGCACACAGGATAATCTTTATGACAAAAACCAGCGTACCAAATGTGGTTGCCCTTACTTTGGTATTTACGGAGATTTTTTTTTTTCGAAAGAAAACACAAGATTTTCCAAGAAAATCTGGGCCGATTTTCCTGGCTAACGAACTTATCCAAGTCACTTGCAAAAGGAAGGTATCTACCAAATTTTATCAAAATCGGCCCATTATTTTTTGAGTTATTGGTGGGATACATATATACATACATACATACATACATACATACATACATATATATATATATATATATATATATATATATATATATATATATATATATATATATATATATAAAAATTGGGATATGGGTCCTAGGGGGGCTATCTCACGCCACTTTGAAGACATTTTTTTTCAAGTCAAATGTCGCGATTTCCTCATTTGCAAATTTTTTCTATGAAAATAATATTACAATAAAATTTTTAATCATCTTGTAAAAACATGCTCTTCAGAACAAGTTTTTTGGCAATAATAATTTAGCGACCTTTATTTTTCATAAAAAAAGGGAATTAACTATTTTGAAATTGTAATTTACAGTGGCGGAGATTTTGCTAAGAAGTTGTTGCGATTACTTATTTTGAAAATCGTCATAATTTAACTTAAAATAATTGAAAAGTACTTGTAAGTTATTCAATTTTCTAATAACAAGACGGAGGAAAATATGTTTCAATGAAGTTTTCGCCAGAAGAAAGATACAATTTTTTTATTTATTTCTCTTTAAACAAGCGTTTCCCTTTCTTCACCTAAAAATAATAGTATGGCTTTTGTAATTTGCGTAATGTAAAATTATTATAATAACCAAATGAATAAAAAAGCAAATATATATATATATATATATATATATATATATATATATATATATATATATATATATATATATATATAATCGGTCTCGTGTACCATGCGATGCTGGTCACGTTAAGGATCCCTTCTGGCAGATAGGAAGGGTTTCGGCAAAATTATTAGCATAGTGGGTGTAACTGCTCCTTGGATCGGCCTTAGTCGCGGAAATAGACCGAAAACAACCGAAACAACCAAGAAATATATGCATAAGTATATAAAAATAGACTTATGTATATTATATGTATCTTCCAGCATAATTCCGGGACGCTTGAAGCTATTTAAATATAATTTGGTACACATGACCTACAATTTTAAAAAAATAGTGTGGAGGTGAGACATCTGGAACGATTCGTCCTGGGCAACGCTGGGTGATCAGCCAGCAACATATAAATATTACAAAAAAACATTTTAATAGATAAAAAGCAAGATTTTTAAGGTAACTATCTGTAATCTTAAAAACTAATTATTATTTGATTTGAAGCTAAAAATCATTTGCAATTAGTTATTTAGGAACTCATCTCTCTTGTGTAACTTTTTGGTCGAAATTATACGCAGGTAAATATTTTCACAGATTTATTTTATTACCAAAATATGTGCTGTAAATATAAATATCTAAATATAGTATATTTATTTTATAATTGTAGAGATAGAATAAATGCATTGAAAGTGGTAGAATTTCTGTAGGAGTTGTAAATTTGTTTATTTACGTCAACGGCCGGCAACAATGACGGGGAGTAAAAGTTACGTGAGTAATTAGAACAAAGCAGGAGACGTTGACATAGGTCCGTTTAGTCTGCGAAGCTTGTGATTGTGAGCTTGTAGCCTGTGACCGTTAACTTTGATCACGCGCTCAGTTTCAATCCCTTCAGTCTCCGGTCGTCAGATGCGAAAGCGCAACTGAACGATAACTGATAAGAGACAAGCGATAAAACATAAGCGACAGCCGTGAGCGAGAAAGGAACAGCCTCAGACCGTACTGTCGGAAATTGCGGCGGCCAAATATACGAACCGCCGAAGAAGTCCCCCAGGTGCATCTAAGATGTTAAAGTGAGTGTGAGGGATGATTCGGATAGCAGTGTCTAGGATAAAGTAGAAGCAGGAGACGAAGAGATCGATATCAAGAAGGGTTGACGGGTTTTGGCGGTCGGGGTGCAAGGCCGGGGTAATGGGCTAACAGGCTAACGGGGGTGCGAATGTAGGTTAGCCGGAGCACGGAGCAGAAACGACCGAATCGTGGGGCGGTGTCGAAATCGATACTCTGCTCTCGCTTGTCTGCTTGTCTACCCTCTAGACTCTGACTCTGAATCTAGTGAAGCAGTGCCGAAGTCGTTGCCGCCGGCCGCAAGGCGGCAAGGGGGCTAAGAGGCTGCAGAGCGCCAAAGCAGTTCGTGACATGCGGCCATGCGGCCTCGATAGGCGCGAGCAGCAAGAAAGCCGTGAGGTTTGAGGGGCAAGCGGAAGCAGAGAGCATGGTATCATCATGGGATCAGGATCGGAGAAGAGAGAAAGTATTTGTTCTAGAGTATCGTACCTGTGCCTTTAGCGGGAGAGCAGTGGCCGTCGGCGATGGGTTTCTGTATGGGGGACTGGGGACCTGCAGCAGCCTTGCAGTCATCTTCGCCGGAGGGAGCAGACATGGTGAGGGGCCGGCGGCATCCACCGGAGGGAGACACGAGACAGTCGAGTTCGACTCGAGTTCACCAGAGGACCACGCGTTCTCTGCTGTCTGCAGGCGACCTTTGCTGCCGCCGCCGAGATACTGAGTGCTGAGGCTGAGAGGCGAGAGCTGAGAGCTCAGCCCAGCGCAACGCAGCATCCCTGCCACCGCCACCGTCACCACCTCCAGCCCCGGCCTCCTGCTCCTCTCCCTCACGCCTCCCCGCCATCCTCTGGCCCACCAGGTCCTCTGGCCCAACAACCCCTAGAACAGATCGCAGGCGCGTCCGTCATGCTGGATACACTTGGTAGTGGGATGCTGCGTGTTTTATACCCCCGGTGCGGGTTTAAAGAATACGCCCTTTTGAATCTGCTGCCGCCACATAAAACTTTAACATCTCCACCAGGTCCAGGGAATGGTAGCAACCTCCTGAAGATGACAGAATTCCATACATATATCTACATAAACTGTGTACACTTTGACCTGGTGCAACTGCATTATCCGTGTGTTACTCCAGTTTTACCTTAACTCAAACAAATATTCTTTAAACTACTTAACAGGGGGAAAACCTGGCCAATCTCTAAAGTGCTGAAGCCACAATAAAATGAAAAGCTGTTGTAGACAGTCATGGTTGCGACTATATCAACATCGCTTTCAGACTCTTATCAACTCATTAACGCTAAAGCTCATCTTTGAGAAATATTTTAAGTCGTGATTCGTCCTTCTGTCAATATTAGTTAATTATTTATTTGGTGTTTTTTTTTCCTAAACTTCATTTAAAGACAACACATTTAACAACATGTTGATATTACTTTATAAGTTAATTACTTCAAAAGAATTTGCTTCTCACAAAAGTAAATTAGGAATGAATGTAAATAAAATGAAATTTAAGTCCTACTTTTTTGGAAATTATTTATAGAATCTAACAACAAGGCGTTTCTGTTTTTAACAAACTATGTCCATTAGCGTATTCATTGTTACTTATGTTACTACTAACTGCTACTACTACTACTACTACCTGTCACTCTATTCCCATAAAAGGGTAGGCACACCACAAAGCCTATGCTATTTCGTAACAATATTTCTCCACGCCCTTCTGCATTCATACATACAATTTATAGAGAGCATGTGGATGGTAAGACAAGTAAGCCATGAAAGGGTCAGGAAAGCTTGGTTGGATGTTGTGACCGATATATTAAGAAAGAAAGATGTCAGAACTTTGCGTACTAGGAGTGCGTATGTGGCATCTTCACATACACGATCTTCTCTTGCGCAAACTGACATCTCTCTTTAAGTGAATTTAATGAGGAGATTGCGACATTTGAATTTAGCAAAGATGACTTTCACCTTGATTTGAATAAGGAAGGTAGACTCAGTGCACCTTTTTGAAAAGCTTTTTTATTCTCTATTCTAAGCTGCAGTTTTAAAAACCACCGATTAGTTTTTTTAAGATTTTCTTTCAAAACTTCAAAATAAAACGTCTAATCAATTTGGTGTTTAAGGCTGCACGTACAGTTAAATCGTTTTAATCCGCAACTCCAGCTTTTTTAGAAGGTGTTACTCCGCTAATATTGAATTCCAGTTGTTACTTACCACGAAAAAGAGATTTGAGTGTTTTGGAAAAGAACAAATCAGCAATGGTATTCTTAATTTAATAATTACTTGAAATGGCCACAGTTGGCTTTTATGCAATAATAAGACAGTCTGTGATCAAATCCTCTTCTGGCATTGTATTCAGTAGTAATAATTCTATTCTGTATCAACGAATAAATGATCAATTAGCATTATCAAAGAAATACTGTGACAGCAGTGCTTTTTATGCAAAGCTAGATGTATTTTCATCATAATTAGAACCGCAGACCAGTTTCGCTCTAATTAGAGCCCATCAATACGGTATACTACTTACAGCGAGAACACACCTATAAAGTAATACGGCTACGGAACATTCTGAAATGTACGACAGGGTCGCCATCTTGGTGCGGGACCAGGTAGTATGTTGTCACGACAGCTCCAGATAACAGAAAATATTATAAAATAAAGACTGTGTACAACCAACCAAAAATTTTGTAAATTGTCGACCCTGGCCCATTTATTCACTAATATAGGGACAATTTATGTAAGGCTGAATAAGTAGAAGCGCAGACCGGTTTCGCTCTAATTACAGCTCGTCAGTACGGTATACTAATTACAGCGAGAACACACCTACAAAGGAATACGGCTATGGTAGCCAGCGTCCTAAAACATTCTAAAGTATACGACAGGGTCGCCATCTCGGTGCGGAACCAGGTAGTATGTTGTCACGACAGCTCCAAATAACACAAAATGTTATAAAATAGAGACTGTGTACAACCAACTAACAATTTTGTTAATTGTTAGTCTTGGGAATAAATGTCCCTAATATAAAGACAATGTATGTAAGGCTAGATGTATTATCACCATAATTAGACACGCAGACCGGTTTCGCTCTAATTAGAGCTCGTCATTACGGTATAATTACAGCGAGAACACACCTATAAAGTAATACGGCTATGATATGATATGTATATATATATAATATATATATATATATATATATATATATATATATATATATATATATATATATATATATATATATATATATATATATACACTTTATTTGTCTGCTGTACTTTCGTGATTGTTATTTGGTTACGTGGACTGCAGTTTCGAACCGTCCCGGTTGATCATCAGCACGCTACTACAGTACTTAAAGATAAATTTCATAGGCGGGTGCGACACTATATATATATATATATATATATATATATATATATATATATATATATATATATATATATATATATATATATATATATATATATATATATATATATATATATATCACTGTAGCTACTTACTTGTCCGACGTAGAACTTAGAACATATGACCCAATATGTCCACCGCAATAGTTGTCGCTGCGAGGTAATATAAATGTTGTGATTTGGCAGCGTACTTGAAATTTCCATTTTCCACATTTTGACGCTAATTTTTTGCTTTGTTGATCATTTTTGTTACACATGATGCACAACGTCTGTCTAGAATTTCAACATCTTTCTGACAGTATAAAAGTATACAGGGTGTTTCCATCAGCACAAAAATTTTGGATCTAATATCATAATCCATCTAATGGTTAAATCATTAGATGGATAGAAATAAGTACCTAAATATGCCAAAAACTATTTTTGTAATCCCAAAAATGAGTGAGATAGTGGGGGTGGACACGATAAGTGATACATCCCATTTATTTTTGAGCACTTATCATATACTTACTTTTATATCTTTAAATTTTTTAAATATGTTCTTTGTGATTTTTTGTTTTTGTTTTTTGCTTTTTCTCAACAAAGCATTGTAAGTAGACAGGAACCATGTTGCCTCGGTGCCTCTCAAGGCAAATAAAATAGGTATAATGACCTTAGACAAATAATTTAAGCAATTCGAAGTTTTTTTTTACTCCATAGAAAATTTACAACTTTGTCAAAATAATGGCCTATCAAGAAAGGTAAAGGTAAGATGCTTACTGGCAATTAGGCCATTGCTGACCCATTTTGCTCATCTAAACTAACCTACCCTTCACCTTGAGCTCGATCTCAACGACGACAGTGATTTTGAAAAATCATCCGCCGCCGGTGAGGCTCGAACCGTCGTGCCCCGAGTCCGTATTGGAAAGTCTGAATCGACTTTCCCGCACGGCCGCGGAGGCGCTGGCCTATCAAGAAAGATTTGGGATTGAGGTGGTGTAATAGAAAGATCAGGTTTTTGGTAAATTAAACTACCTAATGGATAAATCATTAGGTGAAATAAAAGGAAGCTAGAAGAATTTTTTAGTAGGTAAAAATCTAAAGTTCTTCGAAATTGGAATAAATTTGTCGAGTGGTTTTAGATATGACTTTCTCAAATTATGTTATTGTACAAACATATTGTGAAATTTAAGAAAATAAACATATTGATTTGTAAACTCAATCCAAACATTTATTTCGCCGCAAATCCCACAAATCACAATATAACTTTGTTATCCGTTTATTGTTCATAGACTTCAATATAATAAATTATTGGAGCTTACTTAAGGATAGAACGTTACCTAAAAATCTTAAAACTTTAAAATTATTCAAGATTCCTGAAAGTACGCAAAGTTTTGTTGAAGTGAATTTCAAAAACAAACTATGTTGCTAAAAGCTCCATCAAAAAATGTATAAATATTTGATGTAGATCTCAAGAGAAGCCATAACAATAATGGTAGACGCAGAGGAAACCGTAAATACCAGCTCTAATATATTCCACTCAAATTTGCTACAGAAGAACTCTGAGAATATAAAGGGCATATTAATATTAACAAGTATAAAATATGTAAGACTAGATGCATTCTCGCAACAATTAGAACCGTAGACCGGTTTCGCTCTCATTAGAGCTCTTCAGTACGGCATACCAATTGTAGCAAAAATGCATCAAAAATAACACGGCTATAGTATAGCCAGTCTTAAAACACTAAGTGAGTGGTGAACGTGTCGCCACCTAGTTCGGAACCAAGTACTATGTTGTCACGCCCGCTCCAAATAACACAGAGTGTTAAAAATAGAGACAGTATACAACTAACTAACAATTTAAAAAATTGTTAGCCCTGGCCCATTTCTACCCCAATATAGGGACAAAGTATGTAAGACTAGATGCATTCTCGCAACAATTAGAACCGTAGACCGGTTTCGCTCTCATTAGAGCTCTTCAGTACGGCATACCAATTGTAGCAAAAATGCATCAAAAATAACACGGCTATAGTATAGCCAGTCTTAAAACACTAAGTGAGTGGTGAACGTGTCGCCACCTAGTTCGGAACCAAGTACTATGTTGTCACGCCCGCTCCAAATAACACAGAGTGTTAAAAATAGAGACAGTATACAACTAACTAACAATTTAAAAAATTGTTAGCCCTGGCCCATTTCTACCCCAATATAGGGACAAAGTATGTAAGACTAGATGCATTCTCGCAACAATTAGAACCGTAGACCGGTTTCGCTCTCATTAGAGCTCTTCAGTACGGCATACCAATTGTAGCAAAAATGCATCAAAAATAACACGGCTATAGTATAGCCAGTCTTAAAACACTAAGTGAGTGGTGAACGTGTCGCCACCTAGTTCGGAACCAAGTACTATGTTGTCACGCCCGCTCCAAATAACACAGAGTGTTAAAAATAGAGACAGTATACAACTAACTAACAATTTAAAAAATTGTTAGCCCTGGCCCATTTCTACCCCAATATAGGGACAAAGTATGTAAGACTAGATGCATTCTCGCAACAATTAGAACCGTAGACCGGTTTCGCTCTCATTAGAGCTCTTCAGTACGGCATACCAATTGTAGCAAAAATGCATCAAAAATAACACGGCTATAGTATAGCCAGTCTTAAAAGTATAAAATATGCCGGCGTTCTGAATTCACCACCGAAATGCTGGGGTCAGCAGCAAGAGCTCTTTGAGGAAAAACTACTGGATTAGTTTCCCTTTCATCTAGAGATTTACTTCCTACACAATCATTTTATTCCAGGTTTAAATTAAGCATTCAATTCAATTTTAATTAACACTGCTTCTCACTAAAGAGCCAGGATAATCTAAATGAAAACTCTTGTCAGCGCTGGTAAGCACACTCTGAAAGCACCGACAATTGGTTTGATCATCACTTATCATCTGGTAAAAAAAAGTGTGGACGCAGCAAGTGCGTTATGGTAGCGAATTTTCATAAAAATATTTTTAATGTCAAATCCAGGCCGAATAGCCCAGTTCGCGAAGCGACTCACCTATATAATTCTGAATATGAGGTCGTGGGTTTGAGTCCCGTATTCAGACAGTCGGTTTTTTCATTCGAATGTGAAATAGCTGATGAGTTATGGATGGTTTATTTTGTCTATACGTGTGTATAAACTCCCCACGCACAAGTCTAAGACTTGTTACGGTGGAATTTTTAGCTAGCGTACCATTTTGCTAATTCTACAAGAACATTTTTATAATGATCATTACATCTTCTTATCATTAAATAGCAAATAAACTATCGAAATAAAAATTATATGAAAATTCGATATTATCCTTGCTATCGTAAGGCACATCTGACCTTTCTGGAATATTCTTTTAAAGAAAACATTATCTAATGGGCATTAAAAAGTGTAGCCATTTAAATATTAGGTAAACACAATAAAGGATTGTCTAATGCATGGCTCTTTGATTCTCGGAAATATGAATGAGTAACGGCGTAGTTAAGAGACCCTCGACCTAAATAAAAGACAATATAACGTCGATTTAACATATCAAACGCACTTCCTTCCACAATGACTTAATAGTTTTTATATAAGAACACAGAAGAAAAATAAATAATTTGCTGTTAAAGGTCACCTTGTTGTGCCCCATCTCTGCCTAGATGAGATGTATTACATGCAGTAGTTTTCTGTTAAATAGACGTTTAGTTTGAATTATAGAAGTTTCTAGTGACGCCAGCATTAGAAAAAGCGCGTTTTTGAGTCTCCACCAATCACGTGTTGGCAGCTTACCCTTAGTAGAATGGCGTGGTGGAAAAGTCTAGAAATAGTCTCGAAAAGACGGGATCTCGTCTGCAGAACGTAAAAACAATACCGCTTTCCCTTTAAAAGTACTTCAAATTATCAATTTGCCTTACTGAATAATTGTTAATGTCGGTAAATGAAAGTTAGTGGCGTTCTCTATTACTATCGCGTCTGTGACCTCATCTCGAAAAAAGTGTGGTAAGCAGCTTAATCTTTTTAATTGGGTTATTCGATTTTAAAGGGGATTTTTTCGCTTTTTAAAAATGGAGAGGTCCTGTCTGTGGGATACTGGACAGCTTGTATAATTGTCCTGACTATTGGGCACTAGCTGGCTTGTTGTAATTATCTTCTAGTCCTGACTCTGGGGTGCAGGCTACCTTTTGATGATTAATCTTCCTGGTTACGGCACATTTGCTTGCATTGAGCACTCTCCTAGCTGGTGAATACTCTGCCTGAGTACGGGGTGGCTATATTCTCTGGGGAAGTTCCGTTTAACTGCAATAGTATGGTTGTTCAGGCCAACTAACACATGTGAGTTTTTCTTTTATCTAAATATTGGCAAATCATCTCTCGTTCTAGAGATTTATTTTGGAAAGAAAAAGAATCCAGATAAGAAACTCCATAATATTTTTTATTACTACTGTACCAAACTCACTCAATTACACTCATTTTTCTCATATCACAACATTTAATGTGACTTTGCAAATTTTTAGTATTAGGTGAATAATTTTAAATTGGAAGTTTTTTCTATCTTTGTTCAATATCAATTAAAAAATGCCTATGCAATTGTTTTACTAATTATCCAGACTCACTAATTTGCTAATAAAAGCTGTCTGTAAAAAAAGTACAGCTCATTATATGCCAATTTTTTTTAAATCATTATCTTGGTTATCATGTAAATTTTCTTGCAAATTTAGCTAACAAATGACTGTATAAATCTTTAAAGAAGTACCAGAAAGATTACTTGAGAATTTTATAATTTTTCTCCTGTAAATGTTAAACTGGAGATTTGAAACATTAAAATTAGTATTGCGGTTAAGAATAGAGAATCTTGAATAAAATATGTATTAGAATGTTCTAGATTTATGCCGCTCTTCGCATTTGTTAAAATAAATGCAAAATCTGCATCTAAAGACCTTACATATTACAAATAAATAACATAAGACCATTATTGGTTATCTATCTTTCTTCATTGCAGTTTGTCAGAAGCGATACGTGGTCTAATAGTTAGTATCCCTGTCTGCTCATTAGACAAGAAAGGACGCAGGTTCAAATCTCACCGTTTCTCTTTTCACTTTTTTAAAATGTTTTTCGTCTTTGATTCCATTTTAACGTTATCTGATCAGATCCACAGATCTGATCAGTTCCACGGTTAACATAAACGTAGAGGTTTCTGACATCAGAAGAGGCTGTTTTCTTCTCTACAACCGGATTCAATTTTTACAGCATTCACACGGAAAAGAATTTTCTCTGTGAAGCCACAGAAAAAGTATCTAGTTCTGTATTTAGATCAGATTTTGAATATTTTTTAATTTATTTAATTTATTTCTATTAGCTAATTGTCTTGTACAAAATCATTAAAAAAAGACACATTTGCCTAAAAACATATTTATGAAAATTCACTACCATAACGAACTTGCTACGTCCAGACTTTTTTTTTCGGATTATACGAAAATGTTCGTTTTCTGTTAATATCCAAGCCTAATGTTAGAGTCCTAGTAAAATAAATAAGTTTGAGAGTTCAAGAAAAGAACAATATAAAGGCGTTGCCATACTGATGTTCACTGTTACAGGTGTATTAAAGTTATCTGTTGTTCCCGAACTTAAGCAATCATTCCTGGAAAATCCAAAGATGTCCGTTTCCATGAGTAACTACATTATTATCTAAGCGAGTACATAGTCAACTCATATGGAGAACAGAAGTCTTCAGTTGTAATGAAATGTTTCTGGAAGTAATTGGTGCCTACATAACTGAACCTGCGAACTTTCTTGCTAACACGTTCAATTGAATTCTGCATAAGTTGAGAACAAGTTGGATAATCTCATTGTAGACTTTAACTCTTCCAAGAAACTTGCCTAGCCGTAGTGAATTACATTTTGAAGTAACGAAAAAACACAAATAGAAAATGAATGAATGGAATTAGCGAGTAGCCTCATCAGCAACTTTAGCTGCAACTCAATTACCCGTGAATTAAGATCTGTATTTATAAGAGAAAAACTTTGCCGTTGAAAGGAATAGTTTAAGAATTCAAGAAACTAAATTTTTAAACATGAAAAGATATAAGTAATAACAAACAAATGCCTTTATTAGGTTACTATACATTCAACGATTCACATAAGGTCCGTGTAGTCAGATTGTTATTAGCTGCAGTATGATTACCATTGGCACATTTCAATAGTCTTTTGTGACAACTGGTATATAAGTTCAGCCGCTCAATATACATAATGTTATAGTGTAGTGTAGACTAGGGGAATACCGGCGCCTTAAGGCGAGTCTTTTTTATATCTCCGAGATTTTATGATTTAAGAGGAACTGGTAGGTTTAAATGAAATATAAGACGCTAGGGAACAAAATACATGTTTATTAGAAACGAACGAAACAGTTTTAAAAGAATACAAAACGTTAAAACAAATATATGAGTCGCCGGTATTACCCCTAAGCATGGGGTAATATCAGCCGGGGGCCGCGATTACCCACAATTTTGTTTATAGGCAGAAATTGCACAGAAAGGCTTTCTTTTTTCCCCATTGGTGCATTTACTGTGAGCCCATTCAGAGTAGCGCACACATCTTAGCCAGAGTTCCCGATTTTTCCCAAAATCTTCTGCGCTGAAAACATCAGGGTTGACAGGAAATATTACAGTTTCCTCAAAACCTTTAGTGGCCTTTGCGATAGTTGCAACCCTACCGAAAGCTTTGTTGAACAAATTAGCGACGATATTGGACCTAATTTCTTCTCCTGGGTTATTTCTCATAAACTTATCACATTCTGAATTATATGCTGAGTTCAAAGGACCATAAAAGTAGGATCAAGCGGTTGAACTTGGTGCGATGTATGTGGTGGAATCGTCAGAATAATAATTCCTCTTTCTTTGCAAAAATTGTACTCATTTAACGAGCAGTGACTAGAGTGGTTATCTATTAATAGCAGAACTGGATCTTTCTTTGAAATTTTAACACAATCTACAAGGTGTTCTAACCATTCAATGAATAAATTTTCAGTTATCCATCCGTTATCTGAGCAGAGCTAAATAGCGTCTGCAGGTCCTTTATTCTTCAAGTGATCAGCCATTCTTTTCCTGGGGTAAATGAACATTGGAGGAACGTAAATTCCAGTCGTGCCAAATGAACACATAACAGTAGTGGTTTTTCCCTTCTCCCAACTAGTTAACGAACTCACTCTTTTTTTCCCTTTTTAGCGTATATTCAGTTTTGACGTTGTACCGTTGTAATGCCGGTTTCATCAGCGTTAAATATTCTTGCTGGAGAAAATTTATATTTGTTCATTAAAGTGTTATAGTTTGCAAAAAAATTCCAATTTCTTCTTTGTTGAAAGCAGTTACACGATTTACGCTGGTTGATCCCGGTTTCCTTAGTGTCATTTGTGGATTGCGTCGTAAAAATCCATCTAACCAATCACGACCCGCTGAGCCTTTTTCCTCCTTAAACCGACTTTCCAAGTTATTGGATTTGGCAAAAGGGCTGAACCTGTGCCGGAGTAATCCCAAAAAAGAGTTTGGCAAGAGTAACAATTTGCTCTGATTATTCCCACTCCTGTAAATACTGGGCGTCGTCCCAATTAAGGCTTCGATACTCCGCCGTCTCTGCGTCGATCTTGAAGAGTCGCTCTTAGAATGTCAAAACTTCTTGAAACTTCCCGAACAGGACGTCCATTTTACATTGATGCCAGAGCTACCTGAAGCGTCTCCGAAGTCCAAGAAATTCTGGTAGTTTTTCGATTATAGGTGCGCGGCATTTGAAAACATAAAAAATTTGAAACAATGGGAAACAAAATTATATGGGGTAATGCCGGCCATGCCCATGATATTAGCCACACAATGGTGGCCGGAATTGCCCCTAAATCAATCATCTAAAACCCAATACACACTTTACAAATGCCAAAATTTAAGTGGGTTTTGAGTAAACTCAGTGAAAGAAGACAGCATATAGTTCATTTTATATAGGTATACAAACAATTTTTACAACTTACCGTTGTTCAAATATGCAGCCTTGAACACTCACCTTCCTAATAGTAGCACGTGCTTTTTGAGAAAATTATCTATAAAAAGTACATGGCTTGTACTAGCACTACCTAAACGATACTAACCGTTAGGTTTACTGAGATGAGTGACCCAAAGACTTAAGCGCCTCCAAATTTTTTTTTAAGGTGGAAGAAACTTGACGGCCGGAATTACGCCAATCGCCGGTATTCTCCCAGTAATTGCGTTTGATTCTACAATGTAATTTAAGTTTATCTTATTTTTATTAACCGACTTCAAAAAAAGGAGGAGGTTCTCAATTCGACTGTATTTTTTTTATGTGTGTTACCTCAACTTTTTTCTAGGTAAAATTTAAAATCTGGTGCTTCTCGTGTGGTCCCATATAAATTTGATCAAGATCTGACCAGTAGTTTTTGAGTTATCCTTAATTTACCTCACGATAACACGTTTAACAAATGGTGGCAGCGGTAATGCATTTTTGAGTTATCCCTAATGAAGTCGGTTTTCTATTTTTTTAAATTTTTACTTGTTTCATATATTATTATAAGTATAAACTACTTAATCTAGATACAGGATTTAGACAGGGACACAGATTTTTAATGGCAATGGGGTCTATCATGGGTTTTTTCGACATAGAGGATGAGCCATCATGGGTACATATAAAGCGTTGACATAAATGACAACTTAAAGCAGTGGCGGCTGGTGATAAGGGGTGCACAGCCCTGGCAGATATGCTGACCCGACAGTAATGTCCCTCGGCCCATCCGCTCCTCCACATCGGATTTTAATCGTTGCCAGGTCACTGGAACAGAGATTCATTAAAGGCAGAATCTGCTGTAGATGAGCTTTCCAGCAGCTCCGCCGAGTCCCTTGATCTCTCCTTTATAGAAGTACGGTTCCTGGATGAGGACCACATCTGTATTCCTCAGAGCCATCAGTAGTCCGACCGTGGCTGCCCTACTGTGTTGTAGGTTGACCTGAAGGAACCTAAGTCCCATCAACCCCTGGTTCCTTCCCTAGTGGGCGGCACGAGTCTGTAGCCGCAGCCACTCCTCGAGCCTCATTGGTTTTTATGATCTTCATGTTGTTCCCACGAGAATGGGGGAAATACTGTTCACACCATCAGAACATCCTGTGAATTTTTATCTGTCTGAGAATGCTGTCAAGCAGCGAAACTATAGTCACAGAAAGGTTGAAGAACATCCTAGAACATCCAGAATTCGTAAGTGCCACTTGCTCCAGTTAGCTTACGCGCTGGCTACGTCCTTCACCAACGAAAACCAACAGTAAAGCCCAGAAAGTAGTCTCGAAGTCTGTATGTGGTATGGACAAGTTTCACCAAGTAAGGGCAACAACAATCAATGAATTAAATGTACTTATTCTGAAAGCAGATTTTGTTGAAAAATTAATAAAACTCGCCATTTTTTGCAAATAAATAAGGGATGCCACTTCAAAGGAAACGACAACAGTATCACAAACACATTTAAAAGCCAAGTTAAATAAACTTTTCGATTTAACTAAATTTTTTAGCACAACTATCGATCTTGTTGAAGAAACTGAGGTTAATACCTAAAGGGAAGGGAACGTTTTCATTTTATGAAAGTGAGATATCTGATTCCCGTTTTTTTTTAATTCATATTAATGGAATTCTAAATGATTTAATTCCTTGAAAGTAATATCAAAACAATTTCCCAGGAAGAATAAGCAAGGTAATCAGGAAATTGAAGTTCTTCTGGAGAATATTACGCCGCAGCAAAAATCTCTGCCTGTGAATATTTTATTATTATATTTGCATATTGAACATTTCTAAATGAATTGCGAAAGGCAATGACTTACAATTATTTTTTGTTTTTACTAAAAGAGAATTGATATGATTTAATAATAACATTCTACCGGAAATGTTATGTCTGGTTGTCGTTATTGCTAGCATTTTTAGCTTATGTTTGCGATTGCTACAAGGTATTTAAAAATGTTTTCATCATCGCAGTACGTTTCGATATTAAAACATTATTTAACTGAGAGGGGCGTTGCGAATAAACATTTTCATACCTATTTATTTATTTATTTAAGAAGCCTAGTCACTGGTAAAGACCCAAATTATGCTCATCATAATAACTAAATGTGTAGACATTACAGATATAAACTAACAATTCAAATAAAACAAAGCAGCAGCAATAATCAGCCTAAAAAATTAATCGAATACAACATAACTAACTCAAAGTAAAACAAATTACAAATATGATTATACATATAATCAATAACACCCAAAATTAAATCGATGCCCAGTACTAAGTACACAGTATGCAAAATGGTATCTATAGCCTTTTTGTACGACATGTGTATAATTTGAATTAGTAATAGATAATAATAATAATAGGCTACCCTCAAAATTACTCCCTACAAAAATATACAGTATTTTTAAAGAAAACAAAGTTTCCAAACCAAGAGCAAAAGATATCCAATCCTGCGTTCTCGTTAAGAAATTAGGACAGCAGCTTTGCAATACGCGAAAGCGGTGAGCGCCTACCATACTCTGCACTACGAAAAGTAATACTAAACTAAGCTCACCTCTGTTTGCACATTGGGACACACATATGTTTATTAATGGTAATATCTCAGGGCAGTCCACATATCCATTTGAATCCTCCACTCAAACTGGATGACAGCGTTTTCTTCGCGCAGTCGAAGCAATTGAAAACTCAACCGCTCCAGCCGTGGAGCTTAACTATAATGGTTCTCATCAACCTAAACTTTATACAACACAAAGCTAGCTTTCCGCCTCTGAAACGTCTCGATCCTGCTAGGTGAACAAATCAAATGGGATCCACCCTACCGATCAGTACTCCACTATAGGACGCAAGAGAATTACAACGCACATAATTTAAGACACATCAGGTCCCTACAACAGATCTTTTTGCAGAGCCTAGAGCAACGCAATCCTCAATAGACAGAACCCTTAAAAACATCTTGACGTCATCTGGAAACATAAGGCATTTACATATATATTATATATATTTACATATCAGCCCTTGTTCTCAAAAAATGCGCACTAGAACTTGCTCCTGTCCTAATTCGTCTGTTTCAGGCATCTTGCAATAGAGGCATATTCCCTAATAACTGGAAAACTACTCGAGTACAACCCCTCCCCAAGAATGGATCCAATGCGCTTCCTAGCAACTACAGGTCTATTTCTCTCCTTTCAGTCATCTCTAAAGTGATGGAAAAATATATAAACACCGAATTACTAAAATTTCTTAAAAAACACAGTCTAATCCACGACAGGCAGTAGGGATTCCGTCAGCGCAGATCAATTGCCGACCTCCTTTCCTTTGTCACCCATTCTTGGAACAAGTCTATGGAACTACACGGTGAATCACAGATTGTCGCTCTAGACATATCCAAAGCATTCGACCAGGTCTGGCACGCAGCGCTGCCTAATAAACTTCCGGCCTATGGCCTACCACCAAAACTCTGTACCTGGACAACAAATTTTCTCTCCAACCGGAGCATTTCTGTTGTCGTCGATGGCGATTTCTCTAAACTGTATCCAATTAATGCAGGAGTTCCTCAAGATTCAGCTTTAGCCCCTACTTTGTTTCTTCTCCACATCAACCTCCTCTCTAGCACATCCAACCCAGTTCACAGTTACGCGGACGACAGCACCCTCCACTCAAATATACAATATTCTAAGTCTCTCGTTAGCCCAATTAGATGAGCATCGCAGACTCATTGAGGGTTGTGTCTCTGTGAATCTCCAAAAAATATTAGACTGGGGAAGTAAAAATCTTGTACAATTTAACTTCACCAAATCTCAGTCTTGCTTTCTATCTCATAAGAGATACACCAGCCCTAGATCCATCATAATGAACAACCAAGTGATTCAAAGTAATGAGTCCTTTTCACTTGTTGGCATTTCTGTGGATCTAAATCTCAATTGGCACCAACATGTCACTTCAATTACAGAAGCGGCTGCTAAGAAATTAGGTTTCCTCTTCCGGGCTCGCAAATACTTTTCACCAGCTAATCTCTATAACTTATATACTTCACAAATAAGGCCAAACCTCGAATACTGCTCTCGCATCTGGGGTGCCGCTGTCGCTTCTACACTCGCTATCCTGGACTCCATTCAGAAGAGAGCTATACGTCTCATCGGTGACCCTACCCTCACCCAAAGGCTGCCATCCCTTGCCTACCGACGTGCCGTTGGTGACCACTCTCTCTTTTATAGATGTCTGCACGGGTACTGCTCAGAGGAGTTTTCTTCCATAGTTCCTCCACCTGCTGCCTCCAACAGATCTACCAGAGAAAGAGAGTGAATGCACCCTTTTACTGTCCAGGTCACTAGACATAGAACATCTTGTTATGTATACTGTGTATTTAGTTTTATTTAATTGTGGCTTAGATCTCAGATTAAAATCCTGCAGGATGTGGCCCTGCCGCATTATAATGATATTGTTATGTGACGCAAAATTTAATTTTTTCCCCTTAGGGCTTGTCCGCGTTTCTGCCGTCCTGATAGCACCGCAGCCTGGCTTATTGTGTATGCCCTTTGTCTTTTCTATTCCACCCATTCCAAAATCACTGTGCGTTGAACTAGTCTGCACAACAATTGGTAGTATGAAGTTTTGTAATGGTCTGTCTCCGGTCTAGGCTGTTCGTAGATTAGTTTCTTTGGCGGTCAAAAGCTTTACACTCGCACAAGATGTGCTGGGCTGATTCCTCCCACTTGCCGCAGAGTCTGCGTGCCAGGTACCCCTCGAACCGCCCCACTTTATGCAGATATTTCTTGACAGCCATGTGTCCCGTCAAGAGTTCTATTATGTTCCTGAGTTCCTGAATTAGTGTCTGCTAATGTCTGAGCCCTGGACAATCTGCCCAGTATGCCTCATGCTGGTCCCTGACCCAGGACTTGATGGTTCACCTGGCCGTGCCTTTCGATACGCCCAGGCTGGTCCCATAAACGATTCTGCTGATCCTCGCTTCGGGAGACTGTCAGGTTCTTCATTGCTTTGACCTCCGAATGACCCGGCATCCAGATGAGGGTGACCTCATTCTGCCCAGCCAGGTCGCTCGTCTGGTTTCGGCATTCACTAACCAGCCTGGAATTTACCCGTGGGATACTTAGCGCCTTAAGGGCTGCCTGGCTCTCTGTGGCTATGAGAATCCGCTTGTTGGTGTAGCCCCTCCTTTTGTTCTCTCTAACTCAGTGCAAGATTGCGTACATTTCGGCCTGAAAGACCGTCATATGAGCCCAGAGGGAAATACTGTGACTTAATGCTCAGTCCTTCCGAATAAATGCCTGCCCCCGCCCCGAGCCCCCCACCATATATGTCCGTGAACTAGACGAGCGTGTCCCGTAGTAGGCTCGGCGTCTCCCTCCGCTATGCCTGCGGTCAGGGATTACCACTGTAAACTTATCTTTTCTACAGATCTGCGGGCTCGCGAACTTTGACCTTATTTTAAGCATGGGCTCCTTTACGATCTCCTGAATCTTGCAGTGGCCCCTGCAGCCTGGGTTGTCCTTCAATCTATCATTGCAGACTAGTCTGTATAGTGATATTATAGCCTTTCCCATAATAACTAAGTGTATGGAAGGGGTGGGCAGATCCATCAACACCTCCATGGCGGCTGTTGGGGTTCAGGTCATGGTCCCTGTGATGCCAAGGCAAGCCATCCTTTGGATCTTGCCCAGTTTTGGTTTAGCACTGGATTGCGTCACATTAGGCCACCAAACCAGTGCCGCGTGTGTTAACGATGGTCTGACCACCCTTCTGGACAGCCAATAGGCCATATTAGGTCTCAGTTGCCACGTTTTTCCATATAGCCACCTAGTGACGGCTAGGGTCATAACTGCCTTGCGCACTATTTTTCCAACATGGCCATTCCAGGTTAACTTAGAGTCCAATACGACCCCAAGATATTTTACCTCCCTGGCCATCGATATGTTTCTACCATATAGAGTGAGAGTTCTGTGGCCCTCCCACTTCCTCCTCATCGTACATGGTATGACGTTGGCTTTTTCGGGTCTCACCCCGAGCCCTTGGCTAACCGTCCACCTTTCCACCACTTTCAGTGCTGTCTGTATGCGCTCCCACACTGACTGTGTAACCTTTCTTCTGACTATGATGTCAATGTCGTCTGCATAGCCCTGTACCTCGTACCCACTCCCGAGAGCATCCTTAGCAGGCCGTCCACGACTAGGCACCAGAGCAGGAGAGTAAAAACGCTCCCCTGCGGGCACCCTGCCAGCAGAGTCCCCCGCGAGTGAGGTAACGTATCTATTAGACAGAATTGTGCTGTTTACTTAGTCACATGCAATACAGCTCTCTTTATTGCATTAAACGACATTTTCGAGTTCAAACAATCAAACGCTTATAATAATAATAATAATAATAACATTGATGATGATAATAATAATAACACCACAGTAGATAAACACCGCACTTAGAAGTCATATACTTGTACGCGGGAGCTTACACACACATACACATAGACGAAGGATACCGAAACATTCTGAATCTTTTATACTCTGATGACGCTAACTTTGTTAGTGAAGTGATCGTCAGGTCTTTAAAGATGTGTTGTGGCGATTTGGGTTCTCCAAGTGTACTTATAGTTAGTAAACAGTCTGGAGTACTTGCAACTAAATACCGGATGCATTGGAGCCGAGCCGTATCATGCAGATGAGGATTAAAGAAATATTGACTCATTGAGACCTCGGTCGTTCAGTGGTAAGAACGTGTGCCTCTGAACCGAAGGGTACTGGGTTCGATCCCAGGGTACTCCTTTCACTTTTTCAGTACATACTGTACAATTAACATCAACAGAGATTGTGGCATTGCATTTGAGCAAGTTGAATGTCTGCACGTTTCGCCCTTCGGAGGAGGCGTAAAGCCGTCAATCCTGTGTCCATGCGATGTTGGGCAGGTTAAAAATCCCTACCTTCCTTACAGAAAGGCAGGGGTTCGGCAACATTTCCAAGATAGTGTGGTGAAACTGCTCCCTGGCGTCGGTGATTGGCCATAGTCGCGGAAATAGGCTAATGTTAAAGAAATAAAAACACACACATTGACTTATTGGCTTAATATGGAACATTCTAATGAAAGTTTGCTCTAACAACACACTTTCTACGTTTAGAGTTTTCTGTTAACAAGATAGAAAAAAGATGTGACAGTTTTCACGTGAACAACTACGTTACAAGCTATTTCTCGATACATTGTTACATTTTCTGAGATTACTCAGAATATATATCGTGTTTTATGTCTGTTTCTATCGCTAGTAATCAAGTTCTGGTTGATTGAGCATTTAAAGTCAGAGTAGGATATGATACAAGAAAACTTTTCTTCGCAATAAGACATTTGCTGAGACAATGTAATAGCTTTAAAGTAATCATCAAATCATTTTGTTATTCCTGAACAGTCTCTTAAGTAAAAGTATAACTTTAGATTGTTCGACAGGGTCGCTATATCGGTGCGGAACCAGGTAGTATGTTGTCACGGCAGTTATAAATGACACAAAATGTTATAAAATAGAGACTGTGCACAATCAACTAACAATTTTGTAAATTGTTAGCCCTGGTCCACTTCTTTCCTAATATAGGGACGATGTATGTAAGGCTAGATGTATTCTCACCATAATTAGAACCGCAGACCGGTTTCGCTCTAATTAGAGCTCGTCAGTACGGTATACTAATTACAGCGAGAACACACCTATAAAGTAATACGGCTTTGGTAGCCAGCCTCCTAGAACATTGTGAGATGTACAACAGGGTCGCCATCTCGGTGCGGAACCAGGTAGTATGTTGTCACGGCAGTTCCAAATAACACAAAATGTTATAAAATAAAGACTGTGTACAACCAATTTTGTGTTGTTTGGTTGGAGCTGTCGTGACAACATAATACCTGGTTCCTCACCGAGAATGTTACCCTGTTGTACATCTCACAAGGTTTTTGGAGACTGGCTAACATAGCCTTATTACTTTATAGGTGTGTTCTCGCTGTAATTAGTACACCGTACTGACGAGCTGTAATTAGAGCAAAACCTGTCTGCGGTTATAATTATGGTGAGAATACATCTAGCCTTACATACATTGTCCATATACTAGGGAAGAAATTGGCCAGGGCTGACAATTTACAAAATTGTTAGCTGGTTGTACACATTCTTCATTTTATAACATTTTGTGTTATTTGGACCTGTCGTGACAACATACTACCTGGTTCGGCACCGAGAATGCGACCCTATCGTACATCTCACAATGTTCTAGGAGGATGGCTACCATAGCCGTATTACTTTATAGTGTAGTGGTGACTAGTGGGTGCTTTGCACGGGTGGGTACAAGGTTCATGAGTAGGATCCAGTAACCACTGGCGCCGCAGGCGAAAATTTTGAAAACTTGCATGGTCACGCGTTTTGCTGGCGTTTTAGAATATCAATGAAAAATTATTTTATACAAAAATATAGATTTTCACAAAACTTTTGGGAAATTGTTAGCTATTTGAAATATTATATAATCACGAATATCGAGGGCTTAATTAAATTAAAATAATGGGTAGCAAGATGTGAAAAATTTTTATGTAGGTATCTTACCATTACTTGTAGACAAAATCCGGTCGCCGGTCCTTATTATTCACATTCCATTAAAGTACCGGATTTGTTTAACCATTTTTCTCGATAAACAGCATGGCCAATGCTGTAAGTCTGTCTTGGCTCGTGGCATGTCTCAAAAATCTCTTAGCACGTTTTAAAGTAGAAAAGCACCTTTCGCCTTCTGAAGTGGTCATTGGAATCGTTGCTACAATATTACATAGTTTATAAATTTCGGAAAATGTTTCGTTAAGGTTATTTTCTTATAGAAAATTTAAGAAAGCACCAACATCAGTCACCGCCCCCCTTGGTAGCTCGGACCACGACATGGTCACTGCTTCCTGCGCAATGCAACCCGAGGTCACATAGTCATCACACCCACGTATCGTTTGGCACTACAACTCCGCGAACTGCGACAAAATGCGGGATTACTTTTCCTTATTTCTATGGGCGTTTGTCTACTTCTCTCATCTTGGCCCCTTTGATATCTTACAAAACGTCACCGAAATCATCCAAGCTGGCATGTAATTATTTATTCCAGGTACACAGAATACCTCTTCAGCCACTCAAAAACCCTGGTTCTCTAAATACTGTGACAAGGCCAGACGTGAAAAGGTCAAAGCTTACAAAACGCTTCTACACAATCTCAATCAAGAAAACAGTCAAGCATTTAACGACGCAAGAAACCGCTATGTCCGCAGCATTCTTTCTGAGGTAAAAAACTCGTTTAATAACCACATCAAAAACAAAGTCCTCTCAAGCTCCAACGGTAGCAAGCCCTTATGGACTCTTGCTAAATCTATTGGGAATAATTTCTGCAAGAGCACGTTCCCACCTCTTGTTTTAGGGGATGAAATTGTTTCTACCGCCCTGGGCAAGCCTGAACTTTTTGCCTCGTTGTTCGCCGGCAATTCTAGTCTCAACCCATCTCCAAATGTTCAACCACCAACAGTCCCCAATGTCGCGCATAAAATGACGGATATCATTTTTAAAACTAAAAAGGTACAAAAGATGCCTTCCCTCTCTTAATACCAGGAAAGCCTCTGGCCTTAACGAGATCCCAGAAATTGTTCCCAAAAAATGCGCACCAGAACTATCCTGACTAGTCTGTTTCAGACATCTTACAATAGAGTCATATTCCCTAGTAACTGGAAAACTGCTCGAGTACAACCCGTCCGCAAAAAATGATCCAAAGCGCTTCCTAGCAACTACAGGCCTATTTATCTCCTTTCAGTCGTCTCTAAAGTGATAGAAAATTATATAAACACCGAATTACTACAATTTCTTCAAAAACACAGTCTAATCCACGACAGGCAGTATGGATTCCGTCAGCACAGATCAACTGCCGACCTCCTTTCCTTTGGCACCTATTCTTGGAACAAGTCTATGGAACTACACGGTGAATCCCAGATTGTCGCTCTAGACATATCCAAAGCATTCGACCAGGTCTGGCAAGCAGCGCTGCTTAATAAACTTCCGGCCTATGGCCTACCACCGAAACTCTGTACCTAGACAGCAACTTTCCTCTCCAACCGGAGCATTTCTGTTGTCGTGGATGACCATTCCTCTAAACTGTATCCAATTAATACAGAAGTCTTCCAAGGTTCAGCGTTAGCCCCTACTTTGTTTCTTCTCCGCATCAATGACCTCCTCTCTAGCACATCCAACCCAGTTCATAGTTACGCGGATGACAGCACCCTCCACTCAAATCTACAATTTTCTACGCCTGTCTCTTTAGCCCAATTAGATGAGGATCGCAGACTGTTCTGTCTCTGTGGATCTCCAAAAAATATTGGACTGGAGAAGTACAAAGGTGAAATTCAAGTAAATAACATGTTTAACTATTCAAAGTGCTTAGACAAGTAATAGATAAAATTATATTTTTATATTCGACAGCAAAAGTCAATAAAAAAACGGTGGCAGCGTACACAAACGATATGCTTATGGTGATGAATGCTGTTTTAAAAAGGATTAAATTAAAAATCAATATGGATAAAGCAAAAGTAATGAAACTAACCTGCTAATAATTAGAACAAGCTGAAATACTTTTTGTCTACGAAAATTAGCTAATAAGCCGCCAATCAATAAAAATAAATAATATTAATCCTTGAATCATTTTCATTGTTGAGGACCATTCCTGGTCGCAAACAGTTCGAAAATGAGTTCATTTTTAGGAAATCTGGGTAGCGAATAATTTAAATGGTCCCTGTGTGATGGAAAATCATGTTTAAACAAATATTTGTCACATCTGTAACATAACAAATTTAACGGTTTGTTTTGCTGGACGAAAAAATTAAAAAGCGTGTTTTCCTGTACATTTTCGCGGACTAGTTGGCAGTAATAAAAAAGAAACATTGCTACCAGCGTTTTAAACAAATATTTAATTAATGCGGAGCCATATTTCCAGGAAAAAAATAACTAGCTCCACTGTTTACAAAACAAACAAACGCCGAGAAGTGAATACACTATGAGACATTTTAATTTTTGCTGTAAATGTTAACGGCTGCACCCCTAGGGCTTATTATTTCTGGCACGTGCAAATGGAATCGTTCCACTTTTAAATGTTACCATTATTACCATAATAATACCTGACTTTATAGAGCAGGTTAATGCTCTCGATTATCTTCTAGATCAGGTTGATGCTCTAGCTCTAGTACATAGGGGGCGCTACTGTAGTAAGCTTCACATGACCATCGCCAACCAGGGCTAACCGTGATTTTGTGAGAATGCGAATGCGACCTATACTGTGTTTCGTAATGTTGTGACAGACACGTTCTGTTTTCCGTATTGTTTGCATTACAGCATTCGAGATTCACCTCGGTAAACTCATTAATCTGGACAGCAGACAGGCACACGTGATATTTTCCTAGCATAAACAGGTTATAGGATTATCCTTGTTCATCGTTGCACTTAATACTACTGAATTAATTCTCAACTTTTTACCCTTTTAGCTTCTACTGTCGAAAAGGTTTCATACGTAGGACAATTAAAAGTGTCCAACAGTACCGTACTTGCTATCTCCCTCTATAATTTCCGCAAAGTGGGGTAAGAAGCTTTTAATTGTCATTATCGAGATATTTCATCATTCGTGAGAAATATTGTACCCTCTATTTCGTTCTCACTTTCGTTAAATACAGATCCATTATATTTATTACTAGGTGCAAATTCAAGTCCACTATAAATTGTTCAATGCCAGTATCATTTCTCTGCTTTACCGACCTTCTCACAGGATATTTTTATTTGTTTATTTGTCAGACCTATCAGCCAGAATGCCCACCAAATATTAAAACACCCCGACTGAACGAAAATTCACTAAAACAAGCACTTGAGAAGCCACGGGAAAAGTCTACGACTGTATTAAATATGGAACCGTTTCAATAAGTTAGGGCAAGAACAAACAACCAGATATGCTATTCAAATCGAATTAAGTCTTAAAACTTTCATCTCCTCTTTATTAAATTATTTTTTATACAAAAACTTCATCGGGATAAGAACAATCTGATCAGATAACGGTAAAGTGAAATGAGACTAAAAAAACTGATAAAAACTGAAGTCACTACCTAGGATTAGAACTCGTCATGTAGGAGTCGATTATAGGAAGGAAAATAACGACTTAGACACAGATATAGGAGCTTGTTAGTCATTGCCTGTCGTATTTTTCACTCACATTCGTACTCCTACCATAATTATCAGTTTTGACGTTTTAAGTTTCTTTAATCACATTTAAGTAATTAAAAATTCATTTACCCCTAACCGTTTAGTGAATTTTCTTAAAAAAAAACATTTTCAATTTTGAAAAAATGTCTTCAAATGAGCGCTAATTAGGCCCCCTAGAACACATATCCGGGGTCAGTTTAAATTATATATATATATATATATATATATATATATATATATATATATATATATATATATATATATATATATATATATGTATGTATGTATCACACCGATAACTAAAAAAAGAATGGGCAGATTTTGATTAAATTTGGTGAATACCTTCCTTTTGCAAATGACTGGGATAAGTTCGTTATCCAGGAAAATCGGCCCAGGTTTTCCCGAAAAATTATGTGTTTCCTTTCTAAACAAATGTATATCTCCGGAAATAACAAAGTAAGGGCAACCAAATTTGGTACGCTGGTTTATATCATTATGGGCAAATTACCTAACAAAATTTAGCTCTGTAAGCTAAACGAGTTAGAGGCATTTAAAGAAAAATAAATTGTGGTTTTCTTTAAAACGTTTTTTTTTTAATTTCATTTTTTTATTGGCTGCGGCATCTCAGGCCATTAGCACTTTCATTTCCAATCCTTTACTATTTTTACTAATTTTCCAGACAAAGTCAACTTCTCGTTGGCTCGCCCAGGAATCGAACCCGGGACCTCTCGCTTAGCAGGCTAGCACCTAGCAACCTGCGCCACGAGGGCGTCCTCAAAACGTTAAAGTCGCGATTTAAAACGTCAAAATTGGCAACATTTAGGCAAAGAACTTGAAACTAATACGGACTATGGAAAGAAAATGTCTCAAAAAAAATGTTTTACAAACAATGAAGTCTCAGCTTCAGCTGTCATTGTCCTTCATTTTACTAAAATATTTAAAGCAAATTCATTTCAAAAAGATCCTTTCTCTAACGCCCTGTCAGTGGTTTTAATTATAGAGTTTGTGGTTTAATAGCCTATAATTTTTAGCGAATTTTCGTAGAAACAGTTCGCTATTAAGGAGACCGCGACTTTTTTTAGCAGTATTTCCGTAGTAACAATTTTTCGTACAATTTTTGTGTAATGTTGAGAATTAATAATTAATGTTCAATAAGTTATTGTAAAAAATGTTTTCGAATTTTCGTAAAAAAAAAACAATATTTATCAAATTTTCGTAAAAAATTTTTTTGTGTAAGCCATCTTTTTGTGAAAATTTTCGAATTTTTGAGAAAGAAATTATTTGCAAATTTTCATGGAAAGATACTTTTTTGGAATTCCTGTCAAGAAGCTTTTTGTGAATAATTATAACTTGGCAGGTGTATAAACTTCTTGAGTAGGTTTGTTGGCTAGAAAAATCAGACCATCTTTTTCGGGAACATTTTAAGTTTATTTTCGGAAAATTTTGGTACGTTTTCAAACAATAAAGTTATTTTAATGAAACATGGTACATTGTTTTTACTCTATAGGTTATACTGGTAACCATATTTGATGCTTTTCATTAAAAAAATACATATTTAGCATTAAAAATATTTTTATGTAAATTCACTACCATAATGCACTTGCCCCGTCAAGACTTTTTGAATACTTGCAGTTTCAAAATAGCTACAATAACATACCAGCAGCGTTTGAGTGTTCCATACAGGCTGAGAAATGACAGATTGAATATGGACACAGATCACATTAGTAAACTTTGTTTTTTTTTTATTATTTCAACAACACACCGCGAGGGCTTACAGCTTGAATACTATCGTACCGTGGGTGTCGACAAGGAGGAAAGAGGCAACTTGTTAATTCTGGACTTGAAGGAAAAACATGTGCCGGCAAGGAATTCCACAACTTGGAAGTCCTCGGGACAAAAGAGCGGGCATAACAAGATGTTCTATATCTGGTGACCTGGGCAGTAAAAGGGTGCATTCGCTCTGTTCCCCTGGTATATCTGTTGGGGGCAGCAGGTGGAGGAACTATGGAAGAAAGCTCCTCTGAGCAGCGCCCGTGCAGATATCTATAAAATAGAGAGAGGTCACAAACGGCACGTCGGTGGGCAAGGGATGTCAGCCTTTGGGCGAGGGTAGGGTCACCGATGAGACGTATAGCTCTCTTCTGAATGGAGTTCAGGATAGCGAGTGTAAAAGCGGCAACAGCACCCCAGATATGGAAACAGTATTCGAGGTTTGGTCCTATTTGTGAAGTATATAAAGTATAGAGATTAGCTGGTGAAAAGTATTTGCGAGCCCGGAAGAGGAAACCTAATTTCTTAGCAGCCGCTTCCGCAATTGATGTGACATGTTGGTGCCAATTGAGATTTCGATCCACAGAGATGCCAACAAGTGAAAAGGACTCATTACTTTGAATAACTTGGTTGTTTATTGTGATGGGTCTAGGGCTGGTGTATCTCTTATGAGAAAAAAAGCAAGACAGTGATTTAATCAGGTTGAATTGTACAAGATTTCTACTTCCCCAGTCTAATATTTTTTGAAGATCCACGGAGATAGAACCCTCTATGAGTCTGCGATCCTCATCTAGTTGGGCTAAAGAGACAGGCTTAGAATATTGTATATTGAAATGGAGGGTGCTATCGTCCGCGTAACTGTGAACTGGGTTGGATGTGCTAGAGAGGAGGTCATTGATATGAAAAAGAAACAAAGTAGGGGCTAAAGCTGAACCTTGAGGAACTGCTGCATTAATTGGATACAGTTTACAGGAATGTCCATCCACGACAACAGAAATGCTCCGGTTGGAGAGGAAATTTGCTGTCCACGTACAGAGTTTTGGTGGTAGGCCATAGCCCGGTAGTTTATCAAGCAGCGCTGCGTGCCAGACCTGGTCGAATGCTTTGGATATGTCTAGAGCGACAATCTGGGATTTACCGTGTAGTTCCATAGACTTGTTCCAAGAATAGGTGACAAAGGAAAGGAGGTGGGCAGTTGATCTGCGCTGACGGAATCCATACTGCCTGTCGTGGATTAGACTGTGTTTTTCAAGAAATTTTAGTAATTCGGTGTTTATATAATTTTCCATCACTTTAGAGATGACTTAAAGGAGAGAAATAGGCCTGTAGTTGCTAGGAAGCGCTTTCGATCCTTTCTTGAGGACGGATTGTACTCGAGCAGTTTTCCAGTTATTAGGGAATATGCCTTTATTGTAAGATCTCTGAAACAGACGTGTCAGGACAGGAGCAAGTTCTGGTGCGCATTTTTTGAGAACAATTGCTGGGTTCTTGTCAAGGCCAGAGGCTTTCCTGGTATTAAGAGACGAGAGCATCTTTCGTACCTTTCTAGTTTTGAAAATGATATCCGTCATTTAATGCGAGACATTGGGGACTGTTGGTAGTTGAACATTTGGAGGTGGGTTGAGAATAGAGTTGCCGGCGAACAACGAGCCAAAAAGTTCAGCCTTGCCCGGGGCGGTAGAAACAATTTCATCCCCTGAGACAAGAGGTGGGAACGTGCTCTTGCAGAAATTATTCCCAATAGATTTAGCAAGAGTCCAGAAGGATTTGTTGCCGCTGTGAATGATAATAAACATCAACTCTAAATGACAGCTATTTACAATACTTATTTACATTTTGTATCTTATGAATTGTAAAGAAAATAAAACAGTTTAAGCAAACAAATCATTTTGAGGTTAGAAATGTAACGAATAATAAAAAAATATTTTAGCCTATGATTACCTACCATTAGGTATCGTTAGTAAAAGAAATGACTAATTACGTAAATCAGTCACTGAAATGTTATGTAAGCGTTTATTTTATTTATTCATTTAGTAATGTAACACTTATACAATCTACTATGTAAAAAAGCATACACTTGTGGTTGCATGATAGGTACAATTTAAAAGTATGTTTCTCTAATGTTTGACAATTTAAATTTTGACATACAATTCTTTTTTGATCATCTGTTCCTCATTGATGGAATAGTTTTGAGATTTAACACTTTTACCAATACAAGAATATATTGCGGTTTTCGTCCACTGCGTTTTCTTGTTTTCCTATAATTTAGTGAAAAATGTACGACAAGATTCGGCTGGTCGGAGATTAAATGTCAATCGTAGAGTTTTTGTGTTATAAAAAGATTAAATTATACTGATCTGCAACTCCCCCAAAAAATTACATGAAATGGCGATACCGATAAACGATAGTGCAGTTAACATTAATTAGATGATTAGGATCTAGAGTAGGCTTTAATTGCAGGGTTGCATGAAAGACAAAATTTATACCTTTAACAACGTAGCAAAACAAAGCTTCCCATCAAAGATTTCGGTAGACCATCTTTGATTGCAAATTATTTATTTGTATCCGCTGGAATGGCAACATATGACATCTGCATATAAAATAGGGCAATCGGAGCATAACACACGGGAAGGTGGTTAATAAAGAAAATAAGTATAAGTGGGTCTAGTACGGATTCCAGAATAATGTTCAAATTAATTTGCCCCATCTCTAGAGCTACCTTGCTCCCCTTCACGTAAGCAGGTATATACTTTTATTATATAGTGAACCAAGAATGTTTTTACGTAAATCAGTAGAAGAAAGCGTAGTTCATATTTCATCCAGTTTGGGAGAACAAAACGTGTTTGATAGATAAGAGGAAAGAGTCTCCATATACTTAAATCATATAAAATTTCCATTCATATACTTTAAAAATTTAGTAGGATTTAGTGTTATTTTAATTGTTTGGGGCGCATGGGGAATAGGAGATTAATCGCGGACAATCTAAAACATAATAAAAGCCTGGACGCAGCAAGTGCGTTATGGTAGTGAATTTTCATAGAAATGATCTGGCACAAAATATTTTATAACTGTTTTTTCTTGTAACATAGAAATCTAAATTTTGGTATATAGTTTGCTTTTTATATCGTAAACCTACCTACCAAATTTGGTTATCATAGATTTTTTATTTTTTAAGATAAAAATTTTTTTCAAATGAAAACTCAAAATTTTTCCAGAAAACCTCGTCCGATTTTTTTTATTAACGAACTTGTCAAAGCCTTTTACAAAAGGAAGGTACGTGCCAAATTTTATCAAAATCGGCGTATTATTGTTTGAGATAAAAATTTTTTTCGAATGAAAACTCAAAATTTTCCCGGAAAACCTCGTCCGATTTTCCTGACTAACAAACTTGTTAAAGCTATTTAGAAAATAAAAGTACATACCAAATTTTATTAAAATCGACTAATTACTTTTTGAGATAATAATTTTTTTCGAATGAAAACTCAAAATTTTCCCGGAAAACCTCGTCCGATTTTCCTGACTAACGAACTTATCCAAGCTATTTACAAAAGAAAAGTACATGCTAAATTTTATCAAAATCGGCCCATTATTTTTTGAGTTATCGGTGTGATACATATATATATATATATATATATATATATATATATATATATATATATATATATATATATATATATATATATATATATATAAATATATATATATATATATATATATATATATATATATAAATATATATATATATATATATATATAAACATATAAAAATTGAAACTGACCCCGGATATGGGTTCTAGGGGTCCTAGATCGCGCTCATTTGAAGAAATTTTTTCAAAATTCAAAAGTCGAGATCTCCTCATTAGTGAATTTTTTCTAAGAAAATTCACTAAAAGCAAGATTTTAAGAAAGTATAAACTTTAGCCAAGGCTTGTGAATCACGAATCACCTTCTATAATTGGCTGGCATTTGGCTGCTATAAACTTTATATAATACCAGAGAATACTTTATAACTCTGCTGTGATAAAACCATACCTTTATATTTTATCAGAGAACTCTTTATAATTCAATTGCGTATTGAGAGGTTCGTAGAAGTAGAGCAGCATCGGTTAATATAAAACTAAGTGGGTAAATGCAGGAGTGGAGATAGGTTGCTGTTGAGTATGTAGAAACTAGGAGGATTGACATTGATGTAATTATCCCATAGATAGAGGCAGGCCGTTCAATCAATAATCCTCAATGTACTTGCCAATCCTCTCTATTTCTACTTTACTCGTTTACGGATTTACTGTTTTATTCCCTTGCCCACCCTCTAATTTAATTATTTTTGCCCTGATTCTTCCTTCCGTTAATAAATGCTTTTAGACTTGCATTTTAATTCATCGTTAAAATAATACGTCTGTTAAAGCAATTCAACTAGAAAGGAAAGAAAATCGATAACTGATATTACAGACTTAATAATATTAATAATACATTATTGAAAAAGTCTAGACGAGGTCAGTGCGTTATAGTAGTGAACTTAAAAAAAAATTGAAGCTGAAATTTAAGTCATTATAACACACATTTCTTACGACATTTCTTCTACACGAATGCGTTTCAGGATTTTTATCAAAAAATTAACAATAAAAATACAATAAAAATTTTAAAGTTATTTTCTGGTATATCTTGACCTTTTTGCATCAAGACAACTTAGTTTTTGTCTGCAATATCAATCGATTTGGTTAACCACACAAAATATTTTGGTTTTGTGCCATGTGGCAGACAAGTTTTTTCCTTTAAATGCCTATAACTTTTTTTTCTTTTAACTTTAATTTTGACACACAGGATACGTTTTATAGCGGAAACTTGCCTACCAAATTTGATTACCATAGCTTTATTATTTTTGGGAACACAAACATTTTTCGAAAGAAAACCCAAAATTTTACCTGAAAACTGGTCTGATTTTCCTGGTTAACTAACTTATCTAAGCGACTTGCAAAAGAAAGGAACTCACCAATTTTGATCAACAAACCTTAGGTTAATAGAAAATTGAGTTATAGAAATTTGAAGCCTTTAATGAAAATTCGCTAAGAATGTGATCAAAATCGGCCCATTATTTTTTGAGTTATCGGTGAGATACATAAAAAAATCAAAAGTGACCCTGGATGTGGGTTGTAGGGGGCCTAGTTCCCGCTCATTTGAATAAATTTTTTCAAAATTCAAAAGTCGGAATTTTCTCATTAGTGATTTTTTAAAGAAAATTCACTAAAAAGGCTGATTTTAGATTCATTTAACATATTTTTCTTTTTTGTTAACAGAATACAGGAGAATATTATTTTCTAATCAAAAATTTTCCAGCGACGCTAAGAAAAATGTGTGTGTTCTTTAAATTTTAAGAGGACCGCAAGCAGCGCCTTCTACCAACTAGACCTAGGTTTCTCAAAGTGGGGTACGCGTGCCCTTGGGGGTACGCCAATTGATCGTTGGGGTCCGCGAGGTAAATGGACCCATTCGGTAGGTGGTAGTGGAATTTTCCATTACGTGATAGTAAAGGATTTTTTTTCACGCCCGAAGAGGTACCACCCCTTACATCAAGGGGCTGGTGAAGTCTCAACGAACTTTTCCAGTTCTGGTGTATGAGTCCGTTTCCCTTATGAACAAAAATAATGATGGTTCCTCCTTGTACAAAAGATTCAGGAGATAAAATACCCCTCCATTCGGATCTCCGGGAGAGAGGTGTGCAGAGGGCGACGGCATCAAGATTTAACATATCCTTCTGGAATATATGTGGCCTAAATTCTAACCTGAACTCCGTCCACCATTTCCTCCAGGCTAATAGGCCCCAACTCCTCTTCCTCACCGAAATCAGTGCCAAAACAGCCACTAATCACCTTAATTTCCCGGGGTATGAGCTCCTTACTTCTTTTAGATTGCACATGGAGGTGTGTGCGCGTACGTCCGTAGCAATCTACCCAGCACCAGACTCCCCAATTTAGAAGTTGGAAAAAAATACATACTTTGGATGAAACTCTCGCTCAGGGCTGCAACTAAATTCATGTGTTGCATTTACCGGTCACCTTCTGACAACAACTTTGTCCAGCTCTTCGACTACCTTTCTAAAAATCGATCATGTGATTTCTGAATAGCCTTCCTCCGAAGTCACCATTCTTCTTAACTTCAATGTCCACAATATGAAATGACTAGGATCTTCAGAAACCGATCCACAAGGGAGAGCAGAGGAGGCCTTTGCAGTCAGTGTTTCTTTAGCCAATATATTTCAGCAACCTACTTACTTTCCTCGCATTCCAACACACAGCTCAAATCCCTTGGATCTCTCTCTTACTACAAAACCTGAATGCTATAAGACATCAGTCACCGCCCCCCTTGGTCGCTCAGACCACGGCATGGTCACTGCTTCCTGCACAATGCAACCCCAGGTCACACAGTCATCACATCCACGTATCGTTTGGCTCTACAACTCCGCGAACTGGGACGAAATGCGGGATTACTTTTCCCCATTTCCATGATATCTCACAAAACGTCACCGAAATCATCCAAGCTGGCATGGAATTATTTATTCAACGTATACAGAAAACCTCTTCAGCCACTCAACAGCCCTGATTCTCTAAATCCTGTGACAAGGCCAGACTTGAAAAGGTCAAAGCTCACAAAACGCGTCTACACAATCCCAGTCAATAAAACCGTCAAGCATTTAACGACGCAAGAAACCGCTATGTCCACATTCTTTCTGAGGCAAAAAACTCGTTAAATAATCACATTGAAAACAAAGTCCTCTTAAGCTCCAACCGCAGAAAACCTTTCTGGACTCTTGCTAAATCTATTGGGAATAATTTCTGCAAGACCACGTTCCCACCTCTTGTTTCAGGGAATGAAATTGTTTCTACCGCCCTGGGCAAGGCTGAACTTTTTGCCTCGTTGTTCGCCGGCAATTTTACTCTCAACAAACCTCCAAATGTTCAACCACCAACAGTCCCCAATGTCGCGCGTAAAATGAAGGATATTATTTTCAAAACTAAAAAGGTACGAAAGATGCTCTCTTCTCTTACTACCAGGAAAGCCTCTGGCCTTGACAAGATCCCAGCAATTGTTCTCAAAAAGTGAGAACTAGAACTTGCTCCTGTCCTAACTCGTCTGTTTCAGACATCTTACAATAGATGCATATTCCATAGTACCTGGAAAACTGCTCGAGTACAACCCGTCCCCAAGAAAGGATCCAAAGCGCTTCCTCGCAACTACAGACCTATTTCTCTCCTTTCAATAGTCTCTAAAGTGTAGTAAACTACGAAAATTTCTTGAAAAACACAGTCTAATCCACGGCAGACAGTATGGATTCCATCAGCGCAGGTCAACTACCGACCTCCTTTCCTTTGTGACGCATTCTTAGATAGAATAAGTCTATGCAACTACACGGTGAATCCCAGATTGTCGCTCTAGACATATCCAAAGCACTCGACCAGGTCTGGCACGAAGCGCTCCTTAATAAACTTTCGGCCTATGGCCTACCACCAAAACTCTGTACCTGGACAGCAAATTTCCTCCCCAACCGGAGCATTTCTGTTGTGGATGGCCATTCATCTAAATTGTATCTAATTAATGTGTATCACACCGATAACTCAAAAAATAATCGTCCGATTTTGATCAAATCTGGCAGGTACCTTCCTTTTGTAAGTGGCTTGCATAAGGTCGTTAGCTAGGAAGATCGGAGGAGATTTTCCGAGGAAGTTTTGAGTTTTCTTTTCAAAAAAAATTTTATCTCAAAAAATAAAAAATCTATGATAACCAAATTTGGTAGGTACGTTTACTATATAAAAAGTAAACTATATATTAAAATCTTGATTTCTATGTTACAAGAAAAAAAATATAATAATATTTGGTGCCAGACCATTTCTATGAAAATTCACTACCATAACGCACTTGCTGCGTCCAGACTTTTCATTGATGAAGGGCTTTCATCAATAAATACAGTCTGGAAGTATAGCTTTGTCTGTTTTACCTTTGAAATTATTATTATGTATTTTCTTTTCTCGTTGTACATATCTCTAACTGGAGACTGTAGCTATAACCATAACCTTTTGGGTTTGTATTATTACAAGGATTATTATTAATTTTATAATTGTTATATATATATATATATATATATATATATATATATATATATATATATATATATATATATATATATATATATATATCCCCTGGAACCCATATCCAAAAACCCTATATATATATATATATATATATATATATATATATATATATATATATATATATATATATATATATATATATATATATATATATATATATATATAGGGTTTTTGGATATGGGTTCCAGGGGATACAACACGAATTTAATTACTGCAGTCATTATCTTTCTAATAAGTGTTAAAGCACACGTTTACCAGTGGAGGAAAATTATATATGACGTGATTTTTATGCTGTGTTACAGATGAAGCAGATAACATAGCAATATAATCAAACCGTTATCTTTCTACTGCATATAAAATCGATACTGTATAATAAACATTTGCTTTGGAAGGCTGTTTCTGTTACTCATCCAGGAATAGATTGCATTATAAAGCAGATGAACCAATGTATATGAAAATAATATTTTAGGAAAATTTCTTTGCTTTTACGCAACGCTGATCAATATTGCTTTTATAATGAAAATATACATAAATCCATGCCAAAAAGGTATGAACGCAGCAAGTGCGTTATGGAAGTGAATTTTCATAAGAATGTGTTTAATAGCAAATATGTCTCTTTAATGCAAGCAGGCATCAGGTTGGTTACCGGTAGGTTATACCGGTAACCAAATTATATATATATATATATATATATATATATATATATATATATATATATATATATATATATATATATATATATATATATATATATATATATGGTTATATAGTAGAAACAATGTACCATATTTTATCAAAATAACTTATTGTTTGAAAATGTACAAAAAGTTTCCGAAAATAAACTTTAAATGTTTCGGAGAAAACTGTTTTCCTATCCAAAAAACTTTAAGTTAATAGCAAATTGAGTTATTGAAATTTGAAGCATATATGTAAACAGATAAAAACTGAAACTAAACCCGGATATAAATTCTAGGAATAGTTTAATAGTTTACACTAATTGGAAGAAATTTCTTCAAAATTCAAAAGTCGGGATCTCCTCATTAGTGAATTTTTTGAAGAAAATTTACTAACATGTACATTTTTTTATAAGATGCCTCTTGAATTTATGATTATAGAAAAAAAACATCTGGTATGTAATTGATCTTGCTTTGTTTTTCACAAGTTAAGGTGTAAATTGCAAAAAATAAAAAATAATTGCTACGTGTTAGTATTTATTTTTAACAGCATCTTTTCTTATCTCAACCTTAATTTGTTGACATAGACCAAGGCGAGTAACTAGAGAACCAGTGCTGGCATGCTAATTTTCAAGTTGATCGTGTATGTGAAAGTAGTTGAAAGTCTGGACGCAGCAAGTGCGTTATGGTAGTAAATTTTCATAAAAATTAGTAGCAAAGCAAATATGTCTTTTTTTAACGAAAGCAGCCATCAAATTTGGTTACCTGTATAGTAGAAACAATGTACTATATTTCATCAATATAACTGTACTGTTTTCCGAAAAAACTTGTCCGATTTTCCTAGCCAACGAACCTGCTCAAGTTATCTACCCACCTACCAAAATATAATTATTCACAAAAACCTTTTCGACGACAATTTAAAAAATTTTATAATAATTTGCAAATAATGTTTTCAAGAAATTTGGAAAACATTCTTTTGTATTAACTTGTTAAATATTTTTCATTAATTACCAAAATTTCACAAAAGAATCTTACAAAAAACGATTTCTACGAAATCACAAAAAAAAATCTGTGAAAACTCGCTAAATATTTCTTTACACAAAATGTTGCTAAAAGAATACATAAAATTCAAATTATATACCTAATCTGTAATTCAAATTGAAAACAAAATAATTTGTTTGCACGAAAATCCATTACAACCTTATCTCCAATGAATTTAATTTAAAAAATGTTCCATCAATTTAATAATTTTTCATACAAAAATTCTCAACAAATGCTTCTTCAAAGAAGATTCATTAAACTTATTTATAAGAAAATTAGCTATTAAAAGAACATTTTGTACAAGAAAATTAGATAATAGAAATAAATTAAATAAATTAAGAAATATTCACAATCTGATCTAAATACAGAACTAGATACTTTTTCTGTGGCCTCACACAGAAAATTCTTTAACCTGTGGATGCAGTAAAAATTGAATCCGGTTATAGAGAAGAAAACAACCTCTTCTAATCTCACAAATCTCTACAGCTATGTTAACTGTGGAATGGTTTTCCCAACTAAAGACAACAACAGCTACTATTAAAGTGGAATTAAAAGTCTTAAAACTGCTTATATTTTATTTTCAACAAAAAGTCCCGAAATAAATATTGGAGTTACACAATCTGATCAGATAGCGTTAAAATTGACCCAAAGATGAAAAAAAGTTAAAAAAAAAGATCAAAAAGAAATTCAGTTAGGGTGAGATTTGAACCGTCGTCCCTTCGCTTATCAGCAATGCATATAACAATTACACTACTGTAAGTGTTCTATCAGACTCTGCAATGAAAGGTAGATAACCGAAAATGGTCTTAAGTTATTTATTTGTAACATGTAAGGTGTTTAGAGGCAGACCTTGCAACTATTTTAAAACACGAGAAGTGTAGCATAAATGTTACAGATTCTAATATACATTTTATGCAATATTTACTATTTATAAATCACAATATGTACACTAATTGTGACGTTTCAAATATCCAGTTTGACATTTACGGGGGAAAAACTATTAAATTTTCAAAGTAATCTTCCTGGTACTTCTTAAACTTTTTGCACTATGAAAATCTAAACGTTGTCTGTAATATTCGATAAATTTTGTTTAATACATACAATATTTTGGTATTGCGTCTTCTCTGACTTTTAGTGGCACTAAAATTTTGCTTTATTAAGTTCCTATAACTTATTTTTTCTTTTGTCTTAGAGACCTACATTTTGGTGCAGAGTTTGGTATAATATAAAGCAGCTTGCCAAGTTTGGTTGCCATAGCATTGTTATTTCTGGAGATTTTTTTTTTTTCAAAAGAAAACCTAAAATTTTCACGAAAAAACTTGTCCGATTTTCCTGGCTAACAAACTTATCCCAACCACTTGCAAAAAAAATGTTACGTTCTACGGGGTTATGGATTCGTTGATTAACAAAACACAGCTTTCCAAACTACTAATTTATTATTACTAACTATTTTCCAACACCAGTGTCAACTAAAATATATCTCTTCTCTATTATTAAATGTCCATAGAACTATATTCCACTATCGCCTTCTATGATCGCTCCTTATACACCAACACTTACTTCTGACTCGCTTAATACTCTATGATCACTTCTTTTACACCACACTACTCAATACTGAACTAACTTACTCTGCGCACCGCTCGTCTATTTATACCGTCCATAGATATTCGAGACCCTCTACACTATTCTACACCTGTCACTGGTCTATTTTAGAAATGTAATTCCAGACTGTTCGCTGTGACACTCCCCCCCCCTCTTAGATTCGATCGTCCCGGTCGAATATACACTTTATTTGTCTGCTGTACTTTCGTGATTTGTTATTTGGTTACGTGGACTGTAGTTTCTAACCGTCCCGGTTCATCCTCAGCACGCCCTTTAGAGTAGCGTGCTGAGGATGAACCGGGAGGGTTCGAAACTGCAGTTCACGTAACCAAAAAAAAAAAAAAAGTACAGCAAACAAATAAGGTGTATATTTAAAAGTGATTACAGTGTAGTGCAACATTCCAAAAAGATCTATATATATATATATATATATATATATATATATATATATATATATATATATATATATATATATATATATATATAAATTGACGGGATATATGTTCTAGGGGGCCTAGTTTGCGCTCACTTGAAGACGTTTTTTCAAAATTTAAAAGTCTAGATCTTCTAATTAGTCAATTTTTTAAGAAAATTCATTAAAACACAGAAGCAAATCGGTGCACTCCGTGCTTTATCATCCACATATTACTGATCACCAAAGTTCTCCGAAGTACACCGTTTTCTGTCTTAACTCTAAATGTTTGGATTTTATTTTTAAAAGGACGTAAAAAAGTTTTTAAAAACATGGGGATTAAAATATGTTTTGAGCCTCGGTGGTTGATGGGCAAGAACGTGTCGAACCGAAGGGTACTGGGTTCGACCACAGTGTTCTCCTGAAAAGTAAAGTAACTAACTAGGATTAGAACTCGTCATGTTGGAGACCACCTGGAAAAATATTGTGCTTCTGTCATCTTTGTATGCGGAACGTAACGGGAAACCACTACATTTCCATCTAACGGCAATCATGACATACAGAGTCATGGTAAGGACCTCGGTGGTTCAGACGTAAGAACGTGTGCCTTTGAACCGAAGGGTACTGGGTTCGATCCCGGCGTACTCCTTTCACTTTTTCAGTACAAACTGTAACATTAACATCAACCGAGGTTCTGGCATTGTATTTGAGCAAGTTGAATGTCTGCACGTTCCGCCCTTCGGAGGGGGCGTAAAGCCGTCGGTCCCGTGTCCATGTGATGTTGGGTACGTTACAGATCCCCATACTCCTTACAGAAAGGCAGGGGTTCGGCAAAATTTCAGGATATTGAGGTAAAACTGCTCCCTGGCGTCGGTGATTGGCCTTAGTCGCGGAAATAGGCCGATTTTAAAGAAACAAGAGACACAAAATATTTTATACCACTATAATAGATGCTTAAATGAAGCTGTGTGGCTATGTGAGCTGTTTACCATGTGCACAAAAGTAAGTCTAAGAATATCTGCGTTACAAGTGTGTGAGTGTTGGTAATGTATTTAAAAGTATTGACAGAGAGAGTTAAACAGCTGACTGATGGAAAGACTTAGATGTTAATGTCGGTTCATAACAGTTAGAGGCTGCACTAACCAAATAGCTAAGTACTAGTAGTAGTATTATTAGTTTTAAGTTTGGTGCTAAACCTATAAACTCGAAAATAATATTGAACCGGCGGATAAATAAAAAGTACAAAAATAAAATATAACTACTGACGTTTGCGCATTAAAAAGAGAAAATAAATATTATGCTGTTGAATTGATACATTTTATTACAATTAAAAACCTACTTCATGTGTATTCGTGCTGTTTATAATTAAATTTTATTTACAAAGCGGTTAATAACCTCACCTTCTGAACTTCTTAACAATGATATTCCACTCTCTGAGTCTATATCGTTTAAAGTTGCCATTTTCCAACTTAAAAACCACTTCCACAAAAAAACACATTAACTAAAACACGTAATTAATATAAATAAAAAGTATACGCGTGAATTTACTGGAACAAACGCATTATTTCTGATGCCACTCGTTGTAGAGGTTATAACACTGATGAGATGGGTCACAGACTTGTTTGTATTTTTCACTAATCGTGCATTATCAGCTTTCTTTGCTTTAAACATGTTAATTATTTACATTAACTATTATTAGATTAATTTATGTCTGTGTCCAACACGGACGGACGTAATTGTATGCAACTTAATTCTCTGAATACTGGACTCGGCAATTCATAGCTATTTCAAGTTAATGTGTTCTCGAACAGTGAAAAGCCAATTTTCAGATAATGACTAATTTAGATAAGTGTTTAAATAACTAGTTCGAAATAATATCCATTATTAAATATAATTTACGGAAAAATGTTATATACAGGGTGATAAATATTAAACGTAAGCCATGGAGATCTTATAAACTGTTTGAGATACAAAGAAAAGTGATTACAAAAGTCTGGCCCAGCCAAAGTACATATTACGTTAGCAAATTGTTATTAACGAAAGAATATGCTTTTCTAAAAAAAAAATAACACAACCTAGAGATATTAAAGGCAAAGTAAACAAGTCTGGACGCAGCAAATGCGTTATGGAAGTGAATTTTCATTAAAATGTTTTTAATAGCAAATATGTCTCTTTAATGCAAGCAGGCATTAATTTGGTTACCGGTATAACCTATATAGTAGAAACAATGTACCATATTTTATCAAAATAACTTGTTTGAAAATGTACTGAAATTTTCCTAAAATAAACTTTAAATGTTTCCGAGAAAACTCGTTTCCTAGCTGACGAAAGTGAGGTTAATAGCAAATTGAACTATTGAATTTTGAATCATTTAATGAAAATTCGCTACCAAAATGCACTTACTGCGACTCGGTTTTTTACAAACATGCATCATATTTCGATGAAAAATGCAAAAATGCAATAAGGAATGTTCAAAATAAATTGTAGGTATCACCAACGACTTATGGGCCACCTGTAATTCTCAAAATAATTTTATTAGATGTAGCTCAAGGCACCCTATAGGAAATTTATACAATTTTTTCTCGTATCTTCCATAATAACAATTATATTGGGCTTTACCGTGGAAATACGTCACCCTGTATATATTCATTGATTGTTGTTGCCCTTACTTGGTGAAACTTGTCCATAATACATACAGACTTGGAGACTACTTCTCTGGCTTCACTGTTGGTTTTTGTAGGTGAAGGACGTAGCCAGCGCGTGCGATAACTGGAGCAAGTGGCCCTTCGAATTTTGGATGTTCTAGGATGTTCTTCAATGCTTCTGTGACTATAGTTTCGCTGCTTGACAGCATTCTCAGACAGATTAAATTAAATAATAATAAAAGTACGAAATCATGACAACTACAAATAAAGGTCTGTTGCTATGTTATGATATGATGTTTTGATCAAAAATTTTTTATCAAATTGAAAATAAAATGAAACACAGATGACAGATGGGGTTTTCAAAATGCCTATGTGATGTATGTCAATATATAACATAAAAATAGAACTAGCCTATAATAACTATGATAACAGTTACAACAACAAAATAATTAAACAATAACAGTATAAAAATAGTCTCTATACAACGAAAAGATCGACATACATCAACTCATTATTTTATTATAACTTTTTTGAAAGAATAGTTAAATTTATTTTCTTTGGCTTATTCAATTAGAAAGAAGAATATCCAAGAAAGGGGAATTCATTAAATCAGTTTGCTCGTTTAAAACAAGGTAGTTATTGTCGTGTGTGTGCCTTTTGACTTCTAAAGCTTCAAAAAAGTCTAGTTTACGTTTGTCATTATAAAAATGTAGTGGTTGTATGCGGTTATTTACTGTAGGTCTATGTTCGGTATCAATAATATGTTTTGCAAATGTAGATTTGTCAGCGTGGTTATTTCTAAATGCAGAAATATGTTCTTTGTATCGGGTGTTAAAATTGTTAGTGTTATCTGCAAAAGGCCTTTATAAATGACCTGTCTGAGTCAAGGGCTAAAAAACTTCTAGAGTTAAACAGACAACAACTGAGAACTCTAGTCGGCCTGTATACAGGACACTGCCGCTTGCGTCACCACATGCACCGTATTGGTCTAGGTCAGGAGACCGAGTGCCGGCTGTGTATGGAGAGTGACGAGACAGCAGAGCACATACTGTGTTCCTGTCCGGCGGCGGACAGGACTAAATACCTGCTCTTTGGCAAGATAAAACTTGCTCTGGAAGATCTGGATCAACTTTCGCCCACAAAGATTATCGACCTCTGCAGGAGGCTGGCTTTGTTGGGCGAAACATAAACCATTAGGCGTGAGCCAAAATAGACCTTATGGTCGCGGTGGAGGGGCCGGTATGGCTCACTCACATTCAAACCTAACCTTACCTATATATTTTTCTGGTGTCCCCTACTAATTGAATGAGTGACCGAATGAAAAAATATTGTGCTTCTGTCATCTCTGTATGCGGAGCGTAACGAGAAACCACTACATTTCCACCTAACGGCAATCATGAGATACAGAGTCATGGTAACGACGACATCGCCATCGCCTTTAGACTGTGTTGAAAATTATGATGATGATGATGATAACATAAAGTGTTCTAATGTTATTTGTTAACAATGTCCTACTTAAATAGTATTCAAAATAAACGGAAAAAAAATGAAATTTTATTTCTTAATATCTTCAAACCTACAAAATATATGAATTATTACAACATTAAGTACGCAACTTAGGCTTCATTTGACCCACTTTTATCTTTTTATTTTTTAAGATAAGCTAGATTCTCATAGTAAATCATGGAAAGCGTAGATTAAGCAAAATAATATTATTTTTCTATTTTGGGAGGGTTTCAAATATCAAGGCAAATAATTTTACTGGTTCTGGTAGTAAATATGTCAGAATTTATATATCATAACACATCCAAAGCTGTAGAAATATCCTGCTTTGGTTGAATGCGACTATTTTTCATGGGGTCTCAAAACTAAAACCCATGTTTCCTTGAGTCTCACTGAAGCGTGTAATTTATTTATCCTAGCAGGACTGCAGGAGAGGAATTCCTGCTATCCTTGATATTTCTGCAGGCTGCTGGCAGGAGTCGCTTGATAAAACAGATGACTAATTGTATCGTTTTGGTTATTTTCCATCTCTTGATGTCTGTCCTGTCAACAGTTACACACAACACGCGGCTTTAATTTATTAGAGATAATTTTATTAAATTTACCTACGAGGTATTTGTATTAAGGAACGGTATTATTTTATTAGATTGTAAAATAAATTACCAAACATATTACGCCCTCCACGAAGTTTTAATCTTGCACACGATAATGTCACTGCTCGAAATAACGCTCTAGGTCAAATTTATTTACAACGGTAATAAAATCTGCTGTTTCTTCTTTAAGATTTTTTTTATTTTTAATGCGCCTCTGTAAGTTTTTATTTTATTTTAAGAGCTATAAAGTTCACATAGTGCAAAATCTGTCGAACCCACGACCTCATAGTCCAAACTGTACAGGCTAGTCGGCTACTGACCTCCGCGCATCAACGGAATAGTTGCGGAAGAGAGGCTTGTTTGCTGAAACAGCGGTGTACCGATCCGCGATAAAAGTTCAGGTCATTATAACGCGGGCGTACCAGCGACACATGAGGCAAGAGCTCAGCGATCTGCGTAGACTAATTAAAACATGAATGAAAGGCTTCTCTCCAGACAACAAATTTATTTAAAAACTTCCCAACGCGTTTCGGCCGACTAAGTGAGCACCTTCAGGGGATAAATCTAGAATCATAATAAAAAAGGTCTGTCAGAAAAACATCGTTTTTCTGGTAGGCAATCGTGCAGGTCAGACCACAATGGTAACAAGATACTCTCCACAGAAACGTCTCGGCTTAAATCTACAGTCACACATTAAAAAGCTAACCAACAGTCAAGCTAAAACTAAGATAGCTACAGTGAAAACATTAGTAGCTACAATAGCACAAGTTAAAAGCTAAGTTAGAGCTAACATGCAGTCAAAATAAATTAAAATATCTAAGCAAACTGACAAGCACTGCACGCCAAAAGAACAAAAGCACAAAGTCTATTGTTTCAAAAAATTAATCAATTAGTCTATTGCGGAATTGAATAAACCAAGGAGCAAACTGACAGGGTAAACCCTACAGGTGGCAGACACAAAAGGCAGAAACCCCATGAGAATTATTAAGGTATAGAAATTTGTTAAAGATTAAATGAGGAAAACAAAATGGAGACTGTACTTACTTTTGAATTCTTGAAAATTGAAGTTAAAACTATACAAAAGGTTCAATAGGCACAAACTTCATCTATCGCACCAGAGGTTCAGCAACACTATATCTGAATTCGCCAGCCATTTTTGCAAACCTGGCAGGAGGCACTGGCACAAGTGCAGAACAGTGCATCAGAAACAAATGTCAGAAGCGACATATGTCAACGACAAAACGAGCAGAAATGCAAGGGGGGGCACAGAACAGCCATCTTCAGTTCCATCACAAAGAAATCCATATAGTTCAGTAGCACTAGTACACTAGACAGTTGTAGATTGAAGAAAAGTCTGTTATGTCGGTATTAGACAAGTTCAAAACATCACTGGCATGGTGGTTGAAATGTTTGGAAATCTCAAGCTTTTTTAAGACAAATTGTTCCACACCAAAATTGGAAGGATGCAAGATCTCAGCATCGGTATCTTTGTTGAAGCAGTGACCACTCTCTCTCAAATGGCAAGCAAAGACTAACGTGTCATTATCGGATTGCTTTCTACTCCTGAGGCGCTCTGAGACCCTGGTGCCCAATGGTCTTCCGGTTTTTTCAATATAAACAGCCTTACGTATCCAAGGCCCTCAAATGTGACAATGTCAAATTCTCATTCAAATCCATAAATACTGTCAACAACTTGTTCATCCACAACAAAGATAATATTCCAGACCTAAAGAAGTCAGGCGTCTATCGCTTAAGATGTGGTACCCCTAGTTGTAAGGTAAGTTTTTTTCTTTAAATGCCTATAACTTTTTCGTCTTCAAACTTACAGACCTAAATTTTGGGAAATGGTTCACCCTTTACAATACAAACACGCGTACCAAATCTGGTTGGCCTTGCTTTGTTATTCCTGGAGATATAAATTTTTCCCGAAAGAAAACACAAAACTTTCCGGGAAGACCTGGGCCAGTTTTCTTGGCTAACGAACTTATCCAAGCAACTTACAAATGGAAGGTACTCAGCAAATTTGATCAAAATGGGCCCATTATCAAGTTATCGGTGTGATGCATAATATATATATATATATATATATATATATATATATATATATATATATATATATATATATATATATATATATATATATATATATATATATTGAAACCAACCCTGGATATGGATTCTAGGGGGCCCAGTTCGCTCTCATTTGAAGAAATTTTTTCCAAATTCAATATTCAGGGTCTCCTCATTAGTAAATTTTTTAAAGAAAATTCACTAAAAACAAGCACTTATGAAGCCATGGGAAAAAACTACGACTGTATTAAATATGGAACGGTTTCAATAAGTTGTGGCAAAAACAAACAACTAGATATCCTTTTCAAATTGAATTAAGATTTAAAAGTACAAAAACTCGCTAAAAAATTCATCGGAATAACAACAATCCGATCAGATAACAGTAAAGTGAAATGAAACTAAAAAGAAAAATTGATAAAAAGTGAAGGCACTAACTGGGATTAGGACTCGTCATGTAGGACTCGACTATCGGATGTACATGGCTTAGCCGACTCGACCACGCTCCACTTGGCACACTAGCAGGTATATCCAGTAGTAGCTTCATTGTCTAACGTTTTTTCTATTTAGATCAAATAATTTTTATTTACAATGGATTTTTTGCTCATATTTCAACGAAATGAAGAAAATAACGACTTAGGCACAGATCTAGGAGCTTGCTAATTATTTCGTGTCGTATTTTTGACTCACGTTTGTACTCCTAGCATAATTATCAATTTTGACGTTTTAACTTTGTTCCATCAATTTTAGTTAATGAAAATGAATTTACCACTAACTTTTTTGTCTCTTAACATAGAGATCTGAATTTTGGTGCGTAGGATACTCTTTATGACATAAACCATCGTACCAAATTTGGTTGCCCTTCCTTTGTTATTTTAGGAGATATTAATATTTTTTTTCGAAAGAAAACAAAAATTTTCGCGGATTTTCCTGGCTAACGAACTTATCCAAGCCATTTGCAAGAGGAAGGTATGTACCGAATTTGATCAAAATCGGCCCATTATTTTTCGAGTTATCAGTGTGATACATACATATACATATATACATATATATATATATATATATATATATATATATATATATATATATATATATATATATATATATACATATATATATATATATATATATATATATATATATATATATATATATATATATATATATATATATAAGCAAGCAAGATATTACCGCGTTCTACTGGAATCATTGTCAGATATGTTCTTCAAATGAACGCGAACAAGGCGTTCTAGAACCCATATCCAGGGTCAGCTTGAATTTTTTGTCGTGACAGCACACTACCTGGTTCCGCACCGAGATGGCGACCCTGTCATACATGTCACAATGTTCCATAATGTACATGTTTAACATCTCTGACAATATTTCCAGTAGAACGCGGAAAAATCTTGTTTACTTTCCATAGCAGACATAAGCTGAGTCCTGAGTGAGAAAATCAAATCCGGAGAGCAGACGCTGCAAAAGGATAAACAAGCTCCGATATGACTGTTTACAGAGTAGCCCAATGCATTATCCTTACAGTAGCATTTTCCCTCAAACGTGCTTTATGCACTCCACTGCAATTGCTCTCAACTAGCTTTCAATTTGAATATTCAGCTGTCAGCTTTCAAATAATAACAAAGCGGATTTATATTAAGCTCTCTCTCGTTCATTATGCACACAGAGATATCACAGGATAAAAATAATCCAAAGAATAATATTACAGAAGAAGTTCTTGTAAATAATGTGGCCTTTACTTCATCCAATTATTTTAATGGCTAATTCAGACACAATAATTTTAGAAGCATTTCCTCTAACAAAAATGTTGCTTTAATACAAATTCCTCTTTGTAGTCGTCTCAAGGCAAATTGTCGCACCGTGACTTTCTGGTGCTAGCAGCTTTTGTTCGGATTTGTTCTAAATTTCACATTTATATATATATATATATATATATATATATATATATATATATATATATATATATATATATATATATATATATATATATATATATATATAATATATATCTCAGGTTCTGATATGTAGTACTGGCGACAGTTTGCGTAGTTTGGGAGCACTTTTCAGGTGAGTTGGCTAAAGGATCCTCTTGATCGTACGTTTTCGTTGAAAGGTCTTCTATAATATCTGGATTAACTCTAGAGATAAATTCTTCACTCATGTAACAACCTTGTTCTGTTGAAGTATTACTGTCCATGGTTGGTAGTACTGATGGTATGTAAGAGTACGTTACGTGAATTTTGACCGATTTTGATGGCTGTCTCCAATTTTTTTTTAAACCAAAATTAGATTACTTAATATATTAATATAATAAAATAAGAAGGTTATGGCAACCAAATGTGGTACTCGGGTTTATGTAAAACAAGACTATGTACCAAAAGCTAGATCTGTAAGTTGAAAGACAGAAAAGTTATAGGCATTTAGAGAAAAAATTGAGGTTTTCTTTAAAAGGTAAAAAGTTGCAATTTGAAACGTCAAAATTTGCAACATTTAGGCAAAGAACCTGTAACGAATGCGGGTTTTGTAGAAACAATATAGCAATAGTAGTGTTTTACAAACCCTTAAGTTTCAGCTTCAACCGTCATTGTCCTTCATTTTACTAAAATGTTACCAGAAAATTAATTTCAAATAAACCCTTTCTTTGATGCTTTGGCAGTAGTTTTGGTTATAGAGTTGGTCGTTTAATGGTCTGTAATTTTTAACGAATTTCCGTAGAAAAAATTCGCTAGAATGAATGAATGAGTAGATTTCTTCAAATGAACGCAAACTAGGCCCTCTAGAACCCACATCCGGAATCAGGTCAGGTCAGTTTTATTTGATTTTATGTATACATGTGACGCATTTCTGTGGATAAGCTCAATGTGTGTGTGATGTCGGCATTTTGGCTGCGGTGTTTACACCATTCGCGAAAAAGCTCAATATATCCGTTATTGTGCAAGATACGAGAAAAGAAATTGTATACGTTAATTATAGGGTGCCTTGACCTGCATCTTATAAAATTATTCTTACAATCACATAAGTAGTTGGTGATACAAGTTTTCTTTTTAGTGAATTTTCTTGTTAAAAAAATCAGTAATGAGGGGATCCCGACTTTTGAATTTTCAACAAATTCTTCAAATGAGCGCGAATTAGGCCCACTAGAACCCATATGCGGGGTCAGTTACAATTTTTATTTGTTTATATATATATATATATATATATATATATATATATATATATATATATATATATATATATATATATATATATATATATATATATATATATATATATATATATATATATATATATATACAGGGTCTCCCAAGTTGAGTAGCCTATTAGATTATTTTCCAAACTATGCATATCTTAATGCTGAAAATTTGCACATGGAGGTTGCAGAAGATGCTCTATCTGAAAAATATAATTTCCAAAATGGCGCACTTTCGGTTCTACCAGAAGTAGGTGCTAACTTTGTTATTTTAAATAGAACACCCTGTGTATTATTACATTTTTAGAATGCTTATTTGATTTTAGGTGGACTTTTATTAACAAACCTTAGTCCTATCTTCAAATGTTATCGAAATATTTCAATTTTTTCGAAAATTCGAGCCACGAGAAGGCTTTTTTGATAAGGGTATTTTAGCTTTCTGGTGGGTGTGTTAGGATATTTTTTCAAACTGTGCATTGCAGGACAACAAAGGTGTGCTGCGACATTATTGAAACAATATTTCATATACAGGGTGTTTTGTGTAATGTATATGAATTCCGTAGCTTTCAAACTCAAAAAACTTGTTTATTTCAAATAGAACACCCTGTATTTTATTATTTTATCAAATGCTTCTGAAGACACTCTTTCAAACTGTATTAGCATTCCCTATACCTAAAAACGATTTTTCTTGAGTTATTGACATTTTTTAGAAAAAAGCACAGAATTCCGCAAAAAAAAAGTTAATTAATTAACTTATTCAATAGAACACCCTGTATTTTATTGTTTTATCAGATGCACTAGAAGTCACTATTTAAAACTGTATTAGCATTCCCTTTACCTAGAAACCATTTTCCTTGAGTTATTTACAACTTTTGGAAGAAAGCACAGAATGCCACAAAAATAAGTTAGTTAATAAACTTATTAGAGTGCTGTCTACAGTTTGACGTTTCAGTAATGTGACATTATTGTTTTATTACCTGAGTTGATGTATGTTTGTGTGAACAATAATTATTATTGTTATATCTTGTATATCGTGTTGGGCGAATTATCATAAATAGATAAATAAAAATAAAATAAATTACGACTCGAGAGTATAATGGAAAGCCGTAACTACTCACATGAACAATTGCTCAATTTGTTTTACTTTTACGGGGAGTGTAGCAGAATTGCCAGCAGGACATGTCGAATGTTCAACGAACGGTATCCTGAGGTACCACCAATGACAATTAAAAAATTCAGAAGGTATGAATCAAACTTCTTGAGCACTGGTAGCTGCCATATGAAAAACTCATCAAGAAACGCACCACTAACAGGAAACTAAGACGTTGAAATCACTGTATTATCGTATTTTGAAGCCCATCCCCAGGCATCAGTAAAAACTGCTGAAGCTGATTTGAACCTGTCGCATTCGACAATACATAGAATATTGCGTAAGCACAATATGCACGATTATAAATTTACAACTGTGAATTTTCAACCACCTAGTGATGCAACACGAAGAGTGGAATTTTGTCAATGGCTCCTGGATCATCACCAAAATAGTCCCTCCTTTATAAAAAATATAATTTGGACAGACGAAGCCAAGTTTTCACATGAAGGAATTTTTAACAGACACAATTCGCATCACTGGGCACAGCAAAATCCTCATGTGATAAGATAGCGCTGTTTCCAGAATAAATTTAGTTTTAATGTATTTGCTCTTCTAATGGACAATAAAATTTCTTACTGTATTTACGATAGTAACCTTACCTCCAATCAGTACCTAAGAATCTTACGAACCACAGTCAGTGATTTCCTGGACACTCTACCCCTCAACCATCATATCAATTGTTGGTATCAACTAGATGGTGCCCCTGCACATTCTTCAGCAGATGTCAAGGTGTACATGAATGAAGTGTTCGAAGATAGGTGGATAGGACGCGGAGGAAGATATGTTTGGCCTTCACGGTCACCCGATCTGACGCCGCTCGATTTTTACTTGTGAGGCAAGATCAAGTCAGACGTTTATGCAACTCCAGTTAATTCAAGAGAAGAACTTGAAAACCGAGTTCGAAATAGTCTCGACAACCTTAATCCATTCGAAATACAGCGTGCAACAAGTGATGGAGTTCTATCTCGCTTGGAAAGATGTGTTAATGCAAATGGTGGACAATTTGAACAATTCCTATGATAATATAATTTCTTTTATGTGTGACAGACATTCACATACATACATAAATACATAATAAATGCATACATTATTAACATAATACTGTATTCGCCGAATTCTGTACTTTTTTTTTATTAAATTGTTAACAACTCAAAAAAAATGGTTTCTAGGTATAGGGAATGCTAATACAGTTTTAAATAGTGACTTCTAGTGCATCTGATAAAACAATAAAATACAGGGTGTTCTATTGAATAAGTTAATTAATTAACTTTTTTTTGCGGAATTCTGTGCTTTTTTCTAAAAAATGTCAATAACTCAAGAAAAATCGTTTTTAGGTATAGGGAATGCTAATACAGTTTGAAAGAGTGTCTTCAGAAGCATTTGATAAAATAATAAAATACAGGGTGTTCTATTTGAAATAAACAAGTTTTTTGAGTTTGAAAGCTACGGAATTCATATACATTACACAAAACACCCTGTATATGAAATATTGTTTCAATAATGTCGCAACACACCTTTGTTGTCCTGCAATGCACAGTTTGAAAAAATATCCTAACACACCCACCAGAAAGCTAAAATACCCTTATCAAAAAAGCCTTCTCGTGGCTCGAATTTTCGAAAAAATTGAAATATTTCGATAACATTTGAAGATAGGACTAAGGTTTGTTAATAAAAGTCTACCTAAAATCAAATAAGCATTCTAAAAATGTAATAATACACAGGGTGTTCTATTTAAAATAACAAAGTTAGCACCTACTTCTGGTAGAACCGGAAGTGCGCCATTTTGGAAATTATTTTTTTCAGATAGAGCATCTTCTGCAACCCCCATGTGCAAATTTTCAGCATTCAGATATGCATAGTTTGGAAAATAATCTAATAGGCTACTCAACTTGGGAGACCCTGTATATATATATATATATATATATATATATATATATATATATATATATATATATATATATATATATATATATATATATATATCAGGGGCGGCTCCTCAATAAGTGCGCCTGTGCGCGATCACTGCCGCCTGCCGTGGAAAAAATAATATTTTTGCTATGCTATATGTTAATAAATTTTTATTTACTTTTTTACCTCCTGCATCCAACAAAGAAAATTAGTATATCGAGGATCGCAGAGAGTCGGTAGCCATTTATACAGAATACAGAATCAGAATAAGTATAGTGTTAATCGTTGCAGACGTTATATACATCAATATAAAGCAATCGGGCGGCGGTGTGTATTTTTCGGCGCTCTCAGGAAATGCGATACTTCAGTGCGAAATGATCGCCGATCATCTTCGAAAACGACCAACTAAGCAATCTGTTGTGCGCTATAAAATTACACACATCCAGTTTGTAGTGGACTTTTGGCAGAGCGTGTGTAGTGTGTACCTACTACCTAGTAATTTTCGTCTTCGCGTCTGATTGATTTTCAATTAGATAATTTCGTTATATATATATATATATATATATATATATATATATATATATATATATATATATATATATGAAAAATTATTAAATTGATGGAATATTTTTTAAACGAAATTTGTCAAAAATAAGGTTTTAATGGATTTTCGTGCAAACAAATTATTTAATTTTCAAATTTAATTACCGATTAGGTATATAATTTTAATTTTATGTATTCTTTTAGCAAAATTTTGTGTAAAAAAATATGTAGCCTGCTTTCATTAAAAAAGACATATTTAGCATTAAACACATTTTTATAAAAATTCACTACCATAACGCACTTGCTGCGTCCAGAGTTTTTTTGTTACTTAGATCGTATTCTGCTATATGCACTAAATGCTCGCTCACTTACGTTTGCAGCAATTTGCATCATACTTCCGTTTATTTTATTTTCTCAATCGGTTAAAAATATTTAAATAACTGTTTAGACAATTTAATAATGGTTGAAACGTTTATTCGGTCGGTCATTCAAGCGTCCAATCGGCTAGTCATTCGATATCGTAATGGATCAGCCACTTAATCGACTAAAGAAAGATAAATCGACCAGCTGGTCGCTTCTAGTATATTGATTATTGAGATAAATAAAGACTGTTTTTTTTTTCTTCTTCAAAAAATTTTCATTATTTTTAATAACTGATATCCCACAAAACTGTGAAAAATACCCAGCACTACACTAAACTGCTTCTATTTTTGCCCACGTAGATGTTCCCTTGCTGAGATTTGACTTATTGGTTTCCTCTTTAAACCTTTCCATTTCCTTCGTACCTTTAGGCTTTTAGGCTTGTGCACATTCTATTTCCGCTTTTTGTACCGTATTTTTTCACTTTGCTAGTACTAAGTAATATACTTCGGTATCCCCTATAGGTTTTCCTAACTTACGTCAAATAAACAATTTTGTGGGTCCGGTATTTCCGTTATTGTTCAGTTAATTTAAAAGAATCAAGCAATGTAAAACACCTAATAATTAAACTTCATGTCAGAATGAAAATGACTACAATTCATCAAACGAACCTAACCCAACCTCCTGTGGCTTTGCCAATATCATCAAATATTCAGTAATGATTCCATAATTTATTATCTGCAAACTAATTTAGTGTTGATGAGGCACGCGAGTTTGATTAAATATACAAACCTCAAACTGGAACTTGGTCTGGTTTTATGAAGTTCATGTGCCAAAGTCTTAACAAGCACTGGAAACATGGAAGGGTGTTAAGGGGATCAAATACAGTTGAAGTTGTTAATTAGGAATGGATTTGAATATTGCTTGTCATCAGTCCCTTCGCTTTCTAACCCCTATTCCCTTTGACATTCTATAAACACTGACCAACACAGTTATTTATAATTATTAAGTGAAAATACAAACGTGTACCTAATTAATTCATTTGTTGTATGAATCATAATAATGAAAATAATGATAACGGTCATACCAGAGAACTCGAGATTAAGGAAGACCAAGTAAAGCCGATTAACATGTAAAGTAAACAAACAATTTAGGACCTCCATAAACTATTAGAATATTATATCTTTTTTTTTTGGGAATTTATAAAGTGTTTGTCCGTGACATGTCAAATAGCTCATTTCGCGAGGCGATTTAATCACTAATAGATAACGTGTTTAAAAAAACTTTTATAGCCGTTTCAAAAACCGGCAGATAATTTCCTTTCCTAAATATGAATTAAGTTTTGTTCTAGAAATCTCTTGTAACTTTAATGAAATTTGCAATACAAGTTCTTTTAAAGAGACTTGCAGTAACTAGATAGGGGAAGCCGGGGTAAAGAGGACCAGCGGGGCAAACAGGACCAGTCAATTTAATTCAAAATGAATGTAGGTTCCCGCCGTGTTTTCATCGCTAGAGGTTGGCACTTCCGAGTTATATGCTTGACAGAAATATTATGCGTATGTCAAAACGAATGTGTGTTATGGTGATTTAAGCGAATTTAAGGTGGGTTCTTCTAATATTTTGTTATATTATGGTGTACAATTTTAGAAAATTGCCGTATGCTAATAAACTGCTCTTTTCACATGTGAAACATTATTCATTCAGCTGTATTTTCATATGGATAAGCTGTTGTTTTGAGAAGTGAAAAGTGTGGTTATAATTAGTTTTGAAGTATGCATACACTCGGGGTAAATAGGACCAAGCGTTACAGGGCATGGGGGACCTTGGTCCTATATGCCCCTTGCCGTTATTAAACCAGAATATCTGTGGTTACTTATGCTTACATTTATTGTTTTCGATGAAGAACTATAAAAGGAAGAGACCGATGCCATTATGGGGAGAAACCGAAGCTGCAGCTGCAGTTAATGCTGTGCAGAGCGGCATGAGTTTAAGGTCGGCTTCGATAAAGTATAATATTCCTAAAACTTGCCTAATAAGACGGTTGAAGTTAGATCAAATGCAGATATTGTTGTTATGGGTCCCTCTCCGGGTAGTTTCAAACCAGTTTTTACGATCCGAGATGAACATTTGTTAGTGGAACATCTTTTGGATATGCAAAAGAGGTTTTATGGACTAACACCACTTGACGTTCGGCGAATTGCTTTTGAAGTGGCAACCAGTTTAGGAATTTCACATCCATTCAACAAGGATAATAAATTGGCTGGACAATATTGGTTAGCTGGATTCCTACAGAGACATCAAGAACTTTCCTTTCGAAAACCTAAAGCTACAAGCTTAAGCAGGCCCAGTGGTTTTAAAGAACTGCAGTAGATCAATTTTTCGATCTACTTGAAGAAGTTATGAAAAAATTCAATATTACGCCAAATAATATCTATAATTTTGATGAAGCCGGCATAAGTACAGTGCAAAATCCTTGCAGGATATTAGCAAAAAAAGGTGAGAAATCAATTGGTCGGATTGTTAGTGGCGAGATGGGATCAAATATCACAGTTGGTTGTGCAGTCTCTGCTGCAGAAAATTATATACCTCCTTTCTTTTTGTTTCCCAGGAAGAGAATGTCACCCCTATTACTCAAAGGGACAAGCTCAGGTGCTTCAGGGTATGCCAATGAGTCCGGATGGATGGATTGTGAGCATTTCCTACTTTATTTGGTCCATTTTATAAAGTACACAAAGCCTTCTGAACAGAATCCCGTTCTAATTTTTGATGGTCACATCAGCCATAGACAACTGAATGGAGTCAATAAAGCTAGAGAGAATCATATCACACTTCTTAGATTACCTCCTCATTGCAGCCATCGCATTCAGCCCCTTGATTTATGTTTTTTTGGTCCCCTGAAGAAGCAGTATTCCCGTGCATATGATTTTTACATGAGCTCTAATCCCGGTGTTTCCATAACTTTGTATGAAACTGCTGAACTTCGTTGCAAGGCATTCCATAAGTTGGCTACCGTTGAAGAGGGAATCAAGGGTTTTGAGATAAGTGGGATTCATCCCTACAATCGAGATATATTTAACGAAACAGATTTTATGCCTTCAGACACTCGAACGTAAACCTGTCCATACACAAAATGCCATTCCTACTCGTCAAGAGGAAATAGCAATCACTGTGGAAATTGATAATTCTCATATTGAAAATCTGAAAGCAGATATTCACTGTTCCTCTTACCCAAGTTTTTCTTTCGCAAATCTCTTACATAGATGTTCTCCAAGACCCTTAAAACTTTAAAAAAAGAAGACCAACACCAGAAGAAGAAAAGAATCCTAAAAAATTCTAACTAGCACACCTGTGAAAGAGGATTTGGAGAGGCAAGAACAAAGTAAGAAAGTAAAGATGATAGAACTGAAAGGCATGAAAGAAGAAACAGAGACAAACGCCGAGAAAGGTAACCTCAATTCTGTGGTGAAGAAAAAGAAACTTATGATGCCAGTTAAGAGAAGTGACAGTGACAGTGACTCAGATCTCGAACCGCTGAAAACTGAACAAGCAAAACAGAAGACAAGAACTAAGAACAACACAAATGATGACAGCGAGAGTGATTCCGAATCAGAAGAATGCCTATACTGTGGCGAAGTCTATGGTGACAGTAGAGAAGGGGAGGGGTGGATTAGCTGTCAGGGATGTGGCAAATGGGCTTACGATGGATATGCAGGCGTAGAGGAAAATGATGAAGAATTTATATGCGGCCTGTGCTTAGAGTAAAGAGCGGTCCCTTTTGTGCTGAAGTATGTAGCATATAGGAAGGGGAACACTATTTTTCATTTTGTTAAAATTGTTAATATATATATATATATATATATATATATATATATATATATATATATATATATATATATATATATATATATATATATATATGTCCATCAATCTCAAATAAATAAGAAACTATATATGTCTAGAATTGGTTTTAAGATAATATTAAATAAAAACAAACAAATATATCTTGCTGATGAGTGTAACCTTAGAAAAAGTCATAGAATGGGTTAATAATAAGTGTTAATTACGTATATCAGAGATGAGTTGATGTAATTAAAAGATTATAGATACAAATAAAGATACTAAAATTCGTTATGTCGTTTAAAAAGTTCATATATGTATGCGATACCAGGAGAGTTAGAGCTATTCGCTCTGAAAATGTGCAACTGACATGAAAGCAGTAGCCATGTAAATTCAACTTCACAGACAACAGAGTCAATTAGGCTAATTTGAAACTGTCGTTTAAGCAATTTAATCAACAACACCTATTACATATATACACGACAATAATTATAAAATAAACAAAAGGAAAAGTTATGTCCGGCCGGCGCATATTAATTGGACAATAACCCAACCATGCATAATTGCATCTGACAAATATATTATCAGGTGTGCTTTGAAGAAACATATTATATCACTGTTTGATAGTTTAAATTCGGATGCGATGGAGTCTGTATCGTATTTTTCAAGTGCGGAAATAATTAATAAATTTGTCAATTAAGTGGTTATAAATTAAGGTAACTTTGATAGTGCACTTTTAAAATATTTAGGTTACCAGGTTAACTAAAAATTATGTAACTTAAAAAATTAACTTTAAGTAGGAAATATTTTAACTTGTTAATAGAGTTTTCTTAAATTATTGTACCTGATAGCAGGCACAGGGGGCAAGTTATCGTCGCCCCAAGATAATGAAAAAGATAAAATAAATACGGATATGAAAATATAAAATAAAGACAACTATGTAGATATAATTAATATTTTAACAGGCTGATAACACAGGAAAGTTTATCGACTTACAAATAAATATAATACATGTGACTCCGCTCCATTATCTGTTTACGTTGAGCACAAAAGTAAGATCTTTGGCACACTTTTCCACATACGCGTGGGTCACTACCCGCGCTTTATTACACTCTATAAAACAGCTATTGTCGCTATTAAATCAGTTGGTTTTAACCGAGTTAAGGTAATTCTCAATTCCTGCACAGCTGAAACCATAACTTGTAAACAATTAACTATTTAAAAAAATGTAATTGTTTACGTATCAAAAATTTTTACACAAAGAAAAGGAATAGTGAGGTCAGTTGATACGCCCTTCAGTAAAAAGTACCTAAAAAATGAAATCCAATGCGAAAATAAGCATTTAGTGTAAACGAAATGATGAAGTGTTTTTGAAAATAGAGAAAGTAAGTTGGTAAAACGACAAATCATTATATTTGTTTTTTGGGCAGAAATCTGCCCAAGTTGTTTAATTTTATCGCCGTGCATTTTGAAATAGAGCCATATACCATATATATTGTGACGGCCACTTGGGGTGGCCGGGGGTTAATACTAGTTTTCCCTAATATGTGGAATTTTCGGGCTGACTCGACTCATGTTCGAGCGCCAACGCCCATAGAGTTTCTTTCAGGGAGTAGGCGTGCTCCCTTGGGATATTCACCCCTCTCCCAAGTCACTGTCGACGGACAAACAAGCCCAGGGTAGATTCTAATGGAGACAGGGTCCTCCTAAGTTAAGACGAAGTCCCCCGGGACTTCTGGTTATGGACTTTATTAGAGAGCTATTGTTAAAGTTCACTTGGGTGGGTATTCTGAAGAGAATAAGTGAAATAACGAGTAAATTAAAAGATAATCTTTTTGCAAACTATTTTCAAAGGGATTCCGTTTACTAGAAATTATGTACAAAGTAGTTATGGGGAACCAGAGGCAGAGGGGGTGACTTTTACAAAGATATTTACAGATAATACGGAGGGTAGGTCACACGACAACTTCGGGGTCAGGGTCTTGATACGCAGTTCGGGGTAGCAAGAAAATCTATTAAAGAAAGTTACTCCCTGGCGGCAACGCAGGGGGTGGCCACCCGGAGAGCTGTTTTTAACTGGGACCGATGGTGCATTCACCACAACGATACCGACATAAATCCCTTTAGCTTAGCCACTTACCCTTGCGATCCCGGGAACCAGAACTCGGGAATACGCCGGATACCTGGGCCTAATGGAATCAAACAGAGCCCCTTGGCTAATATCACGCGACCTGGTGCACCTGCTATTCTACTTTTACCGCTGCACGGCCGGGCCGTCCACTTTGATCCAAAATCGGTACCTAGTAATAGAGGCATAGCGTAAATCAGTTACGCTAGCGGAATGTTCTCGATCTCAACCGTTCACGTACACAACCAGCGAACGGCGGTGGAGCTACTGAACTCCTCTCTGCGACATGCGACCGGCTTGATGCCGGCCGGTGCCCCCCTTCTTCCGCCGGTTGATGGGCCAGCGGGCACGGTTGCGTCTTCAACGTGAGCCCGCTGCGCTCGGGTAAATATAAAATATATTTACTAGTGAACAATTGCAGTTACTTAACCCCCTGTAAACTAGACGACTGCAGTCTCTGATTGTTAATTAGGCTAGTTAATCTTTCCCGGCTTATCAACTTCGTGACAATATATATATATATATATATATATATATATATATATATATATATATATATATATATATATATATATATATATATATATGTGTGTGTGTGTGTGTGTGTGTGTGTGTGTGTGTGTGTGTGTGTGTGTGTGTGGTGGTTTAGTGCAGAAATACGCCTAAAACTTAAAACTTATAAAACATGTGGTGAAAATTACGAAAATCAAACAACATTTACCCGATATAGGTAAGTTTCCGGAATTACCATCATTTAGAAAAACACCTTCATCTAATCTTCATACAAATTCCTACTTCAGTGAAGTCGTCTCATATGACAATATACAGCACACATAGAGACAAGGGGCTTCTAACTTTTCAGCGAGACCCACTGGCAAACAGACAGAAAATAGGAAACATGTTATACCAAACATACATAGACAGGATATAATAGTCTATAAGGAAAACATTTCAGACGAAACAGTTTTTTTATATAACAAAAACAATTGACTAATTAAAAGTCAGCGCAAAACCGGAAATTTCAACGAAAATTTACTTCATACCAACATTACAAAATCAATATTTGCACTACTACATAGCATAGGTAATGGCATAAGTGACGATGACTCATTCTCTTAAGACTTATCCCAGAATACTAGAATGGAACTCACGTTCCATTGTTCAAAATAAACATAATTTGTGTGAGTTTCTTTCAACGAGCACATTCGCTGTTGTGCTGCTGAGTGACACTTAGCTTAAAGATAAACATGCCAACTTTAGTTTCAATGGGTACAATTTAATTAGAAGTGGCAGAAAACGTAAAAAAAGGCATGTGGAGCTGTCATATTAGTAGGAAAAGACATTTTATTACAGGCATACGGTGTATCACAAAATATAGACATATGTGCCGCTTGTTTAAACAAACCAAATATTGGTTCATTGTACAATTCAATAATGTTAAGTCGATAATTGGAGCCGAAGTCAATTGTCATTCCACCGTGCAGAGGTCTGATTGGGATAACACAAAAGCTACAAATATTGTTGTAGCTATGGAAGATCACTATGTGAAAAGGTGCAATTTTCAGAGGAACATGTTTGTAGTTATAAACGCTAAGTTAATTAAAAAAATCAATATCCAGAATAAAAAACTAAAAAAACTTGTAAAGGATCAGATTAAAATTGAAAAATCAGTTCCTCGGAAAATTGACCTTGTAGAAAATCTTTCTTCGCAGTCGTTTAACAAAAATGAGATGGACCTCTTAAACAGAGGGTTAAAATTCGGATTACAGTCACAAAAAGAAGCACTTTTAGATGTCGTTGCCAGTATAGAAACGGGAATTAAAAAATTACCGGATTCGTCAAAAAACTTTATTCGTGAAGCATGTAAAAAGAAAATATCTACAAATCTAAAAGAAAACAATCCTACAAAAAACAAAAATTATAATCAAATGAAAATAGTTAAACAATTGCAAGAAAAGGAATGTTTTTATATTAAGGCGGATAAAGGCAATAAAGTTGTGATAATGGACAAAAGTGATTATAAAGAGCGAGTGAGTAATGCAATAGAGTCAGGGCCGTATAGAAAATTAGATAAAAATCCGTTACCAAGAATGATTAACGAAGTTAAAAACAGTTTAAAAAAATGTTCAAATCTCATAACAAAGGATTTAAGAACACGTTTACAAGTTTCTAATCCGAAAGTCCCCAAAAAATATTGTCTCCCGAAAATCCATAAACCGGGAAAATTAATGAGGCCTATCATTTCGGCTATAGATTCTCCAACATATAACTTGGCAAAGTGGTTGTCAAACGAGTTTAAAAGACTACCTATTAAACAGAAAAGTTGTTCGGTGCTAAATTCCCTTGATTTTATTGATAAAATTAAAGATGTTAAATTATTGGAAGGAGAGATTTTGATGTCATTCGACGTGACGTCATTATTTCCTAGTGTACCCACAAAACAAACGTTGGAGTATTTGAAAGAATTATTAAAATTGAACAATATAAGTCAAGACGTCTGCAAAGAATATTTAACTCTAACTAGCATTTGTATAAAACAAAATATTTTCCAATTTAACAATGAGTTCTTTGAACAAACTGAAGGCACAGCTATGGGCAATCCATTATCGCCTTTTATTGCAGATTTGTTCATGAGCAGATTTGAGACGGATTTAAAAAATAAAAGTGGGTATTTCCCTAGAGTTTGGTTGCGTTATGTCGATGATATTTTTGCAGTGTTTGACACAAATACATGTAAGGTAGAAGAATTTACTGAAAAACTAAATAGTCAATTTGATTCAATAAAATTTACCCACGAAATAGAAATTAACAATAAACTTTCGTTCCTAGATGTACTAGTTATTAAAAATAAAAATAAAGGCTCGCTTGAATTTGATGTCTATAGGAAGGAAACGGCTACTATTAATTATATTCCTAATGACTCACACCATACGTTTGCACAAAAAACGGCTAGTTTCAATTTCTTAGTAAATAGATTGATAAATTTTCCGTTGAGTAAAAATAGATTTAATACAGAATTAAAATACATAAAACATGTGGCGAGATATAACGGTTACTCGGATGGTTTAATAGACAAATTAGTTAACAAACACAGAACAAAGAAGTTGATATCTGAATGTACGACATTTAAGAATGATAAAATCGAGAAAAAATTTGTATGTTTACCTTATGAACCACGAATCACAAAGGGTTTGGAAAGTATTTTTAAGAAAGCCGATTTACATTTGACGTTTTCGACGAAAAGTAATTTAAAAAATTTGTTGGGTAATACGAAAGACAAAGACAAAGTCACTGAAATGTCCGGAATTTATGAGATTAGTTGCAAAGATTGTGATCTTAAATACGTGGGCCAAACTAGGAGAAACATAGCCACCAGATTTAGTGAACATCTCGCACAGTTACGATATGGTACGGTAGACAAATCTTGTGTGGCACAATATATGTGGGATAATAACCACCACATTGACAAAGAAAATTTGAAACTTGTCAAAAATGTCAGACATCAAACTATGCTTGATTCATTAGAAAGTATTTTTATATTAAGGTCTATTAAGAACAAAACTTCATTAAACCGTGCGCCACCTGTAATTTCTAGCCCATTGTTTGCTCTTTGCATTTAACCGCTTAAATACTCATAATTAGTCTGGTAGAATAATAAATTATGCTCAATAACTCGACCGGTTTATACATATACTAATCACTATGTCTTGATTTAAATACCTGTTCGGTTTTTGTATCTATGTAGTCAATATAAATATTTTCACGTAGAATTAAAATCAATATTTAGTTTTTGTGTAGTATTTTAGTTGAACTATTTTTCCTTTGTTGAAGGTAACACGGTGAGACAGACATCTGGGTTTTATTTTTCTATTTTTAAAAGAGATGATTTGAGTTTATGTTGTTTATCTCAGCAGATGTCTTTATCGGCATAAACCAATATCCACATTGTAAAGTTCTAGATCGAAAGGAAACGTGCTGTTTCTTTAAAGAACGCCGGTCCTTTTTAAACCTATATTAGATAAGGGTCATAAATTTGTCGACCAAAAGATTAAAGCAGGTCTCCGACCTGTTTCACTGCGCAATAAACAAACGATCGTTCTTGGACGACAACTTTCATTCGGACTAGTTCGTTTTCTTTGACGCGATATAAATATACGGGATCTAGTTTTTTGTGTTAGAATTTTTCTTCCTCTGAAGATGTTGACTTGGTCAACGAAACGATCGTAAGGTCTCTGAAATATGTGTTGTGGTGATTTGGGTGTTCTCCAAGTGTACTTATGGAAGATACTAACATTTTAGTCAGTAACAACGGAAGCCCCACGACGCTGTCTCAACCGTTGCCGTCGCCTGAACGTATTGACGTTACGATGATGGCGCTTGGCGTAGCCAACCATATGCATTGTGAAGCTCTCTCCATTACTCTCGTGGATCACAATCTTATCGAATTAAATAATAGAATATTGCCAAATAACGAATATGCCTTTCGTAGGGGGAAAGGGACTACAAACGCACTCTGTCAACTAGTCATCGATATACAGGGTACTTTCACTCGCAACAACTATTTAATGTGCCTTTTCGTTCACCTGGAAGACACATGCAACTCAATTAATCTCAAGTTAATGGCTCATGGTTTAGTAGACATATGCCTTTCAGTTGAGTGTGCAACCAACCTGATTAGCTTGTATTACAATATATATATATATATATATATATATATATATATATATATATATATATATATATATATATATATATATATACATATATATATATATATATATATATATATATATATATATATATATATATATATATATATATATATATATATAGTGATTCACAACGCAATGGACACAGACTGTGTACGTGTATAGAACCTCAAAACATGCCTATTTTTTATTTAAAATTTTTCTCTGACGCCCATGGTTGGAGAGATATTGACCTCTGAAGATGCTTTAATAATTACCAGAAGCAGCTGTATTGCAGCAGTGCCCTAACATAGAACAACCAAATTTGATAGATGGTTTTATTTTATCAACATCCTTATTTCACAAAAATATGAAATAGATATAAACTCAAGAGGGGGTGATTTACGAGTGGGTCACCCTATTAATGATTTGATTTTTTTAACCTAACCTAAATAAAGTCCATCAATTTCATAGAAAATTAAATTTGCTATATTTTTCTCCTCTTGTCACTTTTTCGACGAACTACCCGTTTTTGAGAAAATTGAGTTTATAGAGTTGAGACCAGAACAAAATTATGTCCCTTGAAGATCTTATTAAACATTAAAGTCTCATAGGGATGCCCTCGGTTACAGTTGTTGTCAAATCTGACATTACTTGAATTTACTTAAATTTATTAAGTTTTACAATAATGACTGTCTCGTGTTTCTTGTATTCTCTTGTGATAAAAATTTGTTGCTCAAAATTGCTGAAAAATTCTCGTTTAATGAACAAGTGGACATGCTTATGGTATTAGGGCTTGCGAGGGTAATTGTCGTAGAAGTGTAGAGGTATATTGAAAAAAAATTTCCTAATCGTAATATGCCACATCGTAAAACGTTTACCAATGTTGAACGCAGAGCTCGGGAAACGGGTTCCTTTTTCATAAAAAATGCTGGAGGACGTGTCCATGAAGATAACGCACGAACTGAAGAGCCTCAAACGAGCACCAGACGACTATCCAGGCAGTTTCATAAAACACAGCCGACGGTCCACAGAATTATCCGACGCAATCTACTGCATCCCTCTCACCTTCAAAAAGTGCAAGAAGTGCTACCGCAGGATTTAGAGGCAAGACTGTTTTTTTGTAATTCCATCTTACATCAGAACATTGGTTTTCCCAAGACCATTCTTTTTACGGGTGAAGCTTGCTTTACAAGGAGAGGGATTACGAACACACAAAAAGACAATAAATTCAATAGACGATTTTATTTCCCCATTAAGTAACTCAACAAATACCTGCAAGCCTCTTAAGTACCGTGACGAAAGCCCCTGACTTAACAAATACCTGCAATCCTCTTAATCCTTTAAGTACCGTGACCAAAGCCTCTGACTTTATTGACCGTGACCCGACTCATTACACTGATGACGAAACAGGTAGACGAAACGATATATACAATACAAGACTGGCAACAAACTGCCAGATCTCTCTTAGGCCTAGAGTTTAACACACTGAGACCTTACAGACGATCTCCGGCGAGATTTGGGGAATAGGCAGATTGAGTCCCCGTAATCGAGCTACAACAATCCAACCCACCTTTGTCCGCCACTCTAAGGAGTAGGCAGATTGAGGCCTTAGAGTTCATGTCTTTACATATTTCCTTTATCTCTTGAAAATAGCCCCAAAAGAGGAGCCGAAACGTGGAGCTTTAATAAATTCTGGACGCGGTTCAACCCGAGATTTTTTCTACGAAAATTAGCTAAAAATTATAGACCGTTAAACCATAAACTTAACTAAAACTACTGCCAAAGCATCAGAGAAGGTGTCTATTTGAAATGAATTTTCTGGAAATATTTTAGTAAAATGAAGGGCAATGATGATTGAAGCTGAAACTTACGGTTTTGCTGTACACTCTTTACATAATCCGTATTTGTTTCAGGTTCTTTGCCTAAATGTTGTCAATTTTGACGGCTCAAATCGCAACTTTGAGGTTTTGAGGAAAACACCAGTTTTATCTTCTTTAAATGCATATAACTTTTTTATCTTTAAACTTAGAGACATAAATTTTGGTTCACCTTTATAATACAAACACGCGTGCCAAATCTGGTTGCCCTCATGTTGTTATTTCCGGAGATATAAATTTTTCCCGAAAGAAAACACAAAATTCTTCAGGAAAACCTGGGCCAATTTTCCTGGCTAACGAACTTATCCAAGCCACTTACAAAAGGAAGTTACTCAGCGAATTTGATCAAAATCGGCTCATTATTTTTGAGTTATCGGTGTGCTTTATGTATATATATATATATATATATATATATATATATATATATATATATATATATATATATATATATATATATATATATATATATATATATATATATATATATATATATATATATATATATATATAACAAAATTGAAACTGACCCTGGATATAGTTTCTAGGGGGCCTAGTTCGCGTTCATTTGAAGAATTTTTTTCAAAATTCAAAAGTCGGGATCTCCTTATTAGTGGTTTTTTTTTATAAAGAAAATTCACTAAAAGAGAGATGGTATTCATTAATTTCCTAATTGAATTCATGCAAAGTACATTGAAAAATTAAATGCATCCACTTGATAATATGACCTTTATGATCGCAATAAGTAATTTCAAACACGCAATATTGCAATTTGATTCCTATTTGTTGTGTTCAAAGCTCGTTCAACAGGTTGTTACTTATTTCATGTCAAGTACAACAGATCGAACCGATTAGTATCACACTGCTTGCTTTTTCCATTCAATTAGGGCTTTCTTCGCTTCGGACACATTTTATTTATTATTTATAGCATAATTTACAACATATTTTCAACCAATTTGTATAATTTTATTAACAGGAGTCGGTAATTATTTCACGCCTGTAAAATGGTTTCTTGGGATAAGACAAATTAGTTATAAATTACTTTCTTTTAGTGAATTTTCTTTAAAAAATTCACTAATGAGGAGATCCCGACTTTAGAATTTTGAAAAAATTTCTTCAAATGAATGCGATTTAGGCCCCCTAGAACTTATATTCAGGGTCAGTTTCAGTTTTTATATGTTTATATGTTTATATATATATATATATATATATATATATATATATATATATATATATATATATATATATATATATATATATACGTATCACACCGATAACTCAAAAAATAATGGGTCGATTTTGATAAAATTTGGTAAATACCTTCCCTTTGCAAGTGGCTTGGAAAATTTCGTTCACCAGGAAAATCGGCAAGTTAGTACAGTATGCAACAATTGTTATATAAGTTGCAAGGATTCTGACAGGCTAATACGGAAAACTGGAGGTAAGAATTACTTTCTTATTATGAGTAGAATATGTTATTTATTATTCATCAAAACGTAATCATTATAGTTATGGCTTAATCATTTAAAACCGGTTAGGTTAGGTTTGAATTTTCAATTTGTTGTACGACCCTCAAAACTTCGCTGTCCTTTATAAATGCCAATGGCTTGATAGACTACTATGTTTGCAGTTATTGGAAAAAACTATTACAGAGAGTATCGTAGTTTTTCCACCTCTGTGCGTCGATGAAGCAGTAACTGACAAAGGTTGGTGAGGAAAATGTTGATTTTAGCAATTACCCTGGAAGTATATTGGATTCTCAAGCTGAACCCATTTTCAACAACCACATTGATAGTGACAGTGATGAAAGTGAAGATGAACATCCCTTATCATATTTTATCCACTATAAGAAAAGATCAAGAATGTATGAGTGGATTCAGAGAGATATTGAAAGTAAGCTGCGCAACTGTAAAAAAACATATTCACCAAACAACAATCTCTAAGCTTTGGAACTTTTTGATTTATTTTTCGATGATTTAGTGTGGCAAGTGATAACTTCCTACATTACATAATTAGACTGGAGATATAAGTGTACATAAAATAAAATATTTTGGGGTACTTATTTATAGTGGTTATAATACTGTTTCAAGAAGATCCTTGTACTGGAAAAATAGTTCTGATGCTAATCATAAAATAGTATATGAAACAATTTCAAGAAATCGTTTCAGTTGCATAATACAAAACCGGCATTGTAGTGACAATGAAAGTTTGAATGTAGCCAAATTTGCAAAAGTTAGCCCATTGTTAGATATTTTGAACGATAAGTTTCTGTCGCTTGCCCCTATCCAAGAACATCATAGCATAGATGAGTCTATGGTGCCTTACTTCGCTAGGCATGGGTCCAAGCAATTCATCAGAGGGAAACCTATTAGATGGGATTATAAGTTCTGGATGGCTGCTAGTAGATCAGGTTATATAGAATGATTTGAACCATATCATGGTTCAAGCACAAGACTGTCAGAACTATACGAGTATTTTGGATTGGGTGCAAGTGTAGTGCTCTCGTTTGCTGACAAAAATTTCCAAGAGAAAGGCCTTTATCCATACCATTAATATTTTGACAATTTTGTCACGTCTTTGGATTGGCTTCTGATACACAGAGGCAGAAATACAAAGGCAGCTGGTACTTTGAGGGAAAACAGGCTAAGTATCTGCTATAAAAACTTGCAAAGAACTGAAGAAAGAGGAGAGGGGCAGATTCGAGTGTGCCGTGGAAAATAGTCAAAATATCATGGTTTGCTGCTGGAATGATAATAACATAGTTACTATAGGCTCGAATTCGGAATTGGTGTGTCGTCGAAAAAGTTTTTGTGAAAAATTATATGTTGGTAGGTGGGTAAATAACTTGAAATGGTTCGTTGGCCAGAAAAATTGGACCAGTTTTTTAAATTTATTTTTATTGGCGAATTTTCTTGTACAAAATGTTCTTTTAATAGCGAATTTTCTTATAAATGAATTTTCTTTGAAGAAACATTTGTTGCGAAATTTTGTATGAAAAATTATTCAATTGAATTGAAATAAGCTTTTAATGGATTTTGGTGCAAACAAATTATTTTTTTCTCAATTTTAATTACAGGTTAGGTATATAATTTGAATTTTATGTATTCTTTTAGCAAAATTTTGTGTAAAGAATAGTTAACCAAATTTTATGCCTGTTTTTATTAAAAAAAGACATATTTGCCATCAAAAACATTTTAATGAAAATTGACTACCATAACGCACTCACTGTGTCCAGACTTTTTTTAAGTCTTTAAGGCAGTCTCAACTGTACCCGTTTTATTTGCTTCAAGAACGGTTGTACTCAGTGTTTTAGCGAGCATTCACAATTACTTACTCACTAAGCTACTTGTAACCCAGCTAAAAAATAAAGGCACCAATTTAATTAGCACCTTGTATATACTACACGGTAGACAACATCACCTCCCACTTAGGAACCCCTTTACATTTGGAGAACAAGATATTAGGACAAAACAAAAAACTGAAATTGCCACGTAAACAGGGCAAGTGTTCTCAAATTACCCCCGAATTAGGTATAATCAGGATCTTTAAAATGTAAACTGTCTGTTAAAATTACAACTGCTAATTTTTAATTAATTTGTTTACATACTAATTTTCACAGACAAGTTCAAATGAAGAGAATGGTAATGTACCGACTAAAAATCAATGTCTTCACAAAACTAAAGCGAAATCCATAATGTACCTACGTCTACGCTATTACAAGTTCATTTTGCAATTGTTTCTCTTGAATGTCATTACCAGTTCCTAATCTAATTTTATAACATCTAAGTTATGCAACAAATTAAATTTACCTTTGCTTCCAATAAACGTTTACGTTCTGCGTATTAGTAACGCCTTACTACATATCAATGCAAATGCAACATTGCCATTGAAAGTTCGAAAATTGTCTTTAGCACCAAAGTTTCTTGCTTAGTTATAGTTGATGTTTCAAACCTACAAATTCCAAAAAGTCTTAAGGTTTCAGACATTACCTTTGACAAAGGCTGTCGCATAGATATTCTTCTAGGTGCTGATTTTTTTTACAAATAATGTGTTTTTTTTCTCCCTCAGGGCTTATCCGCATCTTTGCCGCACCGATAGCACTGAGGCCTTTGGCTTATTGTGCGTGACCTTAGTTTTTTCTACTCCACCCATTCCAAAATCACTGTACCTTGAACTAGTCTGCATAGCGATTGGTAGGGTGAAGTTATATATTGCTCTGTCTCCGGTCTAGACTGACCGTAGATCAGTTGTATTTTGCGGTCCAGAGCTTTACACTTGCACAAGATGTGCTGGGCTGATTCCTTCCCCTCGCCGCAGAGTCTGCATGCGAGGTCCCCCTCGAACAGACCCATTTTATGCAGGTGTTTCTTGACGGCCATGTGTCCCATCAAGAGACCTATTATGTTTCCTGTCCTCTGCTAAGATGTAGCAGCTCCACAGCTCTCTTTGAACTGGGTTCGTCAATTACTGACTTCCCATGTCTGAGCCCTGGACAGTCTGCCCAGTACACCTTGTGTTCGTTTCTGACTCAGGACTTAATGGCTCCCCTGGTCGTGTATTGGTCAAATACATTTAGTTCCTAATCTTCCTACATTGCAAATATCTGTCTTTGGTTGGTTAATCTCAGATTTACATAACCTTATTTCCAAATTCTGTGAAATAGAAGAAACATTCCGTAATGTTCCACCTCTTTCTTCTAGAGAGCAGTAGTGTGAAAAACTGTTCTAATTTACAACATAGCACAATAACGAAGGGAGATTTATTGTTCAAATTCCGTTAAAAGACCATGTTTTCTTTGTTGGCGATTCCAGGTCCAAAGCAATGTGAGGAATGAAACTCAATATATAAGCTTCATAAATGAGTATATTTCTCTTCGGCACATGCAAAATATTCTGAAACAGATCAAGGTCAATTCTTTCTTCCTCACTGCACTGCTACATTTCTACTAAGAAAAACCCGGAAGATCTTCTTTCTCGCGGTGTTCTTCCTAAAAAGCTTCTTAACAATACATTTTGATTTTCTGGTCCAGAACTTATCAGCAACGATAAAATTTATTAGCCACAATATCCTTTCCAATCGCTTCAGGAGGTTCCTGAATTACGAAAGCAAAGAGCTTAGCACCACATCGTTAAGGTTTATTTTTGAGTTGACTTAAATAAATGTTTCAATCTTACTAAACTGCAGCGTGTAACCGCTTTCTGCTTTAGATTCATTTTAAATTGCAAATCAAGTCCTGCCGAGAGAAGATCGGACCCTTTTGAGTACGGGCGCATTCATCCTTTCCACAAATGATGCTAAGAAACTGTCCAATTTCTGTTATGCAAAAAATTCCCTGCTATCATATCAGGTAAACGACATCTTCAAAATGTGCTAGGTAATTCAAAGTTAATTTTCGAGGAACTTTATGCAATCTGGCAGAAATAAAGGCAATTTTAAACTCTAGACTTATCATCCCAATCTCCTCCGGTCCTACTGATTTATATGAACTCACTCCTTTTCACTGTTTTATTGGCCAACCAGCTACAGCGTTGATTTAGCCAAATATATAAGATATTTCGCTGTCTAGGCTCTCTAAATATCATTTTCAATCAATCCAACAACACTTTCGGCACTAATGGTCCAAATAAGTTATATCTGAACTGCAGATTCGTAGAAAATAGAAGACTTCGTCTTAACGTCAAGGTTGGATCCTTACTGGTGATCAAAAATGGTAACGCACCTCATTTAAAGTGGCAGCTGGCCAGAGTAGTCCAACTTCATCCAGGTCCCGAAGGAGTCTCATGTGTGGCCAGTCTAAGGACATCCGATAATATCGTGAAGCGTAGATTTGTTAAGGTATGTGTGATTGTCGAACATAGAGAAAAAATACCCAGGACATTAAAAGTGGTGGCTCCTAATTCAAACTGTATAGTCAAGTTATGGATCATTATTTTGCGTATATACCTTTTAGTTTACTAACATGCAAGTTTGTAAATTTCTTGCTGTATTTACCCATGCGATATGTTGAAAGCTGGACCTTTAAAGGCCGAGGGTATATTCGCACCTAGAACTGAATTTATATTACTTGTCAACTCCACCACTAAGGTGGTAGATACTTGTTTTGTACGTAGCTCTAGAGCAAAGAGGAAGAGCAAAATCTAGAAAAAAATCGAAAAGTGTCATTATAAAATGGTTTTGACAGAAGAAATTTCAGAGGAGGATGTTCAGCAAAATTGTATAAATGCAAACAAAAGCTTAGCTTTCTTGTAAGACACGTTGTATAATTCTGGGCGCAAATAAATAAGTATAAATATATAAAAACACCTTTTTGGCAATTAGGCCAGGGATATTAAAAATAGGAATAGCCTCATTTGGTGCAAACTCTTAAAAATTATTTCAGGTATTATATGTTCGGGTGGTAATAAATTTCGATAGAATGAACGTTTCGCTTTATACATTATTCATTCAAATACAAAACCACGTTTGTACGGCGATAATAAAACCAAAAAAAATGTTAATAAAACTAGTTAAAAAACATGAATTTATGACCCAAATAACGTGGTATTCATAAAATTTTAATCAGATTTGTTCTCGATTCTCTAAATGCCTAGATTCGCTATGCGATTGCAAACATTTATTTGTCAGGTAGAGCTAGTAAAATTAAATATATCAGAAATTCTTGATTTATCTCAGGAATAGTTATTTATTAAAAAAAGTGGTTTCCTATTAGTCAATTTTCGTAGAAAAAATCACTAATGGAGAGATCTCGACTTTTAAATTTTGAAAATTTTTTTGCAAATGAGCGCGAACTAAGAGCCCTAGAACCCATATCCGGGGTCAGTTTCAATTTTTATATGTTTATATATATATATATATATATATATATATATATATATATATATATATATATATATATATATATATATATATATATATATATATATATATATATATATATATATATATATATATATATATATATATATATATATATATATATATATATATATATGTGTGTGTGTGTGTCACACCGAGAACTCAAAAAATTATGAGCCGATTTTGATAAAATTTGGCATGTACCTTTCTTTTGTAAATGACTTGGATAAGTTCGTTAGTCAGGAAAATGGGAGGAGGTTGTCGGGAAAATTTTCGATTCCATTGGAAAAACATTTTTATCTCAACAAAAAAAAGTCTGGACGCAGCAAGTGCGTTATGGAAGTGAATTTTATACAAATGTTTTTATAGCAAATGCGAGCAGGCATCAATTTGATTACCGGTATAGCCTATGTAGTAAAAACAATGCACTATATTTTATCAAAATTACATATTGTTTGAAAATGTACACAAATTTTCTGAAAAGAGACTTAAATGTTGGTTTCCTAACCAACAGAACTTACGTTAATAGCAAATTCAGTTATTGAATTTTGAAGGATTTAATGAAAATTCGCTACCAAAACGTACTTACTGCGTCCAGATTTTTTTTACAAACATGCATCCTATTTCAATAAAAAGTGCAAAAATGCATTAACGAATTGGTTCTACGGAAATTAGCTAAAAGTTATAGACCGTTAAACCATAAGCTTCACTAAACCTACAGCGAAAACATCAACTTAACTAAACCAACAGCCAAAGCATCAGAGAAAGGGTCTATATGATATAAATTTTCTGTAAATATTTTAGTAAAATGAAGGGCAATGACGGTTGAATCTGAAACTTAAGGGTTCGCAGAACACTCTTCTTGCAACATTTTCTTTTCGCAATCCGTATTTGTTTCACGTTCTTTGCCTAAACATTGCTAATTTTGACGTTTAAAATTGCGAGTTTGACGTTTTGAGGAAAACTCTAATAATTGTTTCTTTAACTGCCCGTAACTTTTTTGTCTTTGGTGCATGGTTTACTCTTTATAATACAAACACGCGTACCAAATTTGGTTGCCCTTACTTTGTTATTTCCAGAGATATAATTTTTTTTAGAAAGAAAACACAAAATTTTCCGGGAAAACCTGGGCCGATTTTTCTGGCTAACGAACTTGTCCAAGCCACTTGCAAAAGGAAGGTACTCACCAAATTTGATTAAGATCGGCCCATTATTTTTTGAGTTATCGGTGTGATACACAAATATATATATATATATATATATATATATATATATATATATATATATATATATATATATATATATATATATATAAGCATATAAAAATTCAAATTGACCCCGGATATCTGTTCTAGGGGGCCTAATTAGCGCTCATTTGAAGAATTTGTTTTTAATTCAAAAGTCGGGATCTCCTCATTAGTGAAGTTTTTTTTAATTCACTAAAAGCTATGATAACCAAATTTGGTAGGTACGTTTACGATATAAAAAGTAAACTATACACCGAAACTTAGATTTCTGTTACAATAAAAAAGAGTTGTAATAAAATATTTTATGGCAGATCATTTCTATGAAAATTCACTACCATAACGCACTTGCTGAGTCCAGGCCTTTTTAAAAGTTTAGTTTAGTTGGTATATATTTTTCAAAGGAAAAGTCTTCAATTTGTTATCGGAGAACTTTTCATAAAGCTAAAGTTTAATAGAAGTTTGTATAGTAAACATTTAGAATTTCATAAAGGCGGGAAACAATTAATTTCATCCAGAAAATTATGTAGAAAGACATAGTAAATGAAAGCAGAGCATCTAGAAAGTGAAAAGAGCACTTAATGTTAACGAAGAGTTCATCCTATACGCACATCTAGTTTGCTTTGTCCTTGTTACCCGTATGCTTTCTTTGTAGCAAGAACTGTCAATGTAATAAATTCATAAAGTTAGGTTGCCGCCCTATTTTATGTTGTGCTGTCATTGGTGAGGATGTAGGTTGAACTTTATATCCTCAATATTGGTACAGTTGTAGCTATCATACTCGGTTATTATACCTCGAAGTATTATTAACTTTGCCCTACCGAATATATCTCTATCTGCTTTTGAGATATATTATTTGACATATAGGTCTGATATTATTTCGCTAAAGTGTTTTATTAAACCAACTTTTGAAGATACAACAGTTTCCGAAATAACTTTTTCGACGAAGCTCCTCTGTTTGAATTGGCTAAGAAATTCACCCAAGAAATTATTAAAAGAAACAATGCTCTACGTTTAATTCAAATTCAAGAACTACTCTTTAAGTTATCGCATTGGGGAGGGAGTTGAATCAAAGAAGGCCAAAATTAATTAATTAATATTTATTTTCCCCAATTTACCGATGTCATACACTTATCCCTTGTTCCCTTTTTATGGCTCATAGACCTGTCTATGGTCTTTTCTTTGTTAGAATTATAAATAATTATTTACAAATGTCAAATTACCGAGAGGAAGTGACAGCTTTAAATGCAGCTATCATGCTTTTACTAACCTAATGGCTGAGTTCATCAGGCGGCAACAGCTGAGTTTAAGCGCTTATTTGCTGACTACCGATACATTTCAGGGTTGCAGACTGGTGAACACACTGTTAAATTCAAGCACTATTTTGTTACGTTTGTCTGTCCTTCCGCTTTCACAAATTGGCAACAGCTGAGTTCCGGCAGAAACTAGGCGGGACTGGTGACCGCATACGTTAACACAACTATTTAACTGTTAAACTATTCAACCTGTATCCTCAAAAAAATAAACCAAATCAACAACAACACAAAAGTTACAATAGAAAAAAATGAAACAACACCATAAACTTCATAGACTTAACATCAGAAAAGAAAACCAGATTGAATACAAAATATACAGATAACCTACAAAAACAGACCTAAACACTCAATACACCCACACACAAAAAATAGCCGTATACAGATACTTAAGAAACGAAATGCTAAATGTGCCACTTCAGAATGACGAACGAGAAAAGGAATACAACATCATAATACAAATAACACAAAGAAATGGATACAACAAGGAAACAATAGAAAAAGTAGTAAAAAATATTAAAAACAAACAAATCAACAAAACCGAAAACAAAACACCAGAAACAAATACAAAATACACAACATTCACTTATAACCACCACATCAAAAAAATACTCAAACAATATGACTTAAAAATGAGCTACAAAATCAACAACAAAATAATAAACAAAATAAATAAAAACAAGAACACAACTCACATAAATTAAATGAAATGTATCCAATAGAATGCAACACATGCAATAAAAAATATATAGGAATGACAAAAAAATCAATAGAAACAAGATTCAAGGAACATATAACAGCATTAGATAAAATCCACATACCTAGCTATAAATCAAACGTAGTTGCACACATTCACAACACAAAACACTAAAAACCAGACATCACCCAATTACAACTAATGAAACATGTTAAAGACCACAAAAAAAATGGAAATCTGGGAACAATACTACATTCAACAAACAAACAATAAGAAACAATTAATGCCAGAACAAATCCAAGTACAAACATTTAAACAAAACTTAATAAAGGCCATACAAATAGACAAATTATTAAACCACAGTGACCAAGACAGGAGACCGATACACACGACACAGTCCGAAGGCACAACCAATCAGAGGACAGGAAACCGACTAATAGAAGCTCACGGCGCATGCGCCACGTACAATCTCAGACGTAGGCCACACGGGAGCGATAACAGTCAGTAGCGTGCTGATGATAAAGCGGGACGGTTCGAAACTGCAGTCCACGTAAACAAATCAAAAATCACAAAAAGTACAGCAAAGAAATAAAGTGTGTGTATATATATATATATATATATATATATATATATATATATATATATATATATATATATATATATATTATTAAGTTTTCGTGACGGTAATAGTGTTATTTACTTAAAAAATTGTGGGAAAGCCGTCAGTTGCAAAATAAAACTCTTTATTAAAAGCCGAGCTTTCGGAAAAGTTTATTCCATTCTCAAGGATCTAACGTGAGTTTTACTATAACTAATTATGAAAAAACATACATGAAAAAAACCGTCTTTTAAATTTGAGTGAAGTCGACTTCACTCAAATTTAAAATTCTTTTTTCTCTTCTTTTTTCATAATTAGTTATAGTAAAACTCACGTTAGATCCTTGAGAATGGAATAAACTTTTCCGAAAGCTCGGCTTTTAATAAAGAGTTTTATTTTGCAGCTGACGGCTTTCCCACAATTTTTTAAGTAAATATATATATATATATATATATATATATATATATATATATATATATATATATATATATATATATATATATATATATATATATATGATTACGCTCGTATTACCCCTCTTGCCGCTATCCACCTCCCCCCTTCCTCCCTCCCGCCCGCACATTAGTCCGGTTAAAAGTGTGCTGTACTAATTTTCCATTATGCTGTTTATTATAAGTTTAAATGGCTTTTTGTTGTCTGATTAACGTGAAATAATATATCCTTTTAGTGAATTTTCGTAGAAAAATTCACTAATAGAGAAATCCCGACTTTTAAATTTTGTAAAAAAATTTCGCAAATGAGCGCGAACTAGGACCCCTAGAACCCATATCTGGGGTCAGTTTTAATTTTTATACGTTTATATATATATATATATATATATATATATATATATATATATATATATATATATATATATATATATATATATATATATATATATATATATATATATATATATATATATATATATATATATATATATATATATATATATATATATATATATATATATATATATATATATATATATATATATATATATATATATATATATATATATAGGTATGACACCGATAACTCAAAAATAGTGAGCCGATTGTGATAAAATTGGGCATCTGGCTTCCTTTTGTAAATGGCTTGCATAAGTTCGTTAGTCAGTAAAATCGGACAAGGTTTTCCGGGAAAATTTGGAGTTTCCATTCGAACAAAGTTTTTATCTCAAAAAATAAAAAAGCTATGATAACCAAATTTGGTAGGTAGGTTAACAATATAAAAAGTAAACTATACTCCAACATTTGGTTTTCTATGTCACAAGAAAAAAAAAGTTATAATAAAATGTTTTGTGCCAGATCATTTTTATGAAAATTCGCTACCATAACGCACTTGCTGCGTCCAGGCTTTTATTTATATTGCCTATTTATATGCAGTGTGAGTAGGTTGTTATAACAGTCACATGTAAAAGTTTGTCTATTTTCACTTCGTAAATACCAAAGCTTTCGCCACGAATATTTTTAAAAGGCGTCGAAAAACATATGTTTAGTAAATAAATAGTCATGTTTGGATATAGATAATCAATTTTTACTGTCTGATAAAAAGTATACAAAGCGTAACACATCAAAGCTACCTCCTGACTATTTCTTAAGAAAATTCAATAACGTTTTTAAGATAATTATCCAAGTTACGTTTCATTTTACGAACGAAAGTGTCAAAGAAATTTTGGAATATTGCCGAGGTAGAAAGTAAGAAATTTAATATCAATTTGTGTTTCCAACAAGAATTCATTCAGCTTGACACAATCGATAATAAAATTCAAATAAGAATTGGCAAATTCTCAATTTCTTTTCGTTCGTGCAAAAATCAACCTGTCGGTTAGCGTTTGAGGCGCAAATTTACATCCTTTGACAAAAAAGTTTGTATTAGTATACAGTAGACACGCATTTGGAAATATCACCCTCAAAATTTGTATATGAAATTCTCAATTTGGCTTTTTATTATATTTTTCATCAACATAATCAAATATACAGAATATTTGCAACGTAACTCTTTACACTTATTTCCCTATGCTGTTTAAATTTTCGCCCCTCAACCTATTTAGCAATTCTTCGTAGAAAAAAAAAACGATTTTAGTAAAACTTGTCACGATTGTTCGCTTAGTAAATAAATGTCTTGATAAGTTCGTTAGAAAGAAAGATCAGACCACTTTTTCCGGGAAATTTCTGCGAGAAGTTTTTCTACCTTGTTCTCTTATATAGCGTATATCACATGCCAAAATAGAGACCTCTACCTTTAAGGAAAAAACTTATAAACAATTAAATAAAATGAATCGCACTAAAGATCCAAGACATGCTCGAAATATTTGTATGCTAAACAAAATATACTGAATTCTTCAAATGAAGATTAAGTTTTTTGGGACAAAAAATTCAAGCGATACCAACAAAAAATACTTGGAGAACTTAAATGTATAAATAGGTACTTTTTAAACAAAGATTCTGAAAGAAAGATGCTGAGTATGGAAGATACTATGTTGAAAATAATCCAATTCAAAATTAACATGGCGAAAGGAGCTAAAAGCACTAATAGAATAAAGAGTAAAACTCTGGACGCAGCAAGTGCTTTATGGCAGTGAATTTTCATTAAAATGTTTTTAATAACTAGATATGTCTTTTTTTAATGAAATATGTCATTAAATTTGGTTATGTGTAACGTAAATAATAACAACAAGTCGAAAACGATGAACCCTATCCATTTTTTTCCTTACCACCAGCATTATAATTCGATTAAAATTGCAATAAAATACGGGGTGTCCGATAAAAAAAGAAAATTTGTATCACCAACGACTTATGGGCCACCGTGTCATTATTAAAATAATTCGTAAGATGGAGCTCAAACGTATACAATTTTTTCTCGTATTTTGTATAATAACGGGTATATTGAGCTTTACCGTAAAAATGCGTCACCCTGTATATGTTGGTTCTAGGGGGATAAGTTCGCGGTCATTTGAAGAAATATTTTCACAATTCAAAAGTCGCGAATTTTTTCTGCGAAAATTCACTTAAAATTATAGCCTAATAAACCATACACTCTATAACTAAAACTACTGCCAAAGAACAAGGGTCTATTTGATATGATTTTTCCGCTACTATTTTAGTAAAGTGAAGGGCAATGACGGTGGAATCTGAAACTTAAGGCTTCATGAAACACGTTTCTTGCGACGTTTTTTCTACATAACCCGTATCCTTTTCACGTTATTTGCAAAGCTAGATGTATTTTCACCACAATTAGAACCGTAGACCGGTTTCGCTCTAATTATAGCTCGTCAGTACGTCATACTAATTGCAGCGAAAATACACCCACAAAAGTAATACAGGTATGGTAGCCAGCCTCCCAAAACTAAGTGAGATATAAGACCTGGTAGAAACGTGTCTTACATCTCACTTAGTCTTGGATGGCTGGCTACCATAGCCGTATTACTTTATAGGTGTGTTTTCGCTGCAATTTATATGCCGTATTGACGAGCTCTAATTAGAGCGAAACCGGTCTACAGTTCTAATTGTGGTGAGAATGCATCTAGCCTTATATACTTCGTCCCTATATTGAGGAAGAAATGGGCCAGCGCTGACAATTTACTAAATTATTAGTTGGTTGTATACAGTCTCTATTTTTTAACATTCTGTGTTATTTGCAGCTGCCGTGACAACATACTACTTGGTTCCGCAACGAGATGGCGACACGTGTACAAACGTGTCTTATATCTCACTTAGGTTCTTTGCCTAAATGTTGCCAATTTTTGATGTTTCAAAGCGTGACGTTTTAAGGAGAAAAACTATAAAACTTTCCAAGTAATTTTTCTGGCATTTCTTAACCTTTTTACGCCAAAAAAAACTCAATCTTGGTCTGTTATATACAATAGATTTTGTTGTCCACATAACATATTTTAGTTTTATGCGCTTCTCTGGTCATCAGTGGCACCCAAAGGTTCTTTTCTTAAAATTCCTATAACTTTTTCCTTTTAACTTAGAGATCTAAAGATCTAAAGTTTGGTGCTTAGTACACTTTTTATAATATAAACTTGGGTACCAATTTTGGTTGCCATAGCTTTATTATTTCCGGAAACACAATTTTTTTTTAGAAAGAAAACCCAAAATTTTTCAGGAAAAACTAATGCGGATTTCTTCGCTAAGTCACTTACAAAAGAAACGCACTAACCAAATTTAATCAAAATCGGTCTTTTTTGAGTTATCGGTGTATATATATATATATATATATATATATATATATATATATATATATATATATATATATATATATATATATATATATATATATATATATATAGTGTGTCCACGGATTGAGTGTGGGTTAGGTATAAGTGACAAAAAATTTTTGAATTAGGTTATGATATTCTGGGAATCGCTCCTGCTTTGTCTTAAACTAATATGTTGAGGAAATGAACAAAATCAACTAATATAAAGGCTGGTTTAGAACTGATTTCATTAAATGTGTCAAGAGTAAACTACCGTCGTTTATAAAGATACCGCAAAAAGTTATTAACAAAACTTGTTTAGAATTAAAATTTATCACAAGCTCTCAATTTTCAGCCAGATCAGCCTACTTTGAATTTTCAAGTAAATTATTAACATTTTTTCCCTATCAACATGGAGCTTTTTACCTGTGGTTTTCTGAACGCAGGTGCGCAAAGTAAGTGGCCATGCAATGTTAAATAATAATTTATTAGTAAAATACAAAACTTTTATTGCTAACAAAAATCAAAACGAACAACAAAAAATAAAGAAATTATTCAAATATGCTGCCACCAACCGATATACATAACTCAGCCCGTTTAGTAAACGCTTTGTAGACATTTTGAATATGTTGAATTGGAATAGCGTCAATTGCCTCTCTCAACCTTAGTTTCAACAAATCAAGATCGTTGTTTAATGGAGCCGCGTAGAGTTTCTGTTTGAGATAGCCCCATAAATAACTATCCATTAAGGTAAGAACAGGACTTCTGGGAGGCCAAGGTATTTACCCATATCGACGGCCCAGGAAATTCGCGATCTAACCATTCTCGAACGATTCCTGTTACATGTGTTGGGTGGCCGTCATGCTGAAAGTATGCTGTTTGTCTATCTTCTAGTTACATGTTATGCAAATGGTCTTAAAGAATATTTTCCAGCATTTCCAGATAACTGTACTGGTTCATATTCTGCTCAAAAAAATATGGCCCAATTATCCGAGTGTAAGAAACAGCACACCACACATTTACTTTTTTATGGCATTGTCTTCTGCAATTAACTCTATAATTTGTATTCTCCGTAGACCAATGCCGTGCATTTTGAGAATTTACCACCCCATTAGTGGTGAAAGTGGATTCGTCCGAAAAAATAATACTTCTGCCAAAATTGTGATTTTGTAGATATTGCTCGCCGTACCATAAACAAAAATCTAATCGTTTTGACTCGTCATTTTCTTCTAAAGTGTGTATAAGCTTTGCTTTGAAAGGTTTCACCTTGTTGGTACGATAAATTTGTTTCAAATGCGATTTGCTAATATTGCCAATTTCTAATGCCCTTCTTCTTAATAATAATTTCGGAAAACGCCTAACAGAATCCATAGCTAATGCAACTGCAGCATTGTCTTCTTCGTTTAGGTCAGATTTTGTCTTCTTAACATTTAAAACACTATCAGTACGCATAAATTTTGTAACAACTTTTTTTACACCAGTAGCGAAATCCGAATAATTTGGCCAGCGTTCAAGGAATTTTCTGGTCACTCCCTGATAAGAATGTTCTTCACCCAAACTATAACACTGCACAATAAACACTTTTTGTTCTGTTAACATTTTTAAATACAGAAGCTTGCCGTTCGTGACAAATAAAATTGACGTTTCAATTTTCCAAATAAGTAGTATCCCGGGAAACGAACAATAAGTCAGAGCTCAAGTAACCATGCAACTCACTAATTATTGCTTAGAATGTGCAATTGTGCGTTTACTTTAATTTTTTTATTGGTTGAGATGAAAGCAAACCTACCCCAAGTTAAATTATGGTAAAGATTTTTTTAATATAGTTTCAAATATTTTTTAAGTACACCTAACCACAGAAGCCGTCGAACGTCATTTAAATAAAGTCGCAGCTAAAAATTGAAAGCCTGTCATAAATTTTAATTCTAAATAATTTTTGTTAATAACTTTTTGCGGTATTTTCACAAACGAAGGTAGCTTACTCTTAATACATTTCATTACATCGGTTATAAACCACCCTGTATATTAATTGATTTTGTTCATTTTCTCAACATCGCAGTTTAAGACAAAGCAGGAGCGATTTCCAGAATATCATAATCTAATTCGAATTTTTGTTGTCACTTATACCTTACCCACCCTCAATCCGTGGATACACTATATATATATATATATATATATATATATATATATATATATATATATATATATATATATATATATATATATATATATATATATATATATATATATATATAAATTGAAACTGACCCCAATATGTGTTCTAGGGGCCCAGTTCACGCTCATTTAAAGAATTGTTTCAAAAGTCAAAGGTCGAGATCTCCTCACTAGTGATTTTTAAAAGAAAATTCACTGAAAAAGTTTACTTATAAAAATAACTGCTGCAGCCAGAGAGTTATCGTTGTGGCGACAAAGCGGCAAGGTGACGTCGTCGTTAGACTGTGATGAATAAGTTTGTATATTTGCTGCGATGTTAAAGAAAAGGATAAAACATATCCTGCGAGAACTAGTTAGTTTTTGTTATCGTGTCTTTGATGTTGTAATAACGAAGGTGTACATCCCAAGACCTCAGGGAAGTAATCCCTCTTTACTTGGCCAGTGTATTTGGCAGTAATGTGGGTAGCAGAGAGAATATAGAAGTAGCATAGAAGCGAGCACAGGAACACTGTAATACGGGAATAGGGGCATACAGGGACAATATTGTAGCTTTACTTCGGAGACGTTAGAATAATAGACTTACTCAGCTATTCACTGTTCTCAACAGTTTACTGTACACTCTCTAATATCATCTCGTATTATTCGCAGATGAGAAAGATCGTATTATATAAAATACATGATGCATATTGCGACATTCCTATTGTATGTATATATTTGTGGAAATAAGTTTCAGTTTCATCATCTATACGCAACAAAAGCACACATTCCATTATCGTATACACGGCTCTGTATAAAAGGATCCCAGAAAAGTACATGTTGTAACTTTCCATCAAGGATATTGTGATATGTACGACAGGGTCGCTATCTCGGTGCGAAACCAGGTAGTATGTTTTCACGACAGTTCCAAATAACACAAAATGTTAGAAAATAGAGACTGTGTACAACCAACTAACAATTTTGTAAATTGTCAGCCCTCGCCCATTAGTGAATTTTCTTTTAAAAAAAATCACTGATGAGGAGATCCCGACTTTTGAATTTTGAAAAAAATTCTTTAATTGAGCGCAAACTAGGCCCCCTAGAACCCATATTCAGGGTCAGTTTCAATTTTTATATGTTTATATACCGATAACTGAAAAAAATAATAGGCCGATTTTGATAAAATCTGGCAAATACCTTCCTTTTGCAAGTGGCTTGGATAAGTTCGTTAGTCAGGAAAATCGGCACCGGTAAATAACAAAGTAAGAGCAACCAAGTTTGGTATGATGATTTATGTCATAAAGAGTATACTATGTACCAAAATTCAGATTTTTATGTTAAAAGGCCAAAAAGTTAGAGGTAAATTAATTTTTTATTAATTAAATCTAAGAAAGTCAAAAAAGTTAAAATTGATAATTATGGTAGTACGAATCTGAGTGAAAAATACGACACGAAACGACTAACAAGCTCCTAGATCTATGTCTAAGTCGTTATTTTCCTTCATTTCGTTAAAATATGAACAAAAAAGCCATTTTAAATAAAAATTGTTTGGTGTAAATAGTAGACATTACACCATTGACATACTACCGGATATACCTGCTAGTACTCACATATCGAGCGTGGCCGAGTGGGGTAAGCTCTGTACATCGGATAATGGACTTCTACATGACGATTTCTAATTCCGTCCTATTTAGTGACGTCACTTTTTATCAATTTTTTTCAGTTTATTTCACTTTACCGTTATATGATCACATTATTGTTATTCCGATGAATTTTTTAGCCAGTTTTTGTATATTGTTATTGCCTTAACTTATTGAAACCGTTTCGTATTTAATATAAATGTTTTAGTGAATTTTCTTTTAAAAAATCACTAATAAGGAGATCCAGACTTTTGAATTTAGAAAAAATTTCTTCAAATGAGCGCGAACTAGGCTCCCTAGAACCCATATCCAGGGTCAGTTTCAATTATATATATATATATATATATATATATATATATATATATATATATATATATATATATATATATATATATATATATATATATATATATATATATATATATATATATATTGTAACTTTCTAAATTCAAAAGTCGGGATCTCCTCATTGGTGAATTTTTTCTACGAAAATTCACTAAAAAGGAAACAAACGACAAATTTTTATTTACAGGCAACTCTCAATACTTGTGTATTTTCTAAAATAATAAAGAAAGCGATGCCTGTAGGATTGGAGAATTTCTTGGAAGATCAGGGAATAATATCAGAGTGTCAGCACGCTTTCAGGCCTGGACTATCAACGGAAACCGCTGTTAGTGAAGTTTCTTAAAGAACTTCACTAACGAGGAGATCGCGACTTTTGAATTTGGAAAAAGTTTCTTCAAATGAGAGCGAACTAGGCCCCCTAGAACACATATCCGAAGTCGGCTTAGATTGTTATATGTTATAGGTATATTATATTACGTGGAATGCAGTTTCGAACCGTCCTGGTTCATGATCAGCACGCTACTGACTATGATCGTTCCTGTGTGTTCTATGTCTGAAATTGTACGTGACGTTTTCGTATTCAGCTTCTATTGGTTGGTTTAAGTAGGTAATGCGGCACTTTGAGCAGACAGTGACGTCACAGGAAGTGACGTCACGGCGCCGGCGCCACGCCCTGGCGCCGGCGCCACGCCCTGGCGCCACGCCCTGGCGCCACGCCCTGGCGCCACGCCCTGGCGCCTAGCCACGCCCTGGCGCCGGCGCCTGCCCCGGCCCCGGCGCCTAGCCACGCCCTGGCGCCTGCCACGCCCTGGCGCCGGCGCCACGCCCTGGCGCCGGCGCCACGCCCCGGCGCCAGCCCCGGCGCCGGCGCCCAGCCACGCCCTGGGCCAGACAGTCACATCCGTGTTATGCCTAAGGTCATTGACCTGTCTAGGAAACTGTGACGTCACACGACTTGGGCCAGACAGTCACATGCAAACATTCCAAAGTGTCTAACCTATTACTTCAAATTATTATATTTTGAAAAAAACCATTTGGTGCAGGTGAGTTTCGAACCCGGGGCATTCAGATGGGAGGCAACGATGCTACCCGTTGAGCTAAGCAGACGCTTATTAATTTATTGTTTTAGGTTGGTATATATATATACGACTACAAACAAACCATACATGTAACATAATTAAAGTTTATTATTAGACAAATGGATGATTTACAAAATAATGTTTAATATTAGAGGCTGCTGAACCAAAACGGAGGAAAATGGCGGAATGAAAGATGGAAGCCTGTGATACCTTACAAACCATACATGTAACATAATTAAAGTTTATTAGTAGACAAATGGATGATTTACAAAATAATGTTTAATATTAGAGGCGGAACCAAAACGGAGGAACCAAAATGGCGGAAAATGGCGGAATGAAAGATGGAAGCCTGTGATACCTTAAGCTGACATCCCTGACATTATAAAAATGGCGGCTTTCGCTGATAAAGAATGGCGGCTTTCGTTCTTAAAGATGGTGCCTTTTGTTGATAAAGATGGTTGAAGACTCCATTATTTAAAGATACGTCACCCCAACCTAGCCGACAAATGAGAGTGAGGTTGATAAGCGAGAATAATGGTATTGCCGACAAATGAGAGTGAAGGTTGATAAGCGAGAATAATGGTATTGGTCGAAGACTCGGAAGATCCGTGAGATGTACGATGGAACCAATACATGCACGGTGTTAAGGAGGCCAAATCAAATTGGAATATACAATAAAATGGCCACTTCCGGTCTAAACTTTAAATCCTTGTATCTTTTCAACGACAAGTGATAGAAATGAACCGACTTTAAAAATGTATCGTTTCGTAACAAGCTCTACAAGAAACTGAGATAAAAAAACTTTAAACCCTTATCGCGGAAGATCCGTGAGATGTACGCTGGAACCAACACATGCACGGTGTTAAGGAGGCCAAATCAAATTGGAATATACAATAAAATGACCACTTCCGGTCTAAACTTTAAATCCTTGTATCTTTTCAGCGGAAAGTGATAGAAATGAACTAACTTCAAAAATGTATGTTTCATAACAAGCTCTACAAGAAAATGAGATAAAAAACTTTAAACCCTTATCGCGGAAGATCCGTGAGATGTACGAGAGAACCAACACATGCACGGTGTTCAGGAGGCCAAATCAAATTGGAATATACAATAAAATGGCCACTTCCGGTCTAAACTTTAAATCCTTGTATCTTTTCAACGACAAGTGATAGAAATGAACCGACTTTAAAAATATATCGTTTCGTAACAAGGTCTACAAGAAAATGAGATAAAAAACTTTAAACCCTTATCGCGGAAGATCCGTGAGATGTACGAGAGAACCAACACATGCACGGTGTTAAGGAGGCCAAATCAAATTGGAATATACAATAAAATGGCCACTTCCGGTCTAAACTTTAAATCCTTGTATCTTTTCAACGACAAGTGATAGAAATGAACCGACTTTAAAAATATATCGTTTCGTAACAAGGTCTACAAGAAACCGAGATAAAAAACTTTAAACCCTTATCGCGGAAGATCCGTGAGATGTACGCTGGAACCAACACATGCACGGTGTTAAGGAGGCCAAATCAAATTGGAATATACAATAAAATGGCCACTTCCGGTCTAAACTTTAAATCCTTGTATCTTTTCAACGACAAGTGATAGAAATGAACTGACTTCAAAAATGTATGTTTCATAACAAGCTCTACAAGAAAATGAGATAAAAAACTTTAAACCCTTATCGCGGAAGATCCGTGAGATGTACGAGAGAACCAACACATGCACGGTGTTAAGGAGCAAATCAAATTGGAATATACAATAAAATGGCCACTTCCGGTCTAAACTTTAAATCGTTATATCTTTTCAATGGAAAGTGATAGAAAGGAACCGACTTCAAAAATGTATGTTTCGTAACAAGCTCTACAAGAAAATGAGATAAAATGATTTAAAGTTACGCCCCCCATTAAAACAAACCATTCATAAAGCTTTTGTTATTAGACATAAGACATAATAATTAATATGTTTAATATTAGACTATTAGATTTCGCATAGAAATTAGCCGAACGTCACAATTGTTATATGGGTAGGTTCTAAAAATAACACACAGAGGTCGTTGGCAAACAAAAGAAGGAAGTTCAGAAACATACTGTAGGGGGCCCCTTGATGGGTAAATGGTATTCGTGTTTGAGCTTGTCTAGAATACAACCGTTAGAAGTATGACATCATCCACAAACCTGTTCCACAAACCTGTTTGAGCTTTGTCTGTACGGTCGTTATCTAGTGTAATTTCCGTTAGATCCGTGAGATGTACGCTGGAACCAACACATGCACGGTGTTAAGGAGGCCAAATCAAATTGGAATATACAATTTTAGTACACCCTCTTAGACTTATTGAAGTTGACGGTACAGGCAGTTGTCAAGCGTAGGCAACGTCCACAAACTATAATGAGTTTAATCTAAAGTGAATAGATATTTTTATTATTTGAATCCATTGGAGGCTAGGGTCTTATAAAACGTATATAAAATTAGTAGATATCATGGGTTATTACAAATGGAAAGTTTATTCTACGTGACACTCATCAGACGTAGGTAATAGCTTATATTTGTTAAACGTAAAAATTAAAAACTCTAATATAAAAAACTAAACACAGCCTAACCAAACCCAGTTGAAAAGCTTGATATTAACCTGAGATACCAGTGATATACACTTAACCTGAAGCTAAACAAATACGACATACAAGTGCATTCAAAGAAAGAATAGTCTCCTTAATATTTTACCCATCAACTCAGGACAACCTAGAACAAACTTCTCTGCTGGTGAGAAATCAAATGGTAGATGCACTCATGAATGAGGTGAAACGTTTAGGTAAAATTAAAGTTAGTCTACAAGTCAAAATGGAAAGCATCTACGCTGGAGATTATGAAAATGAATTTTCTGTGCATCCTAGGAATATGACTGAAAAACAAAATGGATTCGATGTTTTTGATGAAATGGTTTGTGCACTCATTGAAAAAAGTAGAAACAGATGAAGGATATTATGTCATGGAGTTTGAGATAAATATTTGTAAAATTCACTAATGTTTTCGAATTATTTGTAAAAAAAAAAAAATACATAGAATTTCGAATTGATTATATGTGTATGAAATAAATAAAATATGTAAAGAATTACCAACTATTTTTTGTTAATGGAACGAGTTATTAATTTCATTACAGCTATCAAAATATTTCAGTGGTTTGTGTTATCTGAGTAAAATTATTAGTCATGCATTGCTGCTATCAATTAAGTGGTTTGTGAATAGAAACATAATGTCGCAATTTCTCATTATTTATTTCATAAATTATCAACTGAGTAAAATTACACAATGTTAAATATGTTGTTATTTAGTTTTTCAACAATATTACATTTTCCTATGAAACAGTTATTTTTAAACAATTCAGAATTCTTCAATTAATAGAACACAAATGATAATTGAATTTAAGCTTATTTTTCTAACAAATCAAGTAGTTTTTGCACAGAATCATAAGTTTCTAATTCTGAAAGTTGTGGGAAACTGTTCAAAGAATTTATTTCTGTTAATAGCTCATTACCGGTCCAAGGGGAATCATCAACATCTAATGTTCGGAGAATCTCTCCGACTGGGTCGACATCTCGTTGGGTTTTACAGTCGTCTTCCAAAAACCCAACAATATTCATATTTTCACTAGCTAGGGACTTATTATCGAAATCATCAGTGGTCCACGGGGAATCATCAACATCTAATGTTCGGAGAATCTCTCCGACTGGGTCGACATCTCGTTGGGTTTTACAGTCGTCTTCTAAAAACCCATCAATATTCATATTTTCACTAGCTAGGGCCTTATTATCGAACTCATCAGTGGTCCACGGGGAATCATCAACATCTAATGTTCGGAGAATCTCTCCGACTGGGTCGACATCTCGTTGGGTTTTACAGTCGTCTTCTAAAAACCCATCAATATTCATATTTTCACTAGCTAGGGCCTTATTATCGAACTCATCAGTGGTCCACGGGGAATCATCAACATCTAATGTTCGGAGAATCTCTCCGACTGGTTCGACATCTCGTTGGGGGTTTCCTTTCACTTTATTCGAAACAACAATAGCTTTCATAATTTCTTCTTCACTGGATATGCTGAGTGCATTATTTTCAAATTTACAAACGACACTGTTTTCAGAGGTAGCTTTCAACATAAAAATGTTATCACCAACATTGTATATGTCTTTGACACCTTTAACCATCAGAAAAACCCCATTATCTTGAGCAAACTCTTCTGTATTATTTTCAAGAAATCGCATTTCTTGGTTAAATTTTTCATTTATATTATTTAGAATTTCCAAACTGTTCGCCCATTCTATTAGATTTCTTGATTTTTTCTTGACCAAACCACACTGATGGAGGACTGTAACAATTTCATTTACTCTTCTCTTTGGTATATTTAGTAAGTGACAAGCTTCGTTTATATCAACACTTTGCTTTTTCTTGAAGTACTCAATGAATTTGTTCGTTCGCACTGTCAGAAAACGTTGACGTCTAGGCTTGTACATGATTGAAACAAACTAACAGAAAAACACAGACAGATAGAATTTATAACCAAATAAAAAAGATGTTCAACCTTCGAAAATATGTTATTCTCAGGAAATGCCAAGAAAAATAACTAATTGCGAATGTGTTTTTCAAAAAATTAATTATCTAGGGAAATGGCCCCAAATATGTTTTTGTTATCCTTAGGAAACGGTCAAAAAAAAGATTAAGCCAAACGATAAGCTGAGTTCCTAGTAACCACAATTATATTTTCGAAAATATATTATCTTAGGAAAATGGTCAAAGATTGTACCAAACAAGTAGATGACCTTATCTAATGCCCACTAACATGTTTTTCGAAAATATGTTTACAAAATTATACAAAACAACTGATTAGCTGTGAAGGGGTAAGTATATAAGGCTGTATTGTAGAAAAGAGATTTATATCAACATCGTAGTTAAGCCTTGTAGTAACAAAAATGGCTCAAGTTAACTTTTTAAATAATTTAGCTTCTCTTCCTGAAACGATCAAGTTTAGTGAATTAGAAGTGAATAAAAAATATAAAATTTTCAACATTTCACGAATGGATACAAAATTTGGACAGGCAGTATTGGTGCATCTGGAACATGGACGAGTTTTCTTGCCAAAAAGGGTGTCTGATGCCATCACGGAAAATACGATGAAGGAATTGAGTGATGGATATGCAGTCATTTTCCATGGTATGAAAGAGATAAATGGACTCAAAGCAACACCAGATTTCACGTTTGAAAAGTTGTAATTGTATTTTATTGAAAATGTAATTTGAAATATTATAAGCATTTTGTTTGCAAAATAAAAGACATTATTTAAATTTCTGTGTTTTACCATACAATTTACCTGCTGCATATATATTCCCAAAATTTTTGAGTCATTAGGGTCTTCAAAGAATAGGCCATAGAGAAATACAATTATATGTTGGTTTCTGAATCAAAGGAATAAAAACAGACAATTCTAACAGAGGTTGCATTTTTTTTTAATAGTATTTCTACAAAAGTAATCTCACCAAAATCTAGAAATATCCAACAAAAATAAAATTACAATAAAAATCACAGACATTTGAATTTACTAGGATTGGCGTAATGACTAATTATTGAAGGTATCGTACGTTTCTGAAAAGCAATTTATGTTAAGAGATATAAGAGAGAATATTTTGGATTCTGCGTTAAGTGTTCTATGAAAACAAATAGGATAGGATATTCATTACAAATCGATTGAATCAAGACAAGTGATGATTATATAGAGATAAAAGGAAATATTTTAATTGAAAATCGTGCAAGTAGCTGAATCTTTTTATGGGATTGCTCTATACTTTGCATTTATGATTTTTACAAAAGTTTTTAAAATAAAAATTAATTATTTCTTTTTAAATATACTTTTAAAATAAATGTTTTTATGAATAGTAAGAAAAAAAACAAAAAAATCATCGAAATAGAGTTTTATTAAATTGTTACAAATAATACATCATACAATCAGCTTATTATATTGTTACAAATAATACATCATACAATCAGTTAAAGGATGAACAACTGAAAACAGGTCAGATACATAGAGCAGTTTTTCAGCTGAAAAAACCAGTCATAGAGCAATTTTTCAGCTGAAAAACAGATCAGATACATAGAGCCGTTTGAACAGCTGAAAAACCAGTCATAGAGCAGTTTTTCAGCTAAAAAACAGATCAGATACATAGAGCCGTTTGAACAGCTGAAAAACCAGTCATAGAGCCGCTTTCAGATGGAAAAAACAGGTCAGATACATAGAGCCTTTTTTCAGCAAAAACCAGGTCATATACATAGAGCCGTTTGAATCAACTGAAAAACAGACAGATACATATATAACGGGGGGTATATAAGATACCCTACAATTTTCTATTTCCATTAACCGTAAAAAAAAATGTTAATAAACTATATAACTAGAAAGCAAATTGAACAGATTAGTATGTTTCCATCAAAAAATTAACATAAATACAGCACTTATTTATATAACTAGATTCTAACAGATTAAAATTAAATTAAACATGTAAATTATTATTTTATTACTAGAAGAAAATCGAACAGACATTAGTATGTTTTCTTGAAAAATTACATAATTCATCACTTCTTACCAAGCCAATTTAAGGTATGCACCCAAAGACCAAAGTCATCAATAAAGAGTTTGACTGGAAACATATTGATTAATTTTCTGCAGCAGACATCATCCACGAAAGTTTCAATTTTGAGCCATAAATTGAAAGGAATTCTGAAAATCTGCCCATCAGTAGCAATCACTATAGGTGGATTCACAGATAGCTCGTCGTCCAGACTCACGGAAAATTCTTCGGGGTTTATTTGTTTGAAATGTTTGAGTTTTAAGCCAAATTGACAACCAATTCTTCTGATAAAAACATTTTGTTTAGTAGGCAACAGCTGTTTGTTCATGTAGTCTTGAGCTCTCTCAAACTCAGACATTTGTGAGAGTCTACAATGCTCTTGATACTCTGTATGTGACAACAGTATGATTTTTTTAGACATGGTAAATAACTACTGATACAAAAGAAGAAAACCCTAGCGTATTTATAGTAGAAGTTGTTATTATTTTTACGACACAAACAAGATAAGGATATGACACTCAGGGGAGGGTTTCACGACAAATAGTAAACGTCAATGTTACTGCCTTTTTTCACAGTGAAAATGGAAGAGTACGGTGATATTTGCTTAATTAAGAATTTTCCAGTGTGCGTATGATTTTTAATTACAGATTATCTGATGGAAATTTCACATATATTGCAGAACTATTTTATGCCTGTGAGTATTTTTCTGAGAGAAAGGCGCAACATTTTAAATATTTCTATACGTTACGCCGACGTTGATGTGTTGGTGAGCCTACCGTTTAAGAAAAAAAAAGAAGAGAAGAAAAACATAAGTAAAGTACACCAACTGAAGCTCACAAGTCATTTAGATATACGGGATATCAAGATGATTTTCAAATCTCAGCTACTTGCAGGTATATAAATGATTGATTTTATGTAATTTCAGAGGCTACAAGACTGAGTCCTATTTTTAAAAGCTTATAAAATAAAAGACCGAGACATAAACTTACAAAAACATATGGCAGAACGCCTCAATAAAATATTCAACCAACTCTTAATCTGAAAAACACAAAACTTTCACATATGAACTTCAATATATCTTAGCATTCGTGTAAATATGATCAAATTTTCATAGAACCGAAAACGGGCCGATGAAAATATAAGCCTATTCTATTTTTTTTTTTTTTTTTTTTTTTTTTTTTTTTTTTTTTTTTTTTTTTTTTTTTGAAGCTTTAAAGTACTACGAGCATTATGTAAACTGTTCCATTGATAAATTATATGTACGTGACTGTAGAGATGTTTATCAACGGTTCATTCTGCGAATGAGAGCATAAATTTATGAAGAAAAAATATTCTCAGCCTCAGCAATGGGTACCGCAATAAATTAAACCTTTTTCACGTATTTTATAATATAAACTGCTGTTTTATTTTTTTTTTTTTTTTTTTTTTTTTTTTTTTTTTTTTTTTTTTTTTTTGCAACATTCATATGAGAGCATAAATTTATGAAGAAAAATATTCTCAGCCTCAGCAATGGGTACCGCAATAAATTAAACCTTTTCACGTATTTTTATAATATAAACTGCTGTTTTATTTTTTGCAACATTCATCGTAAATGTAATCGTGTCTCAAATTTTATAGAATTCATTTAAGCATTTAACAATAGATTTACCTCTCTATCGAGAAAGGAAGTTAAAAACCACCGTAAAACATGACTAATATATACAATTTATTACTAAATTCATTTATTACGTATTTTACTGTCGTTGCATAATGTCGTGGATACTTTCTCGTGATACATATCCAGGGGCCGACTGTGATTTCCGAATTACTTTACTGTGCGACTGTGCGGGATACGGTTTTTGATGAGTGAATTTGTTTGAGAGGTAAAAAAAATCAAACAAAGCTAGAAGATGTGAAAATATAATTAGTGTACATTAAAATAGAATGACGGATGTTGTGCCATCGACTTGTTCTGTGCAGACCCAAAGCGATATGAAAGTGTTGTTCACCAAGCCCGTGAAGAATAATCTATATTTGAATGGTGGCGTAAAATCTGGAGGCATTTCGATTACCCTGAGATTATCCTGGAAATGTTAACTTAGTGAAACAGCGTTTTTATGTATCCAGCATCTACATACCTCATCAGACATAAACCCGGTGAGTCTTTGCCTACAAATTGATATAATTTGTTGTTGGAATTCTGTAAAAATATTTATTGCAAATTCCGAGTGTAAAAAACTAAGAATCAAGAGCTTACCCATGTTGCAAGAGCCTTATGTTGAATCGTGATCTCCGAACTTCAATAATTTTATCTGATGACAACTTTTTCCAACAGACTAAATATTTTTGTAAACGAGAATTTCACTTTTCGAATTAATAGCTAGAATTTACCGTATTATTTTCTATGATGTAATATCAAAAAAATATGTTTTCGTAAGTTACACCAGTTTATTATCAGTTTATGTTGTGGTTTGATACACACAACTCAGTCTATTTCTAAAAAGCAAAATATTATTGAGGCTTTATTTTTCTTTAATTTATTGTCAGGATGTTATGGACTTGTTTTATTTTCTTTGAATAGCTTATCTATTTGCCAAACAATAGTAAGAGATTAACCTATTTTTCTGTTTGCTTAATAGTTTTGTAAATTTGAACATAGGATGTGGTTATTATTGTCTTACTTATTTTTTCTAGTTTTTATTTTTTATGAACAGTGGTTAATTTGATTTACAAATCAGCATATCTCTCAAAGAAAAATATCATTTAGGATATTGTGGTTAGTGCCTTACTTATTTTTTCTCGTATTTTATTTTTCTAAACACGCTAGCGGTTATTTTGATTTTGCAAATATCTCTCAAGAAAATATTATTCAGGATATCGTGGTAGTTTTATTTTTTCCTTTGATTTATCAAGCAAAAATATTTTCAGGAAAGAGGGCACCTTATTTTCTTTGATTCAATATTTTTCTGTGAGCTTATAAAAAGGGTACACAGAGCTATAATATTCAGTGAAAAATATGATTTGCTACCTATATAATTATACATGTTACAAAGAATACTGTGAACGGGTGTTTTGTAATCAAATTGGTCATTACGACTTTTTTACGGGTGAACGTAAACGTCATTATTACACGAGGTTTCTGTGTTTTGAGTGTGTTCAAAAATTCCCTTGTTCAACGTTTTTCATGGACGAAATGATGGTAATTATTAAGGCCCAAGAATTTTCGAAGAGATTTACATTTTATCATAGACGCTGCAGCGAGTGCGGAATAAATTTATATTATATCAAAAAGGTAACAACACTGAGAAGTTTGATTTTTCAATAAATTTCCAAACCACAATGAAGTTTGTAGTAATCGACATCCAAGGGTTCTGCATCCCAGAGTTTGTCCCTAAGGAATTGGTTATATATGATGGGAACAAGACACGTCATTTTCTGTTCAGGCCATCAATCCCTTTATACAATTTGGCTTCACACACTTTAAGACACGTGGAATTTGTTCAAAAATTTCACCATGGTCTGGACTACAACATAGGAAACAGCAGATTAAGTGAATTACCGTTCATTTTCAAAAAATACATTCTTGACGAAGGAATCGACAGAATTTATGTCAAAGGTGCCAATAAACATAAGTTCGTTGAAGATCAGCTCAGAGTAATTGGTAAGGCCGTTGCCATAATAAATGTAGAACAATCATCGGAGTGCCCAAAATTTGTAAGAGGATTCCCCAGTTGTCCGAGTCACAAAAACAAAAAATCTATGTGCAGTATCAATAATTGTATCGCATTGTATAATTGGCTTTTGAACTTGTTACCAAAATAAATAGAAATAAATTCATAATTGTAGAAACTCTTTGATTTTTAAGATAGTTGTTAAACTAGGCTAAAAGTTCTGCTTATATGCAAATAAAATGACGTTATTATTAAGTATGTCATAAACCTTATGAGGTCTTTTGCTAAACTATTACTTTTATATTATTACATTTTTAACAAGACACCACTTTCACATTGAAGTTTGTGTCTGTCGGTTTTTAAAATATAGTGATATTGACGGCGCGAAATTAGTCTTCATAGGTAATAGTAAATAAAAAAATTAAATTAGGTTAAAGTATGGCTTTTTACATTATATACCTTAATATAATGAAAAACTTTATGAAAATTCGCCAATATATGCATTATCAGACAATTGAAATTAAAGTGTTGCTCATAGGATATCTTAAATAATAGGTTTATTTCTTTGAATAGTAGTGGTTCGTTGACGTACAGATATTTAAAGGGAACACATGTCTTTAATTTTTATTATACTTAATCATTATGAATAACTTAATATGTGGAGATTTAATTGTTTGCTTTTAACTACTTATATGCCATACCGCAGCCAGTGGAATCTGACGTCACACACACACAATTACTTATATAAACCGCGGCAGCTGTTAAAGTCGAGATAAGCTATTGTTAGATCGTCCGGACGTAAATAGTAAACAAAACTAAAGCAGATAAAGGTAATACTGGTAGCGAATTTTTATAGAAATAATATGACATAAAAACATTTTTATTTTAAGGAGTAAATATACATTTTTGCTATATAGTCTCCTCTTAATATCATAAACTTACCAAATTTGTTTATCATAGATTTTCCTAAATTAATTTTCTGGCTAAGACACAATCGATTCATTATGGTTCATATATAAAACCAACCTCGCGCTCATTTGAGATTTTTTTTTTTTTTTTTTTTTAAACCAAAAGTCAGGATCTCCTATTAGTGAGTTTTTCTAAGAAAGTTCACCAAAAACGCTACAGTTAAATTATGTTGCAATAGATGTCGTAACTTTACGTGTTGATAAACATGGACAAAAATTATTTTGTTTAGCAATTACAAATAGATCTGGCACCTTATAAACTCCCAATTTAAACTTATATACTTTTAGCATGTCCAAATATAATAAATCTCAACACAAAGTCTCAAACTATACAAATGATATCTTATAAAGCTTCTAAGTGCGTGTTAATTATCAAGTCATTTAACTTTAAAACACTGATTTTCTAAGATTGTACCAGGTATGAAAAAGTATATGTTTTCCTAATTTCTATCGAATTGTTTTTCATATTTATCTACAGGTGTACATTTAAAATCCAAATATGAAAAATTCTTTAAATGTACACATATCAAAAACCCTGTTATATTAAGTTTTTAGATAATTTCACTACGTTCAGCAGTGGCTCCACTCTACATGTAACTTAACCATTTTATGTAAGAAAAAAAATCCGTGTTTGCGTATATAAGCTCGGAATTTACCAGTTTTTTCCTATTGTTTTTTTCATTTATTTCCCTAAAAACTATATTCTCATTGTATAATGTATAATGTATATATTAACAATGAAACAGGCCAATGTCACCTGAATGACACAGGGATGTTCATGTACGTCAAAAAAAATTAACAATAAGAACGACAATAGCACACACAATAAGCATAACAATTAAGGAAAATTTTTCCTTAAATAATACAAAACAAAAGATACTTATAAAACACACTTATAACGTCTATAACGTTCAAAAGATAAGAGCTGCAGAATCCATATCCAATTCCAATGTAAACTGCTTACTAACGCTTTGGGCCTGTCGACTGCCCACTATAATTCAATTGTTTTAATTAAATATCCTGGCCAAATTAAAAACAACTTAAGAAGTTATGACTTTAGATATGATATTTATGAGGTTTCAAAATGCGGTTTCAAAATGGAGATTCGAATGTAGACCGCAAGCAAAATATTGTGCATTTTCAAAATGATAACCCTGAGGATATTAAATGCCTCGAGCAAGATAACCACTGAAAAATAAGATCTTGGAAACGACAAAAATAAATGATAGTCTGACCACTGAGAATAAACTTTGACAGGCTGTTTTCGAAAATTTAAACCGCAAGCAATTGTGCACTTTTGATAATCTAACCACTGAGGATGTTTTTCGAAATAGATATCGCATTGCCCTTTAGCAAACTTGATCTAGACAACAGGAAAAATTTACTTACCGTATAAAAGAGGGGTGGACGGTTTTGCGACAGTAGTCATCTAGATACAGACGTGGCTGGTATAAATACAGGGGAAGTGATCAGTTTTGCGACAGTAGTTGTGGAGAATCCTATAGAAGTTCTTGATAGAGACAATAGCCAATCAGTTATGTTCAAGTTACTGTTAATTATATGTGTGCTAAGTGTCTCCTTTGGGCAACATATAAGTGAAAAAGACAGAGAATTGGCTCTCAAGTATCTCGTCAGATATGGGTACTTAAGAAATGGTGCCTTTAACAATAGTCAATCATCAATGTTGCAAAATACACAGCCTTTCAAGGATGCTTTGAACATGTTTCGCGTGCTTTACAATTTAACCGAAAGTGAGAACCTGACTATTTCAGACATTAACCTGATGAAACGTAATCGATGTGGTGAAAAAGATATAGGCAACATTTTCATAACTTCACAACCTATATGGAAAAAGAAAACATTAAAGTGGTACATACATCATTCAGATCCTTTGATACGTCTGATAACACAAAAAGCATTTAAACAATGGGAGCAGTATATTGATTTGAATTTTGTAAGAACAAACATTTATTCTGAAGCTGATATAGGGATAAGTTTTTGCGACAACAACCATCGTTACTTGTTAAAAGATCAACCATGTGGATATCCATTTGGTGATTCCGTTTTAGGACATACTTATTTTCCGAACGCTGCCAACACTCCAATTGAAATCCATCTAAGTAGTAATAAATCATGGAACTATCAAACATATACATCGGAAGGCAATGACACGTCGTACTATTTAGTGCTTTTACATGAACTAGGACACGGTTTAGGACTCACTCATGCTTACGACACAAACTCTCTTATGTTCGCTTATTATGGAAACAGCATGTCTAATGACGATATTCAACGGATTCAAGAATTATATGGACAACGTTCTACTACAACTACAGCGAAGACAACAGAGACTACAACGAGGGTGGCAAAGACTACCACAAGGTCGACACCAAAGACGCCCACACCAGCGAAGACAACAGAGTCTACAACGAGGGTGGCAAAGACTACCACAAGGTCGACACCAAAGACGACCACAACAGTACCTAAAACAATAACCAAATCAAATATGGACTTGTGCGATTATATAGACAAGATCAGGCCTTTAGTTATTATTAACCATAACATGTATCTGTTTTATAAGAAATGGGTCTGGGTTGTACCATTAGATAATATGAAAGGTCCCTATACAGAGCCAAAACTTCTTACAGATTGGTTTCCATATTTGAAGGGTTCTTTTAAAGAAATTAGACATGTTTACCAACGACCTAGTGGAGAAGTGGTTATGTTTACCAACGATGGAACCTTCGCCCTTGTTGATTTTCCCAGCATACAAACAAAACACATTGCCAAGTTCCGTAATGTCAACTATTTAGGTGCTTTACAGTTTGACAAGATAAATGCGATCGTAAATACGTATACAGGAAAAACCATAATATTTCACTCGGATAACATGTACGAAATCGTTAGTGAGTCTAGAGCTCTGTTTTATAGGCAAGAAGAAGGCTATATACACTCCTTTTCTCCCGAATTCCCTGCTAAAATAGATGGAGTATTTAGGTATACAAATGGTAGATTGTATGTGTTTCGGAAAAATAAATATTACGAATTTGATGAGTTTTCCAATCAGGTAGTTAGCATAGGCCAAAAGGATTTATCGATATTTGGTATCCAATGCCCGAGCCGTAGTCTGTACGAACAACTGAGACTCCTATTACAGAAGATTGTCAACTATACAGAGAACGATCAACAATCAGATGTTGAAGATTATGATTATATATAGAGCACAATAAGTATAACCTATTAATAAATATTATTTTGGCATTAACGATGTTTTCATTGTACCCTTAAGTTTCTAATATCACCCTTTTCCTATGAAATATTTTTCACATCATTTTATACAAAATAAAATATAGCATGTGTAATCAAAGCTTTGTTTGCGATGTTTGTATCTTTTTTCGTATGACTTTAAGGTCATTCAACGGAAAATAAAACCGCTAACGGAGCATTGAGACCAACTCACAAGGTTATTTCAACAGCTGTGAGCAAAATATGTTGGCTAACAAGGTTAATTTCGGGAAGTGCTAAGTATAGCCGTAGTTGGAAGCGATATCGCTGTTACCACTAGAGGTATTGTTGCCAGCTCTACTTTCAACAGATTCTTTAAATTAAACCGATTTCAATAAGACTTAAGAATATAGATATTTTATTGTACGCATGTACATTTGTTAAATTTGGTTTCTGCTTACCTAGACCAGTGATATGACACCAAACATGTAGGACTTTAACCAACAAAAAAAAAAAAAAAAAAAAAATAAAAACTGATTAAGAGCATGCGCCTCACAATATATTTAAATTGTAGGCATCAAGACGTTTTAAGTAAGATCACGTGGAGATTGAGTCATTAAAGAAAAAAATTTATTGGGCGCCTGCATCCCCCACAATATTTTAAAAATTCTAGATGCTAAGACGATTTAAATAAGGCCAATACTGGTGTTTCTATACGCTTACTGCTATTTAAAATTCTAGGTAACACAGCTGTAATAAATATATATTTAACCAGCAATCATAAAGGCTAATTTTTTAATTCGTCCATATCAGCGTGTAATATCATAAATTGTTGAAATCGTTATATAGACACCGAATGTTAAATAAATATTTATGGGATTACACAGATTTTTCTCACTGTCGAACGTCTTGTCAATATTAAAGATGTTATTGTTGTCTATTTTTAAAATTAGTTAAGGAGTTTGTATAAGAAAATTTGCTACAAGATATATTTTAAGATTTGTCTTAAAACGGTCCTCTCTGGTTTGTTTATACCTATACATTTTTCTTGACGTATTGCACTAAAAAAACAGACGTTTGCACACACCTTACACGCACGCTCATAATTAGACTGCATGATGTGTTCACCTCTTAGATTATCATAAAATCCAGACTGTGATGGAAGCTTAGTCTCATTTAATTTATCAAAGGAGTCTACATACGAATATGGAGAAAAATTATGAATTAACTGCTTACTACTTTGAAATAACCCCGTTAAAATTTTGTTGACAGCGCCCAGAATAATTGTAAAACTAACTTTGTATCCTGAACTAGGCCAGTAAATTCTGATTATCAATCCGACATCCGTTCTATGCGAGACAGCGTTGTCAGTTTGGGGTTAAAACCGTTTATCTTAGCTTGAGCAATGTTGACATATTTTTCCTTCTTTTACTCGGATATATATTATTAACAGACTTGTCTAAATGTTATGTCGTATTTGTTTAGCTTCAGGTTAAGTGTATATCACTGGTATCTCAGGTTAATATCTAAGCTTTTCAACTGGGTTTGGTTAGGTTGTGTTTAGTTTTTTATATTAGAGTTTTTAATTTTTACGTTTAACAAATATAAGCTATTACCTGATGATCATTCAGAATAAACTTTCCATTTGTAATAACCCATGATATCTACTAATTTTATATACGTTTTATAAGACCCTAGCCTCCAATGGATTCAAATAATAAAAATATCTATTCACTTTAGATTAAACTCATTATAGTTTGTGGACGTTGCCTACGCTTGACAACTGCCTGTACCGTCAACTTCAATAAGTCTAAGAGGGTGTACTAAAATTGTATATTCCAATTTGATTTGGCCTCCTTAACACCGTGCATGTGTTGGTTCCAGCGTACATCTCACGGATCTTCCGCGATAAGGGTTTAAAGTTTTTTATCTCATTTTCTTGTAGAGCTTGTTATGAAACATACATTTTTGAAGTCAGTTCATTTCTATCACTTGTCGTTGAAAAGATACAAGGATTTAAAGTTTAGACCGGAAGTGGCCATTTTATTGTATATTCCAATTTGATTTGGCCTCCTTAACACCGTGCATGTGTTGGTTCCAGCGTACATCTCACGGATCTTCCGCGATAAGGGTTTAAAGTTTTTTATCTCAGTTTCTTGTAGAGCTTGTTATGAAACATACATTTTTGAAGTCAGTTCATTTCTATCACTTGTCGTTGAAAAGATACAAGGATTTAAAGTTTAGACCGGAAGTGGCCATTTTATTGTATATTCCAATTTGATTTGGCCTCCTTAACACCGTGCATGTGTTGGTTCTCTCGTACATCTCACGGATCTTCCGCGATAAGGGTTTAAAGTTTTTTATCTCATTTTCTTGTAGACCTTGTTACGAAACGATATATTTTTAAAGTCGGTTCATTTCTATCACTTGTCGTTGAAAAGATACAAGGATTTAAAGTTTAGACCGGAAGTGGCCATTTTATTGTATATTCCAATTTGATTTGGCCTCCTTAACACCGTGCATGTGTTGGTTCCATCGTACATCTCACGGTTGAACCTGTTGTCTATTTTGTTTCTGAACTTCCTTCTTTTGTTTTGCCAGCGACCTCTGTGTGTTATTTTTAGAACCTACCCATATAACAATTGTGACGTTCTAGTCTGTCTAATATTAAACATATTAATTATTATGTCTTATGTCTACACTCTCATTTGTCGGCTAGGTTGGAGTGACGTATCTTTAAATAAGTCTTCATCCATCCTTGCACCATCTTTATCAACGAAAGCCCGCCATTTTTATAATGTCAGCTTAAGGTATCACAGGCTTCCATCTTTCATTCCGCCATTTTCCTCCGTTTTGGTTCAGCAGCCTCTAATATTAAACATTATTTTGTAAATCATCCATTTGTCTAATAATAAACTTTAATTATGTTACATGTATGGTTTGTTTGTAGTCGTATATATATATACCAACCTAAAACAATAAATTAATAAGCGTCTGCTTAGCTCAACGGGTAGCATCGTTGCCTCCCATCTGAATGCCCCGGGTTCGAAACTCACCTGCTCCAAATGGTTTTTTTCAAAATATAATAATTTGAAGTAATAGGTTAGACACTTTTGAAATGTTTGCATGTGACTGTCTGGCCCAAGTCGTGTGACGTCACAGTTTCCTAGACAGGTCAATGACCTTAGGAATAACACGGCTAAATGTAAATGTGACTGTCTGGATGTGATTGTCTGGCACAAGTCGTGTGACGTCACTGTCTGGCCAAAGACAGGTCAATGACCTTAGGAATAACACGGATGTGACTGTCTGGCCCAGGGCGTGGCAGGCGCCAGGGCGTGGCTAGGCGCCGGGGCCGGGGCAGGCGCCGGCGCCAGGGCGTGGCTAGGCGCCAGGGCGTGGCAGGCGCCGGCGCCAGGGCGTGGCGCCAGGGCGTGGCGCCGGCGCCGTGACGTCACTTCCTGTGACGTCACTGTCTGCTCAAAGTGCCGCATTACCTACTGGTTTACTGTTCTCTGATTGGTTGTGTTTTAGGACTGTGTCAAGTGGATCAGTTTCCAGGAAACACTGGAAACAAACTGGACTCTGAATATGAAAAAGATCAATAGAATAACCGGTTTAAATAATAATAATATGAGTTATAGAAATCGCATTGTATGCTCATTTAAAAAACATCTTGTAAGTTCTAGAGTCGTGAACTCATCGCAAGCGAATTAATTGTCGGAATTTTTTTTAAAGTACCAAAATAGCTTGCTTTGTCAACACAAAAGGTAAAGTTAGAACAATGTCTCCAACAAAAGCAATTGTCTTCAATAAAGTGGGAATGTATTGTAAACAATCCATACAATAAAGTAACAACTTAGTATGGGTAGATTGCACGTCTTTAAAATCAATCACGTTTCGCCAAAATAATCTAATTTGTGATAGAAATTCACTGCTTATTTTTCAACCCTAGTGCGTAAAATTAGGCTCGCATAGTAACACAAGTAGCAAATGCTTTGTTTAAATAGATGATGTAAATATATATATATATATATATATATATATATATATATATATATATATATATATATATATATATATATATATATATATATATATGTATATTTATATATCTTTCTAATTAGAACCAAGGAAAATATAATATTTTTGTCACAGAGATATCATGATAAGCTAATGGATGTATTGAAGTAGGAGGGAGCCATTTTCAACAACTATAATGACAGTTTTTAATTTTAAATCTTTCCTTTACGTTATCGTGTTAATGTTAGTTGGAAAACTGGTCATATGATATGGTACGTACTTTTTAATTTATTATCATTATTAGTGAATTTTCTTTTAAAAAATTCACTAATGAGGGGATCTCGACGTTTGAATTTTGAAAAAATTTCTTCAAATGACCGTGAACTAGGCCCCCCAGAACCCATATCCAGGGTCAGTTTCAATTTATATATATATATATATATATATATATATATATATATATATATATATATATATATATATATATATATATATGAGTGTGTATTTATGCATCAAACCGATAACTCAAAAAATAAAGGGCCGATTTTGATAAAATTTGGTGAGTAAATTATTTTGGCAAGTGGCTTGGACAAGATCGTTAGCCAGGAGAATCTGACCATTTTTTCCGGAAAAATTTAAGGTTTTCTTTTGGAAAAAATTCATATTACTGGAAATAACAAAGCTATGGCAACCAAATTTTGCAAGCAGGTTTATATTGTAAAAACGTAACTCTGCACCAAAATTTAGGTCTCTATGTTAAAAGAAAAAAGTTATAGGCACTAAAATTCAGAGAAGACGCAATAGCAAAATATTGTATGTATTAAACAAAATCTATTAAATATTACACACAACGCTTATCTTTTCATGGCGCAAACAGCTCAAGAAGTACCAGAAAGATTACTTTGAAAATTTAATAATTTTTCGCCTGTAAATCTCAAACTGGAGATTTGAGACGTGACAATTAGTATAAGTATTGTAGTTAATTAATGGTAAAGATTGCATAAAATGTATATTAGAATTTTTAGATTTACGTTACAGTTCTCATTTGTTAAAATGGTTCCAAATCTGCCTCTAAAGACCTTACATATTACAAATAAATAACTTACAACAACAATTCTTTAATTCAGAAATGTCAATATAATGTAGAAAATTTTTCACTTGAATGACATTATTATATAATTAGTTCCAATATTATTAAGTTTGAAATTTACGGAGGCTTTTAAAATAAAATGAAATAAGGTGCTATTTGATCATTAGTGTTTTTACGAAATCAGCTCATTTGAGCAAAAGAAGCCAAAAGATAACTTTTGTCTGGTTTTGATCGTGAAAGCTTATAAAAGTCATAGTCTGGGGAAGAACCATGGGATTCAGTATTTTTTTCAGTTCGAATTCTATAGTGGTTATATTTGGAAAATAATTTTTGACCCGATTGATGGCCCTTTGATGCATTTATAGTTGTCACCGGGTTTCAGTTTTATATTCACTTGGGTCTTTTTGATATTTGGAAGAAACCGTTTTGTTATTTGGGAAAGATATATTTTTCCTTTCTTTAAGGTCGGTCTATTTCCGCGACTATAACCAATCACCGACGCCAGGAAGCAGTTTCACCTCACTATTCTGGAAATTTTGCCGAACCCCTGTCTTTTTGTAGGGAGCGTAGACATATTTAACGTACCCAACATCGCATGATACACGGGACCGGAGGCTTTACGTTCCCTCCGAAGGGCGGATAGTTCTGACGTTCAACTTGCTGATACATAATGCCACAATCTCGGTTGACGTTAATTTGACATTATGTACTGAAAAAGTAAAAGGTACTTGTTGTTTCTACAAAATTTAATGTAAACCGCTATATCTGTTTATTTTTCACCGGTATATATTCTTAAAATAATTACGTATTACCTAAGAAACTCTTGTCTAAATCTAATAAGCTATCTTTTGTGAAATTATTGCCAAGAATATTAATTACTTTCACTTAAAGAAGATGCTTATCCAAGAGCTAAGAGGGAACTATCTTTTGTTCGATAAGTTTTGTACTGTGGCCTGACTACGGGTTATAAGTACACACATAACATGAAATTAGTTTTCTCATAGCCACTTCAAACTCCAACAATATCTAGTTGAATATTAAACAAACTTATTCACCAAGAGAGATGTTTCAAAGGCACATAAATTAAATTTTCAGTCTTCTAGAAACCCACTTAACCCTAAAGCTGGGCAAACAGTAGCAGCTCAAGCTTCTCCTAGACAAGTGCATACAATATAGGGATTTGATATTAGTTCTGATGTCTAATTTTCATCAAAACATAAACACTATCCTGTTATAATTTCATACCGGCTGTAAACATCTGTCCATTTATTTTGTATAATATAAACAAAATCTACTCAGGTGGATTAGAATCATGCTTATGCGTAATTTAAGCATCAATGGGAGGCAGTAAATTGTGGTAGTTTCGGATTTCAGACAGATTAAAATGATATCAAATTTCCTACACTTACCATTCTAACGTACATAAGTGTGAATCCTCTAATTTTTATTCCACACAAAATAGAATAATCAATCTGGGAGTAAAAGTATTAATATATCAAAAAAGGCCTTTTTTTTATTTCAACAAGACACTACGAGGGCTTACAGCCTAAATAATATCGTACCGTGGGTGTCGACAGGGGGGAAAGAGACAACTTGTTAATTCTGGACTTGAAGGTTTGGTGGTTTGGAAGAGAAGGAAAAACATGTGCCGGCAAGGAGTTTCACAACTTGGAAGTCCTCGTGACAAAAGAGCGGGCATAAAAAGATGTTATATGTCTCGTGACCTGGACAGTAAAAGGGTGCATTCGCTCTGTTCCCCTGGTAGATCTGTTGGGGGCAACAGGTGGAGGAACTATGGAAGAAAGCTCCTCTGAGCAGTACCTGTGCAGATATCTATAAAAGAGAGAGAGGTCACCAACGGCACGTCGGTGGGCAAGGGATGGCAGCCTTTGGGTGAGGGTAGGGTCACCGATGAGACGTATAGCTCTCTTCTGAATGGAGTCCAGGATAGCGAGTGTATAAGCGGCAGCAGCACCCCAGATGTGGAAGCAGTATTCGAGGTTTGGTCTTATTTGTGAAGTATATAAAGTATAGAGATTAGCTGGTGAAAAGTATTTGCAAGCCCGGAAGAGGAAACCTAATTTCTTAGCAGCCGCTTCTGCAATTGATGTGACATGTTGGTGCCAATTGAGATTTCGATCCACAGAGATGCCAACAAGTTAAAAGGGCTCATTACTTTGAATAACTTGGTTGTTTATTGTGATGGGTCTAGGGCTAGTGTATCTTTTATGAGAAAGAAAGCAAGACTGTGATTTGGTGGGGTTGCATTCTACAAGATTTCTACTTCCGTAGTCTAATAGTTTTTGGAGATCCACGGAGATATAACCCTCCATGAGTCTGCGATCCTCATCTAGTTGGGCTAAAGACAGGCTTAGAATATTGTATATTGGCATGGAGGGTGCTGTCGTCCGCGTAATTGTGAACTGGGTTGGATGTGCTAGAGAGGAGGTCATTGATGTGGAGAAGAAACAAAGTGGGAGCTAAAGCTGAACCTTGAGGAACTCCTGCATTAATTGGATACAGTTTAGAGCAATGTCCATCCACGACAACAGAAATGCTCCGGTTAGAGAGGAAATTTGCTGTCCACGTACAGAGTTCTGGTGGTAGGCCATAGAGCGACAATCTGGGATTCACCGTGTAGTTCCATATACTTGTTCCAAGAATGGGTGACAAAGGAAAGGAGGTCGGCAGTTGATCTGCGCTGACGGAATCCATACCGCCTGTCGTGAATTAGACTGTATTTTTCAAGAAATTTTAGCAATTCGGTGTTTATATACTTTTCCATCACTTTAGAGATGACTGAAAGGAGAGAAATAGGCATGTAGTTGCTAGGAAGCGCTTTCGATCCTTTCTTGGGGACGGGTTGTACTCGAGCAGTTTTCCAATTAGTAGGGAATATGCCTCTATTGTAAGATGTCTGAAACGGACGAGTCAGGACAGGAGCAAGTTCTGGTGCGCATTTTTTGATTGCTGGGATCTCGTCAAGGCCAGAGGCTTTCCTGGTATTTAGAGAAGAGAGGATCTTTCGTACCTTTATGATTTTGAAAATGATATCCGTCATGTTATGCGCGACATTGGGGACTGTTGCTGGTTGAACATTTGGAGGTGGGGTGAGAGTAGAATGGCCGGCGAACAACGAGACAAAAAGTTCAGCCTTGCCCAGAGCGGTAGAAACAATTTCATTGCAGAAATTATTCCCAATAGATTTAGCAAGAGTCCAGAAGGGTTTGCTGCCGTTGGAGCTTATAAGGACTTTGTTTTTGATGTGGTAATTAAACGAGTTTTTTGCATCAGAAAGATTGCGGACATAGCGATTTCTTGCGTCGTTAAATGCTTGACGGTTTTCTTGACTGGGATTGTGTAGAAGCTTTTTGTGAGCTTTGATCTTTTCAAGTCTGACCTTGTCACAGGTTTTAGAGAACCAGGGCTTTTGAGTGGCTGCAGAGGTTTTCTGTGTACGTGGAATAAATAATTCCATGCCAGCTTGGATAATTTTGGTGACGTTTTGTGAGATATCAGAGGGGTCAGGATGAGAGAAGCAGACAGAGGCCCATGGAAATGAGGAAAAGTAACCTCGCATTTCGTCCCAGTTAGCGGAGTTATAGTGCCAAACGATACGTGGATGTGATGACTGTGTGACCTCGGGTTGCATTGCGCAGGAAGCAGTGACCATGCCGTGGTCTGAGCAACCCAGGGCGGCGGTGACTGATATCTTATAGCAGTCAGAATTTGTAGTAAGAAGGAGATCCAAGGGATTTGAGCTGTGTGTTGGGATACAAGGAAAGTAAGTAGGTTGCTGAACCATATTGGCTAAAGAATTGCTCACTGATAAGGCCTCCGCTGCTCTTCCTTGTGGATCGGTTTTTGAAGATCCTAGCCATTCCTTATTATGGACATTGAAGTCACCAAAAATAGTGACCTCGGAGGAAGGATATTCAAAAATCAGATGGTCGGTTTTTTCAGAAAGGTAGTCAAAGGGCTGGACAAAGTTGTTGTCAGAAGATGACCGGTAAATGCAACAGATGAATTTAGTTGCAGCCCTGAGAGAGAGTTTTATCCATAGTATGTCTTTTCTTCCAGCTTCTAAATTGGGAAGTCTGGTGCAGGATAGATTGCTATGGACGTACGCGCACACGCCTCCATGCAATCTAAAAGAAGTAAGGAGCTCATACCCGGAAAATTAAGGTGATTAGTGACTGTTTTGGCACTGATTTGAGTTTCGGTGAGAAAGAGGAGTTGGGGCCTATTAGCCTGGAGGAAATGGTGGACGGAGTTCAGGTTAGAATTTAGGCCACATATATTCGAGAAGGATATGTTAAATCTTGATGCTGGCGCCCCCTGTACACCCCGGGGTATTTTACCTCCGGAGTCTTTTATACAAGGAGGAGCCATCATCATTTTTGCTTATAAGGGAAACCGACTCATTCACCAGAACCGGAAACGTCCGTTGGGACTTTACCGGCCCCTTGATGCAAGGGGTGGTACCTCCTCGGGCGTGAAAAAAATCCTTTGCTATCACGTAAAGGAAAATTCCACTACCACCTGGACGCAGCAAGTGCGTTATGGTAGCAATTTTCATAAAAACCTTTGAAATACTGCCCTCGCTAGTGAGTGAATTCTCGGTGATTTTATGGAGTAATAATTCGGTTCATTGGAATATTTGAGTTAATGTCATTCACTTCTGGTTCTATTTCTGAGGTTTGGTCTACGGCGGATATTACAGCCAGTTTCAAAAATTGAAGAAAACTTTCTCGGGACAACTATCGACTTGTGAATCTGACCCCCATAATGTGCAAGATTTTGGAGAGGATTATTGTTAAGCAATTGATTCCTCTTTTTATAAAGTGTGGTACTATAGGCCATTCGCAGCATGGCTTTGCTCCCGGTAGATCCGTCATAACCAACGTCATGTGTTCCATTAATGACTGGTCTAGATTACTGGACGATGAACAGTTTGTGGATGCAATCTATCTCGACTTTAGCAAAGACCTTTGATAAGGTAAGGCTCGTTCATCAATTGGAAAATATTGGTACGTGGCCTTTTGCTGAGCTGGATCAGGATGTTTTTATCCAACTAATGGTACGAATGTAAACAAAATCAAGCCAAGTCTGTATTAAAAAGGTCCTGAAATAGTTTCTTTTATCTTTAAACTTAAACATAAGACGTCATATAAGACCGAAACAGTCGTGGGATATGTTTCAATGGTAATTCTACTAATTGTTACGTATACTTTGAATATAATATCCCGGACATGAAGCCGATCTAATGTATCATCTAAACAAAACGTTTTTGACGTATACCCAGATGGCTCAAAGACGTCCTGCTTGCCTCATAAGCAGAAGGTTACGCGATCGAATCCAGTTCGATAAATGTATCTTTTTTTGTGTTTTATTTTGACGTTTGGAGAAACAATAGTGCACAGATTTCATACATTTTGAACAAGATCTCATTTTTGATTAAAACGCCTAAATAAGTTTGTCACCTTTGAGTCTGAAATTATAATTTTGTTATTGTTGATATTGAAAAAAACCAGTTTGATCAGGTTGACTAAAATGAAATCATACTGGCGATTAATGAGGAAAAATAAATGCTACGTTTATAATTTAGCAGATACTTTACTTTTCTCAATATGAATTAAGTTTCTTTCTGGAAATCTTTTGTATAACTGGAATGCAATTTGTAGAACAAGTTTCTTTTAAAGAGACTTACACTATCTACAGATATAGCAAAATTTAGTTCTTTAGCTCCATAGAAAATAAAGTTTTGGGCATTTTTCTCAAAATCAGTTAGAACGCAAGATTTTTTTATAATGGAGAGATATCGATGGTAACACTTTCGAAAGAATTCTTCAAATGTGCGCGTACTGGGACCTATAAAATCGATCATCAAGGTATGTATAAGTTTAAAGTATTAACTTTACTAATATGCCGTATAATAATAGCGTAAAATTCTTATGAAAATTCGCTACTATAACGCACTTGCTGCATCCCGAAATTTTTCACTACTGATTATGTATATATATATATATATATATATATATATATATATATATATATATATATATATATATATATATATACTCTAATAATACACCACCCCGTGTGTTTACTGAATCAGTAGATGAAAGTAGTTGTTGGTAAAATTTCTACCTATAATTTTTGCCATAGACCTTTGGACGTCTTTGGATAAATAGGTATTTTTTTTAATAAATAATAAATTTTTAACATAACAGTCGAATATATGATCTTTTTCAGAGATACAGGCTATGCTTTCATTCAAAATTGAAAATCATCGTACTGAGTTATACCACATAAAAAAATCTACTTTCACAACATAATACATCAACCATATACGATATGAATAACACAGACTCGAGAGTGCAAGTGCTAAATCCATTACTGCTTTTGTTACAAATGTTCTTGTTTCTCTTGTATAAATAAAACGCATCGAAATGGAAGAACCGATGAATAGTTAATGAAACAAAGTTGTAAAGCAAACATGGCCTTCGAAAAGTATAAATCATAAAAGAAATACAGCCGTCTTTGTGTGATGTAAACTGTGTCCGTGACTTATTTGCTTCTTCTTTGTTGTATACGAGACTCAGTCTTTAATCTCCTGCCCTCTGGCTCCGGCTGTGAACTTTCAGCTTCAGCTTTCAGATCTGAGCCCTTAGCTTTCAACTCTTAACTCCTGTATTGCCAACTCTCCAGATTATTCGCACATTCTCAGGATCTTACTTGAAAACTTAGAACCCTTTCTAACCACATACGTTTTACAGAGTTTAATATATAAACAATTTTCACTTATAATACTTAAAGCTATTAAAACATGTTTAAAATTATTTGCATGTAACCTTATTATGTTTCTGGATATGGTTGTAGCTAGTCTCAATGTTTTCTTCCAATAGTTCCATATGATTGAATGGTTACAAGCATCCCCACTACAGTAGCTAAATGCATTCTGATATTGGCAGTTATCTACCGCTTTGTCCAATCCAACATAACTGGCGGAATTAAGACAATTGGAAAACTCAGTCGATCTCCGAAAAAAGAATAGTCGAGAAAGTCAGCATTCCAGTAACATTCACCTAAAGATGAATGTTTCTTAGTTACCCTTTTTTGCCTAGGGAGTATGTTCAGAGAACAAGAATCAAACACATCATTTCAGTATTATCCATCCAAAGATGGAATATAGGCTATTATTATAACCAAGTTAATTAATTAAATTGTTTTTCTTTGAAATAAACAAGTTTACCGTGACCTAGTTACCTTGGATAAGATAATATTATTGAGTTTGCTTGGAGTTGTGAGGTAGCAAATTGCAGTTTGCACATAACATGCGTAATTGCAAACACTGCTGAAAGTTATCTTTGTTATTGAGTGTATTATGACGTATTAGTAAGCTCTTTTTATAATTAAAATTTAAATGAAAAGCTTCTCTCCAGACAACAAAATTGGTTAAGTTTCCCTACGCGTTTCGACCGTTTAGACAGCCAACTTCAGGGGTAAATCTAGAAAATACAATTTAAAAAAACTGTCAGAAAACATTGTTTTCTGGTAGACAATTGTGCTGTTCAGAGCACAATGGAATCAAGACGCTCAATACCGAAAACGTCAAGGCTAAAATCTAAAGTCAAACAGTAAAAAACAAGTCAAAAAGGCACAGTAAAAGCTAACTAAGCTACAGTACAATAAAAAAAGTTACATTAACACAAGTAAGAGAGCTAAATCAAAGCTAAACATGCACTTAAAAGTAAATTATAACATCTGAGCAAAACTGACAACCACAGCAAACTAAAAACAAAGTGCAAAAAGTCCACTGTGAAAAATTATTAAAGTCTAATGCAGAATTGAAAAACTGTGGAGTCCACTGAACACAACAGAAAGCAAACACAATTAAGCAGAAGTCCCATGAGAACCCCTAAGGAGTATAAAATATTCGTAAAAATTGAACGATAAAAACAAGGTAGTTTCCATACTTACTTTCCAGTTCTTGAAAATTGAAGCCGAAACTATACAAAGGAACCACCAGGCTGAAACTTAATCTATTGCACCAGAGGTCCAACAACACTACATCTGAATATGCCAGAAATCGATTTACATACAACGTCCTATCAATATAAACGGAGATTTAATTATAAGGCAGAAAGAACAGCCGGCCATTATGCAAACTTAAAAAGGCAGGAGGCATTGCCGCAACAGCAGAACGATGGACCAGAAACAAATGACAGAAATGACAGATATGGCAGACAGGAATCCGGAAGGGGACCCACAGAGCAGCCATTTTCACATCCATCATAACATTTGGTCACAGAGCATCCATAGAGTTCATTATCACTAATTTATCAGATGGTTGTATAATGAAGGAAAGTTAGTTATGTAGGTATTTAATAAGTTCAAAACTTCACTGGTGGAGTAGTTAACATGCTTGAAAATCTCAATTTTTTTCTAAGACAAATTGTTCAATACCTAAATTCGAGGGATGTAAAATCTTGGCATCAGTATCTTTTCTGAAGCTGTGACCACTCTTTCTTAGATGACAATCAAAGACTGACGTGTCATTATGGACTTGATTTCTACTTCTTAGGTGTACTGACACCCTGGTACAGAAGGATCTTCCGGTTCTTCCGATATAAACAGCATCACAGCTGGGGGCCCCACATCTCAGACTATATACGCCTGACTTCTTCAGGTCCGGGATACTATCCTTGTTGTGGATGAACATGTTGCTGACTGTATGCATAGACTTGAATGAAAACTTCACATTGTCACGTTTGAGAGCCTTGACTATAGCGTTGGACACAGGACCACAATAAGTTACGGGGAAATAAGATATCTTTTCCAGTTGAGTGAGGGGTAGACTAGTGCTCTCTTCCATTAAGAACTGACGGCTCTCCTTATTGACCATCTTGTCGACTATACTAAGTGGGTACTCATTGTTTACTGCAAGTTGTTTAATAAATAAAAATCGGTCCCCGGCAGTGGGACTCTGAAAAGTCTGTCCACAAGGAATCTGATTCATGCCATTTTGTGAGACATATGATGGCAGGACTTGAACTGGATAAGGTGGTCGGTCTTAGTGGGTTTTCTATAAATGTCAAGGTTAATGAAACGACCACTCCTCTTCAACTTCAGGTCGATGAAGCTTATGGACGAATCTACTTCTAACTACATAGTGAAATTGATGTAGATATGTAGGGCATTCAGCCAACCCTGGAACAGGTGGGCCTGCTCTATGGTACCCGACCAAACCACAAGTATGTCATCGACATAACGTGACTAGAAAGAAATATAACTCGAATAGGGGTTGTAGTCTCTGGAGCTAATAAATTTTTTTGCGCAAAAGGGCGAAAGGGGTTATCCATAGGGAGGCCATCCTTCTGTGCGTAAATCATATCCCCGAATGAAAAGAAATTCTGGCCCAGGCAAACCTTAACCAAGGCCTGGAGGACCCTCTGAGATTCAACACTAAATGAAGAGTAAGCAAGCAAACCTTTCAACAGTAACAATGTCTGATTGACTGGGACACTAATAAAGAAGTTAGAGACGTCGAAAGATACCAGAAATGAATTGTCTCGTAGCGTTACGTTGCTGAGTATATGTACTAGCCCAGCAGAATTCTTAACAGAGTAAGGCGACTGGAAAACTACCCCAGACATTATGAGCGATGACAAATATCTCGACAACCTGTAAGATATGCAATCCACGAAATAAACAACTGGGCAAATGGGACAACCCTCTTTATATATCTAAGGGAGGGCATATAGGCGTGGAATTGTGGGATTCATTGGGAACAACTGTATGTACGTTTCAGAAATTGAAGGAGCATACTTGTCGAAAACGTTTTTGAACCTGGACGTGTAGGAAGGAAGCGGATTATAGTTAATGGTTGAGATCCCGTTATCTCTAAATGAAGTAAGAACCCTGCAAATGTAATCTGTCCTGTTGAGGACAACAACGTCTTTATACAATGGCCTTTAACTGACTTCGAAAGAAAAAGATCATTATTGCTAAATCTAAACGTTACATTCTTACGGGTGCCTGTACATTCGTGCAAAAGCAAATCTGGATTTGCGATGTTCCGGAGTGAAAGCAGGATATGTATCTTATTCTACAATTTTTTCTAACCTGGCAACCACGCTTGGCTCCAGTTTGTCGCTTATATACATACAAACTAGCTTGGATTTTACCGATTCAATTCTTGATTCTTTACTTTAAAAAAATCTTTTACATCAGAGTCAGGTTTATTTCGTTTTTGTGTTATTTGTGCGGTTGGCTTTAGATGATTTGCCCCCTACGTAAAGATGTTTTTTCTGGAAACCTCCTTCTTTTCATGTCTAAAGCACAGCCACAAAAATGAATATTTTTTGTAAAGCATCTTTCTGTGAAATGTATTAAAAAGAAATCCCACAAATGCTGTTCATCTACACTACAGGATGGTCAAAAAAAATTACACAGAACATCAGTATACTTGGCATCAAAATGTTATGATTTAGCCAAACTCACCACAGTCGAATAGACCAAATATAATACAGGGTGTTAAAGTGATAAATTGAATTTAGATTTTCTTTCATAGATAGAAAATATTTACCGTGTTGTCTTGAAAATTGGTACAAATGAGTTTTTTTCATAGTGATAAGACAATATCCTTCCCAATTTCACTCTAGCGGGTAGAGGGCGCTGCTGGCGGTACATTTGCAGTCTTAAACATACTCACACATTTTTGTTAGCGTCGCTAGGAGAGTTTTGATTAGAAAATATTATTCTCTTGTACTTTCTTCATAAAATAGGTAATTATAATAATAACAATTTTTCCTTTATTTGTTTTGACGTTTTTACATGTGCTCATACAATAAGTAAACTATTTCGTTGTGCACTAAATCAAATTCTAAGGGCGAAGTTCAGCCCGATACCGTAGTATCCGCTGTTCTACCACGTAAACCCTATTAACTTATTAGTGCCAAGTGATTTACCTTCTGAACACTAATTCGTGGAAAGCTAGAAAAAAAATTAAAAAAGATCATTATTAGCGACCCGTGTCAGGGGGTCACGTTCATACACATGCACATACATATAGTCATGCATTCAAAAAGTTATAAACGTTATTGTTTGCCAAAAACTGGATAGGTTGACTAAAACAAAACCATCCAAACAATTAATAAGGAAAAGTCTGGACGCAGCGAGTGCGTTATGGAAGTGAATTTTCTTAAGAATGTTTTTAATACAAAATATGTCTCTTTAATGCAAAGCAATTTAGTCACCGGTATAACCTATATAGAAGGAACAATGTACCATATTTTTGCAACATAACTTATTTGAAAATGTGTAGCTCTTAAGATTTTATTAGCTTTGCAAACAAACTTACCAAAGCTAGATGGTAAATAGGCGATCGTAGACGACATACCTATAAAAAATAAAACTCGTTACAAAGAGCTATGCAAACTTAAAAGAATACTTTTAAACTCAAAAAATGATATGTCTACAACGCGTGTGTGCGTCACAAGTATCTGTATTTTTGAAAACATTATGAAAATGTACCACATTCACAAAGTTTTCCATTGTGATTTTTATTTTATTTCTTTTATTTACTGACAAAACAATCTTAGAAACATATACATGGTTTGACCAAGTTAATTTTGAAAATAAACGTACAAAATATAAGATAACTTTTATAAACGTTAGATAAAGAAATACTTATATACACATGTATAGCATAGGATAAACCTTTCTGAAAAAACCGACCATCTGATTTCTGAATATCCTTCCTCCGAGGTCACTATTCTTGGTGACTTCAAGGTCTATAATAAGGAATGGCTAGGATCTTCAAAAGCCGGTCCACAAGGAAGAGCAGCGGAGGCCTTTGCATTCAGCAATTCTTTAGCCAATATGGTTCAGCAACCTAGTTACTTTCCTCGCATCCCAACACACAGCTCAAATCCCTTGGATCTCCTTCTTACTACAAATCCTAACTGCTATAATATATTAGTCACCCACCCCTGGGTCGCTCAGACCACGGCATGGTCACTGCTTCCTGTGCAATGCAACCCGAGGTCACACAGTCATCACACCCACGTATCGTTTGGCACTACAACTCCGCGAACTGAGACGAAATGCGAGATTACTTTTCCTCATTTCCATGGGCGTCGGTCTGCTTCGCTCAGCCTGACCCCTCTGATGTCTCACAAAACGTCACCGAAATTATCCAAGCTGGCATGGAATTATTTATTCCACGTACACAGAAAACTTCTGCAGCCACTCAAAAACCCTGTTTCTCTAAATCCTGTGACAAGGCCAGACTTAAAAAGGTCAAAGCTCACAAAAAGTTTCTACACAATCCCAGTCAAGAAAACCGTCAAGCATTTAACGACGCAAGAAACCGCTATGTCCGCCTTCTTTCTGATGCAAAAAACTCGTTTAATAACCACATCAAAAAGAAAGTCCTCTTAAGCTCCAGCGGCAGCAAACTCTTCTGGACTCTTGCTAAATCTATTGGGAATAATTTTTGCAAGGGCACGTTCCCACCTCTTGTCTCAGGAGATGAAATTGTTTCTACCGCCCTGGGCAAGGCTGAACTTTTTGCCTCGTTGTTCGCCGGCAATTCTACTCTCAACCCACCTCCAAATGTTCAACCACCAACAGTCCCCAATGTCGCGCATAAATTGACGGATATCACTTCCAAAACTAAAAAGGTACGAAAGATGCTCTCTTCTCTTAATACCAGGAAAGCCTCTGGCCTTGACGAGATCTGCTCATGCCTTATTGACATGCTACTATGGTAGTGTCAACTGTCTCCTAGTATACGGTTTCCTCTGTTGGGGCATCTGTGCGCGCCTGGGGAGTTCTGTTGATGCAGAAGAGAATTATCCGCCCCATGTTTGCCCTGCCGTCTTCGGGATCTTGTAGACAATTTTTTATACAGTATGGCATTCTAACAGTGACGTGCTTGAGGCACTTTGTTATGAAAGAAAAAATATTACAACCTTTAGTACCTGCGGACTACCGGAGTAATATTAATTACTGCGTATGAAACAAGACAGACTAACAATTTGTGTGTTCCCCTTACAGAATTGAACAGATTAATCGGGCACCTCACACTGCCATACGCTTATATAATCATTTACCTGATTAAAAATTTGAGCAGTCTCAGGCAATTTAAGCTTACTTTAAAATCGTTTTTTAGAGAGCATTGTTTTTATTCTGTAGACGCGTATTTTAATTTTAATTTTAAATTTCAACCATGATAAGGCATGTTTTGTGTTTTATGGATTATTTGTCGATTTGGAGTGTTTTATTTTGTTTTGTTTGTTTATTTTGGTATTTATGCAGTTAACGCCTGTAATTTTAGAATGCTTATTGTTGACTATTTCCTATATCTTGCAGATATCTGTCGACTCATTTTACTAAATAAATAAACATCACTTTTAAAATGTCCAAGCTTGTCCAAAGTAACTAAAAACAACATCTAATATGGCAAGTATTTATGTACTCTAAATAAGGAGTATATTTTAAAACTCACTAAAAGCACCGCTTTAAAAAGGCTGTTTTAAATATATACTATATGCCATTTAATGAACAGTAGAAACTAATAAACGTTACAGTAGCGTACCGATCATGAACCAGGAAGGTTTGAAACTGCAGTCCACGTAAAAACATAAAAAATCAAAAATCACAGAAAGTACAGCAAACAAATAAAGTGTACATTTAAAAGCAATTACATTATAGTGCAAAACTCCAAAAGATATATATATATATATATATATATATATATATATATATATATATATATATATATATATATATATATATATATATATAACTCAAAAATTTATTAACCGATTATGATATGCTACCATAACGTACTTGCTTCCTGAATTTTTTTAAATAAAAGGTAGCTGCCTTTTAAAAATGAGTTTGTAATTAACTTTTTAAGCTGATCAAACAAAACATATTTTATAGAATAATTTGCTTAACTAATAACAAAACTATTTTTTTTCATGTTGAAAAAAAGCATCTAGCCTTCTTTCAATCCGGCTGGTTTTCTTTTCCTCTTATTTTAAGAATTGCATATGCTTTCGAAAGGTATTGTATTTACAAAATCATTCTATATACACACTTACATGCGATTTTTTCGAAATCTGGATTCAGAGCATTCTGAAACGGAACTACGTCCACAAATTTCTTTTCGGTACGTTTTGAAAAAAATATATATTAAGTTATTTCTTTTTGAGAAAGGAAAATAGATATAACAAAGCATGGATACATTCTATCTCGCGTTTTGTATCGTACTTTCTACTCTTGTCTTGTTTTAGTGAATTTTCTTAAAAAAAATTCACTAATGAGGAGATCCCGACTTTTGAATTTTGAAAAAATTTCTTCAAATGACCGCGAACTAGGCCCCCTAGAACACATATCCGGGGTCCGTTTCAATTTTTATATGTTTATATATATATATATATATATTTATATATATATATATATATATATATATATATATATATATATATATATATATATATATGTGTATATATATATATATATATTATATATATATATATATATATATATATATATATATATATATATATATATATGTATCACACCGATAACTCAAAAAATAATAGGCCGATTTTGACTAAATTTGGTGGAAAAATTCCTTTTGCAAATGGCTTGGATAAGTTCGTTAGCCAGGAAAATCTGTCCAGGTTTTCCCGGAAAATTTTGTGTTTTCTTTCGAAAAAAAATTATATCTCAGGAATTAACAAAGTAAGGGCAACCAAATTTGGTACGCTAGTTAATATTCTTATAGGTAAACCACCTACCAAAATTTAGCTATGTAGGTCAAAAGACAAAAAAGTTATAGGCATTTAAAGAAAAATAAATTGGGGTTTTCCTCAAAACGTCAAAGTTGCGATTTAAAACGTCAAAATCGATAACATTTAGGCAAAGAACTTGAATCTAATACGGGATATGGAAATCAAATGTCTCAAGAAGGATCTTTTACAAACTCTGAAGTCTTAGTTTCAGCCGTCATTGTCCTTCATTTTACTAAAATGTTTCCAGAAAATTCATTTCAAATAGACCCTTTCTCTGATGCTTGGCAGTAGCCTTAGCTTTAGAGTTTATCGTTTAATGGTATATAATTTTTGTCGAATTTTCGTAAAAAATCAATAAAGCTCAATATATCCGTTATTATACAAGATATGAAGAACATTTGTATATATTAATTATAGGGTGTCTTGAGCTACATCTTAAAAAAATATTTCTACAATCACAGGATGGCCCATAAGTCGTTGGTGATACAAATTTTCTTTTTTTTTAATCAAACATGCCTTATGTTATTGCATTTTTGAATTTTTCAGCGATGCATGTTTGTAAGAAAAGAAATTCGGGACGCAGCAAGTGCGTTATGGTAGCGAATTTTCATTAAATGCTTCAAATTTGAATAGCTCAATTTGCTATTAACCTATAAGGTTGACCAAGAAACGAGTTTTTCCGGGAACACTTTAAGTTTACTTTTGGAAATTTTTGTACATTTTCACACAATAAAGTTATTTTTATGAAACATAGCACATTGTTTTTACTATATAGGTTATACTGGTAACCAAAATTGATGCCTGCTTTCTTAAAAAGGAAACACACATATTTGCAATTAAATAATAATAATATTTATTCCGGCAAAAATTACACAGCCATGACAAAACATTTTTATGAAAATTCACTACGATAACGCACTTGCTGCGTCCAGAGTTTTTACGCTTCAGCAGGTAAACTTCATGACGATTACATTATACCGAGAATAAAGGAAAAACTGCAGAAGTAAGTAACGATGGAAAGGTAGGAATGTATAAAACTGACGAAAATATACCGCATAAAGTGCTAAGATCCCGTAAAAGTTTTTAGATAGATATATGAATACTTTCACATACAAAGACAAATATCCTCGAGATCGCTGAAACATCAGAAAAATAAAGCTGACACCTATCATATTTTACGTTCAAATTTTAAATATAGGTTACGAGCGAACTGAAAGTCAAAGTATCGTAGTGTCAATTCTTTTTGTCGTATGATTTGCTTTGTTGGGAAGACTGTACGTATCTTAGTAGTAATCCTGATTATACAAAAGAAATAACTAGTAAAATTACTTCACCCTCTCCAGCCCTTTCAACAGAGTATAAATATGAAATAAATATACACATGGCCCATTACGCAATTTTCAACGAAACTGCAATAACAATGCATACTTAGGTATTTTCTTTTCTATAATGAACTTTGGATATATCTGGGATTATTTATAAATATTAGAAAAAGTCTGGACGCAGCAAGTGCGTTATGGAAGTGAATTTTCATAAAAATGTTTTTAATAGCAAATATGTCTCTTTGATGCAAGCAGACATCAATTTGGTTACCGGTATAACATATATAGTAGAAACAATGTGCCATATTTTATCATTGAAAATTTATACTAATAAATAAAAAAATTAATGACAGTGATTCAATTTGTTTAAAAGCAATCTAGAACGACGTTTCATTATGTATAAATATTAAGCTTCCCATTCTTCACGTTCACGGTATTTAGAATTAAATGCCATCTCTCTCTCTCTCTCTCTCTCTCTCTCTCTCTCTCTCTCTCTCTCTCCTAGTTTAATCTGACCACACGTAGCTATTTATCACAGAGAAGCGTGTACGCTCGCGCTCTGTGCATCGCATAACCTAGAAATCGACTCCGCTGGTGCTAATTGTCAATACTAGCGTTGTAAATATTCCGATGATACGGACTCATATAAAATAATGTTCGGAATGATCATCCGATTACGTTTTCACATGAAGAAGGGTATATTATATTTATATTTAGCGTGGTATGGGATGGAATCGTAGATGCCGTATAGTAATAAGTAATAATAATAACGTACACGTGGTAACTATAATTTTGTTTTGTTATTATTGTCCAGGGTATACCAAGGTATCTTTACAAATGTATAGGATAAGTTCGTGTCAAGTTTTTGTAATTAATAAAATATAATGGTGACGAATAACAAAACCAAAAAGATTCTGTGGTGTTCATTATTTCACTTTTATTAATAAAAATTTATTCTATAACTGCACCAGCAGAAAACATTTGTTTTAAATTCAACTTCTCGTTTCAACAAACCCCTGTGTAATCTAATTGATGCAATTAAAAATAGATAAGCAGGATAGAACGGAATAGAATACATCCCATTCTAGGAATATAAGAAAAAGTTCGATTACTGTTATACAATATTGCGGGTACGGGGTACGTAGAGGTTAAGCAGGTTTAGATTAATATTTGTTATTACGAATTAGAAATACGAATACGAACACTACCTAATACCTTATTGGGATCTTATGATATAAACAGTTTAAGTGCGTTATAGTAGCGAATTTTCATCAAAAAAAATTCGAATGTTCATAACCCAATTTCCCATTACGTAAACTAGAATCTTCAGTTCTTATGATACATAGTAAAACCTATATAAAAGCAGCGTGGATACTAAATTGAAAAAATTAAACAATGAGCTTCTCAGATAATTACAAATTTGTTTTAAAAAACCTTTTTTGTTATTTTGTTTGCAGAAACTGGTTCGATTGAGTTGATTAAAACCGATCATTTAAGCGATTAATATAGAAAAATACTTACCTGACACGTATAATTTCATAGATCTTTCCGTTTGTAAAAAAAAATTCAATTTTCGGTAAATTTGCAGATAAGCACATGGGAGGTGTTCAGAAAAATCTTTCCACAAATATACTTAAAACCCCTTTTGGATGCCCAAACCACAAGAAGAATTTCTTGCAAACAGCCCACAAGAAAGTTACGGGACCAAGAGTGAATAGGGGTGCTGGGCGGAGAAGAATATAAAAAGGAAATGTGAGCAATAAGTGCAGAAGAAACAGCTTATTTGGAGCTCTTTAAGCTGCCTTTATCCCATTTTGCACCTATACCTCCTTAAAATCCTGTTTACCGCACGCAGAACCTCTGTATTCACCGCAGGTTCCGTAACTTTCTTAGGGGTTGCTCCAAAGGAATTTTTCTTGTTTACATTGTTCTCGTTTATGCATTGAGGGTGATTGTGGGCATGCAGAAGGGGAAGGAGAACACCCGCGACGAAGCAGCGACCCAAGATTTTCAATTTATGTTTAAATTGTTATTTCACTTCATTTCTTTAAATATTTTTCCAAAAATGATTTTGAGGTTGCCTTGTTTTTCAGTCTTAGATAGTCAGCTGCAATATTTTATCATTTTCAAAAAGTATGGATACAGCAACCGTAAATAAGTGTTGTAAAGGGTCTAGGTGCAGCAAGTATGTTATGGTAGAAAATTCTCGTAAAAATATTTCAAATCCGATAGCTCAATAAATTTCCCATTAAGCTAGAATCTTCAATCTTGAACCATAGTAACGCCTATATAAACGCACCGAGGGTACTAAACTAAAGAAAAATAACATTATCAGCTTCGCGGATAATACAAATTTGTTTTAAAAAACCTTTTTTTGTTGTCTATTGTTTGCACAAACTGGATGTGTTGACTAAAACAAACCATCCAAGCAATTAATAAGGAAAAATACCTGACATATTTATAATTTGACAGGTACATTCCCTTTGTAAATAATTTTTTTTCTGAAAAACTTTTGTAACTTTAATGAAATTTGTAACACATTTTTTTAAAGACACTTGCAGAACTTACATATTATATCTAAGACCAAATTTTAATTTTTTAGCTCCATGTACAAAAAATCAAATAATCGCTAACTGGGACTCTAGAACCCATCTCTAAGGTTCATTTAAATTTTAAAAATTAGTTTTAATAATATATCTTATTAATAGTGTACAATTCTTATGAAAATTCACTAATATAACGCACTTGCTGCGTCCCGAAGCTTTTTTAATTATTAGTATTATTATTGTGACCACAACGACTAGTGCAGTTTAAGTTTAGTACACCCTCTGTAATAGTGCAGCATTTCTGTAAATTTATATGTAGAATAAATAAGTTACGTTTATTCTTGACGCGTTCAATTATTTAAATCACAACAGTTTATCGAGTAATTACAAATCACAAGGTCCTTCGAGTAATCACAAATCACATAAAATATACACTAGTCTTTTTTATTATCTTGACTGTAAAGACATATTTTCTATGTATTAGCACCAATAATAACAGTTATTATTATTCGCGAAAAGAGGCAACGTTAAAGAAACAAAATACGATGCAATGCAAGATTTGTTCATCTCCTAGTTACACAAAAAGGATTCATCCCTGTATTTTGTATAGAACAAGTTAGGTCAACTATATCTAATGAATTCCACAATATTTATAAACATTTCGAAAGAAATAACAGAAATTTTATTATTAGTTTTTATTTGTAAAGATATTATTACGTAAAAAAATAACTGTGGCATAGATATTTGCGGCTAACGTGACGACAATTATGAAACTGTCTACTGACGACTAAAAGAGTTCTTTAATGAGATGCTTCAATTGTAAGAATGTAACAAGACAGACTTAAAGTTTTTAAAATTGTTCTGAATCGTAAACAAAGCCAGTCAAGTTTGAAACAAAACAAACGAGTAATCTTTTTCTTTCCCAAGTTGTGCAAAGTCTCCAGGAACATTTCCTTAATATATCATTCGTCTTGACAGCCGTCATCCTAGATCACCTTAATAACCCGAACAACCTGAACAGACTGAGACCTGAGACCTGTTAGCTAGATTTCAAAGCTCTTGTCTCCGTGAGAGGCATTCAGGTCTTCAGGTCGATATTCGGGAAATTGGCATCTATTAGCCGCTATTATGGTTTATTAAAATTGATTTCCCAACTACGCAAATTAATTTTGACACGAGGCTTATTAAAATAGCCGATAGATGTTTAACTGTTCTATTTATAAGAGTATTACGCTCAGGGTTAGAAAAGTTCTTCATTCATTATAACATAATAAAAAGATCAGTTTATGAGAGCCTACTTTTACAATTGTTAGTCGTTTCGGCAACTTCGGCTTGTTTAGAAAATAAACTAAACTAACCCGAAGTTAAGTACCCAAATCACCACAACACATATTTTTAAAGACCTAACGATCGTTTCACTAACAAAGTTATCTCAGAATTTTTCATCATCTGATGATGCTAGCTTTGTTAGTGAAAAGATCGTCCGGTCTTTAAAAAGATGTGTTGCGGTGATTTAAGTTCTGCAAGTGTACTTATCAGTGCTCATCGCAGGTTCCAATCTTCACATTGTAACCCGAAGCTTCCTGACATTTTATAATATGCTGTCAGTGCGTGTTTTTTAAAATTAATTATGAATTGTTCTTAAACCACCATCCAGATACTGCGCATCTTTCGTAATTATTTTTCGTTTCTTCTCTGGACGTTTGCGATTAGCGTAACTTCGAGTGTGTTTTTCGGTGACCTGTTTATTGTTTCTTCTATTAATAAATTGACTAAATGTGATGGTAATACACACCCCTGACGTAGACCTTTTCTTATTTTAGCTTCAATTTTTTGTCTATTATTGTCTAGTGTGACTTTAATTTTTTGTTATATATTTAAAAATAATACGCCTACCCAAACCAACTCTCTTTAATACAAACAATTGAAACAATCATTTCTAGTTCATATTAGCAAATGCTTTTTCCAGGTCTGCAAAAGTTATAAAGATGTCTATATTCTTCTTGGGGCTCCTTTTTCCTGCTGGTCTGAGTGCTAGCACTGTTTCTTTAGTTCATCTGCTGAGTCCAAATTGAAACTGACATTCTTAATTTTGTTTATTATTCTGTTATTTACCATGATTATCAAAATTTTTGCCACATAATTAAATACACTTATTGTCGTCTGCTGGTTACATTTTTGCTATTTTGCCGTTTTTTGCTGTATCCTCAGGTGTTTATAACATTCTTTTACTTCTACGGAAGCAGTTTGCTGACCATTCTGCATTTCATATACTCCTGGTTGTGGCTTTCCTCTAAATATACAAGTTTCGACATTTATGAATCCCAAATTGCATGTCAAGTTCTCTGGAAAACCTTTCCACGATTTTAAGGAGTTGTTCCAGGTGGTTCTTGGTGGAAGCCATCAGCTCAAGATCATCCATATGCAGTAAATGATTTAGCGCTTCCTATCAACTACAGGCCTATTTATCTCCTTTCAGTGGTGTCTAAGGTGATGGAAAAGTATATAAATACCAAATTACTAAAATTTCTTCAATAACACAGTCTAATCCACGACAGGTAGTATGGATTCCGTCAGCGCAGATCAACTGCCGACCTCCTTTCCTTTGGCATCCATTCTTGGAACAAGTCTATGGAACTACACGGTGAATGCCAGATTGTCGCTCTAGACATATCTAAAGCATTCGACCAAGTCTGGCAAGCGGCGCTGCTTAATAAACTTCCGGCCTATGGCCTACCACCAAAACTCTGTACCCGAACAGCAAATTTTCTCTCCAACCGGAGCATTTCTGTTGTCGTGGATGGCCATTCCTCTAGACTGTATCCAATTAATGCAGGCGTCCCTCAAGGTTCACCTTTAGCCCCTACTTTGTTTCTTCTCCACATCAATAACCTCCTCTTTAGCACATCCAACCCAGTTCAGTTACGCGGAGGACAGCACCCTCCAGTCAAATATACAATATTTTAAGCCTGTCTTTTTAGCCCAATTAGATGAGCAGACTCACTCTGTCTCTGTGTATCTCCAAAACATATTAGACTGGGGAAGTAGAAATCTTGTACAATTCAACTCCACCAAATCTGAGTCTTGCTTTCATAAGAGATACACCAGCCCTAGACCCATCACAATGAACAACTAAGTTATTCAAAGTATTGAGTCCTTTTCACTTGTTGGAATTTCTGTGGATCGATATCTCAATTAGTGTCAACATGTCACATCACTTGCAGAAGCGGCTGCTAAGAAATTAGGTTTCCTCTTCCTGACTCGCAAATACTTTTCACCAGCTAATCTCTATACCGTATATACTTTACAAATAAGGCCAAACCTCGAATACTGCTCCCACATCAGGGGTGTCGCTGCCGCTTCCACACTCGCTATCCTGGACTCCATTCAGAAGAGAGCTATACGTCTCATCTGTGACCGTACCCTCACCCAAAGGCTGCCATCCCTTGCCCACCGACGTGCCGTTGGTGACCTCTCTCTCTCTCTCTCTCTCTCTCTCTCTCTCTCTTTTATAGATATCTGCACGGGCAATGCTCAGAGGAGCTTTTTTCCATAGTTCCTCCACCTGCGGCCCCCAGCAGATCTACCAGGGGACAGAGCGAATGCACCCTTTTACTGTCCAGGTCTTGTTATGCCCGCTTTTTTGTCCCGAGGACTTCCAAGTTGTGGAATTCCTTGCCGGCACATGTTTTTCCTTCTCCTCCGAACCTCCAACCCTTCAAGTCCAGAATTAACAAGTTGCCTCTTTCCTCCTTGTCGACACCGTGCTCGTGGTGTGTTGTTGAAAAACTTGATTTAACAAGATCAAATCAATAATCATCCGTTCTTTGCATCCCTTAGATCGTTTGGCACACCCTTTTGCTGCTTGCAATTATTAAGCGACTAAATGAAGATTGGAACCTGTAACGAGCACTGGTAGGTACACTTGGAGAACACCAAATCAGAACACTACATTTTTTAAATACCTGACGATCGTTTCACTAACAAAGTTAGCGCTATCCGAGGATGAAGATTCAATTTTTCAATTTCGAATGCATATCGTCCATGTCATCCGGTCCCATGTTTAAAAATACTGTGATTAACATACAGGACACCCCTCTTGATAAGAGCTATATTACCTTTTTTTTGACCAGCTTCAAGTGTTACCATGTTACCTGAAAATATACTCTTCTCGCAGCTGTAGTCTAATTAGATCATTATTGACACACACACAAATATATATATATATATATATATATATATATATATATATATATATATATATATATATATATATATATATATATATATATATATATATATATCTGTGTGTGTCATTGCAACTTGAGTTGCTGCATTTAATTTCGTAAATAAATTGAAATACCTGCCATAATCATGATTACAAAAGATCACTACTAAACAGCTATAATTTTATAATTACTGAACCAGCAACGTTAATGAAAAACCAAACTAAACCTTTCGTACTAAATGTTCCACATAATTGTGGAAATTGCATAATAATCGGAATAATAGTTTCTGAGCTTGGCCTAAACAAATAATCAGACAGTCTAACGTTGCTTATACCATACCCGTATGTATGCAGTGCTATTTTCTACAATATTTAAAATTCTTATAACGTATTCTTTTTTGTTGTTGTTAAGTTCCACAATGCAGCTAATATATCCTTAATCAAGATATGTGTCACACTTGTTTCCTGTGAACCCAAACCAATCCAATCGAATGTTATGTCGTTTGTTTTGGTCGAGAATTACCTCTACCAGTCTACGTCAGCCGTTTTTTCTCCCATGTTTTCCAATATCTCATTTTATCCATCACTGGGTCCGGAAGTTGTTTATTTTTTAGGTCAGGCCTCGACACCTGTCCCAGATTATAAGTAATTTTTTGGTTATACACTCACCCATGTTTTTCGCACCCTGCGGTTATTTTTATGGCAATTTCAAAACAGATATATCATCTCTTTAAGAATTTTATAGATTTATTCTTTCAGTATGAGTTTTTTATATAGTGTGTATAAAGTAACAGACAAAAATTATAATTGAGCTATTTTCAGGATTTTAGAAGAACCTTAAAAGATGTTACCTTTATTTAGAAAAAATTTAATCTAATATAATTATACATTTTTTGTTCCACAATACCAAAAGTGTGGCATCACCAAGGATTTAAAAAAACTTCAAAATTTTTTGCACATATTAATTCTTCACCCTATCTTTTTATTACATCACCCTCCATTGAGTGTCTAATCCTTACAGTCTAACAAATCCGAAACATGCTATATTTTGGAAACTGCTGGCAGTATTCCTTTTTGCGGGAGAGGTGATCTGGTTAGTTTTTGAAATATTGTTAAGTTCTTCACTGTATAGACTGTGTTCAAGTTATAACAGACTTTATTAATATGTTGACATTTTCAACATGAATTTTGAAGCATCTAAAAACGCATTAACTGGCCACATACATGTTGTTTAATCACCTACTCTATTTTCCTTATTGCCTTTGTTTCTTAACTTCCAGTGACGTGGTTATCTAATTTAATTTAAGAGGATTGATGAACTGTCTGTGAAGTCTGAAATAAAAGTTTAACATTTACCAGTGTTTTTTGGTTAATTCTGATTATTCATTAATAAGTTCTTTTAAGAACTTATAAGTGTAAACACTAGTGATAATTTTGCAACACGTAACTGGCTTATATAAACTGTCTATTGGCATAACAAAAAATAATTTGTACAATGGTAAACGCTGCTGGATAAAATTAAGTATCTGGAGAGTGGCTTAATGAGTTCGTACTCGCTAACAAATAAAAGAAGTCTGGACGCGGCAAGTAAATTATGGAAGTGAATTTTCATAAAAACGTTTTTAGTAGCAAGTATGTCTTATTAATGCGAGCAGGCATCAATTTGGTCACCGGTATAACCTATATAACCTATATAGTAGAAACGATCTACCATATTTTATCAAAATAACTTATTGTTTGAAAATGTACACAAATTTCCCGAAAATAACCTTTAAATATTTCCGAGAAAACTCGTTTCCTAGCCGACGAACCTTAGGATAATAACAAATTGAGTTATCGAATTTTGAAGCATTTAATTAAAATTCGCTACCAAAACGCACTTACTGCGTCTCGTCTTTTTTTACAAACATGCATCATATTTCGATAAAAAAAATGCAAAAATGCAAAAAGGAACATAAAAAAATGGAGGTATTACAACGACTTATGGGCCAGCCTGTTGTTGTCAAAATAATTTTATAAGATGCAGCTCAAGACACCCTATAAGTAACGTATACAATTTTCTCTCGTATCTTGCATAATAACAATTATATTGGGCTTTACCGTAGAAATGCGTCACCTTGTATATATGTAAAGAGAAAGTAAACCCAGATATGGATTCTAGAGGGCCTAGTTTGCGCTCATTTGAAGAAATATTTTAAAAGTCGCGGTCTCCTCATTAACGAATTTTTTCTACGAAAATTTGCTAAAAATTATAGACCGTTAAACCATAAACTAAAACTACTGCCAAAGCATCAGAGAAAGGGTCTATTAGAAATGAATTTACTGAAAATATTATAGTAAAATGAAGGGCAATGATGGTTGAAGCTGAAACTTAAGGGTTTGCAGAACACTCTTTACATAATCCATATTTCTTTCAGGTTCTTTGCTTAAATGTTGCCAATTTTGACGTTTCAAATCGCGTCTTTGACGCTTTAAGAACCTTTCTTTAAATGCCTATAAGTTTTTTGTGTAAATTTTGGTACGTATATATATATATATATATATATATATATATATATATATATATATATATATATATATATATATATATAATTGAAACTGACCCTGGATGTGGGTTCTAGGGGCCTAGTTTGCGCTCATTTGAGGAACTTTTTCTAAATTCAAGTCGGGATCTCCTCATTAGTGACTTTTTTAGAGAAAATTTTTAAAACAATCACTTATGAAGCCACGGGAAAAGTCTACGACTGTATTAAATATGAAACGGTTTCAATAAGTTAGGGCAAGAACAAAGAACCAGATATGCTATTCAAATTGAATTAAGTTCTAAAAGTTTTAATCTCATCATCATATTAAATTATTTTTTTATACAAAAACTCGCTAAAAAATTCATAATAAATAACAACAAGCTAACGGTAAAGTGAAATGAGACCAAAAAAAATTGATAAAAAGTAACTAATTAGGATTAGAACTCCTCATATAGGACTCGATTATCAGATGTACAGAACAGCCCACTCGGCCACGTTCGACATGACATACAAGCAGGTATATCCGGTAGTATGTTAATTGTCTAACGTCTTTACTATTTACACCAAACAATTTTTATTAACAATGGCCATTTTGCCATTACTCTATGCTATGACTACACTATGACAGAAACCAACATGCCAAATTTGGTTGCCCTTACTTTGTTATTTAGAAAAATTTAATTTTTTTCCCCAAGAAAATTTCCTGGGAAAACCTGGGCAGATTTTCCTAGCTAACGAACTTGTCCAAGCCACTTGTAAAATGAAGATATTTACCACATTTTATCACAATGGGCCCATTGTGATACATACATACATACACACACATATATATATATATATATATATATATATATATATATATATATATATATATATATATATATATATATATATATATATATATATATATATATATATATATATATATATATATATATATATATATATATATATATATATATATATATATATATATATATATATATATATATTAGCACATAAAAACTGAAACTGACCCTGGATATGGGTTCTAAGAGGGCTAGTTCGCGCTCATTTGAAGAAATTTTTCAAAAGTCGGGATCTCATCATTAGTGAATTTTTTTAAGAAAATTCACTAATAAATATTTGAGTCAAGAAAAGGAATTTATAGGAACTGAAAGTGGTTAGGAGATCAAAACGATGTTTTGCATACTTTAAGTCTGGCAATGTCTCAACGTTTTTAAGAGTTAATTTAACCCACTTTGCATTTTAATTAGAAATTCCATCGTAATTGTATTTGATAGTACCCAGCAAAAGATTGAAAAATAAAAAGCTGTTTGAGATTCCAATAAATATTTTATTATGTACTTTGACTTCATTAAACTTTTGAGTGTAAACCGGGAGATAAAATCTGACCTTTCTGCTTTCTTAAATTTGAATAAGCGAGTTTTAAGTTTCGAATGACTGGTTTTCAAATACTTCTTTTAAGTTAAAGTTCTTTATGTTGGCATTAAAGAAACGCTGTGATTCCTGATAACGAAGAACTTTTATGAAAATGTTTATTTTTTGTTATTATGTGACTTTAATACTATGAATGTTCAACGTTTTGGTATTTATATATCCGGAAATATTTGACTTTTTCGAATGCAAGAAAGTTTTTCTTTCTGTCTCTCCCATGTCGAAGAGAAATACTTTTTATGTGGGCTGGCATCTAACTTTCTAGTTGTTTATCGTATCGGATACTCGATCCACGTCAACTAAGTTACAAGAACAGAAACAAAGTTTAAATAATGTTACGCAAGAGCCTATACAAAAAAAGACTATCTGTCTCCGGTATTTGTAAGGAGCTTCCTGGATTCTATTAAATGTAAAAGAATATTGTTTACTTTTCGAATGCTTCTAGTTTGGAAGGCTAGACTTATTCTCACCATAATTAGAACCGCAGACCGGTTTCGCTCTAATTAGAGCTCATCAGTATGGTATACTAATTACAGCGAGAACACACCTATTATGGCTATAGTATACAGCCTCCTAGAACATTGTGAGATGTATGACAGGGTCGCCATCTCCGTGCAGAACTAAGTATGTTGTCACAACAGCTCCAAATAACACAAAATGTTATAAAATAGAAATAAATTGTCAGCCCCGGCCCATTTCTTCCCAAATATTGGGACAAGGTATGTAATATTTGTGTTCAACCCTAGGCCTCAGATAGATCTGATCAGATCTCTCTGAGGCCTAGGGTTGAACACACTGAGACCTCACAGACGATCTCCGGCGAGATTTGGGGAGTAGGCAGATTGATGCCCCGTAATCGAGCTACAACAACCCAACCCACCTTTGTCCACCGCTCTCCCTATAGGATAGGGGAACACCGAGGTCCCTAATAAGCTGGGTGGGGAGCATGCTGGATGACAGGAGAGTTTTGCTGACCTTGAGGGGCCGGGGGCTGGACGTTGGGGTGACGGGCTACTGTCCTCAGGGCAGCTGCCTTTCGCCCCATCTATGGTGTCTGGTCATGGACTGCCTCTTGGAGTGACTCTCTGAGAATGGCTTCTACGCCCAGGCGTAAGCTGATGATGGGCTGGTCTTAGTCACCGGAAAATTCCTCGGCGTCGTCTGTGAGTGCATGCAAGCTGCCTGTAGCATAATCGAAAGGTGGTGTTACAAACAGGGACTCTCCGTAAACCCGGCTAAGACGGAGATGATCCTATTTACCAAGAAGAGGAAGGTAGAGGGGTTCAGGGCTCCCGTGATGTTTGGAAAACCTTTAGCTTGAGTGCGGAAGGTCAAATATCTGGGGGTGATCCTGGACCCTAAACTAACATGGGGGTCGCGAATAGAACGAGTAGTGAGGAAGAGAGTAGCGACCCTCTGGCAGCTGCGTCGTGTAATATGGAGGACCTGGGGACTTAATCATCGGATCCTTCATTGGATCTACACTGCGATCGTCAGGCCGAGAATCCTCTATGTGGCGTTGGTCTGGTGATGTGGTGTGAACCAAACTACCAGCAGGAAGCTGGCCAAACTCCAAAGTCTGGCAATCCTGGGTATCACAGGCGCTACGAGGACGACACCCTCAGAGATAAAGCTGCCTGGCTACTCGGAAGGAATCGACCTACGCTTCGCCGCATCCTTGGGCTGCTGACAGGCCACTGCGCCCTTAGAAGACACCTCACATTGATAGGCGTAGAGAGGGATCCCATTTGACAGGATTGCTGCGAGGATGAAGAAACGTCCTACCACTACCTGTGTGAATGCGAGACTTTTGGAAGTCTTCGAACAGAATTGTTCGGATCGAGGACTCAGCAGAGAAATCAGGTAAGTACCATCCAATTGAAGACCGTCACGGCCTTCATCTCGAGGTCGAGGCGGTTTGGCGACGGAACCGAGGAAGAGTAGAGCATGGTTGCTGGGGTTGGCAAAAAGGGCCCATTGTGGCATACTTGCTTGGCGTTGGCCTTCCCATCACTGCTACTACTACTTGTCCACCGCTCTAAGGGGTGGGCAGATTGAGGCCTTAGAGTGTCCTTAAATATTTCCTTTACCTCTTTAAAATAGCTCCAAAACAGGAGCCGAAACGTCGAGTGCTAATAAATTCTGGACGCGGTTCAACCTGAGAACCAAGTATGTCTCATATATATATATATATATATATATATATATATATATATATATATATATATATATATATATATATATATATATATATATATGGATATATATATATATATATATATATATATATATATACACATATAAAAATTCAAACTGACCCTGGATATGGGTTCTAGGGGGCCTGGTTCGGGGTCATTTGAAGAAAATTTTTTAAAACTCAAAAGTCGGGATCTCCTCAATAGTGAATTTTTTTTAAAAGAAAATTCACTAAAACTGAAGATCAAATATTTTGGCAAGCCTGGCCAAATTGGTAAAATACGAAACAGGGGATGGCTACAAAAAACGACATCGCCTTTAGACGGTTATCAGCGCATTTTTCTCTCAGTTTTTCTTTGAAATGTGACATTTATCCAGTAAAAATTTTATGTATTGTCTAAGAACCATATTAGAGTTTTAAATGACTGTTTAATTAATTTCGGGATTAAGCCATTTGTTTTGGATTGTAAGCTTGGTATTTCCTGTAATTGTCCATCTGAGATGGGGTGTATTCGGAACGGATAATTATTCTAGATTAAACTTGTGCTGCAAACTGAGATAATATAAATTAACGCCTTCAGGCATCCATGAATAAAATACAATTCGCCTAGTGTATTTCAGAAGAACTGCGTTAATACTATAATGAGTTTCAAATCTTACTCTCTACATCTACTCTATATTCTAACCCAACTGTCTACCACATATAATCCATTACATACTGAGTGATGCAATTTAACGTAGACAATGAATAATTAAATTGAAAATCAAATAAAAACTTGAAACAACTGTAACGTTTATCTGTCATGAATCCACAAATAGATATTATTCAAGCATTAATTCCGTGCGGCTGTAATATTCTTCTTGTAAAAATGTTTCACATCGACCTGTTGGGGGGAGTGTTGTTTTATTATTTTCCAAAAAGTTTGGGTTTAATTGGATCCCAATTTTATGCTTTTTTCGTTAAAATTCATTTTTCTGTCTGAATAGTATTTTTTGTGTGTTTTAAAATGTAAGCGTAGTCTTGTTTGGATAGCTCTTTCTTTAAATACTTTATATACGATTCTCTTTTATTAATTTAATTATTAATTTTATCTCCTGTATATATCTATATATATATATATATATATATATATATATATATATATATATATATATATATATATATATATATATATATATATATATATGTATTTGTAAATCCCCTTCGTCTTGTTAATAGCTTGGATGTGTTCGTTAGACAGTTTTGACACTCAATTACTTTGGGAAAAAAAATGCAAAAAACTGCTTGAAAACGCAATATTTTTTAAATTACTAGAAGTATTAAACCAAAACAAGCACGCAGATATCATATATGTGGTCTTATCTACCAAATTGGAACTTAATCGGTACATTAAGTCTTGAGTTCACTAAATAAAAAATAAATAATCTACGATATGGCCTAAAATTACCTCCGATTGGATACCTAGAAGGTTAGACAAGGTCAAACAGATGAATCAGGGTTCCGCTGCCATTGCAAACAAAATCTCCAAATAAAGCTTTAATCGGACAGGCTACGAAAGTATGTCACAATAAACAATCAGCGGGATTGCCATTTGCGACAACTCATTTTAATCTGAAGATTGAAAAATGTTAATAAATAAAAATTTCAATAAAAGTGATTACATTTGTTTAAAAGCAATCTAGAACTGCGTTTTGTTATGTATAAATATTAAGCTTCATATTTCCACGGTTTTTAAAAGCCATCTCCCTCCCCTACTGTAATCTGAGAACACCACTATTTGTCAGTTGTTGACTGACAGGAGTCATGAGAGAAACGTGCGCGTTCTAAGCATAACCTCTAAACTACCAGACGTCATTAACAAACAACAAGAAGAAGAATATAACCTCGAAATCGACTCTGCTAATACCTTAGAATCTTACAATATAAAATAAAGACCTATATTCTTAGGTCTTAGCCACTCAAAAGCCCTGGTTCTCTAAATCCTGTGACAAGGCCAGACTTGAAAAGGTCAAAGCTCACAAAACGCTTCTACACAATTCCAGTCAAGAAAACCGTCAAGCATTTAACGACGCAAGAAACCGCTATGTCCGCATTCTTTCTGAGGCAAAAACTCGTTTAATAACCACATCAAAAACAGAGTCCTCTTAAGCTTCACGGACAGCAAACCCTTCTGGACTCTTGCTAAATCTATTGAGAATAATTTCTGCAAGAGCACGTTCCCACATCTTGTCTCAGGGGATGAAATTGTTTCTACCGCCCTGGGCAAGGCTGAACTTTTTGCCTCGTTGTTCGCCGGCAATTCTACTCTCAACTCACCTCCAAATGTTCAACCACCAACAGTCCCCAATGTCGCGCATAAAATGACGGATATCATTTTCAAAACTAAAAAGGTACGAAAGATGCTCTCTTCTCTTAATACCAGGAAAGCCTCTGGCCTTGACGAGATCCCAGCAATTGTTCTCAAAAAATGCGCACCAGAACTTGCTCCTATCCTGACTCGTCTGTTTCAGACATCTTACAACAGAGGCATATTCCCTAGTAACTGGAAAACTGCTCGAGTACAACCCGTCCCCAAAAAAGGATCCAAAGCGCTTCCTAGCAACTACAGACCTATTTCTTTCCTTTCAGTCCTCTCTAAGGTGATGAAAAAGTATATAAACACCGAATTACTAAAATTTCTTGAAAAACACAGCCTAATACACGACAGGCAGTATGGATTCTGTCAACGTAGATCAACTGCCGACCTCCTTTCCTTTGTCACCCATTCTTGGCACAAGCCTATGGAATTACATGGTGAATCCCAGATTGTCGCTTAAGACATATCCAAAGCATTCGACCAGGTCTGGCACGCAGCGCTGCTTAATAGACTTCCGGCCTATGGCCTTCCACCAAAACTCTGTACCTGGACAGCAAATTTCCTTTCCAACCGGAGCCTTTCTTGGGGGATGCTGCCGCTTCTACACTCGCTATCCTGGACTCCATTCAGAAGAGAGCTATACGTCTCAACCGTGACCCTACCCTCACCCAAAGGCTGCCATTCGTTGCCCACCAACATGCCGTTGGTGACCTCTCTCTCTTTTTTTTATAGGTATCTGCACGGGCACTGCTCAGAGGAGCTTTCTTCCATAGTTCCTCCACCTGCTGCCCCCAGCAGATCTACCAGCGGAACAGAGCGAATGCACCCTTTTACTGTCCAGGTCACCAGACCTAGAACATCTTGTTATGTCCGCTCTTTTGTCCCGAGGACTTCCAAGTTGTGGAATTCATTGCCGGCGCATGTTTTTCCTTCTCCTCCGAACCTACAAACCTTCAAGTCCAGAATTAACTAGTTGCCTCTTTCCTCCTTGTCTACACTCACGGTACGATAGTATTCATGCTGTAAGCCCTTGTGGTGTGTTGTTGAAATTAAAGGTTAATACAAACAGGAGTAGGTAAACAATAATCCAACTTAATTTTACCTAACATTAACAAATGCCTTCGACCGTCGACTGTGGTATAATATTATGATACTGTTTTACTAAACAATAATAGTGAATATGTTTAAAAGAGTTTAGTTGCAGTAAGTGCGTTGTGGTAGCGAATTTTCGTAAAAATATTTCAAATGGTGATAACTCTATTTCCCAGCATACTAGAATCTTCGGTTTTGATACATAGTAAGACCCAGCGTGTGTACTAAATTTAAAAAATAGCTACAAATTTGTTTTAAAAAGCATATTTTGTTATTTTGTCTGCAGAAACTGGTTCGATTGCGTTGACGAAAAGGGATCATCCAAGCGATTAATAGAGAAAAATAGATGCCACGTTTATAATTTGGCAGGTACATTCCCTCTGTAAATCAAAATTAAATTTTCGGTAAATTTGCAGTTTAGCACAAGGGTGACTTTTAGAAACAAATACAGAAAGATGCTTAGAACTCTTTCTGGATGCATATACCACAAGAAAAATTTTCTGCCAACAGCCCCCAAGAAAGTTACGGGACCAGGGGTTAATAGGGGTGCTGGGCGGGGAAGAAGATAAAAGAGAAATGTGAGCGGAAAGTGTGAAAAAATCAGCTTAGTTGGCCCTCTATAAGCTGCCTTTATCCCATTTTGCAGCTATACTTCCTTAAAATCCTGTTTACTCCGCGCAGAACCCCTATTCACCGCAGGTCCCGCAACTTTCTTGGGGGTTGGCCTCAGGAAGTTTTCTTGTTTACATTGTTCTTTTTCATGCATTGAGGGTGTTTGTAGGCATGCAGAAGGATAAGCAAAATATTTGAACGAAAATTCGCTAAGACCTGGTATAAAATGTAGGTGAGTTTTTGTATTTTGCTGGTTCTTGTACCTATAAACGTTAACTGCTTTAGACTGCACATTTTTAACGTCGTATTGCTGCGAGCGTGTATATTTTTCTACTTTCTATTTAGCGAATTCGGGAACAAAGAAAGCGGTGGTAACTAATGATTTTCCGAGAGCAATTGATTACAAGGGAAAAAACGAAAATCTTAATAACACCACAATATGTTTCTAAGCGAGTGGAGTAAATTTAAAAGGGCCCAAATGTGAACAGAAGTGTCGCACAAAGAAAGTAATAGAGAATTTTGTCAGGTCGCTTATGCACAAAGCTTTGCTGCACATAACTATCAAGAGTTTTCCAGTTCCCATCCAGAATTAAACTCTATCGCTGCGTTATTTTCTTTTTTCTTTCTTGCTACCGCGAAATGAACGCGCGGAATGCTAATTTAACCCTGTGCCCTGTTCACTGTGCTTTGTTTATATTCACCTAAGCTACTAACTTTGCGTGTTTTACATTTAGCTTTAATAATTCTGGAGCGCTGAAATACTAAAAACTGAAGCTGGAAAAATTAAAGGTGGTTAATTATGTAAACATATTTTATATTCAGCCGAACTGCTCACAAAAAAATAATGAACTACATTAAACTTAATTTTCTTTCATTTTGTCCTGTGTTTCGGCAGATGAAAGAAAACCCTGGCTAAACAAAAATCCGCACAAGCAGGCAGGTGCTTTCAAATAATTCCAATGAACTTTTATTTAAAGATTTTCTTATTCGGATACTACAACTTTAAAACTTAAAAAAAAATCAAATTAGAAGAAACTGAAGCCGCTAGAGCTCATTTAAAATAATTGCGGGAAAATCTATGTTTGGCAAACGCGGAGCTCATTTTCAATGTCTGTTTTAATTAATACAAGTATGCATGGCAAAGCGGTGCTGAACGAAGTATTATTATTATTATTATCATCACTATTATTATTACATTATTAAGCAACGTCGACTCGTATTTTTGCTGCACCGACGAGGTAGCCACTCATATTTGCATTACACAAGTTGTAAGATATACTTAGGTTATCAAGTTTAAGTGAATTTTCTTTTAAAAGTTCACTAATGTGGAATCTCGACTTTTAAATTTTGAAAAAATTTCTTTAAATAAGCTTCAAGTAAGCATACAATGGACGAAGAAATATCTCTGCTGCCTGCGTGGATTAGAACAAGGCATTTTATTGAGTTCCGCACGGATGGCTTATAAGTGAGCTTAAGATTTATAAGATCGATACTTACATCCTGAAGTTCCTTACACACACAATGTTTACCTGGAGAACAAAAATCAGTTACGGGTACAAACAGGTGATAACATCGTAACCAGCACGATACCAGTTAGAAGAAGTACATCTCAAGGCGACTTGCTAAGCTCATTTTGGTTCTGCCTCCCATTGAATCCACTATCAAACCGCCTGAACTCCACCAGATATGGCTTCGGTATACAAAGCAATGACAGGGTGCAAATGAAGCGAAATCATCTTCTGTATATGGAGGATCTTAAGCTGATGGATTCTACAAAGAACCGTCTAGAATAACTTCTTAAAATCGTGGTGGGGTTTTCCAGAGATATTGACGTGCGGTTTAGGCTTGACAAATGTCGCATCTTATGTGTAGTGAGAGGGAAGATACAACCAGGTGTATATGAAATGCAGAACGGCCAGCAAATTGCCCTGATGGATGTAGAGAAAAGTGTTATAAATACCTGGGAATACAGCAAGCGAGGAAAATAAACCAGTCGGTAATGAAGAAAGATATGACAAATTAGTTTACGAAACGAGTAAAGCAGGTGGTGCGATCACATCTTAACGGCAAGAACCTGACTAAAGCTCTGAATATATATGCATGTTCTGCACTTAGCTATTCATTTGGGATTGTAAGCTGGAGTAAAACTGACATCAAAAATCTAGAACGGAAGGTGCGAACACTCCTAACAAAATTTAAAAACATCACCCCTGCCGTGATATCGACCGAATAACCCTACCTAGACACCAAGGTGGAAGAGGAGTGTTGGATATTGCTAAACAGTTAGACCAACAGATCATTCCACCAGCGGGTTGTTACTTCTGAACTACACCGTGCTATATGCAAGGCAGATGATTCAACGCCGCTACAACTAAAAGACAGTGAAATACAAAGTCACAATCGAACTGATCCGGACAAGCTGCAATCTTGGATGCACAATCCTCTTCATGGGCGACATCTGAATGAGACCTCCCAGACACATGTCGACAAATTGGCCTCGAATTACTGGTTGGTGTCCGGACTGGTGTTTCCAGAGATAGAGGGGTTTTAGCTGGTCATACAAGATCAGGTCATCAACAAGAAACTACCTGAAGTATGTAGTTGGAGATAATTCAGTCCAAGAGAACAAATGTAGATTTGGGTGTCACTCATCAGAGACTATTCAGCACATCACCGGAGCATGTCAAGCGTTTGCCGCAACAGTATATAAATAGAGGCACGACGCAGTTGTGAAAATAGTTCATCAAGAACTGGCTCTGAAACTAGGATTTGTGAATCTTAGTAAAGTGTCCTATAGATACACTTCTGAGCGTGTTCTAGAAAACTCAGGTGCTCACATGTTACTTTGGCTTCATGTCACTGTTCGCCGAGGAAATGCAAAATGCAAAAATGAAAGAAAGCTGTGCTCACTGTAACTGATAAAGTAATACCCTATACATATTTCCGTTTGAACACTGCAATTGAAGGTGACACAACAACACTGGTACACTTAATTATTATATGTGCACAATTATATGTAAAAATAACGTTTAAATAACTGTTTTCTATATATGTGTTTGTATGTATGTATTACACCGATAATTCAAAAACTAATGAGGCGATTTTAATGAAATTTGGCAGATCCATTCCTTTTGTAAGTGACTTGGATAAGTTCGCTAGCCAGAAAAAGTGGACTAGGTCTTCCAGGAAAATTTTGGGTTTTCTTTCGAAAAAAAATGTATCTATGACACAAAATTTGGTACGTAGGTTTTTGTTATAAAAACTAAACTATGTACCAAAATTTAGCTTTGCATGTTACAAGGAAAAAAATTGATGGGTGTTTAAGTAAAAAAATGTTTGATGCCAGATCATTTCTATGAAATTTCACTACCATACCGCACTTGCGACCAGACTTTTTATTACACAGTATATCAAACAAAATACGTCTAACTGTATTAAAAATAGTCGTAATAATGTAGTAGTTTGATGTATTCCGATATTTTCGTTAGTTAGAACCTGCTTTGTTGCTGTTATTGTTAATTAGTATTTTATTATAATAAATGTTGTTATGGTTATTATTGTTAAAGAGTTGATTCTATTTTTTTGTTAAATATTGACATACATGCATCACATAGACCTTTTTAATGACGCCATCTGTCATTTTCATTCTATTAACTTTTAAACAATTTTTTGATCAGAACAACACAACGTTACAACGGTTTTATAGTTCTACTGAATGCGTATAATTAAATTTAATTTTCTCCTACCTGATGGTGCCCTAAAGCGACGAAGCTTATTACAGAAATGAAAACGAACAATTGTGAAGCCAGAGAAGTGGTCTCTACGTCTATATTTACTATTTTCTCGTTCTATAGAAGATAAACAAAACAAAACCGCAATGGATGAGACAACGCTGCATTTAAATTAAGAAAAATCATTAGTTTATAACAACCTGGGTAATGAATTCATTTATTTTCTTCAATTATGTAAATTGGAGAGGTTGACGTAATAACACAAATTGCATGCATTTTGTTCATATAATAATTCTAAGTATATGTATAATGGCAGCATAGATAACATATTACATTTTAGATAAAAATAAAGTAAATACTCTAACTGAACCTTAATGTCGTCGCAATGCCGAATGTTAAACACAAATACTAAAAGTTCGGGACGCAGCAAGTGCGTTATGGTAGTGAATTTTTATTAAATGCTTCAAAGTTGGATAACCCAATTTTAGATAAACGTAGAAAGTTTAATCTTGGTGTGTTGTAAGGCTTTTTACAAAGCAACATATCCGCCAAATGTCATTAAAATAACTTTGTAACTTTTGGAGAAAAAAAAATGTTTCGAAATAAAATTCTAAATTTAAAAAACTCAATTTTCTATAAACTTAGAAATTTGAATTTTGGTATGTGGTAAGATATTTCCCGAGGCAACGTATCCACCAAATTTCATTTAAATATCTTTGTAATTTTCGGAGAAAAACATATATTTTTTCGAAAGAAAACTCAAAATTTTTCCGGAAAACCTTGTCCGATTTTCCTGGCTACGGAACTCATCCAAGCCATTAATAAAAGAAAGGCACTTGCCGAGTTTCATCGAAATCGGTTAATTATTTTTTGAATTATCGGTTGGATACACACATATATATATATATATATATATATATATATATATATATATATATATATATATATATATATATATATATATATATATATATATATATATATATATACATATATAATGTGTGTGTGTGTGTATGTATATAAAAATTGAAAGTGGCGCTGGATATGGGTTCTAGGGGTACTAGTTCGCGCTCATTTGAAAAAATTTTTGCAAAGTCTCACCAACGATACCTCTCTATTAGTGATTTTTTTAAAAATAGAAATTCACTAAAACTAAATAATACTAAAACTTACATATAATAATTATTTCTTCATGTCTTCGACTAACATTGCCAGCAGTGTGCCTTATGCACTGAAAGTGATTTTAGTTACTTTTCCTGTATATTTATTAAACATTCTATGAATAAATTCAATATGAAAATAATGGACATCCTCATCTTACACCGTCTCATTTCCATCCAGGTCCTCCTTCGCAACTCTTTGCTGCATTTACTATTTTCCGTAATAATACTCTCAAGGCACGTAAACATTTATACTTGTTCAAGTTATTAGTCGTTTTCCCATTTTCAAAAGAGAGAGGAATGAAGGGCGAGTCACTGGCGCCCTGCATAGCTAAGGGAGAAAACCCCGACAGGAAATCCTGACCCTACAAGTCGGGAGGTTGCTCGACATGCCAGCAACTCGTCATTCGTAAAAATAACATAAAACGCTAAAAATTTCGGTAAATCGCCTCGTTGTCAGGATGGATCTAAACGATTACGATATATGTACTTGTCTACTGCTGTGGATGAGGTCGCACAGACTGATGTCATATACCTTGATTTTTCGCAGGCGTTCGACAGATCGCAACATGACATTCTGCTTGATAAGCTGGACCACTTTGGGTTCTCAGCAAAACTCTTAGACTTTTTAAATTCATACCTTCCCGTCAGAATGTATTATGTCAATTACCGTGGTTGTCGCTCTTCTGAAGTATTTGCTAGCTCGGTTGTTGCTATTTAACTTGTAGGTTAATGATTTAACTAGCGCTTTTGACGTACCTCATCTTCTTTATGCCGATGATATAAAGGTGTTTCTTTCGGGGATATGAACGACTGTCTGAAATTAAAGAGCAACCTTTCTAGAGTTCACTCCTGATCTGTACAAAACTGTTTACCATTAAATATTAGTAAGTTTCAAGCAGGTTCGTAAGCTGTTCAACGAGGCCAAAAGGTCGGGCGCATGAGGTGAATATAGACAGGCCCTAACAAGTTACAACAAAAGACTAAGGGATGCCAAAAAGGAGTCGTGGAGGAGGCACTGCGAGGACATGGAGAGCGCATCCAAAAGTGCTTGACTGCACAAGATCATGTCCAAGGGCACATTCAGACCAATATAGGCTCCCTTAAAACATCGACGGGAGGCTTTACAAGCTCGGGGGAGGAAACCATGGAAGTTCTACTACGCACTTCTCCGGCTGCAACATAATAAACCAATCACCTCCATACTGGGAACACTCAGAAATAGAGGCGCCGTACAGGCGGACATCTAGAGTAGACTGGACAGTCGCTAAAGAGGTGGTTACTTGGAGCAAAATCAGATGGGCCCGTAACAGCTTGAAGCCATTCAAATCCCCTGGATCCGACGAAATAATGCCCATCATGCTTCAACAGGGTATAGACATACTGGCGCCGGCGCTTACCCTCATTATGAGGGCCAGCCTGGCTCTGATGTATATTCCGAGGGCATGGAGACTGTCCAGAGATATATTCATTCCTTAGCCTGGGCGTCAAATAGACCAGGCAAAGTCTTTGAGGCCAATAAGTCTCATGTTCTTCTTGCTAAAAACAATGGAAAAACTGCTCGACCGGCACATTAGGGGCGGTGTACTGGAAGCATATCCTCTACACTGCGGATAATACGCATACAATTCAGGAGTCTCAACAGAAACAGCACTACACCAACTGGTGCTGAAACTGGAGAATATGCTGGAGAACAGGGAGGTGGCGCTTGGGACCTTCCTAGACATAGAATGGGCCTTTAGCAACACTTCATTTAGATCGGTACTGGAAGCTGTCAAGGAGCGGGGAATAGATGAGACCTGCTGCAGGTGGATCGGTTTCATGCTCAGGAACAGGGCGGTGTTCACCTCACTCGCGGGAGGGATTCTGCTGGCGGGGGTCGCAGGGGGGAGTTCTGTCGCCCCTGCTCTCGTGCCCAGTTGTGGACGGACTGTTAGGGAGGCTCTCGGGAGAAGGGTACGAGATACAGGGCTATGCGGACTACATTGTCATCATAATCCGAGGAAAGATTACACAGTAAGTGTGGGAGCGCATGCAGACAGCATTGAAAGTGGTGAAAAGGTGGGCGTTTCGCCAAGAGCTCGGCGTGAGCTCCGAGAAAGCAACCGTCATACCGTTTACCAGGAGGAGGAAGGGGGAGGGCCACAAAACTCTCACTCTGTACGGTAAAAACATCCCAATGGTCAGGGAGGTAAAATATCTTGGGGTCGTACTGGACTCCAAGCTAACCTGGAATGGTCACGTTGAAAAAATACTGCGCAAGGCAGGCGGCTATATGGAAAAACGTGGGGACTCTGACCTAGTATGGCCCACTGGCTGTACACAAGGGTGGTCAGACCATCCTTAACATACGCGGCACTAGTGTGGTGGCCCAAGGTGGCACAATCCAGTGCCAAACAAAAACTAGGCAAGATCCAAAGGATGGCTTGACTCGGCGTCACATGGACCATGACTTCAACCCCAACAGTCGCCATGGAGGTTTAGCGTAACCCTGCGGCGAGGGGGAGGAATCAGTCCAGCACATCTTGTGCGAGTGTATAGCCCTGGACCGCAAAAGACAACTGGTCTACGGACAGCCTAGACCGGAAGCAGAGCAATATAAAACTTCACCCTACCAATTGCTGTCCAGACTAGTTTAAGGCACAGTGATTTTAGAATGGGTGGAGTAGAAAAGACAAAGGGCATGTTATAATTTTTTTCAATGTGATAAGATTTAGGCTTTAATAGCGCCTCTTTTACCTCAGAAAACAAGACAAAAACATTTCCATGTCCCTAGTGATGAACTTTATTTGCTGTAGTAAATCGGCTTAACTTGATCTAGTAACATTTCTTAACGAAACGTAAGGGTTTAGCATTCAGCGAACCTGAATGCAAAGTGCGATTCAGTTAAACTAGTTTATTCAAAATTATATTATATTCATCTAATTAATGGGAGTAGTAATCTTAACAGTGATAATTGTTAGGTGAAGTAACCACTTGTTTTGTTTTAAATGGCCGGGGACACATAAGAAATTAATTGTGACCTTATCTAGCTAAACTAAACTAAAGCTGAGTTTTTTGTACAACAGCAATTCCCTTTCCACAAAATTTAACGATCTTCCGTTCCACATAAAGCGAGGACAATTTTCAAAGGACTGTGTAATTTCTTGTTGATTATAGTGACTAAAGATGGCGTCCAGGGTGTCAGAATGGCAGAATTATGTCAAACACTAAGCGAAGGTTCAGAATGGAGTAGATTAATGGTTACACTCGCTTTATGATCTTTCTGGAGATACTATATGGTCCTTGTGGACACAAAAAATCCTTATGCTGTCTTCTACTAGAATTATATATACTGACAATCAATACTAAATCATATAACTGGTGCAGTATAGTATTATTCCCATACAGGGCGATTCTGAGTGAATGTAAATACCGTAACCACATATGCAGTACACACAAATAATTAGAAAAACTGGAAATTTGGTGATTTTATTTGATGACTCTTGTTACTGATGTACAGAGTGTTCAATTGGTTTCCGTAAAACTTTTGTTTTGACGTAATTTTTAAACCACTTCGAACAATAACTTTAGAATTTGTAGTTACATTACTGCCATCGAACTTATGTAAAACATATTCAAAGAAAATCCGAAATGCAGAATCGGACTCAAAGAAACTTAGCTCTTTTATTGCTTAAAATTACATTATGTATGCTGTAATTTAAATCATGCAAGAATCAAATGTTTAGGAGAAAAATGAGCTAACATGTAGAGATCTTGTAGTTGCCGCACTTTTGTAGCGTACATAGCGAATTTGTGTTTCCAGATCAATTTGTTTTCAGTTAATTTTGAAAATGCCTGTTCAAAATAGCAATAGTTTATAATATTCGTGAGCCAGCCAAAAGAGAAAATTTCTAGTGTATTAGACGCTGAGTATGGATGTGTTTTTTAAGTAATATCTAAACTTAGAGATCAGATTCGGATCAGGAATTAAAGATCAGTAATATTAAAAAAATAGGAGCTTGTGTGTGTGTGTGATGTGGGTATTTTGGCTGCGATGTTTACAGTATTCGCGCATTTACCTATTTTCTTGTCTTAGATCCGCTCTATATGGCATATATGTTAATGAATTTTATTTAAAAGAATTCACTAATAGAGAGGTATCGATGGTGAGACTTTGCTAAAAAAAATTTTCAAATGAGCGCGAACTAGGACCCCTAGAACGCATAATTTTGAGTTTTCTTTCGAAAAAAATTTTTAGCACCGAAAAGTACAAAGCTATTTTGATGAAATTTGGTGAGTATATTGTCTTGTGAAAGACCTTACTACTAATTAAATATCAACTTTATAGGTTTATAGAAAATTGAGTTATTCAAATTTAAAGCATTTCATGAAAATTCGCTACCATAACTCACTTGCTGCGTCTCGAACTTTTTCTACTTTTGTTGTGATAACACAGACATGATTTACATTTACACACACACATGGGTAAGGCGGAATAACAGTTGTTACACATAGAGTGTTATATTAATGTTTACTTTTAAGGCAATACGACCAAATTCTACGGGCTTCAATCTTAAAGAAAGTCGCCTTGTACTAAACTCGACGTATTTCGACGGCTATCGACATCATCGTCATGGAATACATAAATTGTTTAAAAAAAAGGTTACAAACCATCTTAAATAACGTATAAGTTGAGGACTTACAATACTGCGACCAATAAAAATCTACCAAAGCACACTGAAAAGGAGAACAGTGCAAACACATGCCGCAAAAAACACCTTAGTGGAAAGTTAACAATCACTACCAATCTCAGGTGAAAGTAATATTAATTAATTAACAAAAAATTTAAATTGGCCCCGGATATGGGTTCAATTCACGCTCACCGGTACTATCAAAGTCATACGCGACTTAACTTTACGGTTAAGACGTTTGAATTTTTAAAACAATTTATTTAATACTTTAAACAATCAATACTTAATTACTTAATACAAAAATGAATAATATAAAATAATGACAAAGGTAACTATCAACATACATGTGATCTAAATTCTAGCACGCGATGTGCAGAGTCTTAACTACTCGGAACAAGAATGAACGGTCATATCCTTGTGAGCAGCCTATTTATACACTACACTCCAGGCGTGGCACTATTGTCTCTGGGTGTAACAAAGGATCTGCTGATGTAGATTCTCACGAGTGATATTCCGTCCAACTTGCTAGTCTGAGCCTGCATACTTGTGGGCTCCTCTAAGTCTACAGCTGACTCGACGGTCCTTACTGTGGGAAGGCAGCTTTGTATTATAAAGGGCCATTGTTTGGGCTCCATTTATCTCGCAAATGTGTTCTACGCAAATTCGATAAAAAAGTGATTTCCACGAAAATTTAAAAAAGCCACAAAAAAGTCCAAGAACATTGTTTACAAAGTTCCGATTTAAAAGATTGTTCGCTAAAAAATATTATTTCGGCCAAAATGGGCTGAAAAAATTTTACGTAAAAAGTTCGATAAAATATTTTTTTTACAAAAATTCAATTAAAAGACGAATTTCGAATTAAAAAAATGTCCCATCAAAACAAAGCTAAGTATTTTTTACACAAAAATTCGTAATTAATTGTTCTTTCAAGGAGATTAGAAACATTTGTTTCTTTCAAGGAAATTAGTTAAATTTTTTTTAAGAAAAGTCGCCAGAATAAGAACATTCTTACACGAAAATTCGCTTATAAAATAAACAAAAAATTATACAATCTGATCTAAAAACAAACTTTTTCAGTGGCTTCACAAAGAAAATTGTGTTTTGCCTGATGATGCCGTAAAAAGCGAAACCAGTTGCAGAGAAGAAAACAAGCATGTCAAGTCACAGAAACGTATCTACATCTGTATTAAGTATGGAACGGTTTACAGTGGGAATCCCCGACCGCGAGGCATGGAGGGAGGAGACGCCGGGCATACCACGGGACGCGCTCGTCTGGTTCACGGACGGATCCGGCGGGGAGCGTGGGACGGGGGCAGGTGTTTACTCGAAAGGACCGAGGGTAAGTCATAGTATTTCCCTCGGAGCCCATGCAACGGTGTCTCAGGCCGAAATGTATGCCATCCTGCACTGTGTGCGGGAGAACAAGAGGATGGACTACACCAACAAGCGAATCCTCATTCCCACAGACAGCCAGGCAGCCCTTAAAGCACTAAGTAGCTCACGGATAAATTCCTGGCTGGTGAGTGAGTGCTGAGACGAGACGAGTGACCTGGTTGGGCAGAATGAAGTCACCCTCATCTAGGTGCCGGGTCACTCGGGGGTCAAAGGCAATGAAGAAGCTGACAGTCTCGCGAAGAGAGGGTCAGCAGAACCATTTATGTGACCAGAACCGGCTCTGGGCGTGACAAAGACCACTGCCAGGGGAGCCATTAAGTCCTGGGTCAGAAACCAACACAAGGTGTACTGGGCAGACTGCCCAGGGCTCAGACATGGGAAGTCAATAATTGACGAATCCAGTTCAAAGAGAGCTGTGGAGCTGCTAAATCTTAGCAGAGGACAGCTCTGAAACACAACAGGTCTCTTGACGGGACACATGGCCGTCAAGAAACACATGCATAAAATGGGGCGGTTCGAAGGGGACTTCGCATGCAGACTCTGCGGCGAGGGGGAGGAAGCAGCCCAGCACATCTTGTGCGAGTGTAAAGCCCTGGACCGCAAAAGACAACTGATCTACAGTCAGTCTAGACCGGAGACAGAGCAATATAAAACTTCACCCTACCAATCACTGTGCAGACTAGTTCAAGGCACAGTGATTTTGGAATGGGTGGAGTAAGACTAAGGGCATGCACAATCAACCAAAGGTTGCAGTACTATCGGGGCGGCAAGGTCGCGGACGAGCCCTAAGGGAAAAAATCGAACGGTTTTACTAAGTTACGGCAACAGCAACAATCAGCTTTTAACATCAGATTAAGCCTTAAAATTCTTCATCTTCACATTTTTCTACAAAAATTTGCTATTAAATTTATTGGTATTACATAATGTGATCAAATAACGTTAAAATTGGATAAAATACTAAAAGATAATATTTTTCTCGTACTTTTTGATCTTTTTACGTCAAGATAAGTTATCCTTTGTCTGTAGTATTTAACAGCTTTTGTTTACCACACAAAATATTTTGGTCTTGTCCCTTCCACTGGCACCCAAACTTTTTTTATTATGTTCTCATAACATTGTTTTCCTTTAACTTAGAGATCTAAATGTTGGTATGTAGCATACGTTTTATGTACGGAATTTACGTCACACATGACTCGTTCTTAACAGAGGCTCCCCACAATAAGATTGTCCACGGGCCCCACACATGCCTAAACCTGGCCCTGGAAAAAATTCAACCTACGGTCAAGTTGTACACTTGTTAGACATCTAATTACAGTCCTTAACGTGAATATGCTGATCGGGTATTTTGAGTGGTGCATATGCATTATAAGGCGCACACGTTTTACCAGTAGTCCACTGAGTCTGCTGAATCTATTGTTCCTGGATTAAAATGCGCTAAAAATAAACAATGTTTGCTATATAAAGATTTGATTATTCTATGGTTTTCTCACAATAAATGCAAAATGAGATGCATAAATCTGAACTTATAGTATATCAAGGAAATATGGTAACTTTTAAAGTGTAGACCATAAAATACAGTATTCTTTCTGGTCCATTCTGTCATAGTTAGGTTATTTGTAAACCAACTGACGTCTGGAATATAGATATTTGCCCTGGTTATTGGGAAATATCATTCATCGTTATCGCATCTCACTTCACAAGCAAATAACACGAAGCACACCAGCATTGGATTTTAAGAAAGCCTTCACCTCACCAATAGTATTCAGAATAACAACCCTTACCGTATCTGGTGGAGAAATTCGACAAATGTTTCTTTAGAATAATATACCCTCATTTATAGGGTCAAAGAACACGGGGAATAACGAGTATTTACATCGTTTGGCAGGTGTTCATGTAAGAAACGTCTGCACAAAGCAAGTGCGTTATAAGAGCGAATTTTCGTATAGATACCTTTCATTCCCAAAAATTGCGATACGAGAAAAAACTGTATACGTTACTTATGCTTGAGTTGCATCTTATAAAATTATTTTGACAATCATAGGTGGCCCATAAGTCGTTGGTGATACCTACAATTTTTTTAACATTGCTTATTGCATTTTTGCCTTTTTCATCGCAATATGATGCATGTTTGTAAAAAAACTCGAGACGCAGTAAGTGCGTTTTGATGGCGAATTTTTCATTAAATGCTTCAAAATTCAATAACTCAATTTGCTATTAACCTAGGGTCGTCGGCTAGTAAACGAGTTTTCTCGGAAAAATTTTAAATTTATCTTCGAACATTTTTTTTCAGTTTCATCAAGTTTCACCAAAAAAAAACAATAATTTTACCTAAGTGAAGACTGGAACCTGTGATGAGCACAGATAAGTACACCTGGAGAATCCCAAATCACCACAACACATCTTTTTAAAGACTTAACTATCGTTTCATAACAGCGTTAGCTTCATTAGAGGATGAATATCTATATCCTTAGGATATTCATCCTCAGATGAAGCTAACGCTGTTACAAAACGATCGTTAGGTCTTCAAAAAGATGTGTTGTGGTGATTTGGGTTTCTTCAATGGTATTTATTAATAATTTTACCTATTCACTTTTCTTTGGTTTAAAAAGATTAATTCTAGTAACATTTTTAGTGAATCTTCTTTAAAGAAAATCACTGGTGAGGAGATCCCGGCTTTTGAATTTTCAAAAAATTTCTTCAAATAAGCGCGAACTAGGCTCCTATAACCCATATCGAGGGTCAGTTTCAGTTTCCCGGAAAAATTTGGGTTTTCTTTTGTAAAAAAATATATCTCCGGAAATAAAAAAGCCAGGGAAACCAAATGTGGTTCGCATGTCTGCATGTAGCAGGTGTCAAAATTTAGGTCTGTAAGTTTAAAAAACAAAAAGTTATGGGCTTTAAAAAAAAATGGGTTCTTTCTCAAAACGTCAAAGTCGCGATTTGAAACATCAATATTTCCAACATTTAGACAAAGAACCTGAAATAAATACAGATTATGTAAAGAAAATGTCGCAGGAAGAGTGTTCTACAAACCCTTAACGTTCAGCGTCAACTGTCATTGTCCTTCATTTTACTAAAATGTTTCCAGAAATTTCCTTTCAAATAAACTCTTTCTCTGATGCTTTGGCGGTAGTTTTAGTTAAGTTTATGGTTTAACAGTCTGTAATTTCTAGCTAATTTTCGTAGAAAAAAAATCGTTAATGAGGATACCGCGCCTTTTGGATTCTAAAAAGATTTCGTCAAATGGGCGCAAACTAGACCCCCTGTAATCCATATCTGGATTTAGTTTCACTCTTTATCTGTTTACATATATACAGGGTGACCAATTTTTACGGTAAAGCTTAATATCATTGTTGTGATGCAAGATACGAGAAAAAGTTGTATACGTTATATATAGGGTGTCTTGAGCTGCATCTTATATAGTTATTTTGACAATTACAGGCTGGCCGGTAAGTCGTTGGTGATACCTACAATTTTCTTTCGAACACCCTTATATTATTGCATTTTTGCAATTTTTATCGAAGTACGATTCATGTTTGCCAGTAATCAAAATGCAGCAAGTGCGTTTTGGTAGAGAATCTTCATTAAATGCTTCAATTTTGTATCATTCAATTTGCTTTTTAACCCAAGGTTTGTTGGCTAGGAAACCAGTTTTCTCAGAAACATTTTTAGTTTATTTTCGGTAGGTTTTCAAACAATAGCAATATATATATATATATATATATATATATATATATATATATATATATATATATATATATATATATATATATATAACAATAAGTTATTTTGATAAAATATGGGACATTGTTTCTACTATATATAGGTTATACTGGTAACCAGATCGATGCCTGCTTGCATTAGAGAGACATATATTTGCTATTAAAAACATATTTTAAACAATTAACTTACATAACGCAATTGCTGCGTCCATACTTTTTATTCCTTCGTTATAAGACCTAAACATATACACCTTACCCAACACAAATTTAAAGGATGATGGGCTTCTCTTTTTTTTTATTGTTATATGGAATATAAGAAGATTGGAGGGTTTGTTTGCTGAGCTTGGTAGATGATAACATAGACAATTTGTTTGTTTTTTTAATGTGAAACATCGTGATTTACTAGTGGATGATCTAAAAGAGTTTTGCTTGAGGTCAAGACAAGAAATAAAAAAGTCTCCTTATTGAAATTCACATTGAAACAATATATTTGAGCTTTATGTAAACATTTGATATTTCCAGAAGTCTATATGTAGTTAGGAATATGGAGTAAACTAACGGTGTTTGTTTTCCATTTGAAACCTGAGCGCTTAAATTGAATTCCGAATATAGTAGAATGCGAGGTATATTATGGAGCAAATAGCATACGCAGAATTATTGAGCAAAGTGGTGAAATGGTGAGTGAAGTGTGGTAAGCATTCAGTGAGAGAACTAGGGAACTCGTGTTATATATAAATCTCTCTGTTTACATAGTCTCTGCCCAAGTACTATGTAAATCACTGCATTCTGACATAGACAAGATTAGTAATTAATTCTGGTTTCGATTACTCTGCTCCTCCTAAACGTTTCTGAAAGCGGATGTATATTTGGCATCGTCTATTAGCGCACAAATTGATTACATAAATACACCGCGCGTCGTTTGAAGGGGATGTTGGGACCTTCAAATTTGAACTGTTATTTATTTACCGCAATTACAGATTTTTTAACATTGATGATTTCAGCTTGTCACGTCCGGCCGTCATTGAACTGCTGAATGACTTTCAGGCTGTTTTGTCATAGTCGAACTCATTTGATGAGTTGATGGACCTTTAGATCGACTGAAGCTGACCAGATATTGCTCTGGTTGCAATAATCATTCTTCTTCTTCTTCAATTTTTATGCAAACAGAACTTTAATTGGTAATAAAGCACGATAAACTAGGTTAAGGACAAAGCAGTCCAATAATTATTTCCACATTTACATGTGTAAGATTGCTAGTTAGTAAAAATAATAGTTTGGCAATGGTTGTGTGAGTGGTCAAATGCAGTTGGCGTATGGCTTAAGTAAACAGAGTGAGTGACGATATGTAAGAAGGACAAGGATGAAGGGGGATACCTAGATGTACTGAAAATGAACATTTGTTACGGTCGCTTTTTACGCTTTCGTAACGCTCTTACTGATTTAACAATAACATCTGAGAAAGCTCAGGAACACAACCTGCTTAATTAATAATGAGCCATCACTAAACATTGGATTAAGTTTTTTATGAAGAATCAATTTTATTCACCTCCGTAATTCCATACACCTTGCTGAATATCTAAATATATGGTAAAATATTTGTCGTGTTAAAGAACGCAAACAATAAAGTCTTCCTTGAAGGTCTAAAAGTATCGTTCCTGGTAAACACATCATATAAAAAACGAGTAATTTCTAGAATAACAAGAGTATGGAGCTCAGTAAGCACTGTTGTATTCTGAATCTTGGACGATTACATTTCAGCTCTCTTAATGTAGACAATTAACTATCGACTTTAGGGCAAGATATAAGAAATAACGTCGATTTGTTTAGCACCTCAAGGACACTTTAACCGATCGATATTCGGGTCTGTATATTCTTCTACACATTCGTTTTTCCCCTCTCGTACAAATGTAGCGAAAACTTTTCGCCTTGACCAATTAGAGGCGACTTATTCCCGCAAGTACAGAATCTACCATTTGAGGGGTATGTGCTTTAGTAAAAGCAATCATCCGAATGCAAATCGAGGAGAATTGACTCGACAGGCGGTCTAACGATAACGCTCCCGAAGTTACCTAATGTACCTCTTCATGGGTGGTATAAAACCAGTGACCTGTGTAAAGTAATAATTTTGTGAACCTCGATTCTCTCTTTAGGAAAGCGGCAAGTCTGCAAGCTTCCTTTAATATATAGGGCGAGTTTTTCTAAGCATTTCTATTGCATTTGCAGGGGTTTTTCCTTTCTGCTCTTTCATTTCTTCTTCCCGTCGTTTTCTCATGCCTACTGTTCCACTGCCTTCATTGTTTTTTGAGAGCTAACACTGCTCTGATGGATTTTAAATTGTTGCCAGCGACGTCAGCGTACTGCTGGAGACCTCCTATATGCGGTGATGTCGACACCCACGGTACGATAGTATTTAGGCTGTAAGCCCTCGTGGTGTGTTGTTGAAATATAAAAAATAATAATAAAAAGAATAAACGCGTGATATATAAAGTAAGGACACAATTTGGATCACTCGTTACAAACACCATGTATCGCCGTTCTTCCTTTTTTTTTTACAAATTAGTTTATTTGGGAGCAAATAATTAATAACCAGTAATAAATAAATAAATTATAAAATGTATTTCTGTTTTTATATTTTCCAAGCTGATAGCTACTGTATTTTATTTAGGGTCATAAATATTGACACCTAATTATACTTCCAATATATCTCATTGTTAATTTATTGCCTGAAAATATTTATCCACGTCCATACGTAACGAAGGTGACAGTTTATTGAATTTATTTACTCTTGTTACCATTAATGTTTATTTAACTGACATGTTTACCAGTTTTAAAAGCTATAATAAATATTCAATGGCAATTTTAACTTCGCATTTGTATCTAAAGTTTGCTGGTTTTTAACATGGATGATGCGAATCTCAGTTGTGCCAAGTGTTCTTTAAATCTAGTTTCAATAGATATTTTTGTCTCCCCAGCGTATGGTAATTGTGGCCTTAAATACGTTGGACAAGCAAAAAGATCTATTGAAACTAGATTTAAGCAACGTTTAGCACAACTAAGATACGGTACTATAGAACAGCGTTTCCCAAACTTTTTAACCTCGCGGCATGCTAACTAAAAGCCATATTTATTCGCAGGACACTTGATTGCAAATATTAATTTTCGTAGTTACATAACCTAACTGTTACTAAACGATTTTATCATGTTGTTTCTGTACAGTATACAACAAGACACACGACTATTAAAATTCACCACACATATTAATAATTAAATAATAAATGATTAAAAATGGCATTAACGAAGAGCACATAAAAGCAAAATTATGTTTTAATATAAACATACATTTTAATATTGAGATAAACCAGACATAATGCTTATGAATGAAGAGTTCTTTACAGGATTATTTTTTTAAAATGTCTTAAAATAATCTGTAAAATCAACTCTAGTGGGAAATTTGTGCCTGGTGTTTTTTGGTTATAAGTTTCTTTCTGGGTCGAATAGTTGACAAGCACACCCTCATGTCTTCTTCCAAAGTCTTTAGTTGAGAACGATTTTTGGTCCTGATGGCGTTCATGGTCGAGAAAGCGGCTTCACAAATATCAGAAGTAGAAAGCGGCAGTATTTCTTTCATAGCTCTCTTTGCGATCAGTGGATACTCATTTAACAGATTGATGCAAAAGGATGCGATGTCTACATTCACTTTAGTTTTATTTAATGTGACGCTGTCTCAGCTTCTTCAACTAATTTAGAGTATTGTCGTTTAAGACCAAAATCATTTTTATGTCAATCAGTTCACTTTCTTCATCAGTCGTAAACATTGCAGTCTCATAAGAAGAATTAATGAAAGGATTTCTCATTGATATTGTTATCAAGCTGACGTAAACTGTTTAACACAAGTTCTGAAAGAGTTGAGTCAATGCAGCAATCTGTTGTGAGATCAAACATATCCCACGTTGCTTGTTTTTCAATTTTTATTATCCACAATGAAAGCTTCTGCTGATAAGAACTTATTTTATCTGTAGATGTGAGGATGTTATCTTCCTTTCCTTGCATGGATTTGTTCCAAAGATACAGTTTACCAAATATGTCTGCTAAAAACGCAACTTTAGTACACCAGGAGTCATTACTAAGAAATCTGGTGTATTCGGATTCTTCACAAGTGTAAAATAACAATAATTCCTCTCTAAGTTCATAAAATCTTTGAAGGACACGTCCGCGAGATAACCATCTGATTTCTGTGTGCAACAAAAGCTATGTCTGTTCAGCATCCACGGTAGAACACAAACTAATAAATAATCTCAAATGCCTACTTCTAATGAAGCTCACCATTTTCACAAGAGCTGTTAAAACATCATTTAGCTCAGGCACTAAGGACTTGGCAACAAGAGCTTCTCTATGAAGAAAACAATGAGTGAAAATAATATCGGGATTTTCCTTCTGAACTAAGGCCAAAAAACCTTTAAAATGGCCTACCACTGCAGGGCACCCATCTGTACAAATACTCAAACAAGACTGCCAAGATAAACCAGCATCGGTAAAATAAATGTTGACTAACTGGAAAATTTCCAGTCCGGTTGTTTTTTCAGAAAGGTCTTTACAAAATAAAAACGGTCCAATAACTTTACTTTCCTGAATAAACCTAACAAGTGTTTTAACCTGGGGTTTTCCGGTTATATCTGTGGACTGATCCAGTTACAGAGCAAAATAATCCGTTGCTCTAAGTTTTTCACTCACTTGGATTTCAATATCTTCAGACATTTCTTCAATACGCCTACTTATTGTATTATTAGATAACGGAATTTTCCTGACCTCTTTTTCACATTCTTCACCAAACATGATTTTCACAATTTCACGGCATGCTGGGAAAATGATTGTCTCAGCTGTCGTATGGGATTTCATGTTTTTGGCAATTATTTCAGCCACAGCGTAGCTCTGGCTTTCTGTGCTTTATCTGACACAGATGATAGTTTACTAAATTTTGAAGCCTGGATGGAATTATTTGACGATAGTCTTAAAGTATTCAATAGGTTTTTCAGCCGAAAATAAATGCTTTGTAAGTAGATGTCTTTTTAATTTACTTGGTATCATTGCTTCATTAGAAAGCTTTTCACCACAAATTATACGTTGGGGTTTGGGCTATGCGCCGCCAGTTGATATGAAACCGAAGGATAAGTAGCTGTTATGATACTGGCGAAAATTGCTCGAGTCACCATCATTATTACCACGTCGTTTTCGTTTCACGGGTTTACTTGGCAAAACACTCTTCTTCGCAGTAACATCGACACAATCTTCACTTGAACTCATACTAGGCAATTCGTAATTCTTAATTAAAAAGCTATCCATTTCAACACGAAAAGAAACATCAGCACTAGCAATAAAAATATGATGCACGGTTGTGTCACTCAGTCCGCCATTTGGTTTGATAGTTTGACATTTGATCGAATGCAGTATAGTGATGGGTCGTTATTTAACTGTCAGCTATTTTTAAACGGTTCCCGAGCCGTAACGGTAACCACCAGTTATGGATTTATAAAAATAACAGCTTAAAAAGGAACGCTTTTTACATTAAACTAGAATTCGGAGTCGTGTCTGTTTCAGTTCTACTGCAACTAGGTTCGATGAATAAACATCAGTTTTCATCGGCAACTGTTATTTAACAATTTAACGGGATGAATAGCCTTGAGATTGGGAATGCTAAATATGTAAGGTTATACAGTATAGAGCGGACTGTACTTCATAACATTATTATTTATACTAGTGTGCTCGCTCTCACTCACAGCCTTAGGGACGTACGATCTTCGGTACAATAAAACGGTTTAATTTTAAATTTAACCGGTTGTTGATGGGGATACGGCATAGGGACACTACTACACAGAGTTATTCTGTTAAACTGAGAAGCTGTTATTTTTGAAACAGTTGAGTTTTCCACTAGTATGTAAAGCCAAATATTTAATAATAAAAAATGTTGGGTGAAAAGATGAATTTCTGTAAAAACGTGTTATTACTTTCACTATAGACAACGCAAAATAGGGTTATTTCACGTGAAATTAAAGTACTTATTTATTTAAATTTATATACATTACCTAAGAAAACAGTTAACACGTCATTTTCGTTTGTCTGATAATAGTTATCAAATTGATAAAAAAATATAATGATACAACATTTTTTAATATCTATATACATTTAAATATAAAAAATTAAATGAATATATATATATATATATATATATATATATATATATATATATATATATATATATATATATATATATATATACAGGGTGTTTCCAAATTGATGCGAAAAATTTTACAGGGTGATTCTTTGGAGAAAGATAAGGGATGTCTTTTTATTAAGTTTTTCTTGAAACCCCTTCTCCTCCAAGTTACAGCCCTTTGAAATTTTTGAAACTAATTTTAAAACAACGAATATTAAAATAAGTAAATAAACAATTAATACTATATATCTTCCAATTTTTTTTAAACTCAAACTCAAACTCAATTTTTTATACTGTTGGCTGTTGTTTGCACAGTTTTTAAAAGTGGACTGATAAAGATGACCAGTGAACCGAAAATGTAACTAGAGATAGAGATCTTTCTAAGAAAGAATAAAAGCATAATGTAATAACAAACCATATGTACAGAATAAAGGCAAATTTCTTTACCGAAATTTTATGAGCTGCGTTATGTTATGGAGTTCTTAGAATCACTCCCTGTGTAGCAATAAAAGTTCTAACGTCTAACGTCCCAAGACGTGATAAATAATGATATTTATTGATTCTTGCTGTGGCATTGACATTTACGTAAAGACCCCTCATAAAATAAATTTGTGAGAAATGACAAGTTTATAATTCCTAAAACATCTAAGTAAATACTAATATAAGACTCCTTTCTGATTTCTAAAAGTTTCACTTCAGAGTGGCAAAAGATTTACAACACGCTTATTATAATTTCTTAACCCTTTGTTTCCTTTTCATATCGACAAAATTTGAGATTTATACACTACGTGAAATAACGGGGTAAAAATACAATGCATTTATACTAGTGTGCTCGCTCTCGCTGACAGCTTTGGAAATGTAGGATACTATCGATCGACTATCCAGTTTAAAATAACTGAAGCCGTTATTTTCAACGGTTATTATTAAATAACGTTAACGGCTTCAACTGTTAACAGAAAATAACCGTTTTTCCCATCACTAATGTAGTATGTTCGAGCGCCACCGCCACTAACGGATGAATATTGAAGTATTAGAAGCAATTGAATACAGTGCCGTGCACTACCGCATTCTACTAAGTGATTAAGGAAATATTACGACTTTGGAAAAGTACAGAACATTATTTCGCAGCTAGAAAACAAACTCAGCTGCTAACTGTGCTATTTATAGCGCTGATATAAACAAATAACTGCAATGATTACAGTAACCGTAAAGAAGACTGTGTGAAATTTTGCGGCACACCTACGGAGGGCTCGCGGCACACCGGTTGGGTATCGCTGCTATAGATATCTTGCGTGGCATGGCATATTTGGGATAATATTCACCACGTAGATAACGAAACCCTAATATTAATTAAAAATGTTAGACTACCTAGACAAATGAATGAGTACAGGAATGTATACAAATAAGACTCAGAAATACATAGATCTACATCCTGTCGGATACTCAGGCGGTACTAAAGACTCTGAAATCTTTGAAAACCGAGTCTAAACTGAACTGGGCTGCAAAAAAATCCTTGAAGCAACTGGCTACGAACAATATAGTCATTTTGATGAGGGCACCAGGGCATCAAGGCTTTGAGGGAAATTAGCGAGAAGATAGCATTGTAAAAAGGGCACCAACAACACCATTCTATGGTCCAGACTCTTATTGTGGACTAACAAAAAGCCACGTAAAAATGAGCTTGATACTTGGGAGAAGAACCAAACGGTATCCTACTGGAAGAAAACGCCAGGCAAAAAGATGCATCACCATGTCAACAGAGAGGTTTGAACTGTTTATTGAATTGAACAGGAACGACTTGGGGATCGTCAGGTCTTTTAAAAATGTGTAGTGGTGAATTCGGTTTCTCCAACTGCACCTTAAAGTCTTAAGTGCAATATCAATCAATTCGAAGCACTTGTTGCCTCAAAGACCTGGAAAAATCTGACTGTTTTTTGTTGCATTTTAAATAAAAGTGTGCGATCACTTTTATTAAACGCATGTATTTGTTTACATTTTATTTTTGTAGTAGGCGTAATGTAACATCAATAGCAAACAACTTTTATTTTGAGTCAAATAATCAAAATCAAAAACTATCTAAATTAAAAGCTAGTCTAACAGCTGTATTTGTGGTATTTTTGATTCTCTGTTTCTAAATGATGAGCAAAATGCGCTGACAAAAACACCCACAGCATTTAATGATTTTAAGAGCCGGTATTAGTGTCATAACATCATCGCAAAGGTTAATCAAACAGTATGATTACCCGTGTTGTGGTCACCGTACAGTATATATCAGTCCAGCTGCATGACTCGATCGAATATGGCATTTATTACGCCCTATGCATTTCATGTTCGCATCTATTTTAGTTAGCCATGTGGCGGCTGCGCCATAAGGTAAACTAGTTTTGGTATGAGAATTTTCATCAGATGAGAAACTGTGTTAGTTCAATCCATCCCATTGGATACTCACCACTGCAATAGGATGATAACAAAACTGTGATCTCTAAAGTTGTGATGGTCTCCCTGTCTACGTTTCCCTTGCATGTTGTCCTTAAATACCAGGTGTGACCAAGAATTTAATTCCAATCAAAATACAATACGAGTTTAGATATTTATTATTTTTAGCAGTCCCTCATGACAACATTCGATACGTTTTCAACCAGTTTTAGAAATGAAGAGGTTCTTAATTCAATTTTGACATATTATTTTTTCTGGCTATGAGTAAATGCATTTTTCTGAAGCTGTGAAAGATATAGTTTCTGTGTCCGCTGGTGCGCAAAGGTGGGGATGTTGATTTGATGAAGCGCCACAGGCAGATTTTATGAATTACTACGTTTGCTAAAGTGCTAGCAAATATTATATTTAATGACATATCTGTAGTTATTTCAGGCAGGCTTCGTTAAACATCGATCTACAGTCACCAATCTCATTTCTGTTACACAATATAAGGCTGAGATGCGTAATGGGGCCAGCTAGGTGGGTATTATCTACCTGTACTTCTCTAAGGCCTTTGACAGAGTAGATCACAGGGCATTGTTGCAAAGGTTATATGTACTTGTATTAATCGTGTCCCATTAAAAGGTATCAGTATATTAGAGTTAATGGAAAGAGATAATCTAAGTTTGCTGTGGAATCTGGCATTCCTCAGGAGTTAGTCTGGGATCCTCGCTTATTATTGTCTATATTTCCTATCGATATTGTGTTGTATCTAAGATGAGAGTGCCTTATATATGTGGATGACCTAGGTAATTCATATGATGGATAATTTACGCGACTGTGAGAAATCTGTAGGCCATATCGTGTTCTAGGGAAGTAGTGCGGTGAAAATAGGTTAGTGTTTAACATAAGGTGTAATGTAGTTACAATGTCTAAAAAAGTACAACCAATTGTATTTTTCTACTCATTTGACAGCTGTATATTGTTTTGTTTAAATAGGTATCATTTTTGACTTGAAGGGTACACTGACAAAGCATGTAACTCAGGTGATGTCTCTGGCGTACAGGATGCTTGGTTTTGTGTTCTTAAATTTAATTTTGCATCTTTACATAAAAATTGTTAAATAATGCTTTTGTTCCCTCAAGATTGGCATACACATCAATCGTGTGGTCGCCACAATATCAAACATTCTTAAGTTACTGGATTTTACAGAAGAGCCAACAATGCAAGAAATAAAGGAAAATTTACAAACAATGAGAAACAACAAGAGTCCAGGTGAAAATAGCATAACGGCTAAAAAAAATTAAATCTGGAGGTACTGTATTGATTACCATGATGTAGAAACTGCTAAAGTAAATATACAAAAGTCTGGACGCAGCAAGTGCGTTATGGAAGTGAATTTTCATTAAAATGTTTTTAATATCAAATATCTCTCTTTAATGCAAGCAGGCATCAATTTGGTCACCGGTATAACCTATATACTAGAAACAATGTACCATGTTTTATCACAATAACTTATTGTTTGGAAATGTACAAAAATTATCCGAAACTAAACTTAAAATATTTCTGAGAAAACTCGTTTCCTAGCCGACGAACTTAAGGTTAGTAGCAAATTGAGTTATTGAGTTTTAAATCATTTAATGAAAATTCGCTACCAAAAAGCACTTACTCCGTCAAAATTTTTTATACAAACACGCATCATATTTCCATGAAAAATGCAAAAATGCAATAAGGAATGCTCAAAAAAATATTTAGGCATAACCAACGACTTGCGATTGTCAGAATAATTTTATAAGATGCAGCTCAAGGCACTCTATAAGTAACAATTATATTGAGCTTTACCGTAGAAATGCCTGTATATATGTAAACAGAAAATAAACCCGGATATGGATTCTAAGGGGCCTAGTTCGCGCTCATTTGAAGAAATTTTTTCTAAACTCAAAAGCCGGGATCTCCTTATTAGTGAATTTTTTTTAAAGAAAATTCACTAAAACAACCACTTGTAAATCCACGGGAAAAGTCTACGACTGTATTGAATATGGAACGGTTTCAATAAATTAGGGCAACAACAAACAACCAGATATGCTATTTAAATTGAATTAAGTCTTAAAAGTTTTCATCTCCTCTTTATTAAATTATTTTTTATACAAAAACTCGCTAAAAAATTCATCGGAATAACAACAATCTGATCAGATAACGGTGAAGTGGAATGAGACTAAAAAAATTGATAAAAAGTGAAGTCACTAACTAGGATTAGAACTCGTCATATAGGACTCGATTATCTTATGTACAGGGCTTAGCCCACTCGGTCACGCTCAACATGATAAATGTATGTACTAGGAGGTATATCCGGTAGTATCTTGATTGTCTGGCGTCTATACTATTTACATCAAACAATTTTTATTTACAATGGATCTTTCGCTCATATTTTAACGAAATGAAGGAAAATAACGACTTAGACACAGATCTAGGAGCTTGTTAGTCATTTCGTGTCGTATTTTTACTCACATTCGTACTCCTACAATAATTATCAATTTTGACGTTTTAACTTTCTTTAATTAATTAAAAATTAATTTACCTCTAACTTTTTCTCTAGGAACATAGATATCTGAATTTTGGTACATAGGATAATCTTTATGACAGAAACCAGCGTGCCAGATTCGGTTTCCCTTACTTTGTTGTTCCCGGAGGTATAAATTTGTTTCGAAAGAAAACATATAAAAATTGAAACTGGCCCTGCATATGACTTCTAGGGGACCTAGTTCGCGCTCATTTGAAGAAATTTTTTTCAAAATTCAAAAATCGGGTTCTCCTCATTAATGAATTTTTTTAAAGAAAATTCACTAATACCAGGATTACATCGATATTTCTGATTCGGTCGACTCAGTCAAAATATTGAATATTTTTGAGAAATCGATAACATTACGTCCGCGTCCTATACATATCGACGTGCATTCATACTGAGATAGATACATATTGACAGATGTTTTAGTTATTTATATATATTTCGCGAGCCGCTTATGACTTTCGATGCCGTGCACACTTCACACGTCACTACGCTCCAAACTGCAATAATCTGTTGTTTTGAACACGGGCTGTAGTTGTTCAAAGATTATTATAAAGCTGGTAGTTAGAGGTTTTAGTACTCATTAGAACTTCCAGAAACCGACTATATATGATGAATATCTTAAGAAAATACATCGACATTTTGTATATCTTGAAGGTTTCAGAGTAACTCTTGTATTTTTACCAGCTCAATATACCTGTAATCTGTATAGGACCGATGAGAGCTTATGTTGCAGTTGAGATTTACATAAGTATTGTTTCGTTCGGCTTGTTTACGGTTTTTATCCCTTTTTATCGGGTTTTCGCAACTCAGCGATCGTTTTTTTATAGCTGAGTTTGGTTGCTAACAATGTTTTGTTAATTAGCGACTTACAAACGTTGTTTTTTTGCCTGTTTCGCGTTTGTAAAAATGTTCTCAAAGCTCAAAGATTACCAGAGAATAAAAAATATCAAGTTGTACAGCTTGTCATGGTTGGGCGGTTCTTTTATGATTCAAAACTTCTATAAAATACGAGAATATCTTTAGTTTGATTTATTTCTCATTGTGAATTAGAAATAATAATTGCCTTATTTAAATTTTACTCGTAGAGTCAGTGACCTGAATAATCTCTCAAAAGTTATTATTGTGAAGAGAATATTTAACTAAATAAAGTGAAAGAAAGCAATTAAAGTCTCTAAAATATAGTAAAACTTATCGTTATTTGTGAAGCTTATTAAAAAACCAGACGATAATGATAATAAAAGATTTGTAAACATAAACCACACAGCTACAGTAACTTTACAAAAAAAATGTGGTTAGAAAAGAAGATAAACGCCACAAGTAGCCCACAAAAGTCGAAGACTTGTACCTTAGTTCTATTCATCGACAATCTGTCATTTAAAATTCTAAAGATATATATATATATATATATATATATATATATATATATATATATATATATATATATATATATATATATATATATATATATATATATATATACATGGTGGCCCATAATTAATTGGACATTAGATAAGGGGTGATATCTGGCACAAAAATTAAGCAATTGGGCTCAACATGCATTAGAAATTGACATAAAGGTATTACACCCATTGGTGCTATCCGGCAATTGTGATTTTATTGCATAACTGCCTCCATAGATCTGATGGCCACTTTATTTCCAGTCGTCCAGTTTGGTTTTCAAGATGGCATCATTTGGATGTGCTTCCAGTTTTTGAAGGTGTTTGTTTGCTCTTCTAGTGATTTCTTCTGATACAAAGGTTATACTTAAAGCTCGGTGAAGGGTGTGGTTGCTTACATACCAAGGTGCATCTGTTATGATGCGGAGGGCTTTGGACTGAAAGCGTTGAACTAAGTTAGTGTTGGATACTTTGGAGGATCCCCATAATTCTAGGCCATAGGTCCAGGGAGCCTTGTAAACCAGAACTTTCTTTTTTATGGCAATTTGAGATTTTCTACCTATTAGCCAGTACATTTTCTTCATTCTCAGATCCATCTTTTTACGCTTCTTTTTAATGCGGGTACTCCATGTGAGTCGTTTGTCTAGATGTAGTTCCAGATATCGAGCATGATCAGCTTGAGGAATTTTTGTGTTGTTGATGTTGACAGGTGGACAAGTCTGGCGATTCAGAGTGAATGTGACATGGGATGACTCTGCTTCCTTGATCTTTATCTTCCATTAGTCTAGCCATCTTTGTAGCAATGAAAGATGATTTTGTATATGATGGTTAGCTGCTTCAGGGTCTTCATTTATACACTGTATGGCTGTGTCATCTGCTAATGTGGACATGTCAGTTTCTTGGGGAGTCGGTATCTCTAAGGTGTATAGTAGATATATAATCGGACCGAGCACGCTACCTTGAGGTACCCCTGATTGGGTTGGTCTGATAGATGAAACTTCTTCGCCTTATTTAATTTGAAAGTATCGATCTGATAGATACGACATAGAGATGGGGTAATAGTGGTAACGGAACGATTTCTTGATTTTGTACAGGAGTCCTTTATGCCATACTCTGTCAAAAGCTTGACTTACATCTAGGAAAACTGAAGAACAGTATTGTTTTCATTCTACCGTTTTTTGTATTATATTCACGAGTCTATGCCATTGTTAAACTGTTGAGTGCTGTTTTTTAAATCCAAACTAGTGTTCAGGAATCAAGTTCTCTTAGTAAGCGATTAAGGATGAGCCCCTCAGTAGTTTTGATATTATAGACAACATGCTTATAGGTTAATATGACTTTACTTCTGTGTGAGGCTTTCCTGGACTGTTCAATAAAATCGTCTACACTGCATGCTTTTATAAGTACACTTGGAAAACCCAAATCAAAAATTCAGAATTTGTTATCCACTGATGACGCTAACTTGGTTAGTAAAACGATCTTCAGGTTTTTAAAATGTGTTGTGGTGATTTGGGTTCTCTAAGTGTACTTATCAGTGCTCATCACTGGTTCGAACCTTTACTCAATGCTTTTGTACTAAACACCTTGAAAATATCGTCTGTATAATGAAACCATACCCTACGAAAATAGTTATTTCCATTTGTTGGGGCTGCTTCAACTCTACTCGTGAAAGGGTTAACTTTAAAATTCGGGTAATTTCGTACCAAATAGTCAACTTTACTGGATAGATAATTGAAAAAATTGTTGACATGAGATCAAAGTAAATGGCCTAAAACACTTCTATTTTTGGACTGAAAAATCGCTCCGAAAATATATGAAAACACACACTTTGAAGAGGAGAGCCTCAGAAAATTCATACCTAAGGTACAGAACAGTGTGCAACTGCAGATATAATAATTTGGGTTTCAGTTAAAACTGGGAGATGGAATTGCTTATCTTGAATTTCAGTTCTTTACATTTCAAGTGAATTTGTATGCTGTAAGTGTACTGTTATCTATTTAATAATGGCAAGAAAAATACTGTTTTATAGCACAATAAATAAATGTATACAAATGTATGTATGGATCCGTAATAATAATTCCAAGGTACGCAAACATTTTTACTTTCTATAATTGTTGGCCGTTAGCTTTATGTCTATTTTTTGCAGTTCTGTCCCTACTTGTTTTCATAACTTTTGTTTCTTCATACAAATTTTTCATTTGATTCTTCCAAACACATCATCCGAGACACTTAGCCTCCTTAGTAACTCTCTTTCGTTTATTGCAACAACGATATAATAATAATAACACCACAGTAGACAAACTTCGCACCCAGATGTCTTAGACTTGAGCGGGGGGAGCTTACATACACATATAGACAAAGGAGACCACGCACAACTCGTCAATAAGCCGGCCTTTCCACATTCGAGTGAAAAAGACCGACTGTCCGAATACAGGACTCGAACTCGCGACCTCATAGTCCGATTCTAGGGGTTACTCACCTCGCAAACTGAGCTATTCTGCCCGTTATATCTAACCTTTTAAATTTCTTACACTTATTTTTAAACCGAACCAATGCAGCAAATAGCTCCTTGGAGTAAAAGAGCAACGATATTTATTGTATAATTATGATTTTTATAAACTCCAAGTAGTATTTTTGTGCAAATTTTCCAAACATTGTTTTATGGGTATATTTTGCCAGAGTTAAAACAGACAGAAAACCTACGCTTAGAATCGACTGTAGTTTCCAGATATACAGTTAATAATCCCTACTTTTCATAGTTAGTGTACGATGCAAGAATAAATAAAATCCAGGTCAGAGGCTGGGAAGGAAAATCTACGGCCGGCTTTCATCGTACACAGCTATTAAGAAAGCTGATGGTGCATGACAGGTTTTTTTCCTAAACCTTTTAATAATTCTCTGGAAGTAAAATCAATATTTACGCGAAATGAATTGAAAGCAGTTTACTGACAACTCATACCTAATTGACGTTAAGTGTCTCTCTGGAAATTAACGTATGACGTTCTACAAGTCGACTTTTCATAACCGATGCTCTGCAATATGAGAAGCTATTTTTAACCCTTGTACTTAATCAATGTGCAAATTTAGACCGCATAATAAAATAACATGTCAATTAGTTGGCTAAACAGGGTCAGACATTTTACTGTGATCACACTGGTAGCTTTTTGTCGCCTAGATAACAACAAAACAAGCTCAGTTACTTTTTCAATGAGTGAAGATTAGAACCTGTGATGAGCACTCATAAGTAGAAGTTGGAGAATCCAATTAATCACATTACAGTAGTTAGACCTGACGATAGTTTCACCAACAAGGTTAGCGTCATCACAGGGGGTAAATAAACTAACTCAATAAAGACTAGAACTACTATTTGTGTCATCTAAGAAGGTATACAGACAGACCCCTACTTAAATCCCTGTCGTTAGAAATTTGAACAAAAATGTATATATATATATATATATATATATATATATATATATATATATATATATATATATATATATATATATATATATATACTTTCGTAAGTATCTAGCTGACGTAAATGCCTGACATTTTTGATTAACTTGAGATTTTCTTTATCTATATGTTGATTATTATTCCAAATACGCTAATCAATACATGATTTATCAATAGTGTCATATCTCAGATTCGCTAAATGTTCTTTAAATCTAGTTTCAATAGATTTTTACCTCAGAAAGAACGCGGACATAACGGTTTCTTGCGTCGTTAAATGCTTGAAGGTTTTCTTGACTGGGATTGTGTAGAAGCGTTTTGTGAGCTTTGATCTTTTCAAGTCTGGCCTTGCTGAAGAGGTTTTCTGTGTACGTGGAATAAATAATTCCATGTCAGCTTGGATGATTTCGGTCACGTTTTGTGAGATATCAGACGAGTCAGGATAAAAGAAACAGACAGTTGCCCATGAAAATGAGGAAAAGTAATCCCGCATTTCGTCCCCGTTTGCGGATTTGTAGTACCAAACTATACGTGGGTGTGATGACTGTGTGACCTCGGGGTGCATTGCGCAGGAAGCAGTGACCATGCCGTGGTCTGAGCAACCGAGAGGGGCGGTGACTAATGTCTTATAGCATTCAGGTTTTGTAGTAAGAAGGAGATCCAAGGGATTTGAGCTGTGTGTTGGGATGCGAGGAAAGTAAGTAGATTGCTGAACCATATTGGCTAAAGAATTGCTGACTGCGAGGCCGCCGCTGCTCTCTATTGTGGATCGGTTTTTGAAGATCCTAGCGATTCCTTATTATGGACATTGAAGTCACCAAGAATAGTAACCTCGGAGGAAGGATATTCAGAAATCAGATGGTCGGTTTTTTCAGAAAGGTGATTAGTGGCTGTTTTGGCACTGATTTGGGTTTCGGTGGAAAAGAGGAGTTGGGGCCTATTAGCCTGGGGGAAATGGTGAATGGAATTCAGTTTAGAATTTAGGCTACATATATTCGAGAAGGATATGTTAAACCTTGATGCCGGCGCCCCCTGCACATCCCTCTCCCGGAGATCCGAATAGAAGGGTATTTTATCTCCGTAATCTTTTGTACAAGGAGAAGCCATCATCATTTTTGTTTATAAGAGAAACCGACTCATACACCAGAACCGGAAACGTCCGTTGGGACTTCAACAACCCCTTGTTGTAAGGCGTAGTACCTCCTCGGGCGTGAAAAAAATCATTTACTATCACGTAAATGAAAAGTCAACTACCACCTAACAAATAGAATAATTGTGACTAGAGCTAGAAAATAGATTCATTACAATTTATATTGGCATACTTAGAGAACCTAAATCACTGCAACACATTAAAAAAACGGCGATCGTTTCGCTCACTTTTCACACACTTTGTTAGTGAAACGGTCGTCAGGTTTTTTTTAATGTGTTGTGGTGATTTGAGATCTCCAAGTGCACTTATCAGTGCTCATCACAGGTTCCAATCTTCACTTAGTGAAGTATATTTATTACATAATATTCCAATAATTTTTAAGTTTCATTCTAGATAGGGTTACCTCCCTTAAGCACAAGATTAAAAACGTAATAAAAGTGGAAATCCCGTATTCCTTCTCCTGTTGTAGAAGTCTACCAATTTACAAAGATACACGCTGTGAGACAAGAATTAAATGCGTCCTTGAAACTGTTTACCAAGCAAAATAAAAGGAGACTCATCTCTTCCTCCGCTATTTAGTCTGACACCTCTTAATTACTCCAAACGTTTCCTACATCTTATTTACCAAAACACTGCAGAGGCTCTACAATTTATTTATTCTTGTACATTTCTCCTGCATAATGTCTCCAAATTACAATGGATATTACATAAATGCCTTGGAGGGTTTATGGAATTCTTCAAAAGCTATTCTGTCAGCTTGGTGACAAAATAAGGCAGCTATAAAGTGATGTTATTGCAATTGTTAAATTTGTCCCTTAAGGTACTAAACGAGTCGACCGCACCATAAAATTCTTGATAAATACGAGACATAAAGACAAGGTCTTCATCTTAAAACTTAGCTAAGCGAAATAAGTTATTTACTAGAAACCCCGCGGTTGAATAAAACAGAGAAAGTATATTTTTATTTTATATAAGAAAGGACGTGGCAGACAAAGCCTGCGTTTCTCAACACCAGAAACCTTATTATCATCTCACGATCTTTATTCTTTTTTTTTTGAAAACATTTTGTAGGTGAGCATTGTGCAAAGCATTGAAAATGTTAAATATCTAAAAAATATAGACGCAAATCATTAGCGTTTTTCTTTTAAGGAAAATTGTAAAAAAAGTTTTTTAAAGAGACACGTTTAAAAATAAGAAATTTGTATCGAATAAAACCTGTAATAAGCACAATTAGAAAACCCAATGTATCACAACACATTTCAAATCTGACTATCATTTCACTAACAAAGTTAGCTTCATCAGATGATGAAACAAACCGTTTATATCTTCTCTGATGAAGCACACTGTGTCAGCGAAACAATTGTAAGTCTAAAAATTGTGTATGGTGGATTGGGTTTAAATTTCTAATAAGAAAAATTTAGTTTTATTTTGGTAAGTATTTTGGGCAAAGGTTAAAAAAAAAGTAGATATGTACGCAAAGCATTGACTTATTTGTATCAATCATGCCTATGTTGTAGGACCATGCTCTATCATTCTCTCGCAAAGCGCGTGACACACATACACATACATCTCAGTGCCAAAGAATCCATTTTAAATCGTCACTGACAATGGGTCAGAGTTCTCTATCACTGTTGTTGTTAATTTCATCATGGCTGCTTTACAAAAATGGGTTAGTTGGTTCTCTTAGCTGCACTTAATTAAATCCTGCTTTAACCAAAAGATGCACGTATTATTTTGTAAAATTACCTGAGGCCTTTGCAGTCAGCAATTATTCAGGCCAATATGGTTCAGCAACCTACTTACTTTCCTCGCATCCCAACGCACAGCTCAGATCCCTTGGATCTCCTCCTTACTACAAAACCTGAATGCTATAAGACATCAGTCAGCGCCCCCCTTGGTCGCTCAGACCACGGCATGGTCACTGCTTCCTGCGCAATGTAACCCGAGGTCACACAGTCTTCACACCCACATATCGTTTGGCACTACAACTCCGCAAACTGGGATGAAATGCGGGACTACTGTTGCTCATTTCCATCGGCGTCTGTCTGCTTTTCTCATCCTGACCCCTCTGATATCCCACAAAACGTCACCGAAATTATCCAAGCTGGCATGGAATTATTTATTCCACGTACACAGAAAACCTCTTCAGCCACTCAAAAGCCCTGGTTCTCTAAATCCTGTTTAAAGGCCAGACTTGAAAAGGTGAAAGCTCACAAAACGCTTCTACACAATCTCAGTCAAGAAAACCGTCAATCATTTAACGACGCAAGAAACCGCTATGTCCGAATTCTTTCTGAGGCAAAAACTCGTTTAATAACCACATCAAAAACCATGTCCTCTCAAGCTCCAACGCCAGCAAACCCTTCTGGACTCTTGCTAAATCTATTGGGAATAATTTCTGCAAGAGCACGTTCCCACCTCTTGTTTCAGGGGATGAAATTGTTTCTACCGACCTGGGCAAGGCTTAACTTTTTGCCTCATTGTTCGTCGGCAATTCTACTCTCAACCCACCTCCAAATGTTCAACCACCAACAGTCCCCAATGTCGCGCATAAAATGACAGATATCATTTTCAAAACTAAAAAGGTACGAAATATGCTCTCTTCTCTTAATAACAGGAAAGCCTCTGGCCTTGACGAGTTCCCAGCAATTGTTCTCAAAAAATACGCACCAGAACTTGCTCCTGATTCGTCTGTTTCAAAAATCTTACAATAGAGGCATATTCCCTAGTAACTGGAAAACTGTTCGAGTACAAGAAAGGATCCAAATCGCTTGCTAGCAACTACAGGCATATTTCTCTCATTTCAGTCGTCTCTAAAGTGATGGAATAGTATATCAACACCGAATTACTAAAATTTCTTGAAAAACACAGTCTAATCCACTACAGGCAGTATGGATTCCGTCAGCGCAGATCAACTGCCGACCTCCTTTCCTTTGTCACCCATTCTTAAAACAGGTCTATGGAACTACAAGGTGAATCCCAGATTGTCGCTCTAGACATATCCAAAGCAGTCGACCAGGTCTGGCGCGCAGCGCTGCTTAATAAACTTTCGGCCTATGGCCTACCACCAAAACTCTGTACCTGGACAGCAAATTTCCTCTCCAACCGGCGAATTTCTGTTGTCGGGGATGGCCATTCCTCTACACTGTATTCAATGAATGCATGAGTCCCTCAAGGTTCAGCTTTGGCCCCTACTTTGTTTCTTCTCCACATCAATGACCTCCTCTCTAGCACATCCAACCCAGTTCACAGTTACGCGGACGACAGCACCCTCCATTCAAATATACAATATTCTAAGCCTGTCTCTTTAGCCCAATTAGATGAGGATCGCAGACTCATGGAGGCTGTCTCTGTGGATCTCCAAAAAGTATTAGACCGGGGGAGTAGAAATCTTGTACAATTCAACTAAATCTCAGTCTTGCTTTCTATCTCATAAGAGATACACCAGCTCTATCAGAATGAACAACCAAGTTATTCAAAGTAACGAGTCCTTTTCACTTGTTGGCATTTCTATAGATCTAAATCTCAATTGGCACCAACATTTCACATCAATTGCAGAAGCGGCTGTTAAGAAATTGGGATTCCTCTTCTGGGCTGGCAAATACTTTTCACCAGCTAATCTCTATACCTTATATACTTCACAAATAAGGCCAAACCTCGAATACTGCTCCCACATTTGGGGTGCCGCTGCCGCCTCTACACTCACTATCTTGGACTCCATTCAGAAGATAGCTATACGTCTCATCGGTGGGCCTACCCTCACCTAAAGGCTGCCATCCCTTACCCACCGACGTGCCGTTTGTCACCTCTCTCTCTTTTATAGATATTTGTACGGGCACTGCTCAGAGGAGCTTTCTTCCATAGTTCCTCCACCTGCTGCCCCCAACAGATCTACCAGGGGAACAGAGCGAATGCACCCTTTTAACGTCCAGGTCACCAGACATAGAACATCTTGTTATGCCCGCTCTTTTGTCCCGAGGACTTCCAAGTTGTGGAATTCCTTACCGGCAGAGTTCTTTATCACTGTTGTTGTTAATTTTATCATGGCTGCTTTACAGAAATGGCTTAGTTGGTTCTCTTAGCTACACTTAATTAAATCCCGCTTTAACTAAAAGATGCACGTATTATTTTGTAAAATTACACACTTTTTAAACAATTCGCCATTGGTCCTAACTCTGCTTCCGTGACAAACATATTTTTAAATAGACATGTATAATTATTAGACTCTTGAAAGTAAATAAATGAACCCTAAAGCTGAATAAGAAAATAAATATATATTTTCGACATATACAGGGTCGCTGATAAGTCTGGAAACGGTCGATTATCCGGGAAAATATACAAGGTGTCGAAAAAAGTTTTATACAAAAGTTTTTGGGTTCTTCAATGTCTACTAGGCGGTGATAATTTTATTTATACAGGGTTGGTCATACAGGCGTGGCACACCAATATTAATTTTTTTTTTAATGGAACACCCTATATATTATTCTATATTTCAATCCTTCTCTTAATTTTGAGCAACATTTATGAGAAGCATAATGTACCTAAACTCAATCGTTTCCGGGTAAAAAAATAAATAAAAATAAACGCTACTGTTTTTAAAATCTATTGGATGAAGAACAAAAATAAATGAAAAGTAGAATATCTCTTGAAAACAATCTGTGAGTGTGAAAAGAACCGGTTGCGATGTTTTTAACATTGTTTGGAATCCCAAGATAAGATAAGATGCCCATAAGAAACGCAGTATTATTCTTTTGTTTTAAAATGTTTCCAGGACAACGAATGTCAAACATTCATTCAGTGTCAACAGTTTTGAAACATTAGTAATTTAGTGTCAACAGTTTTTGTGCAAAATGGCAAGTTTAAGTGAAACCGAACGTATCGAAATTTTAATGATGATAGGGTACGGTGATAGAACACGAAGTTTTGCTCAAGTGGTGATTATGTTCAATGAGTTGCATCCTGAGCGGGAATCGATCTCCAAATCCACAGTTTCGAAAACTTTGCATCGTTTTCACGAAAGTGGCGGTATCAAGGATAAAGCTAGAACTATAAGGCCAGTAACCGTTACAAATGAAGAAAATTCTTTGTATGTAATATTGGATGTGCTGGAAAATCCGAAAACTTCGGCACAGCAATTGGCTTTAAATCACAATATGAGTCGATATTCAATTCAAAAGATTACGAAGCGGGAAAAGTTCCGTCCATATAAAATTCATTTATTGCAAGAACTGAGTGAAGACGATTTTGATCGCAGAATCGAGTTCTGTGAACTTATTATGGAGAAGTTACGCCAAAATTTTAACTTTGCCAACCACATTTTGTTTTCCGACGAATCTACATTTTGTTTGAATGGACAAGTCAACCGACACAACTGTAGGTACTGGTCAGACGAAAACCCACATTGGATGGAACAAATTCACACCCAAAGACCGCAAAAAGTAAATGTTTGGTGTGCTATTATTGGTGGACATATCATAGGACCTTATTTTATACACGGTAATTTGAACTCTGCTCGATATTTGACACTTTTCCAAGAATCAATTGTTCCAGACGTTAGTCGATTATTTCCGAACAATAACGACCCAAATCTACCAGCGGAAGAAATATGGTTTCAGCAGGATGGGGCACCCCCTCATTTTGGAATTGAGGTACGGGAATATCTGAATCAAACCTTTCCTGGCAGATGGATAGGGCGCAGGGGAACTATTGAATGGCCAGCTAGATCTCCCGACATGACGCCGCTTGACTTTTTTTTGTGGGGTCATGTAAAAAATTTAATTTACCAAAATAGACCGCAGAATATTGAAGAGTTGCAAGCAAGGATTGTGCATGAAATTAATAACATTCCTCAAAACGCTCTTGTAAATGCAGTGCAATGTTTTGTTAAGCGAATTCATTATTGTCAGGAGGTCAATGGAGAACACTTTGAACATCTTATAAAATAGGATTTCAAACAATGTTAAAAACATCGCAACCGGTTCTTTTCACACTCACAGATTGTTTTCAAGAGATATTCTACTTTTCATTTATTTTTGTTCTTCATCCAATAGATTTTAAAAACAATAGCGTTTATTTTTATTTATTTTTTTACCCGGAAACGATTGAGTTTATGTACATCATGCTTCTGATAAATGTTGCTCAAAATTAAGAGAAGGATTGAAATATCGAATAATATATAGGGTGTTCCATTAAAAAAAAATTAATATTGGTGTGCCACGCCTGTATGACCAACCCTGTATAAATGAAATTATCACCGCCTAGAAGACATTGAAGAACCCAAAAACTTTTGTATAAAACTTTTTTCGACACCTTGTATATTTTCCCGGATAATCGACCGTTTCCAGACTTATCAGCGACCCTGTATAGAACGTACATCTTTTGATTAACTTGTTAATAACAATAATAAATTTATTTTTCACGGTTGATATAAGAATACATAGAGGAAATAAATCCCACTTGAGTTATTCTTGGCGTTTCCTTGTGACCTTTGTAGAGAAATCCTGAATGCTGAGTCATCTTTAGAGTAATGCATCCCTTGTGGATGCGGGCTTCAATTAGACGAAGACTCAAACTTCAAATGTCAAGGGTAATCAAAATGAATCAATTTATGATTTGACACGGTAGAAATTTAACTCTAATTTCAGAGGTAAATTTGAATTAGATTCAATTTGCAGATGCCTGTATCGTAACAAAATTTTAAAAGTTAAATAAATTTTACTTAAATGGTTCACAATTTAGCAGCAATATATTCCAAATAGATAATTTTATTATTTAGTAAATAATTTTATAAGCATTTTTCTTCGTACGCGACATTTCTATGTTAATAGAGATAAAGGTGCGAAATTTTATGCCACTACTATAACTAATTCTAATATTTTTCTTTTATTTGTTCTTATCAAGAGATAGGTAAGAGCCTATGCTATCTCCTAAAAAAAAAATGTGCGTACGCTTTTATCCCGATATACTACTCTTGTTCTTTCATGCATCTCCTCAATGTTCAAGCTTTCCTGAGTCTATCACTCCCCCTCTTACCGTCCACATCATCTCTTACTTCTCTGATATTTACTTTCAATAGAATTTTTAACTTTTCCCTCGTTTAAAATCCATTTGCTACTGACTTGTCACTTTTCAATTAACCTCCCATCTTAAAGTAGTTCATTTCAACAATAATGGATTTTCTAACACGGTTTGTCTGACATACCCAGATTTTACACCTATACAGCTTAGATGGGATCAGTAGGTTGTTATATACAATAATTTTCAGAACATCCGTAGCGTTCATTGATCTTACTGCACCGTATGGAGGGAGGGCCCAAGATACAAATTGCTCAGAGTCATGCCTTGCCTGAAAACGTGCCATTTAATTAACTACCTATTATCAAACAGACTATTCCAGGTCTTTGTTAACAATGCTAAGAGCAGTAATAGGAAACTGAACAATGGCCTCCCGCAGGGCTCGATGCTCGCTCCACTCCTATTCAATCTCTATACAGCTGACCTACCTGAAACGAGGTGTAGAAAATTTGCATATGCAGACGACTTAGCGATTTCCTACCAGCACAAACTCAAATTACCGACTAAACATGCTCTGACTGAAGACCTCACCAAGCTTAATCATTACTTCAGAAAGTGGAGACTGTGCCCAAGTCCGTCTAAAACAGAAGTCTGCTGCTTCCATCTATCGAGTCGGCAAGCAAATGATACCCTGCGGGTGGAATTTAATGGCATGATCCTTAACCACAATAAAAACCCAAAGTATTTGGGCGTGGCACTGGATCGATCACTGACATTCAATCAACATCTTGGAAACGTGGCTGGTAAGCTGAGAACGCGCAATAACGTCATAGCCAAACTTGCTGGAACAACATGGGGAGCTACAGCGACAGTACTTCGGACAGCGGCTCTGGCCTTGGTATACTCTGTCGCAGAATATTGCTGTCCTGTTTGGATCAACAGTGCACACACCACAAAAGTGGATGTGCAACTGAACCAAACAATGAGACTGATTGCTAGGACCATACGGCCAACACCAACGCGCTGGCTCCCAGTGCTCAGTAATATCACACCACCAGATATCCGACGAATTGCAAATTTCATCAGGGAATATAGAAAAATCATGGCTAACGCAGCCCTACCAATCCATACCGATGGGATACCTGGCAGGACAATATCATCGGCTCAAAACAAGACATCCAGCCATCCGATCAGCATTAGAATCGAACGAAAACTTTCATCCGACTAATAAATGGACTACCATATGGACAGAAACTGCAGGAGACCACTACATTCAACTAGATGATCCAACACACTGTTTCAACGGATCCGATCTGCCACGCCGACTATGGTCAAAGCTCAACCGAGTTAGAACAAGTTGCGGGAAATGTGCTGACTCCTTACACAAATGGGGCAGGGCAGAATCCCCACAATGTGATTGCAGATCTCCGCGACGAACTATCCACCACATCGTATCAGAATGTCCTAACCGTTCCTACGCTTGTGACCTCGAAGATTTTATGAAAGCCACACCAGAGGCAATCGAATGGCTTCGCAATTTGGATGTGGATATATAGTTTGTCATAATAGTACTGTAACCCCAAACGCTAAATAATAACAATAATTTTAGCCTTTTTAAATATATATATTAACCCGTGGCTACAGTGGTCATAACTACACACATCTTCCTAGCTACAGTCATACAACTATATATGTTATCACCTATGCTGAAGTCTCTTTAAAACAATTTTATGCTTCTTTACACACCCAGAAAACAAAAATTAATTCCGACTATTCAAGATTATATACAAAAAAAGTTCGAGGCGCAGCAGGTACATTATTGTAGTGAATTTTCATAAGAATTGTACACTATTAGTAAGGTATATTATTAAAACTAATTTTTTAAATTCAAATGGACCTTGAAGATTGGTTTTAGAGGTCCGGTAAGCGATTACTTAAAGAAATTTCTATTTTCTATGGAGCTAGAAATTTCAAATTTGGTACATACATGTAAATACTGCGAATCGCTTAAAAAAATTGTGTTACAAACTTAATTAGTTACAAAAGTTTTCCAGAAAAAAACTAATTATTTACAAACAAAATGCACGTGCCAAGTTATCAATATGGCAGGTATTTTTTCCCTATTAATTTCTTGGGTGGTTTTGTTTTAGTCAGCCCAATCGAACTCGTTTTTGCAAACAAAACAACCAAAAAGGTATTTTACATAGCGTTTACTATGGCTCAAGATTGACGATTATAGCGTAATGGGAAATTGAGTTATTGGATTTGTAATATTTTATGAAAATTCTCAACCACAACGTACTTGCACTCAGAACCTCTTCATCGCTTATTAACTGTTGCTGTATACATACTTTTTTAAATTATAAAACATGGTAGCTCACTATATGTGAGACTGACAAACAAGAGGCGACCTCAATTTCATTTTTGGAAAAATATTTTAAACAAATGAAATGAGCTCTAATTAGGGCGAAACCGGTATACGGTTCTAATTGTGTCGAGAATACATCTAGCCTTAAATGAAAAGAGGTAACAATTTAAAAATAAATTGAAAGTTTTGGTTCGCGGCTTCGTCACGGGAGTTCTCCTTCCCCTTCTAGATGCCTACAACCACCCTCAATGCATAAAGAAAAACAACATAAACAAGTAAAATTTCTTCGCAACAACCCCCAAGAAAGTTGAGGAACGTGTGGTGAATCAGGTTTTGGGGCAAAGTAAACAAGATTTTAAGGAAGTATACCTGCAAAATGGGTAAAAGGTAGCTTATAAAGGTCCTAAGCTGGTTTTTTCAAACTTTCCGCTCACATTTCCTTTTTATCTACTTCCCTGCTTAGCACCCCTATTCACTCCTGGTCCTGTAACTTTCTTAGGGGCCGTTCGCAAGAATTTTTTCTTGTAGTGTATGCATCCAGAAGGGGTTCTAAGCATGTTTCTGATTTTTTTTCTAAAAGTCGCCCGTACACTAAACTGCAAATTTGCCGAAAATTTAATTTTTATTTCCAAAAGGAATGTACCTGTTAAATTATAAACGTGGTAGGTATTTTTCCTTATTAATCGCTTGGATGATCCATTTTAGTCAACTCAATTGAAGCAGTTTCTGCAAACCAAATAACAAAAAAGGTTTTTTAAAAGAAATTTGTAGTTATTGTTCAAATCTAGTACCCACGCTGCCTTTATATGGGTTTTACTATGTATCAAAACTGAAGATTCTAGTTTAATAGGAAATTGAGTTCTCACTATTTGAAATATTTTTACAATAATTCCCTACCATAACGCACTTGCTGCACCGGAACTCTTTTCAACACTTATTTACTATTATTGTACCCATACTTTTTGAAAATGAAATAAATATAAACAGTACAAAATTTTGAAATTACAATTTTAATAATTTACACTGTACATCTGATTATATATGTGAGTTAAACTGCTTTATGATATTATGTAGTTTCATTTACTTCAAATGTTCCATAAAGAGTAAAAGCTAAGAGTAAAGAAGCCATAAGTACCTAGGTACCCTAGGTATTATACATATATTAGTTTGAGGTAGGTATATGTCTTCTTGAAGTAATTTTGTTTCAGTACCTACATGCATTGATTAAGAACCTTAACCACTTTCTTATTTGTTTGATTTGATGTTAGAACCGTAATATACTAGTCACAGTCGACGCCCGAAGACATTTGTTAAAGTGATGTTAAAATTAAAAGCTGGGTTATTATTTACCTACTATTTCTATTAATCTTTGAATATAGGTAGTTGATATTCTAAGATTATAAGGAATTAGCGGAGTCGAATTCGAGGTTATGCGCAGAACGTACACGTTTCATGGCTCCTGTCAGCTAACAAATCACAAATAATGGTGTTGTCAGATTAAACTCGAGAGATGGAGATGGCTTTTAAATACCGTGAAAATAGGAAGCTTAATATTTATATGTATAATATAAATATAATATAATAAAACCTAGTTCAAGATTGCTTTTAAACGAACTGAATCACTTTCGTTAAAATTTCTATATATTTACATTTTTCTGATATCTACAGCTTTAGATGAGAGTTGTCGTAAATGGCAACCCCGCTGATAGTTTATTGTCATATTTTCGTAGCCTGTCCGTTTAAACCTTAATTTGGAGATTTTGTTTGCAATGGCAGGAACCCTGATTTATCTTTCTGACATTGTCTAACATTATAGACATCCATTTAGAGGTAATTGCAGCTCATATAGTAAATTATTGATTTTTATTTAGTTATAACTCAAGACCTACTGAACCAATGGAGTTCAAATTTGGTATATGATACGACCACTTGTACATTGTGTACGTGCTTGTCAAGTTTTAGTTCAATATTTCTAGTAATTTAAAAGATATTGCGTTTTTTTCATTTTTTTCTAAAAGTATTTGAACCTCAAAACTGTGTAACGAACTTATCCAAGCTATTAATAAAATGAAGGGAATTGCCGAATTTTGTTTTGATTGGTGAAGTATTTTTTAAGTTATCGGTTGGATATATACATATATATATATATATATATATATATATATATATATATATATATATATATATATATATATATATATATATATATATATAAACTTTTTAACTGACCATTGATTTGGGTTCTAGGGGACCTAATTTGCGCTCATTGGAAGAAAATTTCCAAAAATCTCACCATGGATACCTCTCTATTAGTGAATTTTCATCAAGAAAATTAAAATATAACTAATAATCCCAGCTTTATGCACAATCAACCAAAGGTGGTAGTGCTATCGGGGCGGCAAGGCCGCGGACGAGCCCTGAGGGAAAAAATAATAATCCCAGCTTTTTTGTGTTGTGATTTAGCGAATAAATATCTGCCCTAATTGGCTCATGTACTTCGGGACAGTCTGTATAGGGACCAAAAAGGGACCATTGAGCTTATGATTAATTAATAATATATTTAAGCTGCTGGGCTTAATAGCTGTGAAAGAATTAGGATTGTGGCGTTTGCAATATAGAGTAGAATTTTTTGTGAGAATGTACTGGAATTTAGTGAATAGCTGGCCGTAAATAAAGAGCTTCAGCAAACATTCCAATGGAGTCCAAGCACATATTTCATCACCTCTTCTAGCATGTAAGAGATTTCCAGTTGAAGCTGCTGCTGCTGTAATTTCATTATCCCTTCACTTGTTCTATTCCTTTTTCTTTTTCTGTTACAGAGCTTACAACGACTCGACACACTTTAAGTAATTCTGCTTTTTCTCCAATCGATTAATGTAAGCTCCAACCAATCAGTTTCGTGATGTATTTATTTTCTCTAGTCTTTTATTCATACCTGGCTGAATGCTAAGTATTGATACAAGGGCCACTCTAATAATTTTCAGATAGAAACACGCGACTGACTTTTTTCAATATCTCTTAATAGTTATGTTTACGTCTGTCCCTAAATGTGATTCATTCTACTTATCTGTATTTTAAAAGTATTGGCGCAGCAAGTATGTTATGGTAGCGAACCTCTATATATTTTTTCAAATTGTAATGACTGAATTTTCTATTTACATAAAAACTTTAAACATTTATCTGATCCTGAAAAAGTCATTCACTAATCCTGAGGATCGGTCTACAGCGGATGTTACAGCCATTTTTAAAAAAGAAAGCAAACTTTCACCGGACAACTATCGACCAGTGACTCACACTCTCATAATTTGCAAGATCATTGAGAGGATTATTGTTAAGCAATTGATGCCTCTTCGGACCATTCTCAGCCTGGCTTTTTCCCGGTAGATCCGTCGTAATCAACCTCATGTGTTTGATTAATGACTGGTCTAGATTACTGGACAATGGACAGTCTGTGTATGTAAGCTATCTCAACTTTAGCTAAGCCTTTGGTAACGTTCCTCACGATCTGCTCGTCCATAAATTGGAGAATGTTGAAAAACGGTTTTTTTTTGCTGGGCTGGATCAGCGCGTTTTTATCCAGTACGTTCTTATCTGTCGAGGTGGGTTCACGCCAGTCGCCAATAGATCTCTATATCGTGGTGTGCTTCAGGGATCGGTCCTCGGGCCGTTCCTTTCTTAATTTATACCTCAGACTTACTCAGATCGACCCTCGGCTGGTAAGACATCTTCATTGTTCAGGATTGTTTGATCCTGAGCAAGAAAGATGTCCTACCAGCCGAGGGTCGATTTAAACGCCCTCAAAGGGAGGACTGGCGGGTTGCTCGGAGAATAGTTACAGCCTCGGCAGTGGGGTGTGCTGTGAAACATTTCCAGCCATTCAAGGCGCTAGGAGAGGATGGGGTGGTACCGGTCCTACTATCCTACTACAAAATGGACTGGAGATTCTCCTACCTTTCCTAATCAGGCTGTATAGAGCCAGTCTGGATTGGAACTATATTCCATCCAGCTGGGCGGTGATTAGGGGGGTTTACATTCCAAAATTGGACTGACCCACATGACATCATTCCTCCTGAAGGGATTGGAAAAAATACTGGACGGGCACATTAGGGGGAACATCTTAGTCAACAACCCCCTAAATACCCACCAGTATGCCTACCAAACTGGCAAATTTACTGAGTTAGCACTCAATAACCTCGTCGAGAAAATCACACACTCCCTGGATAACGGGGAGGTGGCGGTGGCTGCATTTCTCGACACTGAAGGAGCATATAATAATGCATTACCGATCTCCCTATACGAAGCCACTATCGCTAGAGGGGTGGAACCTACCATTTGTGGCTGGATCGGAATGATGCTTCACAATCGGACCGTTATTACCTCGTTGCAAGGGGAGGTGGTCAGCTTCAGAGCTGCGAGGTGGTGCCCTCAGGGGGTGCCCTCAGGGGGTGTTCTATCCCCCCTGCTGTGGTCCCTCTTTGCGGACGATTTGCTGGCTATCCTCGGGCTGTGGGAGGTTGAGGTCCAGGCGTATGCTGATGATCTTTTCATAATGGTTAGAGGCAAATCTGAGGAAAAACTTGCGAGTACTCTTTAAGAGGCACTAAATGTAGTGAATGATTGGTGTCGGAGGGAACAGATGTCTGTGAACCCCCGCAAAACGATCATTGTTCCATTTACCAGAAGAATAAGGCTGGACAGATTAAAACCACCTATTCTTATGGGGGAAACGATTCCATTTACAGATCAAGCAAAATATCTGGGGGTTACCCTAGATAAAAAGCTCAACTGGGACGTACAGTTAGAGAATGTAATTCGCAGGGCTAAACAGTCCCTGTGGACATGCGGTAGAATATGTGAAAATAACTGGGAAACAAACCCCCAACAGATGTACTGGGTCTATGTAGTGATTATCAGACCAATGATAACATATGGCGCCATAGTTTAATGGCCCAAGGCACTTCGTGGTATCGTGAGGGCCAAACTGGCTCATCTACAGAGACAAGCTTGTCTGATGATAACGGGAGCGATAAGCACCGCACCATCAGCCGCTCTGGAGGTCCCTCTTAATATTCCACGTCTTCACATGCGGCTGGAGAGGGTGGCGAGGTGGACAACGTACAGACTAAAACAAACGGCCGACAGCATGCCAAAGGAAGTCAGTCTGGGAGGGTCCGGACTCCTCGATGACATTGAGGGTCATGGGATTCTGGAAATGGTCTCAGACTTGATGCCTACAAAGATCAGTAGAGATATGTCTTTCAAGACCGTTCTCCCGGAAAGGGATGACTGGGAACGAAACCAAACGACCCTATTGGGAGCCGATCTCTGCTGGTATTCTGACGGCTCCAAAACCAATATGGGAGTAGGAGCCGGCGCATATGAGGGCAACACCGATGCTAAACTATTAGCTGGCCTCGGCAAGTTCGCAACCATACACCAGACAAAAGTGTATGTCATCGAGATGTGTGCAAGGGAACGTATAGAAAACCAGTGCACACATAAATCGATAAAGATATATACAGATAGCCAAGCCGCAATAAAGGCTCTTGGTTCCTACCGTTGCAATTTAAAAACGGTATGGAGTTGTAAATCTGCCCTCAAAGAACTGGGCAGCTGTAATGAGGTGTCGCTAGTCTGGATACCGGGTCACTTGGACCATGATGGCAATGTTGCGTCCGACGCGCTTGCCAGGAGTGGTGCCCAGAGGGACTTTGTCGGACCAGAACCGGTGCTGGGGATAACATCATCCACAGCAAAACGCACCCTAAAGACCTGGACAGAAAGAATGAAAATCCAGCATTGGCAAAATCTGCCAGGATTAGCTCAGTCTAAGGCCTTCATAAATGGCCTGCCTGAGTCAAGGGCTAAAAAACTTCTTGAGCTAAACAGACAACAACTGAGTACTCTAGTCGGCCTGTATACAGGACACTGCCGCTTGCGGCACCACATGCACCAAATTGGAGTCGGTCAGGAAACTGAGTGCCGGCTGTGCATGGAGAGTGACGAGACAGCAGACCACGTACTTGACCGCTGAATATTTTTTTATCGTCGGCATATGTTGTGCTACTGGCCGTCACTGATCTGAGTAGGTCAGGTCAGGTTTGAATGTGAAAATTTACTAAAAAACAGTGTGCTCATTTTTGAAAGTTGAAAAGTACCGCAAGCACTTTGGTCACTATAAAAAACTCATCTGTACCAAATTTCAACACAATGCGCCAAATACCTTACTAGATATCAAGGAAAATCAACCTCGGTGGTTCAGGGGTAAGAACGTGTGCCTCTGAACCGAAGGGTACTGGGTTCAATCCCAAGGTACTCCTTTCACTTTTTCAGTACAAACTGTAACATTAACATCAACCGAGGTTATGGCATTGTATTTGAGCAAGTTGAATGTCTGCACGTTCCGCCCTTCGGAGGGAGCGTAAAGCCGTCGGTCTAGTGTCCATGCAATGTTGGGCACGTTAAAGATCCCTACCCTTCTTACAGAAAGGCAGGGGTTCGGCAAAATTTACAGGATAGTGAGGTGAAACTGCTCCCTGGCGTCGGTGATTGGCCATAGTCGCGGAAATAGGCCGACGTTAAAGAAACAAAACACACACATCAAGGAAAATCGAAATTCAATTTCTCACTTTAACACCCTGTGTCTCCTATAAGTACTTTTTTGGAGAACCAAATCCATCACAGCACATTTTTAAGACGTAACTATCGTTTCACCAACAAGGTAATCATCATCAGATGATGGAATATTTATACAAATGTATTGTGGTGAATAAGGTTCTCCAAAAGTCAACTGTCAGTGTTCGTCACAGGTTCCAATACTCTCTTACTAGACCCTGTCTCTTTTTTAATTTTTACTTTGGAACTGAGGTAAGTTTAGCTAAATCGTAATATTTTGATATTAATAATCAACTGCTCTTGTTGTACCACCCTGTATATTGCAATTAACAATATTAGTTTTAATTATTAAAAACGATATCAGACGTCTACTAAAAGAGTTCTGCTGGCCTTTTAATTGGAGCTAATCATAATTTTAATCTGAATTGTAATAGGTTGGGTTCTGTGGTATAGTTGTGACTAAAATATAGTGAAATCTTGGAGAGAATTAAGTGGAGTTCATTATATCTTAGGGAGGTAGGAGATGGAAATCTGGAATGGAGGAATAAGATAAGATGGTGTATAACAGAGTAGCCAGTATTAATGGAATAGGTTATGTACACAATTTATCAGACTAAAGCGGAACCTTAACACTAAGCGTGGAACGTTGAATAGTCTCTTTGCTAAAGCTCTGTTGCTCTTAAATCCCTTGGAGTGAGTGAGGAATTGAGGATTCACCGAGGACTGCAAATGCTTATTAAAACTTTCCATTACGCTTTACACTCGCCTGTTTCAAACTCTGGTCGAGTTACTTACTATACTCTGAATTTTAATGTCACAGACCCACAAAAAATATAATTATACAGGGTTTTTCCAAATCAAAGTAGCATACAAGTTACTAATAAATCTAGATGACACCATTTAGTTCCAAGGATATTTAGTTTATACATTTAAATGGTGAATCCAAGAAATAAGTGTTGTCACAAAAGCTTCATCTTTTTTATATCATACGTATCCAAAGCCCAGTTTTGCGCCCCATTTAAGTTATAATGTTTATTAGTAAAAAATGATGTTTTGTCTCACGAGAGCATGCAATTCCATAGTTATCCACCTTCCAATTATTTGATTTATTGACCCTTATTCATGACAAGTAAACGATGACTTAAAAACTCTGGACGCAGCAAGTGCGTTATGGTAGTGAATTTTCATAAAAATGTTTTTATTGCAATATGTGTGTTTTCTTTTTAAGAAAGCAGGCATCAATTTTGGTTACCAGTATAACCTATATAGTAAAAACAATGTACCATGTTTCATAAAAATAACTTTCTTGTGTGAAAATGTACAAAAATTTCCAAAAGTAAACTTAAAGTGTTCCCGGAAAAACTCGTTTCTTGGTCAATCTTATAGATTAATAGCAAATTGGGCTATTCAAATATAAAGCATTTGATGAAAATTCGCTACCATAACGCACTTGCTGCATCCAGAATTTATTTTCTTACAAACATGCATTATATTTCGATGGAAAATGCAAAAATGCAATAACATAAGGCGTATTTGATTAAAAAAAAAAAGAAAATTTGTATCACCAACGACTTATGGGCCAGCCTGTGATTGTAGAAATATTTTTTTAAGATGTAGCTTAAGACCCCCTATAATTAATATATACAATTTTTTTCATATCTTGTATAATAACGGATATATTGAGCTTTATTGATTTTTTACGAAAATTCGACAAAAATTATATACCATTAAACGATGAACTCTATAGCTAAGGCTACTGCCAAGCATCAGAGAAAGGGTCTATTTGAAATGATTTTTCTGGAAACATTTTAGTAAAATGAAGGACAATGACGGTTGAAACTAAGACTTCAGAGTTTGTGAAACATTCTTTTTGAGATATTTTCTTCCCATAGCTCGTATTAGATTCAAGTTATTTGCCTAAATGTTGCCGATTTTGACGTTTTAAATCGCAATTTTGACGTTTTGAGGAAAACCCCAATTTATTTTTCTTTAAATGCCTATAACTTTTTGTCTTTTGACCTATATAGCTAAATTTTGGTAGCTAACTTACCTATAAGGATCTAAACCCGCGTACTAAATTTGGTTGCCCTTACTTTGTTAATTCCGGAGATATGAATTTTTTTCAAAAGAAAATACAAAATTTTCCGGGAAAACCTGGGCAGATTTTCCTGGCTAACGAACTCATCCAAGCCATTTGCAAAAGGAATTTATTTACCAAATTTAAGTAAAATCGGCTCATTATTTTTTGAGTTATCGGTGTGATACATATATATATATATATATATATATATATATATATATATATATATATATATATATATATATATATATATATATATATATATATATATATATATATATATATATATATATATATATATATATATATATATATATATATATATATATATATATAAACATATAAAAATTGAAACTGACCCCGGATATGTATTCTGGGGGGCCTAATTAGCGCTCATTTGAAGAAATTTTTTCAAAATTCAAAAGTCGAGATCTCCTCATTAGTGAATTTTTTTAAGAAAATTCACTAAAAATGAAGTTATAGTTGCCTAATTAAGTCAATAAAATACTAATCGCAGTAGGCTTCCTCCATTAGCATTGAGATTCTAGTACTGCACAGTAGGGATGTTTATTGAAAAAATAAATCGATGTTTTTTCCGATGTAATGCATCGTTACGTGGCATCGATTATCGATACATCGGGGATCTTTATAACGAATTGAAATATCGTCTTCAAATTTAGTATACAGTTAGCACTCGGCAAACGAAGGCTTCGGATTGTTTTTGGGTAAAATCGCTCCAGTAGGTAGGAGTGATTTGATGAAAATTGACATTTTGTCGTTAAAACTTGAGTAACATAAAGTTTTAAGGTCTGTTTATTAGAAAACATTCAATTTCACCAATGCGCAATGCAACCCGAGGTCACACAGTCATCACACCCACGTATAGTTTGGCACTACAACTCCGCGAACTGGGACGAAATGCGGGATTACTTTTCCTCATTTCCATGGGCGTCTGTCTGCTTCTCTCATCAAGCTGGCATGGAATTATTTATTCCACGTACACAGAAAACCTCTTCAGCCACTCAAAAGCCCTGGTTCTCTAAATCCTGTGACAAGGCCAGACTTGAAAAGGTCAAAGCTCACAAAACGCTTCTACACAATCCCAGTCAAGAAAACCGTCAAGCATTTAACGACGCAAGAAACCGCTATGTCCGCACTCTTTCTGAGGCAAAAAAAGTCGTTTAATAACCACATCAAAAACAAAGTCCTCTCAAGCTTCAACGGCAGTAAACCCTTCTGGACTCTTGCTAAATCTATTGGGAATAATTTCTGCAAGAGCACGTTCCCACCTCTTGTCTCAGGGAAAGAAATTGTTTCTACTGCCCTGTGCAAGGCTGAACTTTTTGATCGTTGTTCGCCGGTAATTCTACTCTCAGTCCACCTCCAAATGTTCAACCATCAACAGTCCCCAATGTCGGGCATAAAATGACGGATATCATTTTCAAAACCAAAAAGCTACGAAAGATGCTCTCTTCTCTTAATACCAGGAAAGCCTCTGGCCTTGACGACAGGAATTGTTCTCAAAAAATGCGCACCAGAACTTGCTCCTGTCCTGACTGGAACCGAAACCCTCCAGATTCTTCTTCTTATATCTAAATATTATGTCAAATTCAAAGCCAGTTGGACACATACTCGTGTATATATATATATATATATATATATATATATATATATATATATATATATATATATATATATATATATATATATATATATATATATATATATATATACATACTTGTGAGAAACACATTTATATCAGATTCTTCTAATTAAAAAAACAAAAACTGTAAGCGCGAAATTCACTTTTAAAACTTATAAAAGTCTGTGATTAATAGATGTCACATTCCGAGCTCATCTACCTTCTTAGCACACACACACGCGCGCACACAGTTTATTACAATTAGTTTTATTATTTAAAAATGTTGTAACCTACTTTTAATTTGAACAGTACGCCATTGAACTCATTAAAATTCATATTATAATTATTGCCACTCTGTTTCCAACTCCATGGATGGATTTAGATAGTTGAAAAGTACAATAATTTTAAATCTGGTGACAGGTATGAAATTGGGTCAAACTTTTCCCTCTGTATATAGCTGTTTCCGGTTGGCTCGAGCGTAAAATTCGCTAATTTATATTTAACATGGGGCGGTTTGAATTTGACTTACATAAGGGTTTTTCTTGAATTTTAATCAAGTACAAAGCTTATTTGAGAGAAGGTTGCATATAAATTAACAATTATATACTAAATTCAATACATATTTGTGAATAGAGTTGGAAATAATGTTTTATTATGTCTATGTGTGTGTTCTGTTTCTTTAACATCGGTCTATTTCCGCTACTATGGCCAATCACCGATGCCAGGGAGCAGTTTCACCCCTCTATCTTGGACATTTTGCCCAACTCCTGTCTTTCTGTAAGAAGGGTAGAGATCTTTAACATTCTCAACATCGCATGGACACGGGACCGACGGCTTTACGCCCCCTCCGTAGGGCGGACCATGCAGACATTCCACTTGCTCAAATACAATGCCACAACGTCGGTTGCTGTTAATTTCACAGTATGTACTGAAAAAGTGAAAGGAGAACCCTGGCATCGAACCCAGTACCCTTCGGTTCAGAGGCACACGCTCTTACCACTGAACCACCGAAGCTCTAATGTTTTATTAAATATTTACGTAAAATAGACGTATGTCAAATTAATAAGTATGTTAAATTTGTTGCTCTTGTAATATGTCATGGCTGCGTTCAACAGATGCCAACGGCCAGGTTTAAGCCGGCAAATCGGCGGTTGGAAATTTTATGACGCATTGGCTGCGTTCACGAGGCGCCAACAACTGAGTTTAAGTGCTCGCCGCTTAACTACTGATGCAAAATACGAATTTTCATTCTAATGGACGCACTGTTGACTGTAACCAGTCTTTTGACATTCGCCTGTTCGTCCAAAATTGTGCGTTATAGCCTATAGCCCAAATAAAACAACATTTTAAAAAGGTTTTAGAATTGGAAATGGACAATGAAAATAATGATCAACCTAGAAACCTCATTCTAATCAAGAATATTCGCTATTAAAAGAACTCTATAAAACTTCTGGACGCAGCAAGTGCGTTATGGTAGTGAATTTTCATAAAAATGATTTTAATGGCTAATATGTTTTTTTAAGAAAGCAGGCATCAATCTATATTATAGTATGAACAATATGCCATGTTTCATCAAAATAACTTTATTGTTTGAAAATGTACAAAAATTTCCGAAAGTAAACTTAAATTGTTCCCGAAAAAACTGGTTTCCTGATCAACCTTATAGGCTAATAGCAAATTGAGCTATTCAAATTTGAAGCATTTAATGAAAATTCGCTACCATAACGCACTTGCTGCGTCCCAAATTTCTTTTCTTACAAAGCTGTATTCTATATCGATGGAAAATGCAAAAATGCAATAAAATGAAATAAAAATGCGTGTTCGATTAAAAAAATATATTTGAATCACCAACGACTTATGGGCCACCCTGGAATTGTGGAAATATTTTTAAGATGTAGCTTAAGACACCCTATAATTAATGTATACCATTTTTTTCGTAACTTGCATAATAACGGATATATTGAACTTTAATGATTTTTTACGAAAATTTGACAAAAATGATATACCGTTAAACGATAAACTCTATAACCAACATTACTGCCAAAGCATCAGAGAAAGGGTGTATTATAAATTAATATTCTGGGAATATTTTTGTAAAATGAAGGACAATGACGATTGAAACTAAGAGTTCAGGCTTTGTAAAGCATTCTTCTTGAGACATTTTCTTTCCATAGCTGATATTAATTTCAGGTTCATTGCCTAAATATTACCAATTTTGACGTTTGAAATCGCGACTTTGACGTTTTGAGGAAAACCCAAATTTATTTTTCTTTAAATGCCCGTAACTTTTTTGTGCTTTAACCTAAAAAGCTATTTTTTTTTGGTAGGTAACTTACCTATGACGATATGAACCCGCGTACCAAATTTGGTTGCCCTTACTTCGTTAATTCCGGAGATATAATTTTTTTTAAATAAAAACTCAAAATTTTCCCGGATAACCTCGTCCGATTTTTCTGACTAACGAACTTATCCAAGCCATTTACAAAAGGAAGGTATGTGCCAAATTTTATCAAAATCAGCCCATTATTTTTTGAGTTATCAGTATATATATATATATATATATATATATATATATATATATATATATATATATATATATATATATATATATATATATATATATATATATATATACATACAGGGTCGCTGATAAGTCTGGAAACGGTCGATTATCCGGGAAAATATACAAGGTGTCGAAAAAAGTTTTATACAAAAGTTTTTGGGTTCTTCAATGTCTACTAGGCGGTGATAATTTCATTTATACAGGGTTGGTCATACAGGCGTGGCACACCAATATTAATTTTTTTTTTAATGGAACACCCTATATATTATTCGATATTTCAATCCTTCTCTTAATTTTGAGCAACATTTATCAGAAGCATGATGTACATAAACTCAATCGTTTCCGGGTAAAAAAATAAATAAAAATAAACGCTATTGTTTTTAAAATCTATTGGATGAAGAACAAAAATAAATGAAAAGTAGAATATCTCTTGAAAACAATCTGTGAGTGTGAAAAGAACCGGTTGCGATGTTTTTAACATTGTTTGGAATCCTATTTTATAAGATGTTCAAAGTGTTCTCCATTGACCTTCTGACAATAATGAATTCGCTTAACAAAACATTGCACTGCATTTACAAGAGCGTTTTGAGGAATGTTATTAATTTCATGCACAATCCTTGCTTGCAACTCTTCAATATTCTGCGGTCTATTTTGGTAAATTAAATTTTTTACATGACCCCACAAAAAATTCAAGCGGCGTCATGTCGGGAGACCTAGCTGGCCATTCAATAGTTCCCCTGCGCCCTATCCATCTGCCAGGAAAGGTTTGATTCAGATATTCCCGTACCTCAATTCCAAAATGAGGGGGTGCCCCATCCTGCTGAAACCATATTTCTTCCGCTGGTAGATTTGGGTCGTTATTGTTCGGAAATAATCGACTTACGTCTGGAACAATTGATTCTTGCAAAAGTGTCAAATATCGAGCAGAGTTCAAATTACCGTGTATAAAATAAGGTCCTATGATATGTCCACCAATAATAGCACACCAAACATTTACTTTTTGCGGTCTTTGGGTGTGAATTTGTTCCATCCAATGTGGGTTTTCGTCTGACCAGTACCTACAGTTGTGTCGGTTGACTTGTCCATTCAAACAAAATGTAGATTCGTCGGAAAACAAAATGTGGTTGGCAAAGTTAAAATTTTGGCGTAACTTCTCCATAATAAGTTCACAGAACTCGATTCTGCGATCAAAATCGTCTTCACTCAGTTCTTGCAATAAATGAATTTTATATGGACGGAACTTTTTCCGCTTCGTAATCTTTTGAATTGAATATCGACTCATATTGTGATTTAAAGCCAATTGCTGTGCCGAAGTTTTCGGATTTTCCACCACATCCAATATTACATTCAAAGAATTTTCTTCATTTGTAACGGTTACTGGCCTTCCAGTTCTAGGTTTATCCTTGATACCGCCAGTTTCGTGAAAACGATGCAAAGTTTTCGAAACTGTTGATTTGGAGATCGATTCCCGCTCAGGATGCAACTCATTGAACATAATCACCACTTGAGCAAAACTTCGTGTTCTATCACCGTACCCTATCATCATTAAAATTTCGATACGTTCGGTTTCACTTAAACTTGCCATTTTGCACAAAAACTGTTGACACTAAATTACTAATGTTTCAAAACTGTTGACACTGAATGAATGTTTGACATTCGTTGTCCTGGAAACATTTTAAAACAAAAGAATAATACTGCGTTTCTTATGGGCATCTTATCTTATCTTGGGATTCCAAACAATGTTAAAAACATCGCAACCGGTTCTTTTCACACTCACAGATTGTTTTCAAGAGATATTCTACTTTTCATTTATTTTTGTTCTTCATCCAATAGATTTTAAAAACAGTAGCGTTTATTTTTATTTATTTTTTTACCCGGAAACGATTGAGTTTATGTACATCATGCTTCTGATAAATGTTGCTCAAAATTAAGAGAAGGATTGAAATATCGAATAATATATAGGGTGTTCTATTAAAAAAAAAATATATTGGTGTGCCACGCCTGTATGACCAACCCTGTATAAATAAAATTATCACCGCCTAGTAGACATTGAAGAACCCAAAAACTTTTGTATAAAACTTTTTTCGACACCTTGTATATTTTCCCGGATAATCGACCGTTTCCAGACTTATCAGCGACCCTGTATAAAAATTTTAACTGACCCCGGATATGGGTTCTAGGGGTCCTAGTTCGCGCTCATTTGCAAATATTTTTTCAAAAGTCGGATCTCCCCATTAGTGAATTTTTTCTACGAAAATTCACTAATACCAAAACAATATAGAAATCGTTACAATATGACAATATGTATGTATGTATAGTCGAAATTGCTTGGCTGCGGCTAATTTAGCCATTCGCACATTTTCAAAGCATTTAATATGACAATATCATAGAGTTTGTACGAATTACTAACCATTTTTTTTGGTTGTGAAAATCATATCGTTTAAACGAAAATATTACTACTTTACGAAAATATTTGTGTCAATGAAAAGAGCATGTTACCTTCTATTATCAGAGCAGCATTTACGTTGGCTATTCAGTGGAAATATAGACTGAGGTTGTTGCTTTCTTGTTCTACGGTCTATACTTCTTCGTTAGTTTCACATTTGGTATCAAATGGAATTATAAAACATTAAAAGATTCCGCAGAAAACAACTATAATGATGTTAGGAGGGCATATATAATAAATAGTTTGAATCTATTTTTTATTCTAGGGATGTATATTTCACAGGCAATTTCGTACTAAATGGTTGGAAGAAAAGCACTTTTAGAAGAGTAATACTGAAAGCATTTGGACGTTTCAGATAATAAATATTGTAGCTAACTTTTATAACACGAGTTAAATGACATTTCTACCTTATGATCAAATAAAATGTTATGACGCAGCAAGTTCATCGTGGTGGCGAAATTTCATAAAACTTGTCTCTCACACAATACCTAAAATATCAAACAAAAAAATATATTGTAAATTATGACCAAAGCAGTTTTTGCCAGCGTTAAACGTTTTCACCAAAATTGCTTATGTTGACACTAGATGCGTCAACAACATTGTATTAGTTATGAAAAATAAAGACACTTTATAATTCGACGTCCACAGGAAGGAAACCACCACTCTAAGCTACATTCCGAATGACTCACATCACACGTACGCACAAAAAATAGCGAGTTTGAATTTTTTAGTAAATAGGTTAATACATTTTCCTTGAAGTAAAAATAGATATAGCAAAGAATTAGGGTATATTAAGAACGTAGCCGAATATAACGGATGCACTGCTTGCCTAGTGCAGCAATTAATTAACGAACAAAAAATAAAGAAAGTCTGGACGCAGCAAGTGCTTTATGGTAGTGAATTTTCATAGAAATTATCTGGCACCAAATATTTTTTATAACTTTTTTCCTTGTAAGATAGAAATCTAAATTTTGGTGTATAGTTTAATATTGTCACACCCGTCTGTGAGAATTAAGTTTATGTACTCTGTTACTTCTGTGGTCACTACCATCTTGTAAACGTGTGTTGGTAACAGCGAACACTCTAGGATTATATTTCTATAACGAACCACAAGTGACAGGAACGATGTAGAAAGATCTAAAATCTCTATGGACAGAATAAACCGCTAGATGTGTTCTCACCATAATTCACCATAATTATAACCGCAGACAGGTTTCGCTCTAATTAGAGTTCGTCAGTACAGTACACAAATTACAGCGAGAACACAGCTATGAAGTAATACAGCTATGGTAGTCAGCCTCCTAGAACATTGTGAGATGTACGACAGGGTCGCCATCTCGGTGTGTAACCAGGTAGTATATTGTCACGACAGCTCCAAATAACACAAAATGTTATAAAATAGAAACTGTGTACAACCAACTAACAATTTACAAAATTGCCCTAGCCCATTTCTTCCCTAATATAGGGGCAATGTATGTAAGCCTGACGTTCAGAAACAATATGTAAGGCTTAGAACTATGTTCTAGGGGGCTGGCTACCATAGCCGTATTACTTTATAGGTGTGTTCTCGCTGTAATTAGTATACCGAACTGATGAGCCATAATTAGAGCGAAACCGGTCTGCGGTTCTAATTATGGTGAGAATACATCTAGCCTTACATACATTGTCCCTATATTAGGGAAGAAATGGGCCAAGGCTGTCAATTTACAAAATTGTTAATTGGTTGTACACAGTCTCTATTTTATAACATTTTGTGTTATTTGGAGCTGTCGTGACAACATACTACCAGGTTCCGCACCGAGATGACGACCCTGTCGTACATCTCACAATGTTTTATGTAATAATTGACATGATATTATATCAAGTGCGAATCTTGCGAGTTATCGTATTATTGTGATATATATTTTGTTATTTGAGCTGGAAATGGAGTGACATTGAACTGGAAGTGCTCAAATGTGATTCAGTCAACACACCTGCTACCTGTTTCTTTTTTGTGAGTAATTCACTTCTGGCTTCTGTAGAATATACGTGATTGTACTTTTGGGCATGAGAGGAGTTAAGTGTGAGAGTAGCCACTTGGGTAAACTTCGCTTCCCTTATTGTCTTGGAATTATCGTATTACAATCATTTACCAATAAAGTCGATTTAGTATTATTATTATCTAGCTGATTACCAGGCGTGGCCGGGTATTATTTATACCAATCCTCTATTAGACAGAAAAAATCTTTATATCGGTATTGCGGTTGATAGTTCAAAATTCACTAGACTTGAGTATTTATTTCCCCATACAAACATCAACACCCCATCGCACCCCTCCTTAAGGGTTGTTAAAATAGATACTTCAATAATCGTTTATTTTGAAGAGTATTTGTATTAAGTTTCATGTTACTAAGCATAGGGTATCCACTTTTTTTTATTCAAAGTCTCATCCCTCATTTTATTTTACACCCTTTAGCGTTTGGTTTTTTGTAAATCTTGATACAGGTATTTTATTACTTATAATTCTTAACCGAAATATTGATTTTCCGGTCTCTACCTTTAAAAAGTCTGGACGCAGCAAATGCGTTATGGTAGTGAATTTTCATAAAGATGTTTTTAATGGCAAATATGTCTTTTTTAAATGAAAGCAGGCATCAAATTTTACACAAAATTTTGATAAAGAAATGCATAAAATTCAAATTACTTACCTAATTTGTAATTAAAATTGAAAATAAGATAATTTCTTTGCAGGAAATTCCATTAAAACCTTATTTTCGACGAATTTCGTTTAAACAATGTTCCGTCAATTGAATAGGTTTTCATACAAAATTCGCAACAAATGTTTCTTCAAAGAAAATTCATTAAATTCATTTAGAGAAAATTTACTATTTAAAGAACATTTTGTACAAGAAAATTCGCTATATAAAAATAATTTAAATGAATTAAAAAATATTCAAAATCTGATCTAAATGCAGAACTAGATACTTTTTCTGTGGCCTCACAGAGAAAATTCTTTTGCGTGTGGATGCTGTAAAAATTTAATCCGGTTGTAGAGAAGATAACAACCTTTTCTAATGTCACAAATATATACGTCTATGTTAACTGTGGAACGGTTTTACCAACAAAGGGCAGCAACAGCTGCTACTAAACTTGAATTAAAAGTCTTAAAAGTGCTTATTTTTCATTTTTAACAAAACGTCGCTAAAAATATTGAAATTACATAATCTAATCAGGTAACGTTAAAATTAAATCAGAGACGAAAAAAAGTTTTAAAAACTTGAAAGAGAAATTCTGTCAGGGTGAGATTTGAACTGGCGTCCCTTCCCTCATCAGACACGCATCTAATTACAGTACAGTAAGGCTTTATCACACTCTGCGATGAAAGGTAGATAACCGATAATGGTCTTAAGTTATTTATTTGTAATATGTTAGGTCTTTAGAGGCAGACTTTGCAGTTATTTTAACTAATGAGAAGTGTATCATAATTCTAAAACATTCTAAAATAGATTTTATGCAATATTTGCCATTTATAAACTACAATACTTATACTAATTGTCACGTTTCAATTCTCCAATTTGACATTTACAGGAGAAAAGTAAAATGTTCAGAGTAATCTTTCTGGTATTTCTTGAACTTTTTGCGCCATGAAAAGATAGACGTTGTCTGTAATATTTAATAGATTTTGTTTAATACATACAATGTTTTGGTATTTCGTCTTCTCTGACTTTTAGTGGCACTAAAATTTTGCTTTATTAAGTGCCTATAACTTTTTTTCTTTCAACTTAGAGACCTTCCTTATGCAAATGGCTTGGATAAGTTCGTTGTCCAGGAAAATCGGCCTAAGTTTTCCCGGAATATGTTGTGTTTTCTTTCTTAAAAAAATTTATATCTCCTAAAATAACAAAGTAAGGGCAACCAATTTTGGTTCGCCATAAATACGCCGTTCCGTCATAAAGAGGCATCCTATATGCCAAAATTGAGATATCTATGTTGAAAGACAGAAAAATTAGAGGTAAGTTAATTTTTAATTAATAAAATCTGCTGAGACAAAGTTAAAACGTCAAAATTGATAATTATGGCAGGTGTAGGTACGAACGTGAGTGAAAAATACGATACGAAATGACTAACAAGCTCCTAGATCTGTGCCTAAGTCGTTATTTTCCTTCAGTTCGTTCAAATGAGAGCAAAAAATCGATTATAAATAAAAATTGTTTGGTCAAAATAGAAAAGACGTTAATACAATGAACGTACTACTGGATATACCTGCCAATCTTCCATATCGAGGGTGGCCGAGTCGCTTAAGTCCTGTATATCTCCGATAGACGAGTCCTGCATGACGAGTTCTAATCCTAGTTAATGAATTCGCTTTTTATGATTTTTTTCACCTCCTTTCACTTTACCGTTATCTGATCAGACTTAGTTATTGAAACCGTTCCATATTTAATACAGTCGTAGACTTTCCCGTGGCTTCACAAGTGCTTGTTTTAGTGAATTTTCTTTTAAAAATTCACTAATTCACTAATGAGGAGACCCCGACTTTTGAATTTAGACAAAATTAATTTCTTCAAATGAGCGCGAACTAGGCCCCCCAATAAACCATATCAAGGGTCAGTTTCAATTTATAATATATATATATATATATATATATATATATATATATATATATATATATATATATATATATATATATATATATATATATATATATATATATATATATATTGCCCTTCAGTTTACCAAAATATTTCCAGAAAATTCATTTCAAATGGACCCTTTCTCTGATACTTTAGCAGTAGTTTTAGTGAAGTTTATGATCTATAATTTTTAGCTAATTTTCGTAGAAAAAAATCGTTAATGAGGAGACCGCGATTTTTGAATTCTAAAAAGATTTCTTCAAATGAGCGTAAACTAGGCGCTATAGGATCCATATCCGGGTTTAATTTCTGCTTACATATATACAGGGTGACGCATTTCTACGGTAAAGCTCAATATAATTGTTATTATGCATGATACGAGAAAAAATTGTATACCTTACCTATAGTCTGTTTTGAGATGCAAAATTATTTTGACAATCACAGGGTGGTCCAAGTCGTTGGTGTTACCTACATTTTTTTAACATTCCTTATTGCATTTTCCATCGAAATGTGATGCATGTTTGTAAAAAAAATCGAGAAAAATTTGATAGCGAATTTTCATTAAATGCTTCAAAATTCAATAACTCAATTTGCTGTTAGCCTAAATATTTTAAGTTTATTTTCGGAAAATGTTTGTAAATTGTCAAACAATAAGTTAATTAGATAAAATATGGTACATTTTTTTTAATAATATGTAGGTAAGTAGCTGGTAATTTTTTTCCACAAATGTCAAGTGAAACTTCAGGCTACCAACTTAAATAACGTTGTTATTTACGACAGCTTGATGAAATATGGTACATTGTTTCTACTATATAGATTATACTGGTAACCAAATTTCATTCCTACTTTCTTACAAAAAAGACATATTTGTTTTTAAAAATATTTTTATGAAAATTCACTACCATAACGCAATTGCTTCGACCAGACTTTTTTTTGAAATCGTACATATTTGTATTGCATTTTTTAAATGGTCATTTGTCGTATCGAACTTCAACAATTTTTAATTTATGATTTTGTGTGCAAAGTATTGTGATCGTAGAAATTTATTTCTATGTTTCGTTTTCATAAGAATAATGCTCGAAAATAAGCGTTCTCCCGTAGGGTTACTGTGCGGCAGACACAGAAGCTTTTTGGTCAAATTCGATAATAGTGGCAATTTTGCAGATCCATCGCCTTTTTTGCCAACCTTACCATCGATACCTCTCTATTAGTGAATTTTCTTAATGAAAACCCTTTTTCCAAAAGTCTTACCATCGATACCTGTCTATTAGTGAATTTTCTTAATGAAAATCTTTTTTTCCAAAAGTCTTACCATCGATACCTCTCTATTACTGAATGTTCTTAATGAAAATGCACTAATAGAGAGGTATCGTTGGTAAGACTTTTGGAAAATTTCTTCAAATGAGCGCGACCTAATAAAATGAATTTAAAAAAAACTGTAGATTTGGAGGCCTTAACTAAAAACTAGGAAGATTTCCAAAAAACTGTGAATCTACAGTTAAAACTATAGTTTGTTACACTGCTTGCCGCGCAGTGAGATATTACTGTACGTGGACGCTGGTATAAACTATTTGATATAACTAAAAGTTCGTTGGCGTAACGAACCTATAATGACTTTTTTTGTTTGATTAATTTTTTGGGGGCCTGGATGCTTATTTGCTCGTGCTACCCTAACATTGCCATTCTCCAATAACTGTTTAGATCGACTGCAACCACAATTAATTGCGGGGCATGATCAGCGAAATTAAAAGACATGATATGGTGGGTGGGTGCAGTCGTCTATAGAGTCATTTCCTATTGATCGAAAATAAGCATCCAGGTCCCTTAAACCCTCTAAGATTCGAGTGGGTATTCATTAGAAGTGTTTATTGTACAACAGTGACTTGGAAAGATGCTGCTGCCACCTAGAACAAAACTGTGAACTATATTCGCAACAGAGGTTAGAATATGTAATATATCGGAAATACTTGCTGCTTATTGCTAATTATAGAGTTGTTAATTGATATACCTTTTTGATTTGTTTTACTGTCTTTTTAACAATGGGTTTTTTATTTACGTTAAAATATTATTTGTTTGAATATCAAAGTTAACAGTAACCTTTCTCTTTCTTACACAAGTGCTTTGTAGATTCCGGGTACACACACATTACGAATCAAAACCTTATGCGATAACGTTACTCTAACAAAATATTGAAATTACACACATTGGAATAATACATCTAATACTTATACGTACTGTATATTATTTAGAAGAATTAATATCTGTATGTAACGTCGTTCGTTGCGTTGCCATATACCGATACCGCTGTTAGGTAGTCTAAACTATAGCTAGTCTGTCACTTTGAGTTTTGTTTGAGGTTTTTGTGACTATTGTTATCACTATGGAAAAACTCGTTTGTACACATTTTTAAGGCAATACCCCAAATAATTTTCTAGATATTAAAGAAAATCAAAATTTAATTTCTGTATCTATTAATTTTAGAGACAACCTCTTCTGATGTCACAAATCTCTACATCTATGTTAACTGCCGAACAGTTTTACCAACTAATGGCAAGAACAACTGTTATTAAATTTTAATGAAAAGTCTTAAAAGTGCTTATCTCTCATTTTCAACAAAAAGTCGCTAAAAAATATTGGAATTACACAATCTGATCAGATAACGTTAAAATTGAATCAAAGACGAAAAAAAATTTTAAAAAAAAAGTTAAAAGAGAAATTCAGTCAGTGTGAGATTTGAACCGGGGTCCCATCGCTCATCAGCAATTCATCTGACAATTACACTACTGTAAGCCTTATATCAGACTCTGCAATGAAAGGTACATAACAGATAATGGTCTTAAGTTAAATTTGCATATATGTAAGGTCTTCAGGGAAAGATTTTGCAACTATTTTAACAAATGAGAAGTGTAGCATAAATCTAAAACATTCTAATATACCTTTTATGCAATATTTACCAATTACAAAGCACAATACTTATACTTTTCACGCCAAGGAAATACGACAATATACCTTACATTAATAATACGAGAATACCTTATGAAATCTATTTTACAAGTGAAATTTTATACAATATACTGTGACAATATCCTGGGACCTTGAAACGACAATATACCAATACCTAATTAAACCTTTTAGTGAATTTTCTTAAAAAAATTCACTAATGAGGAGATCCCGACTTTTGAATTTTGAAAAAATTTCTTCAAATGAGCGCTAATTAGCCCCCCCAGAAAACATATCCGGGGTCAGTTTCAATTTTTATATGTTTATATATATATATATATTTATATATATATATATATATATATATATATATATATATATATATATATATATATATATATATATATATATATATATATATATATATATATATATATATGTATCACACCGATAACTCAAAAAATAATGGGCCGATTTTGATTAAATTTGGTGAAAAAATTCCTTTTGCAAGTGGCTTGGATAACTTCGTTAGCCAGGAAAATCTGCCCAGGTTTTCCCGGAAAATTTTGTGTTTTCTTTCAAAAAAAAATTATATCTCCGGAATTAACAAAGTAAGGGCAACCAAATTTGGTACACATGTTTACATCGTTATAGGTAAGTTACCCAGTTAGCTATGTAGGTCAAAAGACAAAAAAGTTATAGGCATTTAAAGAAAAATAAATTGGGCTTTTCCTTAAAACGTCAAAGTGGCGATTTAAAATGTCAAAATTGGCAACATTTAGGCAAATAACTTGAATCTAATACGCGCTATAGAAATAAAATGTCTCAAGAAGGATGTTTTACAAACCCTAAAGTCTTAGTTTCAATCGTCATTGTCCTTCATTTTACTAAAATATTTGCAGAAAATTCATTTCAAATAGACCCTCTCTCTGATGCTTGGCAGTAGCCTTAGCTATAGAGTGTATCGTTTAATGGTATATAATTTTTGTCGAATTTATATAAGATATTATATAAGATATGAAAAAAATTTGTATATATTAATTATAGGGTGTCTTGAGCTACATCTTAAAATAATATTTCTACAATCACAGGATGGCCCATAAGTCGTTGGTGATACAAATTTCCTTTTTTTTTAATCAAACACGCCTTAAGTTATTGCATTTTTGCATTTTCCATCGAAATATAATGCATATTTGTAAGAAAAGAAATTCTGGACGCAGTAAGTGCGTTACGGTAGCGAATTTTGATCAAATGTTTCATATTTGAATAGCTCAATTTGCTATTAACCTATAAGGTTGACCAAGAAACGTGTTTTTTCGGGAACACTTTAAGTTTACTTTTGGAAATTTTTGTACATTTTCACACAATAAAGTTATTTTGATGAAACATGGCACATTGTTTTTACTATATAGTTTATACTGGTAACCAAATCTGATGCCTGCTTTCTTAAAAAAACACACATATTTGTTTTTAAAAACATTTTTATGAAAATTCACTACCATAACGCACTTGCTGCGTCCAGAATTTTTACAAATGAATTTGCGTACGCGTTTGCCTCGCTCACTCAGCTATACCCCTCCAACCATTCTTCCGGGCGCGCGCGCGCAATCGACCCGCCCGCGCTGCGTGCTGCGTCTATGTGTGTAGAGTGTGTATGCCAATTGTTATATAGTAAGACATTTCAGGTTAAGTAGTTACAAACCCATCTTGGCTGACACCGACTCCAAAAATAACAATAATTTTACATTATATGATCCTAATAATTTGATTGTCTTTTAAGCAGTCTACACATTAATTTAAAACTTTCTGCTTAGGTGAACTGTAAATAAATATTTTGATAATTGTCTGTTAGTCATAGCTATGTGTGGAGTTAGAGGTTAAGTTTAAGTGGGTACCTACATTCTTGCGTGGTAAATGCATTGATCGTACATTGAGTGGAAAAAATAAGTTGACTGTAAGTTGTAGACAGAAGAATACGCAATTATTTTTTACTTTTAAGTGCATTTTTTGTTTTAGAATATTTTTTTGTGAAGTCGGTTTTCCGTTTTGTTAAAATTTTTGTTTGTTTCTTTATTTTTAGTGAATCTGAAACTTTATATCTGATTTAATTAGGCGGAAGCGCAACGGTGTGAATCACAATCATCATCAATGTAGTCGAAATCAATTATAAACGCATTATTAAGGATAATTAAAAAACTACTGGTTGGATCCTGATTACATTTATATGAGACCACACGAGAAGCACCAGCTTTCAAATAAAAAAGAATCATCAAAATCGGTTTACCTAGAAAAAAGTTCTGAGGTAACACACAAGAACATCATCAATGTACTCGAAGTCAATTAAATACGCATTATTAAGAATAACTCAAAAACTACTGGTCAGATCCTGATCACATTTATATGGGACCACAAGAGAAGCACCAGCTTTTAAATAAAAAAAGAATCATCAAAATCGGTTCACCTAGAAAAAAGTTCTGCGGTAACACACATAAAAAAATTAAAAAAAACATACAGTCGAATTGAGAACCTCCTCCTTTTTTTTTTGAAATCGGTTAAAAACATTTACAATATAAACCAGCTTACCAGATTTGGTTGCCATAGCTTTGTTATTTCCGGCGATATGAATTTTTTCCAAGGGAAAACATAAAATTATTCTGGCTATCGAACATATGCAAGCCACTTGCATTTTTCAAAATTCAAAAGTCGAGATCTACTAATTAGTGATTTTTTTAAAGGAAATTCACTAAACCATAGAAGTTTCATACTGATATGGTTTTTGTGCCAAAACTTGTAGGCACACTTTTTAGTACTTGCTGTATAAGTAATTATTCACAATATGTTGCCTTTGGTTATATTAAACACAAACTTCCACAAATTAGCAAACAAATTATAATTGTAGTAAAACAAATTAAGTCAGATAGAATGGTTGAAATCACTCCTTAGATCCACTAGTTTTATTTTTTCACCGTTGAATGGACAAAAAAAAACTCATTTAAGAATGAAAGGAATGGCAAACTCACTGATAATTAAAGTATCTAATTGTATCGTTTCCAATTTAGTCCTAATTGATTGAATCCTTAACGAAATTCCGCCATGTATCAGTGCCATTTTAATTGTTAAAAAAAAGCTATTGATCTGCTGGTAGTGAATTCTTTGGCACGTGATGGATTAAATAGAAAGAGCATTTTTATTAACGGCACGCAGATAGACAACTTTTATTTAAATCGCCACAAGAGAGCACATAACACGTCAAATACATATAAAATGAAATAATATAAAAATCCTAACTCTAACTATATAAAAATATTTTACACTGTATAACACAAAATTACAAACTAGAACATTTACACTTTAAAACCATTTTGAAATTTACACAACAGTATATCACAGATAAGTTTAGTCTAATGTACCATTAAACGATAGAGTCTATAGCTAAGACTACTGCCAAAGCATCAGAGAAAGGGTCTATTTGAAATGAATTTTCTGGAAATACTTCAGTAAAATGAAGGACAATGACGGTTGAAGCTAAGACTGCGCAGGCTTTCTAAAACATTCTTCTTGAGACGTTTTCTTTCCAAAGCTGGCATTAGTTTCAGGTTCTTTGCCTAAATGACGTCAATTTTGACATTTTAAATCGCGACTTTGACGTTTCGAGGAAACCCCCAATTTATTTTTCTTTAAACACCTATATTGTCTTTTAACCTACAGAGCAAAATTTTGGTACATAATTTACCTATAATAATATAAATCCGCGTACCAAATTTGGTTGCCCTTACTTTGTTATTTTCGGAGATATAAATTTTTTCCAAAGAAAACACAAAATTTTCCGGGAAAACCTGGGATTTTCCTGGCTAACAAACTTATCGAAGCCATATATATATATATATATATATATATATATATATATATATATATATATATATATATATATATATATATATATATATATAAACATATAAAAATTGAAACTGACTTCGGATATGTGTTCTAGGGGGCCTAATTAGCGCTCATTTGAAGAATTGTTTTCAAAATCAAGTCGGGATCTCCTCATTAGTGATTTTTTTAAAAGAAAATTCACTAATAAGACTTATATTATCTTTGGGCTTAATATAACCATATCTTATTTACGAAGTTGCCATTATCTCGTATCTCTTATATTATTCAGAATATGGTAGCAAAACTTCGTACCTGTATCTAATTACTGGAGCAAAGTAAGTTAAAGGAAAGACTGTTAAAACATGTTGCTTAAAAGCTTCAATTACATGTTGGATATCGTTATTTAGCACCGCACTTTGTAATGGGAGTAAATAGGGGAGTTTTCTTGGGATGGAATGAACAGGATGAAAGTAAAACAGGTAGGGTGTTGTGTGAAAGTTCAATAATGACAGGGATAACGGGGAGTGATATTGGAGAAACAGGAAAGAGTATCGATGTATCAGTGGATCCGCATCGGCTGTTATCTGTACCCAACATTCGAGAAATATTGGTAAGCGAATATATGTAAACAGGTTCCGCCGAATTTACCTCTCTTGAAACACGATAACTTTGTTAATTTACAGGTAGTGAAGCATGCTTTCAACCTTTATAGACTTTGCTGTTGCTTTTAGATAAATTATCTGTTAATACTCAAATAATGAAAAACATTAAAGCTAAGAAACTAAAGCTTTTCTTTGATTAAAATCTGATGTGCGTACAACAAACTATTCTAGCATATTTGCTAAAATGTACTGATGCAGCAAGTACGTTATAAAAACGAACTTTTTGTGAATTTTCTTTTAAAAAAATCACTAATAAGGAGATCCCGACTTTTGAATTTTGAAAATTTTCTTCAAATGAGCGCAAACTCGGCCCCCTAGAATCCATATTCGGTGTCGGTTTCAATTTATATATATATATATATATATATATATATATATATATATATATATATATATATATATATATATATATATATATATATATATATATATATATATAAGTTATCGGATTTTCTTCAAAAAATTATTTGCGAATTTTCTTGACATTTTTTTAGTTTCGTCGAAAATATTTTTGTGAATAATGATATTTTGGCAGGTGGGTAAATAACTTGAAGAGGTTAGTTGGCCAAAAAAATCGGACCAGTTTTTTCGAAAACGTTTTAAGTTCATTTTCGGAAAAATTTGCACTATTTCAAACAATCAAGTTATTTTGATGAAATATAGTACATTGTTTCTACTATCTGGGTAACCAAATTTTATGACTGCTTTCATTAAAAAAAGACATATTTGTTATTATTTTTTAGGAAATTCACTACCATAACACATTTGCTGCGTCCAGACTTTTTTTACATTGTGATAATTTGTTGTTGCCGAATTATTGGCATTATTAGTTCGTCGCTGGTCACATGCGGTAAATTTAAACTACTATTTTTTTGTTGTTGTAAAATGCATGTTTTGTATGCCTTTTACGGTTGTCCAACGGTTTCTGGTCAGGTTAGGTCAGGTCGGGTTAGGTCGGGTTAGTTTGGGTTAGGTCAGGTGGTTTACGCCTGCTTGGAGTGTTTTGTGCATAAACGACAAAAAAATGTTGTACCTTCAACCCCTAAACAAGCTGGGGGACCTGGAGCAAATATGCATGCTGGAGGGAGAAGAACATTATTAAGAGAAAATGCTGATACAAAATGTAAAAAAGGCTGCTTATATAAGCCCAACTAAGTAGTTTTTGTCTATGTTCCTTCTTTATTTTCTTCCCCCCAGCACCTCTATTCACTTTAGGGTCCCGTAACTTCTGAGGGGGTTGTTTCCACAACATTTTTCTTTTTGGTTATGCATACTGGAGTGGTTTTAAGCAGTTTTCTGAGAAAAAATTTCGAAAATTCCGTTATCCCCTAATATGCAAAATTACCAAATTTTTTATTTGAATGGTTCCACAATCAACGTCCTCTATCCGCTAAAGGCAAATTGGAAATTAATTTTATTTAATACTATCAAAAAATGCATCTGTGCCTTTTTATCGAATTTTTAATTTTAAAAAAATCGCTAATAGAGAGGTATCGATGGTGAGACTGCAAAAATTATTTTAAATGAGCGCCAATTTGGCCTCATAGAACCCGAAACCAAGATAAATATAAAATTTTGGTGACTTGAGCGAATGACAGTTTGCCGCAGCCAAACCCCTAGAATTAAAAAAAAACGAAACCAAGGTCAGTTTCAATTTATATATATATATATATATATATATATATATATATATATATATATATATATATATATATATATATATATATATATATATATATATATATATATATATATATATATATATATATTGTTGGTATGTTGCCCTTGTAAATACCTTACTACATACCAAAACTCAACTTTCTATGTTTATAGAAAATTGAGTTATGCAAATTTTAAACATTTAATGAAAATTCGTTACCATAACACACTTACTCCGTCCCGACATTTTCTTCAATATAATGAGCTAAATACTTATATGGGTATCAACGAAAATCGAAATTGAATTTTTTACTTTATCATCACGTAAAAATGTGCAAATGGTCTGACGAGCGCAGCCATACAATACGACAGCACACGCACTAAGAGATATATCTCTTTTAATTTTAACTTTTAGACTTAAGTACGTTTCGTTAAATCATAATGTTTCGATGACAAAAATCTACTGCAGTTGTGTGTACCTATATTTTTGGACAGCTGTGTATATGAGCTACGGATAGCGATATGACATTAGCCAAAGACGTTGATATTGCTGTTAGATATGAACTTCTACAAAGCTTAGATATTTTGAATTCTTTATTTTAGAGATTATCTACAATTATTGTGTTTGCAGAAAAAGCCTACCCCTGCTACTAACACAACACGAATTCCCCTACAAACAGAGTATTTCCTCACATAGTAAGATCACTTCAAAGCACTCTTCCTGCTTCTTAACGTATTTTTGGTTATTGGGCTTTGCTAGATACTGTTAGGTATGGCAATGTAGCCTTGTGCGTTGACATACAGAAAAGACAGAAGTGACAGTCGACAACAACGACCGGCGGTAAGTGCGGTCGACATAGACCTAGGGATAGGTGCAATTCATGTAATAAAATATCAAATGTATCAAGTTATTTATGTGTATATTAAAGTTATCTAAAAAACTAGGCTCCTTATTATCAACGTGATGACCATCAAGAACATATTAAACAGGCACGACCTATTAATTTCCATGGTCTAGTAGCTACCAAACCGACATTGATCTAAAATTTAAAAGCTTATTAAGGCATTTAAAATAGGCAAATGTACAAGCTTCATCTACAACGGAAAAGTTCCAAAAGTGCGCCATCTACATTGTTGCGAACGAAGTTCATTTAAAAATCAGAACGTTTTAGCGAGTAAGTATTCAACTATTTAAGATATTAAGTGTTATAGGTAAGTTTAAATGGCGTAATAAATGTTTTCATATTAATAATATGATAAATCAGTTTTGGTTACTTAGTTTTGTTTCTTATAAAGTCTCAATATGATAAATGTAATATGTACCTACTATCTATGTGTCTGTTGAAAATACAAGATACTTGTTTTATAATTATGTTCCTAAAAATTATTATTTGAATTAGAAATTCAACAAAACAAAACAATTATACAGCTGCTTCTATTTATTATTTTTGCAACGGTTTGATTTGTTGCTAGATAATTCATTTAAGCATCAATTTGACTCTAGCTGTCTAAATTTGACTTTTGTGGTCAATGCTGTTAAGAATTCTAAAAGTTAAAAGAGATTATTAGCGACGCCATTATTGAATATCTTAGTTTCCGTTCAAATATAAACATACTTTAAATACAGCAACAAGAAAAGGTAAGATAAATCGTATATGATTACATGTTTTTAATATACTAATGTTGTTTAATGGTTTCAGATAGCTATTTGCCAATTTCAAAATGCGGAGATTTATAATTATCGTTGCACAATTAGTCTATGCCTATGTCATAATGAGTGAGTTTTTTAAATGCTGTTTTGTAATTAAAATAATAATTTATATTATTTTTTTGTAGCTACAGACGAAGACGAAATGAGTGTATTCTTGGCTGGGAATTGTTTTTGCTTCCTAGTAATATATGCTGCATTACACTATTTGCGTTAGAAGCCAAAACCAGGATTGTTTAATTTCATAAAATATGCCTGGATAAATATAACATCTTCAATGTTCATGTAATCTTCTAAAAGTTTGTTAATAAATGTTTTAATTTTCTGCTATGATTTATTTATCTACATATTTGACATTGCTATGACAAGCAGGTCTCAGGTGTTTACATGTATGATAGTAATTAATGTTTCAATTACTTTATTAAATAATTTGCAAATCTTACAGCCAACAGAAGTTAAAAGCATTCACAAGGTAAGTGTTATTATTATCTTTACCTCTCACAATTTAAATCTAGATTAGCATCAGGAAAAACTAAAATCAGTATTATTTTAAGTGTGCCCGCCTTAAAGCTTCTCGTGAAATACCTACCCTTTTGCACGCGCTGCTATATTATATATTATTTGTATTCTCATTCCTATAACTAGATTATTCTTTTTGTATGTTATTAGAAAGGCTAAAGCAACAATCACTTCAAAACAGTGATATTTTTAAATAATGCAGCCACTTCATATTTTTTACGTATAAATGCCATTAGCAGACAAATATGTTTAATTCATAGACTTTGCATTTAAAATAAACTATAATTGAGATTAGTATAGAAGGGTTCATGACCAATATTTTCAATAAGACTTTAATTATTAATTTCGAGCAAATTTTGCTTACAAATTAGTGACGTTTTACAAATATGTACACCTAATATGATTTATGGATCCTCATTTGACTATAGCAGTAGGCTTTGGAAGTTTGTGGGTAAATGTCACTGTCACTTTCAAAACATTAATTGTTGTGAAAATTGCAAAAGCGAAACAGATTTGCATATTAGATACTTTTAATTAAAATTAATAATAAAAACATGGATCTGTATGACATTTTGGACAATATGCTTCCTTTTATAATAATAATTTGCTTCAGTAAGTTGATCTTTAAATTGAGTAGTTAATTTGTGATAAGTACTTAGGCACACTTTATATTTTCTTTTGTGGATTTCACGTTTTAAGTATAAATACTTATATAATTTAAAGTCTTTTATGTTAAATAAATTCACGTTGATATTTAAACTCCTTAGGTTCGTTTGAATTTGAGACTATCTTTTATTTTAGTTGACAACTGGAACAACTTTGATGTGCCAGAGCTAGTTACAAATAGCATGTGGCAACTTCTGTATTATGTGCTCTGCAGACTTCTATTTGGATACAGAGATGAAGGAGATAACCATTTCATTATTTAAGTCAAAAGCCCGCAAAAGATTGGGAAGAAACCCTGTAAAATACAAAACCAAGAAAAATTCACTTATGTTTCAAGTTTTTCCTGAATAAAATCTTTACTTAAAAATAAAACGACTTGATAATTTTCTAAGATCTTATATAGTTTTTTTTCAGGTATAATATATTGTGATTTATTTATATTTGCCTCTGTTTGTAGAGTAAAACACTGCGTACAAATTTAGACACCTCTTGTCTGGCTTCACAAGCCCTTGTTTTTGTCTGCAACCGGTTTCGCCTTTTGCCGCATTGACAGGCTAAACCAACTGCAGCGAACAAAACAAGCAATTCTTAATCCAGTCACTACATCTGTGTTTATTATAAAGCGGTCTCACCAAACAAGAGTAACAACAATTTTTTAACGAAAACGTTGAGTCTGACTATAAAAATTATTCTTAGAGAAACCAGCAAAGTGTTGTAGTTATTTGGCTTAAATCGGTAGCTAAAAAAAATTTTGCCAAATCTTTTTAATTATAATTTCAAAGTAATGCTTAAAGCTCTATCCTGATGCTTAAAATTTGACATAAATAAATCCGTTTGTACGTTATTAGTACGTATATAATTTTTATTTTTAAAAAATCGCTAATAGAGAGGTAGCGATGGAGAGACTTTGTAAAAAATTTTTCAAATGAGCTCGAATTTGGCCCCCTAGGAACCCGAAACCAAGGTCCGTTTGTCATTATATATATATATATATATATATATATATATATATATATATATATATATATATATATATATATGTATATGTATATATAAGAGCCTCGGTGGTTCAGCGGTCAGAACCTGTGCCTCTGAACAGAAGTATACTGGGTTCAATCCCAGGGTTCTCCTTTCACGTTTTCAGTACAAACTGTAACATTAACATCAACCGAGGTTCTGGCATTGTATTTTAGCAAAATGAATGTGTGCACGTTCCTCCCTTCGGAGGAGGCGTAAAGCCATCGGTCCCGTGTCCATGTGATGTTGGGCACGTTAAAGATCCCTACCCTCCTTACCGAAAGGCAGGGGTTCGGCAAAATTTCCAGGATAGTGAGGTGAAACTGCTCCCTAACACACACGCGCGCACACACACACAAATATATATATATATATATATATATATATATATATATATATATATATATATATATATATATATATATATATATATATATATATATATATCACACCGATAACTCAAAAAATAAAGGGTCGATTTTGATAAAAATTGGTAAATACCTTCCTTTTTTAAGTGGATTAGGTAAGTTCGTTATCCAGGAAAATCGGCTGAGGTTTTCCCGGGAAATTTTGTGTTTTCTTTCGAAAAAAAATTATATCTCCGTAAATAACAAAGTAAGGGCAACTAAATTTGCTTGTTTGCTTGGTACGCTGGTTTCTGTTATAAAGAGCATCCCATGTACCAAAATTATGATCTCTATGTTAAAATACAAAAAAGTTAGAGGTAAATAAATTTTTAATTAATTAAATCTAAAATATAAGTTAAAACGTCAAAATTGATAATTATGGTAGGAGTAGGAATGTGAGTGAAAAGTACGACACGAAATGACTAAGAAGCTGCTAGATCTGTGTATAAGTCGTTATTTTCCTTCATTCCATTAAAATATTAGCAAAAAAGCCATTGTAAATAAAAATTGTTTGGTGTAAACAGTAAACAATTAACATACTACTGGATATACCTGCTAGTAAGTCATGTCAAACGTAGCCGAGTGGTCTTAGCCCTGTACATCCGGTAGTCGATTTCTATATGACAAGTTCTAATCCCAGTTAGTAACTTCACTTTTTATCTCTTTTTTTTTAGACTCATTTCACTTTACTGGTATCTGATTAGATTGTTGTTATTCCGATGAATCTTTTAGCGAGTTTTTGTATCAAAAAATTCACTAATGAGGATATCCCGACTTTTGAATGTAGAAAAAAATTCTCCAAATGAGCGCGAACTAGGTCCCCTAGAACCCATATCCTGGGTCAGTTTCAATTTCAATATATATATATATATATATATATATATATATATATATATATATATATATATATATATATATATATATATATATATATATATATATATATATATATATATATATATATATATATATATACGAACCAAAATGTAGACAAAAAACTTATAGACATTTAAAGAAAAAAAAATTGGGGTTTTCCTCAAAACGCCAAAGACGCGATTTGAAACGTCAAAATTGGCAACATTTAAGCAAAAAATCTGAAATAAATACGGATTATATAGAGAGTGTTCTGCAAAGCCTTAAGTTTCAGCTTCAACCATCATTGCCCTTCATTTTACTAAAATATTTGTAGAAAATTCATCTCAAATAGACCATTTCTCCGATGCTTTGCCAGTAGTTTTAGTTAACTTTATGGTTTAACGGTCTATAAATTTAGCTAATTTCCGTAGAAATAATTCGTTAATGGGGAGACCGCGACTTTTGAATTCTAAAACGATTTCTTCAAATGAGCGCAAACTAGGCCTCCTAAAATCCATGTCCGGGTTTACTTTCCGTTTACATATATACAGGGTGACGCATTTCTACAGTAAAGCCCAATATAATTGTTATTATGCGAGATACAAGAAAAAATTGTATACGTTACTTATAGGGTGTCTTGAGCTCCGTCTTATAAAATTATTTTTACAATCACAGGTGGCCCATAAGTCGTTGGTGATACCTAAAATTTTTTGAACATTGCATTTTTGCATTTTTCATCGAAATATGATGCATGTTTGTAAAAAAAATCGAGAAGCAGTAAGTGCGTTTTGATAGCGCATTTTCATTAGATGGTTCAAAATTCAATAACTTAGTTTGCTATTAACCTAAGGTTCGTCGACTAGGAAACGAGTTTTCTCGGAAACGTTTAAAGTCTATTTTCGGCAATTTCTTTTCAGTTTCATCAAGTTTCACACAATTAAAAAACAATAATTTTACCTAAGTGAAGACTGGAACCTGTGATGAGCACTGATAGGTACACTTGGAGAAACCCAGATCACCACAACACATATTTTTAAAGACCTAACGATCGTTTCGTTAACAGCGTTACCCTCATCAGATAATGAATATCTATATCTTTAGAGTATTCATCATCTGATGAAGCTAACGTTGTTAGCGAAACGATCGTTAGGCCTTTAAAAAGATGTGTTGTGGTGAATTGGGTTTCTCCAAGTGTACTTATAAATAATTTTACCTATTCACTTTTCTTTGGTTTAGAAATATTAATTCTAGTAACCTTTTTAGTGAATCTTCTTAAAAAAAATTGACTGGTGAGGAGATCCCGACTTTTGAGTTTTGAAAACATTTCTTCAAATGAGCGCAAACCCATATCCAGGGTCAGTTTCAGTTTCCCGGAAAATGTTATGTTTTCCTTCGTAAAAAAATTATATCTCCGGAAATAACAAAGTAAGGGAAACCAAATTTGCTTGTTTGCATTATGAAGAGTGTACCATGTGCCAAAATTTAGGTCTGTAAGTTTAAAAACAAAAAAGTTATGTGCATGTAAAGAAACCCTTAAGTTTTACGGTCAACCGTTATTGTCCTTCATTTTACTAAAATATATCCAGAAATTTCATTTCAAATAGACCCTTTCTCTGATGCTTTGGCGGTAGTTTTAGTTAACTTGATGGTTTAATAGTCTGTAATTTCTAGCTAATTTTCGTAGAAAAAAATTCGTTAATGAGGGGACCGCGACTTTTGAATTTTAAAAAATTTCTTCAAATGGGCGCATTTTTTTTTCGAAAATATTGCATTTTTACATTATTTATCGAACTACGATGCATGTTTGCAAGCAAAAAAATCGAGACGCAGCAAGTGCGTTTTGGTAGCGAATCTTCATTAAATGCTTCAAATTTCTATAATTCAATTTTCTTTTTAACCTAAGGTGTGTTGGCTAGGAAACCAGTTATCTCAGAAACATTTTTAGTTTATATTTTCGAGAAATTTTTGTAGGTTTTTAAACAATAACAATATATATATATATATATATATATATATATATATATATATATATATATATATATATATATATATATATATATATATATATATATATATATATATATATATAAAATAACAATAAGTTACTTTGATAAAATATGGTACATTTTTTCTACTATATAGGTTATACCGGTAACCAGATCGATGCCTGCTTGCATTAGAGGGACATATATTTGCTATTAAAAACATATTTAAGAAAATTCAGTTCCATAACGCACTTGCTGCGTCCAGACGTTTCTTATATATAATTTTACTGGATAATTCAATTTTTCTTGAAGACACTATATCAAATTTTTATGAGAATTCGCGACCATAACAAACTTGCTGCATCAAGCTTCTTTTATAATACGCCTGTATAATGAAGACGTAACTGCTCTAACAATTGCTGCGCTTTTGTCTTGTTCTTTTCGTTAGTGGAAGTGAGCCATGATAATGAAAAGCAATCTAACACAGTAAATAAAAAATGTTTACTTAAATAATGAGTCTAAAAAAACCAAATCCACCCTTTATTAGAAAGAGTAATGAGGTAATACATCATCCCATTTAGGAACCATTTTCCTTTTCCTTGACAAATATTCCCAGTCTCGCAATCCCAGTGCCAGCTGCCTTCTCTCTTTTCCATCTCAAGGAATAATTGCTCGTTTAGACTGTGTAGGTTGGTAGAAATCAGAAGAAAATACAAAAGCATTTCAATTTCCTTTAAGTACGTTGTTATTTCATTAATTTATAGCTGGTCTTCGTTTGATATGCTTGTTTCCAGTATTTCTCAGGAGCATCTTTCACCTCTTCACGTTTGAACTTGAGCTTGAACTTGAACTCGGAAATGTTTTTGATCTCGTTTGAAATTCATCTCTTCTAATTAAAATTAAATTATATTCTAATTTCTTGTATTTGCGTCTGAGAAGTTCAGAAAGTTTCATTAATTTAATGTCTACGACAAAATGAATTTCGGAAATCAAAAGTTCGGCAGGTGAGAACTTTTGCAATTTAAGGTAAACTTCTGTCGGATTTTTACGTTTCTTTACATCCATGTTTGAACTTTAGCTTAAACTTGAATACCTAAAAATGTTTCTTTTTACCTTTTAAGTGACGTTTTTCATTATCAAATATAAATTGTATTTACTTTTGCTATATCAAAGAAAGTTGAATAAATTTAATGCTCTGGAAAGATCCACACTAAGCTAAACTTTATATCGCATTTTTGTTTTTTCACATCCGCATTGAAAAAAAAGTCGAACAATTGAAATGTCGTGAGCTTATTCAACGTGGAAAATAAAAACCGGATTAGTCATTATTAGGATGCGTTTGCCCTTTTTAGCCTTTTAACCTCTTTGATTAGTACTTGACTGAAGATTAACCTGTGATAAGCACTGATAAGTACACTTTGAAAACCAAATTTACCACAACACATTTTTCAGACCTGACGATTGTCTCGCTAACAACGTTAGCATCATTAGAGGGACGAATTATCTAACAATAAAAACTACTGATTAGTGAATGTTGTATTATTTCCCAGTTGTAGAAAGGTTAAATGCGTTTAGAGATATATATATATATATATATATATATATATATATATATATATATATATATATATATATATATATATATATATATATATATATGTTGTGTCCTAATATTGTTAATCCTCACCCTCAATCTCTCCGAGTAGACCCTGTCCATTCTTAGTCGGCAAACCTCCCCTGATGCCCCCCACAGCAATTAGAGGCGCAGAGACGACAGTGGCACTCCTGGAATAGTTGACAACAACAGCCACCAGAGGCGTACAAAATTGGTATCGCTGTGACAGTTGTCATCGAGCGCCACGAATCAAGCGAAGCAGCGACGAGAGAGTTCAAGACTTAAGCACTTCCATCTCATCCAACGTCCAGTAAGGTCGTTCAAGACAGGCTGAACCGTGAACGGTAGTCAATACACAGCATAATACCTGATTATGCTGTGGTCACCTCACAGTAAACTTCGTGCTCGTTCCAGCGGTCAGGAAACATCACAGGGAGATCGCCTGACCCGCGGTATGGAGTCAAGAACCACGGTTGTTTCCATAGACATGTGGACAGGTTCGTGAGCCTCGTATTGGAAGAGCCAGTCTTTCGACGAGCGACGAACCCGTGCTCAGAAATCCATTCAACCACGGCATTAACACACCGCAAGTCTTCACAGTCGTCACTTGGACACGTGAAACAACTTGGCCCTTTGGACGAAGCCCCAGGTACCAGTGGCAGCCTCAGCGTGTTGGGTACGGCAGCCTGCAACCTACCTAGCTCCAATTGTCCAATTGTCAGTCACCGTTTTTATTGTATCCTTATCAGATCACAACATTCCTTTTTCTGTATTTCACTTTGTAACTTGTAGTATTAAATTGTTATTACTTTTACCACGTGTATTCATAAATATGCTCCACAAACAATTCCTCTGGTCCTTCGTCCTTCACGAGTCTTAAACGGGTAATTATAACCACGATGCTAGTCTCTATAAACTAGTAATGTTAATGCGCGTATTTTCTTTTAATTCAAATATTTTAGTATTTCGCGGCATTGTATTTAACCCGTTCTGAACCGTAACCGTACTATATATATATATATATATATATATATATATATATATATATATATATATATATATATATATACACAGATTAAGTATTTCCGAGATTATCTCCTGTTAGAACGTGTGATGGAATGATTACATATGTCACTCCTCATTGTGTGCTACAATTTAGTAGCACAATACAGTCTAGCACATATCCCTGTCCAATAGTTTGAAGATGAGTCAGATATAATCATGCCAGACACCGTGGAGTGAGTCGTGTTACTCTAATACTGAATTGTAGCATCGCCCAACCAATGCGTCATCGGTAAGGACATGACTTATGAAGACGGAGAACCTCGGAGTTAACGAAAATCTTCACGTTTCACTGGTCTTATGAGCCTATGCTATAACACCAGCACATAAGACGCAACACACGGTTTAAAATATATTTTAATCCGTGCTTTAATATGATAGCAATGTTGAAATAGTTTGTGAGAAGGTATACTCAAACATTTAAATATCACGATACCCTGATGTAAGACTCAAAATACTCAGTAAGTGGTGGACGTGCCGCCACCTAGTTGCGGAACCAAGTACTATGCTGTCACGCCAGCTCCAAATAACACATAGTGTTAAAAAAATAGAGACTGGATACAGCTAACTAACAATTTAGAAAATTGTCAGCCCTGGCCCATTTCTACCCTAATATACGGACAAAGTATGTAAGACTCGATGCATTTTCGCAACAATTAGAACCGTAGACCGGTTTCGCTCTCATTAGAGCTCTTCAGTACGGCATACTAATTGCAGCAAAAATGCACCAAAAATAATACGGCTATCGTATAGCCAGTCTTAAAATACTCAGTAAGTGGTGGACGTGCCGCCACCTAGTTGCGGAACCAAGTACTATGCTGTCACGCCAGCTCCAAATAACACATAGTGTTAAAAAAATAGAGACTGGATACAGCTAACTAACAATTTAGAAAATTGTCAGCCCTGGCCCATTTCTACCCTAATATAGGGACAAAGTATGTAAGACTCGATGCATTTTCGCAACAATTAGAATCGTAGACCGGTTTCGCTCTCATTAGAGCTCTTCAGTACGGCATACTAATTGCAGCAAAAATGCACCAAAAATAATACGGCTATCGTATTGTTCTAAGTTACTACCGCAGGTTTTCATTGAAATTCACATTACTGTTTAGGATTGCCGAAGAAAGCATCCCAGACCCTGATACTGAATTGTAGCATCGCCCAACCAATGCGTCATCGGTAAAGACATGACTTAAGAATACGGAGAACCTCGGAGTTAACGGAAATCTTCACGTGGTACTGGTCTAACGGGACTATGTATTAACACCAAACATCAACATCAACAAAATTCGTAAAAAAAAATAATAGATTTTGTTTAACACATCCAATATTTTGGTATTGCGTCTTCTCTGGCTTTTAGTCGCACTAAAATTTTGGTTCATTAAGTGTTTATAACTTTTAGTGAATTTTTATTTTAAGAAAATCACTTATAGAGAGGTATCGATGGTGAGACTGCAAAAGTTTTTTCAAATGAGCGCGAACTAGGACCCCTAGAACCCATTTTCGGGGTCAGTTTCAATTTATATATATATCTATATATATATATATATATATATATATATATATATATATATATATATATATATATATATATATATATATATATATATATATATATATATATATATATATATATATATACATATATATATATATATATATACATATATATATATATATATATATCCGATAACTCAAAAAATAATTAACCGATTTCGACGAAACTCAGAAAGTGTCTTTCTTTTATTAATTGCTTGGATAAGTTCGTTATCCAGGAAAATCGGGCAGGATTTTCGGGGAAAATTTTGAGTTTTCTTTCGAAAAAAATGTTTTTCTCCAAAAATTACACAGCTGTTTTAATGAAATTTAATGGATATGTTACCTTAGGTGAGACCTTACCACGCACCAAAATTCAACTTTATAAGTTTATATAAAATTTAATTATTAAAATTTTGCATTTTCTTTCGGAAACAAATTTTTTCTCCGAAAGTTACAAAAGTTATTTTAACTAGATTTGGTGGATGTGTTACCTTAGGAATGACCTTACTACGTACCAAAATTAAACTTTCTAAGTTTATAGCAAATTGAGTTATTCAAATTTGAAGCATTTAATAAAAATTCACTTCCATAGCAAACTTGCTGCGTCCCGAACTTTTTTCTTTCACCTTAGAAACCTGAATTTTGGTGCAGAGTTTGGTTTTTACAATGTATATCAGCTTTCCAAATTTGGTTGCCGTAGGTTTGTTATTTTCAGAGATATGAATTTTTTCCAATCTTCCGATCTTACTGAGAAAAATCGGATCAGCTAGGCGATTTTTTGCTAACCTCTATGAGACATCAAAATCATGTCCTAGAGTTAACGGGCTAAAGTAAGAAGACCATATAACTTGGTCATCCGTCCATACACCACACCACACCACACATTAATTTCTCGATATAAAAATAATCTGTTGGACCTGTTTCCTAGTTTCTTTTTTAAATAAAATATGTTTATATGAAGAAACCACACACGTGCATGCTCACGTGCATTTGCGAGAGTGTGTGCGTGTATTCAACTAAGTCAAAAATTGATTTACTCTTTATTTAGTGCAACAGAAATGAAATCACAAGAACAATATTCAAAGCATTGCAAATGTCATAATTTAAGCAGACGTATTAAGCAGTCAATAATTGAAACTTCAACCGTAAAATCTCTGGGAATTGCTTCAATATACAGTAGACATTCACGAGTTTATTTTGTGCTCCTTTAGTATTTGTGTTTGCTAAATATGAAAATAAATTAGCTCAAGTCTCGCTTATTGATTTGCTATGTTCGTCTTTTATAAGTTAATTAATTAAACGTCTACTTATTTATAAGAAATTTATGTTCACCGACTAGTTTTCCTTGCCTAGTTAAAAATGAGAATTTATTAGAAAAGACATTGCTCAACAGTGAAAAGGAAGTTAATTGTGAAGAAGATTATGCATAAAAGTTCTGCTCAGACGATCAGTGTCCACCTATTTTAGGAGAAAACTTTGACAAAGTTGTAAAAGAGTTGAGACAGTAAAAATACCAGCGCAAGTTTTAAAAAGTTCTGATTAAAAAAAAAAACAACTATTTAAACTGCTCACTAAATAAACTAAATAGGGAAAACCTCTTGGTGAATGTATGAACCATAAAAGTATGACTATTCCAAAAACAACGAATGCGCGAAAATGCAACTAAAACAGGACTATAAGTAAAAAAATCTCTGGACGCAGCAAATGCGTTATGGTAGCGAATTTTCTTTAAAATATTTTTAATAGCAAATGTCTTTCTTTGATGAAAGCAGGCATCAAACTTGGTTGCCTATATAGTAGAAACAATGTACTATATTTCATGGAAATAAATTTTTTGTTTGAAAATATACAAACATTTTTCAAAAGTCTGGATGCAGCAAATGTGTTATGGAAGTGAATTTCCATAAAAATGTTTTTAATAGCAAATGCGAGCAGGCATCAATCTGATTATCGGTATAGCCTATGTAGTAGAAACAATGTACTATATTTTATCAAAATTACTTATGGTTTGAAAATATACAAAAACTGCTTGAAAGCTGCCTATTTGAAGCCGTTAAACCCTGCCTACCCCGCACAGCACCCCTATTTGCCCTAGGTCACGTTACTTCCTTGGGGGGTATGAACAAGAAGTTTTTCTTGTGGTTTATGCAACGAGGGTGGTTGTATGCACACGAGGGAAGGGATTGCATACGACGAAGCAGACCCCCCCCCCCCCCCCGTTCGACTTGTTGCAGGGGTTGAAGGGTGGCTGCTTCGTCGTGGGGATTTTCCTTCCCCCTCGCGTGCATACAACCACCCTCGCTGCATAAACCACAAGAAAAATTTATTGTTCTTACCCGCCAAGGAAGTTACGGCACCTGGGGGGAGATAGGGTGCTGTGCGGAGTAGGCAGGGTTTAAGGGGGATATGGCTTCAAGATGTGAAAAAGACAGCTTTCAAACCCGTTTTATTCGAATTTTCTGCTCATATTTCCTTTTTACTACCTACCCCGCCCAGCACCCCTACTCACTCCTGCTCCCGTAACTTCCTTAAGGGGTGTGAACAAGACATTTTTCTTGGGGTTTGTTGATCCAAGGCGTTGTGGGGCGGGGGTCTGGAGGAGGGGGTGGTGTGGTAGGGGCTAGGCAAGTTTCTGAAAACAGTGTTTTGAAAAGCGTTCGGGAGATAAACGGCAAATTTACCGAAAATTCGCTACCAAAACACACTTACTGCGTCCAGATTTTTTTTTCTTACAAACATAACACAATCATATTTCGATAAAAAATGCAAAAATGCATTAACGAATTTGTTCTACGAAAATTAGCTAAAAAAATTATGCACCCCTACTCACTCCTGGACCCGTAACTTCCTTGGGGAGTGTGAACAAGAAATTTTTCTTGGGGTTTGTGGATCCAAGGGGGAGCCTAGGCACCTTTCTGAAAACAGTTTTTTGAAAAGCGTTCGGGAGCTAAACTGCAAATGGTCCCGTAACTTCCTTGGGGGGTGTGAACAAGACATTTTTCTTGGGGTTTGTGGATCCAGGGCCCTAGGCAGGTTTCTGAAAACAGCATTTTAAAAGCGTTCGGGAGCTAAACTGCAAATTTACCGAAAATTCGGTACAAAACTGCGTTCAGATTTTTTTCTTACAAACGCATCATATTTCGATAAATAATGTAAAAATGGATTAACGAATTTGTTCTAGGAAAATTAGCTTAAAAACAATTATAAACCGCAATCGCAAATATATATTTTTAATGCAAGCATTGGAGTCAGTTGAGGAACAGTCACTTTAAGAACTACTGCTAGGATTCTATTCAGTCCTGATGCCTTTTGGTGTCTAAAAATTCGTTCTTTGTAACTTGAAGCGAATACTCCATAATTCAAAGTCAGGAAGAAAAGAGCTGGTGAAGAAATTTCTACCTATAATTTATGTCATAAACCAGAAACGTCGGGTGTTGTTTGGACATGTAATGAGTTTGTCTCAAAAATTGTAGACGGAACTTTTAGTAACTACTGCTCTTTGGCAAGCTTTATTGAACCGGTGTTTTGATTTTAAAAAAATAAAAATTATTAATTATTATTATTAGTAGCCTTCATAGTCTGAATTTTTTTATGGGAAATAAATGTATAAACGCATTTTTCAGGCAAAGGTTTCCATGATACAAAAAGGGGTCAAATGACGATTAATCAATAATCTCCCAAGTGCTTATTGTCTGTAGTCTCGTTCAATTTTCAATAACTGTTACTATTAGAGATATAATTCCTTTTAAATGTCACATGAAGCTTCCTAATAGTTTCCTAATAGTTTCTTAAAAATAAAAATAACTACTTTTCTATATAACTGAAAGGTACTAATAGGTGACGCAATTAAAGTCGCATCGCACAAAGAGCAATTAAGCCCTTCAATTATTACAAACTACACTTTCATTTCGTGTCCACTTGTCTAATGACGATAAATAATACATATTAGGCGTTAATTGAGGCCTATCCAACTTTTTGTGTGCGCTCATTGAATTCGGTATTGATTAGTAAATTCCAGGTCCGAACCCAAGTTTAATTATTGCCGATTGGAGTAGACCATTCAATTAAACGATAAACAGATTAACAATTAATGCCCAGGGTTAGATAAATCGTTGTTTAGCAAATTAAATTGAAAACTGTTTGTTCACTAGAATTAGAAACTGTAACTAACCAACCATAACCAAATATGTTGTTATACGTACTACCCTCTGGCACTTTCGATAAAAGCTTCCGATTCAGGTAGTTAAATTATTATTATTGTTATTACATATAAATACGGATAGAAGATAAATCCTATAGAGTCCTTGTTTGCATTAGCTAGGTGCGTACAACCAGAACACAGCACAAATCAGAAAAATTACCTAACTTACAAATACAAACAAAATTTTGAGAATACTAAAGTCAAATTAGGTCGTATTGTCTTTTAAAGGTATTCACAGATGATGTGCTCACTACTGGATAAGGCAGACTGTTCCAACTGCCAAACACTCGATTCGGAAGAAAGTTCTGCCGACAACGAAGACTGAACGCCTCCCTGGAAAGTTTGTATTCGTGTCCACGAAGACAACTACAGGATTCCGAATAAACAGGGTGACCAACGGTATTCCTGTAAAACCATGCAGGATGCGATACGTGAAAATCAGGTCACCTCGTTCACGTCTCTCAGCAAATGATGTCATGCCCCAGATTTGTAACCTAACCTCGTAGCTAGGCCTGAGAATGCCATAAGGTAGTCGGCTTGCCGCTGTCTGCGCTCTTTCCAGTCGGTCATGGTCTCTTGATAGGTCTGGGTACCAGGCTAGACCGCAATACTCCATCAGATGTCTAATATATGTAGTGTATACAAGTTAGCACACTGAGGATTAATATGGTGAAAATACTTACGGATCATGTACAGGATACGATTTGCTTTGGAACATATACTGGACACATGCGCAAACCAAGTCAAGTCTTCAGTCATGATGACACCTCACTCACGGGAGGGACTCTGCTGGCGGGAGTCGCGGCGGGCGTCCGCAAGGGAGCGTTCTGTCTCCCCTGCCCTGGTGCCTAGTCGTGGACGGCCTGCTAGGGAGGCCCTCGAAAGGGTGATACGAGGTTCAGGGCTATGCGGACGACATTGTCGTCATAGTCCGACGAAAAGTTACATAATTAGTGTGGGAGCGCATGCAAACAGCAATGAAAATAGTGGAAAGGTGGACGGTTGACCAAGTGCTCGGGGTGAGCCCCAAAAAAGCAACCGTCATACCATTTACGAAGAGGAGGAAGTGGGAGAGCCACAGAGCTCTCACTCTATATGGTAGAAACATCCCAATGACCAGGAAGGTAAAATATATTGGGTCGTATTGAACTCTAACCTAACCTGAAATGTTCACGAAAAAATACTGCGTAAGGCAGTTATGACCCTAGCCGTCACTAGGCGGCTATACTGAAAAACGTGGGGACTAAGACCTAGTGTAGCCCACTGGCTGCACACAAGGGTGGTCAGACCATCGCTAACATACGCGGCACTGGTCTGGTGGCCTAAGGTGACACAATCCAGGGCCAAACAAAAACTAGGCAAGATCCAAAGGATGGCTTGCCTCGGCCTCACAGGGGCCATGACTTAAACCCCCACAGCCGCCATGGAGGTGTTGCTGGATCTGCCCCCCTAAACTTAGTTATCATGAGGGAGGCCAGGCTAGGATTATAAAGACTAGCCTGCAATGATAGACTGAAGATCAACCCAGGCTGCAGGGGCCACTGCAAGATTCAGGAGATCGTGAAGGAGCCCATGCTTGAAATGAGGCCAGACTTCGCGAGCCCGAGAATCTGCAGGGAAAACAATTTTACAGTGGAAATCCCCGACTGCGAAGCATGGCGGGAGGAGACGCCGCGCCTACCACGGCACGCGCTCGTCTGATTCACTGACGGATCCGGCGGGGAGCGTGGGACGGGGGCAGGCGTTTATTCGGAAGGACCGAGGGTAAGTCACAGTATTTCCCCCGGAGCTCATGCTAAGGTCTTTCAGGCCGAAATGTACGCCATCTTGCACTGCGTGCGAGAGAACAAGAGGAGGGGCTACACCAACAAGCGGATCCTCATAGCCACAGACAGTCAGGCAACCCTTAAGACCCTAGTAGCCCACGGGTAAATTCCAGACTGGTAAGTGAATGCCGAGACGAGACGAGCGAGCTGGTTGGGTAAAATGAGGTCACCCTCATCTGGGTTCAGGTTCACCCGGGCGGGGGGCGGTGTCAAAGGCAATGAAGAAGCTGACAGTCTCGCGAAGAGAGGGTCAGCAGAAGCATTTACGGGACCAGAACCGCTCCTGGGCGTGACGAAGAGCACTGCCAGGGGATCCATTAACTCCTGGGTCAGAAACATAAAGTGTACTGGACAAACTGTCCAGGCCTCAGACACGGGAAGTCAGTAATTTATGAACCCAGTTCAAAGAGAACTGTGGCGCTGCTAAATCTTAGCAGATGACAGCTCAGGAACATAACAGTACCCTTAACGGGACACATGGCCGTCAAGAAACACCTGCATAAAATGGGGCGGTTCGAGGGGGACCTGGCATGCAGACTCTGGGGCGAGGGGGAGAAATCAGCCCAACACATATTGTGCGAGTGTAAAGCTCTGAACCGCAAAAGACAAATGACCTACGGACAGCCTAGACCGGAGACAGAGCAATATAAAACTTCACCATACCAATTGCTGTGCAGACTAGTTCAAGGCACAGTGATTTTGGAATGGGTGGAGTAGAAAAGACTAAGGGCATGCACAATAAGCCAACGGCTGAGGTGCTATCGGCGCGGCAAAGGCGCGGACGAGCCCTAGGGGGAAAAAAACTCCCAGATCGGTCTGCTGTTTTACCGTTGCAAGCTGAGTTCCATTAATGTAGTATGGAATTTTGGGGTGGTTTCTGCCAATGTACAACACTAAACACTTGGAGGCTTGCGCAGGTCTACCTGGATATCATTGTGTAAAACGAGTGAGTCGTTGTATATCTTGATGTCGCTGGCGAAAGAAGCGCTTTCAGATGTGATAATCAGTGGTAGATCGCTGGTGTATACCAGGAACAGCAGGGGGGCGAGAACTGAGCCTTGGAGAACACCACTCACCATAGGTGTGGGAGGAGAGTATGCACCATTCAAGCGTACACGAACAGTTCGGTTGCTCAGGAAAGCTCTAATCCCCAAAAGCAGATCTCCACCAATTCCGCAAGATGACACCTTTGCACAAAGGTACTCGGTCAAATGCTTTGGAGAAATTCAGGTAAACAACGTCAACATGTCTTCTGCTATTAACCAGTCTTGTCCAATGGTCAACACAGGTCAGTAAGTTAGTGAGTGTCGAGCTTCCGGGCGTAAAACCATGTTGATTCTGCGGGATGATGTGGTTTTCAAGAAGGAAGCTCTGCATGCCTTTATGAATGATGGATTTCATAATTTTTGCTACTAAGGTGTCAGACTTATTTTACGATAATTGGAAGGATTGTATCTGTCGCCTTTCCTGAATATTGCAGTAACGTTCGCAGTCAGCCAGGATTTGGGCAGGACATGAGACAAAAAAGAAGATTGCATAATTATGGTGAGAAGAGTGGCCAACGCAGATCCACATTTCTTCAGCACTTGGGCAGTTATTCGGTCCGGGCCAGGTGAGCAATTTTTATAGAGATTGGCTATTTCGGTAAGAATGTTACCTTGGGTAAAAGACATCGAAGACAACGTACTAAGTGGCACGGGCAAATTGATACGTGGCAGGGGATCTGCTGGTTCCTCGCTGTGGTTTCTCGCGAAACATTCAGCCAACAATTCAGCCGACTCCTCATCGGCTGTAGTCATTGAGCCATCAGAGATTCTTAATGTCTTAAAGATCTTAATGTACGAAAAAAAAAAGAGGCTTCGAAACGAAACGCTCAACTTTATTGTTGTATACAGAAAGTCTCAACTATTAAAATATAAACTCATGGAAATGTAAAATAATGGAAAGAACAATGTGCCAATTCTGTAGAATAATTTTATTAAGAGATCAGAAAGAGTTCTGCAGCAGGAAGTGTAATGTCGTATTAAATTTTCAAAAAGTTCTGATAATATTTAGGTTTAGTTACTCAGGCGGCTCTTCGAATTGCGGAAGCATAACCCGTTGTCGAGGGACGCTTACATTAAAACAGAAAATCCCAGTAACGTATTAATTTTGGAAACCAGAAGATTTTTACATTACCAACAAATTGAGTAATCAATCAAATGAAATCAAATAATAAATCAAAAACAACTTGAAATATTATAAATTGTCTTCCCGGTAGAAGGTGTGAATCTACGCGCAAAAATCAATTAATTACGGGTCCCCTGCAGGTTTCAAATACTTTTAACGAATTTTTGATCGACTCTATTAAAGAACCATTGAATCCCATTCCCGTTATTTTGTTGGCCTCTCGCGAGCCTCTCTCGCCGGGCATGTTTTTGGCCCCGTTCTCAGATAATTAAATATATGTTATTATGAAGCTGAAAAGCCAAAATCTTGTGGGCTGGTTGAAATTTCATTTTTCTTGCTGAAGGAGGTTGTTGTCTGATTTTTTCACCACTTACGTTTCTTTTGAATTGTTTGCTTAGCATGGTGTGTTTCCAAAATTGTATCAAAATTGTAGGGGCATTGCCTTATAAAAAAAAAGGCGACCCAACATCTATTAAAGATTATAGAGTAGTAACTACTTGCTGCAAAGTACTGGAACTAACCATTTGGAGAGACTGGCTCTTTTTAAATAAGTTTAAAATATTGATTCCGATTCAATATTGATTTAGAAAAAATTATTATGTTATCGAGGCAGTTTATACATTTCACGAGAACATTGTAGGTTCCGTAGATTCTGGAATGTGTTCGATTGGGGTATTTTATGCTTTTAGAAGGGGATGCAATTATGTTGTCTAGATTGGAGGACTAAGATGTAAGAGGTATAGCTGAGGCTTGGGTTAGGTCATATATATCTAATATAATTTAATGTATTGAGGCGGTACGATACTGGCTGCTTTTTTGCTAATGAATCAAAGACAATTTAGGTCAAGTATGAAGCCCAAAGTGTTCTATCTTGGGCCCAGTGCTGTATAAGGTTGGTGTAAATAATCTGGATGCATTGCTTTTCGTTTCAGCTAATCCGACTGAACAGAGACCGAAACCAATGTTGTCTTAAACCTCAGACCCTTTCTCTGATGCTTTGGCACTAGTTATAGTTAGGTTAATGGTCTATAATTTTTAGCTAATTTTCGTAGAAAACATTCGTCAATGAGGAGACCGCGGCTTTTGAATTCTAAAAATATTTCTTCAAATGAGCGCAACCTAGGCTCCCTAAAATCCATATTCGGGTTTACTTTCTGTTTACATATATACAGGGTGACGTATTTCAACCGTAAAGCTTAATATAATTGTTATTATGCAAGATACGAGAATAAATTGTATACATTACCTATAGGGTGTCTTGAGCTGCATCTTATAAAATTATTTTATTGCATTTTTCATTTTTCATAGAAATATGGTGCATGTTTGTAAAAAAATCGAGACGCAGTAGTTAAATTTGTATATTTTTTTAATCGTGTTCTCTCCATTTGGAGATATTGTTTGGAAGGTTTTATTATGCAGGAAAAAACTTGCTAATAAGAATCATTCATTTTAGCAGTTCGGTCCTGAATATGAAAAATGTAGTAGGCTCTACTGGACATATTGATTGAGTGGATGCAATCCACTAACGGGCTGAATTTTATTTTGCTTTATGTATTCCGCTTGCCAAATGCCGATATGAAATGATTCAGGCGTAAGAGTTGTTCGCACACGTTTTTCAGTTTTTAGCTTTCAATTTTCAAATTCCGGAATTAATTTCCTTTGACTGTTAATTGCTATTGGCATTGCTATACCGCAATCTGCTATCCAATCAATACCAATCTACATTTAGGTGATGAAGATAAAAAGAACAAAAGCAGAATATGTGGAATTTGCCTAATGTAATTACGATAGTAAATTGGTCGTTATTAATCAACTAACGATGTGCTAATGAACGAACAGCGTTTGGTTATAAATCAACAATTCATCATATACACGTAAGTTAAACCAAGTCGTCTATGCAAACTGTCAACAATAGTCAGATCAGAAAACAGCTTACAGAAACTTTTTATAGGACTTTTTACTAGTGTATTACTATTAGTTTAATAATTTAAAGAGTATTCCACAAGTGTGTCATCACCAACCTTTTCTTTTCACTTTAGCTCCAGAACCTTATCAAGTGGGCCAGGTTTTCCAGAAATTTCCTTCTTTGTCTACATCTTCCTTTTAGTGAATTTTCTTTTAAAAAAAAGTCACTTATGAGGAGATCCCGACTTTTCAATTTTAAGAAAATTTCTTCAAATGGCCGCTAACTAGACCCCCAAGAATCCAGATCCGGGGTCAGTTTCAATTTTTATATGTTATAAATAAAAGACCAATTTTGATAAAATTTGGCAGGTACCTTCCTTTTATTAGTGGTTTGCAGAAGCTCGTAGCCAGGAAAATCCAACTAGATTTTCCTGGAAATTTTTGGGTTTCCTTTTGAAAAAATTCATATCTCCGGAAATAACACACCTATGGCAACCAATTGGTTAGCTGATTTAAATTGTAAAAACCAAGCTCTGCACCAAAATTTGGGTCTCAAAGATGAAAGAAAAAAAAGTTATAGGCACTTAACGAAGCAAGGTTTTAGTGCCACTAAAAGCCAGAGAAGGCTCAATACCAAAATATTGGATGTGTTAAACAAAATCTCTTTAAACATTACAGGCAACGTTTATCTTTTCATGGCGCAAAAAGTTCAAGAAGTACCAGAAAATTGCTTTGAAATTTTTGTAGTTTTTCTACTGTAAATGTCAAACTAGAGATTTGAAACGTGAAAATTAGTGTAACTATTGTGTTTTGTGAATCGGAAATATTGCATAAAATGTATATTAGAATGTTCTAGATTTATGCTACTCTTCTCATTTGTTAAAATAGTTGCAAAATATGCCTCTAAAGACCTTGCATATTACAAATAAATAACTGAAGACCATTACGGGTTATCTACCTTTTATTGCACAATATTGTGCATGTGCTCCTGTGGTCGAATGTTTAGATAGCTTGCTGATAAGCAAAGTAACGCTGGTTCAAATCTCACCGTTGACAGAATCTCTCTTTCAGCTTTTTTTTTCCTTTTTTTTTCGCCTTTGATTCAATTTTCAAATTATCTGATGTATTTCCAATTTTTTGAGCGACTTTTTGTTGAAAAAAATCACTAAAATGAAAGATAAGCACTTTGAAGACTTTTAATTCAAGGTTAATAGCAGCTGTTGTTGTCCTTAGTTGGTAAAACCGTTCCACAGTTAACATGGACGTAGAGATTTGTGACATGAGAACAGGTTGTTTTCTTCTCTACAACCGGATTCAATTTTTACAGCATCCACAGGCAAAAAAAATTTCTCTGTGAAGCCACGGAATAAGTATCTAGTTCTGTATTTAGATCAGATTTTGAGTATTTTTTAATTTATTTAATTTTTTTCTATTAACTAATTTTCTTGTACAAAATGTTATTTTAATAGCGAATTCTGCTTATAAATGAATTCAATGAATTTTCTTTGAAGAAACATTTGTTAAGAATTTTTGTGTGAAAAATTATTCAATTGGTGGAACATTTTTCAAACGAAATCCGTCGAAAATAAGGTTTTAATGGATTTTCGTGCAAACAAATTATTTTATTTTGAATCTTAATTACAGATTAGTTATATAATTTGAATTTTATGTATTCTTTTAGCAAAATTTTCTGTAAACATATTTAGCCAGTTTTCGCAGCAATTTTTTTGTGCTTCCGTGGAAATCATTTTTTGTAAGATATTTTTGTGAAATTTTGGTAACTAATGATAAATGTTTAATAAGTTATTATAAAAAAATGTTTTACGGATTTTCTTGAAACAATTGCTTGCAAATTCTCATGAAATTTTTGTTGTCTCGTCGAAAAAGTTTTTGGGAAAATTTATATTTTGGTAAGTGGGTAAACAACTTGAAATGGTTGGTTGACCACGAAAATCGGACCAGCTTTTATTTATATAATTTATTTTTATTAGCGAATTTTCTTGTACAAAATGTTGTTTTAATAGCGAATCCTCTTACAAATAAATTTAAGGTATTTTCTTTGAAGAAAAATTTGTTGAGCATTTTTGGATGAAAAATTATTCAATTGCCGGAACAGTTTTTAAACGAAAATCGTCGAAAATAATGTTTTAATGGCTTTTCGTGCAAACAAATTATTTTAGTTTCAATTGTAATTACCGATTAGGTATATAATTTCAATTTTATGTATTTTTTAAGCAAAATTTTCTGTAAACATATTTAGCCAGTTTTTGCAGAATTTTTTTTGTGCTTCGTAGAAATCATTTTTTGTGAAATTTTGATAACTATAAATGGTTAATAAGTTATTATAAAAAAATCTTTACGGATTTTCTTAAAAAATTGTGTGCAAATTTTCATTAAATTATTGTTGTGTCCTCGAAAAAGTTTTTGTGGAAAATTATATTTTGCCAGGTGGGTAAATAACTTGAAATGGTTCTAGGGCCAGGAAAATCTGACCAGTTTTTTAATTTTATTTTTATTAGCGACTTTTCATGTACAAAATATTCTTTTAATAGCGTATTTTCTTATAAACAAGTTTAATGAATTTTCTTTGAAGAAACATTTGTTGAGAATTTTTGTATGAAAAATTATTCAATTGATGGACCATTTATTTAAACGAAATTCGTCGAAAATAATGTTTGAATGGATTTTCGTGCAAACAAATTATTTTATTTTCAATTTTAGTTACAGATTAGGTATGTAATTTAAATTTTATTTATCCTTTTAGCAAAATTTTGTGTATTGCTTTAATATCTAAAAAATTATTTGGCGTATTGTTTTGAGAATTTGTACAAATGAGTTTTTCCACAGTAATAAAAGTGGTCACAAAAATGTCAAACAAAACTTACAGTGACAGACTAGCTATAGTTTAGACTACCTAACAGCGGTATGGGTATATTTCAACGCAACGAACAACGTTACATACAGATATTAATTCTTCTAAATAATATACAGTACGTATAGGTATTAGATGTATTATTCCAATGTGTGTAATTTCAATATTTTGTTAGAGTAACGTTATCGCATAGGGTTTTGATTTGTAATGCGTGTGTACCCGGAATCTACAAAGCACGAGAACGGTTACTGTTAACTTTGATATTCAAACAAATAATATTTTAACGTAAATAAAAAACCCATTGTTAAAAAGACAGTAAAATAAATCAAAAAGATATATCAATTAACAACTCTATAATTAGCAATAAGCAGCAAGTATTTCCGATATATTACATATTCTAACCTCTGTTGCGAATATAGTTCACAGTTTTGTTCTAGGTGGCAGCAGCATCTTTCCAAGTCACTGTTGTACAATAAACACTTCTAATGAATACCCACTCGAATCTTAGAGGGTTTAACGGACCTGGATGCTTATTTTCGATCAATAGGAAATGACTCTATAGACGACTGCAACCACCCACCATATCATGTCTTTTAATTTCGCTGATCATGCCCCGCAATTGATTGTGGTTGCAGTCGATCTAAACAGTTATTGGAGAATGGCAATGTTAGGGTAGCACGAGCAAATAAGCATCCAGGCCCCCAAAAAATTAATCAAACAAAAAAATCATTATAGGTTCGTTACGCCAACGAACTTTTAGTTGTATCAAATACTTGAGTAGGTATTATTATTGTTCTACCAGCGTCTACAGACAGTAATCTCACTACGCGGCAAGCAGTATAGCCAACTATAGTTTTAACTGTAGATTTACAGTTTTTTGAAAATCTTCCTAGTTTTTAGTTTAGGCCTCCAAATCTACAGGTTTTTTAATTCATTTTATTAGTTCGCGCTCATTTGAAGAAATTTTCCAAAAGTCTTAATAACGATACCTCTCTATTAGTGCATTTTCATTAAGACCATTCAGTAATAGAGAGGTATCGATGGTAAGACTTTTGGAACAAAAGATTTTCATTAAGAAAATTCACTAATAGAGAGGTATCGATGGTAAGACTTGGCAAAAAAGGCGATCGATCTGCAAAATTGCCACTATTATCGAATTTGACCAAAAAGCTTCTGTGTCTGCCGCACAATAACGCTTCCGTAGAAATTACCAAGTTTCGTCGAAAATGTTTTTGTGAATAATTATATTTTGGTAGGTGGGTGAATAACTTGAAGAGGTTCGTTGGCCAGAAAAATCGGATCAGTTTTTTCGAAAACTTTTTGCACTCTTTCAAACAATAAAGTTATTTGGATGAAATATGGTACATTATTATTATTATTATTATTATTATTATTATTATTATTATTATTATTATTATTATTATTATTATTATTATCATTATTATTATTATTATCATTATTATCATTATTATTATTATTATTATTATTATTATTATTATTATTATTATTATTATTATTATTATTATTATTATTATTACATTTAAATACGGACGAAGGATAAAGCCTATAGAGTCCGTGTTTGCAATGGCTAGTTGCGCACAACCAGAACATAGCACATATCAGAAAAATTACTAAACTTACAAACACAAACAAAAGTTAGAGAATACTAATGTCACATTAGGTCATATTGTCTTTTAAAGATATTCACAGATGATGCGTTCACTACTGAAGAAGGCAGACTGTTCCACCTGCCAAACACTCGATTCGGAAGAAAGTTATGTCGACAACAAACACTGAACGCCTCCCTGTAAAGTTTGTATTCAGCCAACGGAGACGATTATCTGAATTCCGAGTAAACAGGGTGTCCAACGGTATTCCTGTATCCCATGCAAGATACGAAACGTGAAAATCAGGTCACCTAGTTCACGTCTCTCAGCAAATGATGTCATGTCCCAGATTTGTAACCTAACCTCATAGCTAGGCCTAAGAATGCCATAAGGTAGTCGGCTTGCTGCTCGCTGCACTCTTTCCAGTCGGTCACGGTCTCTTGATAGGTTTGGGTACTAGGCTGACCCGCAATACTCCATTAGACGTCAAATGTATGTAGTGTATACAAGTTTAGTACACTAAGGATTAATATAGTGAAAAAACTTACGGACTATCTACAGGATACGATTTGCTTTGGAACAGATACTGAACACATGCGCAGACCAGGTCAAGTCTTCAGTCACGATGACTCCCAGATAAGTCTGTTGTTTAACCGTTGCAACCTGGGTTCCATTTATGTAGTATGGAGTTTTGGGGTTGTTTTGCCAATATGCAACACTGAACACTTGAGGAGAAGCAACCGTGACTTGCACCAATCCTCGTTAAGCTCGAGCTAGATATCACTGTGACAAACGAGTGGGTCGTTGTATAACTTGATGTCGTCGGCAAAAGAAGCGCACTCAGATCTGATAATCAGTGGTAGATCGCTGGTGTATACCAGGAACAGCAGGGGGCCGAGGACTGAGCCTTGGGGAACACCACCCACCACAGATCGAGAAGCGGAGTGTGCACCATTTACGCGTACATGAAAAGTTCGTGTGCTCAAGAAAGCTCTAATGCACAAAAGCAGATCTCCACCAATTCCGCAAGATGACAGCTTCGCACAAAGGCACCTCAAAGGTACCCGGTCAAATGCTTTGGATAAATCCAGGTAAACAACGTCGACAGGTCTCCTGCTATCCACTAGTCTTGTCCCATGATCAACACAGGTCAGCAAGTGCGTTATGGTAGCTAATTTTCATTATATGTTTCAAATTTCAATAGTTCAATTTGCTATATTAAGTTAAAGTTTGTTGGCTAGGAACCAGTTTTTGCGGGAACATTTTGAGTTTATTTTCTAAAAAGCTTTTGCATTTTCAAACAATAAAATTATTTTTATGAAATATGATACATTGTGTCTGTGTAAAGAGTGGTCTGGCCTCGAGCTTGTAGTCTCATTGGCCACAATACGATACATTGTTTCTACTATATTGGTAACCAAATTTAGGCTGCAGCCAATGTTCATTATCATTATAAGGCTTGCTTTGTCCTCTTCTTTTAAATTAAAAATAATAATCGTAGTCTTGGGAGAAAATAATCTGGCGGTAAAATTTCGACCTATAATTTTTGGCAGAAACCAGAAACCTCCGGTATTGTTTGGATATGAAATGATTTTGTCTCCTATTGATTGATGTAAGTAATTTGTAACCTGGTCGATTACCTGCTTGCATTCTTTATTTTTGTCTGAAATAAAAGCGGTGTGAATTTCGCTACTCGGATTTTTACGCCAAAGATTGTATTCTATGATTTTAGTCAATAATGCTTTTTGACAAGCTTTATATATGAAACCAGGGTTCCAATATGGAATAGGTTTCTCAATATTCAATTCAATGCAATAGTCCATTTCATCCACAATAGTATATATCATAGTGTTTGCTACAATAGCTTGGAAAAATACGTGACACATTTTTAATAGAGAAACCGTCTAGAATAAACATTATACTATAATTTGCTTTGACAAGGCAATCAATATTAATGCACATAAGTTTCTGATGTATACCATTTCATAAATTTTGTTTTATTTCATTGTGAATTAATCATAAACTGACATCGCTTAAATAAGTAGTTAGAAAAGCAATAAAATGGGAAACCTACATAATTATTATAGCAATTTCATTATTCCTATTCAACAAATTCATAACTAAAACGTGACAGTTCAGAATAAAAAACAAAACTCGCAAAAGCAATTAATATTCAAACATAAATGCAAATGTAGGCAAATTAATTTTACAGCTATCTGCTTGCCCGATGTAACAACCATAATTTATTGATGAAATTTAAATCGATCGAATATAAAAACATCCCCTAACCTTCGATATAAAAATAGATGTATCCTTCGCATAGGTTTAATTTCTATTTGTAATTCATAGTTCTTAGACATGAAACTTGGAGATAGGGATTGACAGGTTCTGAAGTCTATAAGATGACGTTAAGGCACACGGATGAGGTCAAGGTCAAGGTAGGAAGGAGCTTTAAGTCTTTAGTGGAAGTTTGAGTTCACATCTAGAGCATCTGGATCAAGTTTACATTATATTTTATTCCTTTTTTTACAGTTTGATAACCTTCTAATGTACAAGTTAGAAATGTTGTTGGATCTAAATCGTAAAAGCTTCTGCGAACGCTTCTCCCTAAGTAGTTTTGTGCAGTCTAGCAGAAATTCCGAATACTGTTTGCAACTAAGTCTTCGCGGATGTGAGATCCTGTATTTAAATTGCATCTGCCCTAGTTTCGGATCCACCTAACGAAATGTGTGCTATATATAGAGGTAATGATTTTATAAACTATACAGAGCTTTTCCTAATACATATTAAAAAAGGTTCAGGACGCAGCAAGTGCGTTATACTAGTGAATTGTCATAAAAATTGTACACTATTAGTAAGATATATTATTAAAACTAATCCTTTAAATTTAAATGGAACTTGGAGATCGGTTCTAGAGTCCCAGTTAGCGATTATTTGAAAAAAATATATTTTATATGGAACTAAAAAATTAAAATTTGGTCTTAGATATAATATGTAAGTACTGCAAGTGTCTTTAAAAAAAGGCTTCAATGTATTGACTCACCAAAGTCTCACTGGAAATTGTCTCATAGGTCTAAGTATGTTCAACCCTAGACATGAAAGATGTCTCGTTCCTGTGAAATTTAGGCAGTACGCAGATTGAAGCTGTGTTATCCAACTACAACCTTAACCTCTTAAAATTTTCTCCAAAACAGGAGTCAAAACTTCGAGACTCAACAAATTCTAGAGAGAAGTAAGTGTATCCCATAAAAAAATTAAGCTGATCCCAAATATGGGCTTTAGGGGGGATATTCGCGGTCAGTTGAAGAAATTTGTGAAAATTCAAAAGTCTTGCTATTATTACTTTTTTTTTCTAAAAAAATTCGCTAAATGATAAGGTACACCGATAGAAAGACGAATAAAAGTGTGCTAGAATAGGTTCTAAACAAAGAGACAAATTTTTCGTTGTAGTTTAGCAATCCCGGTGATATATGAATATAAATATCTGGGAACGTCGCTGCACTTATCACTGATATTTATTTCATATAACAGAGGCCACTTCTTAGAAAATAGTGCTGAAAACTGGATCATAACTTCGACATCACTCTGGTGGTGGTGGTTGCAAACTAGGCTCGCAAATTCCGTTTCATTCGCTACTCCCCCCGAAGTCATTTTATGAAAAAGTCTTTTTGTGGAGAGTAGATTAACAGAGTGATGCTGTTAATCTACTCTCCACAAAAAGACTTTTTCATAAAATGAATTTGGGGTCGATAACTTGATTACAAAGAAAATTAATATTTAGTCCCTCCATAATTAACCCAAACTTTAATTTTACGAGAAAATAACAGATTTTTGGTAATATTCATATTTATGTACCCATAAACTTTGAAAACGGTATGTTACTTGATTTTTAATGGAGAAGTATCAATTTTCGCCAACCTACAGCGTATTTCTTCCCTTTCTTCTGAACTGATTTTACTTAGAAACAATCGAGACTATCCGCTTGTGAACAGCTACCTGTGTAGCAAATTTGATGTCGATGGCTCAGTTAAAATAATTTGATATTTCACCCCTACATGATCAACCCCTCCTAATTTTACAAGAAAATGTCAGGTTCGTCGACATATTTTAATTTCTATTTTCATAAAAAAATCTCATGACAGGACATATTTTGATTTTCAATGTTAAAGTGCAAATTTTAATCAATCTGACCCTTTTCGTGGAGCGATTTCGTTAAAAAACAATCAGAACCGTTTGTTGGTGGACCTGTGTATAAAATTTAAAGTTGATCACTCAATCACTTCAAAAATTATCGTGGAAACTAACGAACCGACACAAAATGTTTTTCTTCTAAAACAGGTTTTTACATGTTTTGAGATTTGACCTTTGAACTAACAAACGTTCCCGTTACCTTATCTTCACACGTTTAAGGGGTAAGAAAGTGTGCCTCTGAACCGAAAGGTACTGGGTTCGATTCCCAGGGTTTCTTTCCCTTTCACTTTTTCAATACATACTGTACAATTAAAATCAACCGAGGTTGTAGCATTGTATTTAAGCAAGTTGAATGTCTTCACGTTCCGTCCTTCGGAGGAGGCGTAAAGCCGTCAATCCCGCGTCCATGCGATGTTGTTCCTTACAGAAACGCATGGGTTCGGCAAATTTTCCAGGATAGTGAGGTGAAACTGCTCCCTGGAGTCGGTGATTGGCCACAGTCGCAGAATAGACGGTAAAGTACAAAACAAACGATGTAAAAGTCCAGTAGAAAATGAAACCAGATAAGAATGTCCCTCTTTTAATTATTTACTAGACACTTTTGGTTCAAGGTAAATATTGAAATACTTAGATTAGTTGGAAATTTGTAAAGTGTAAAAATTTATAACATGCTTGCTCAACGCACACACATATATGTGCATAAATGTTATGTAGATTATTGCATAAAGTAATTAGAAACGAAGTGGTGTATATAGAAACTGCGTCGTAAGATTTCTTATTGCGTCTTATCTCATTAAGTTTAGCCTTGCTTACTTTCTGGTTAAGTTGCAACGTGCTGGTTCTAAGAGTATATCACATTTTAGTTTAAATATAGAATGAACACACCTACGAACGTTTAATAAGTTATTTATACTATACAGGCCTCTTTTAGAAATTGCCATCAAATCCAATCATCTGTTTTAGATCCATGAGTTGATTAGCCTAATATGAGAAATTCCTTGGCTCAAAATCTAGTGCAACTTTAATTTACAATACTGCAGATCGTCTCGTTAATAATTCTAAGCTGCATATTAAATCTTAATTTGCAAAGCAACACTGTATTTTGTAACTTAAACTAAATCCCAGTGAAACGAGTTTTATATAACCAATTAAAATAAATCCATAAATATGAATAAATTAATTAGTAAACAAATAAATCAATAAAATAAGCATGAAACGTAAATTTGAATAGGGGGTGGGTTTTTGCTGTTGATATTTCTATGTGCATTTACACTGGACAACAAAAAGAGAGAAGGTTCGGTTTATGAAGTTTTATTATAAAGATTTTTAAAAGCTAACAATGTTAGTGATTTCACAATTTAAAATAAAATTATATTTAATGACAAGTTGCAAGAATTTAATATTTACTGCATTAAAAATTGAAAAATGAAGAAAAGCACTCAAATGAAGCAAATTTTACTTAAGATACTTTTCTGCCGCAGCTGGAGCATAATATGCGACATGACGTAACCATCTAACAAGCAGGAGCTTCTTTCAGTTGATTCGACCATTCGGAGCTGGTGAGACTGCTAACATCATTTAACCATTCAGAGCTACTGAAACTGCTAACAATATAAAATTCCAACTGGACACTGGCCCGTGGTCGGAAGGTGTTCTCGATTAATCCTTTTTTGTTAATAAGATGTGGGCGCTGGGGATAAGAGGCATTTGCAACGACCTTTTGCTTTCGTATCTCAATAACAGACAGTTAATTGTAAAAGCGGGTAATATTAATTCCCAAAGATATAGTGTAAGTATGAGCACACCCCACTTTTGTTTACACTCTATGTAAACGATTTGCCGCAATTTATACAAGACGGAAAAGTCTTCATGTACGCCGATGACACTTATATTGTAGTCTACGGCAAGACGGTGGAGGAAACTGGATTAAAATTAAAATCCGTATAACAGACTTTTGATGAATGGTGTTATACAAACCCATTAATTATAAACTATGACAAGACTTTTTCTCTTGAAATGCATAACTGCCACCAAAAAGGGAGAATGTGCGACAGTACTATTTTGGTGAACGGAAATACAGGGCAATTCAAAAAGGTGACAAAACTTTTGGGTGTTAGAATTGACAATAGCCTATTATACATAGACCAGATCGATCACGTGTGCAAGAAATTAATTTCCGCGTTTTATGCAATGTTGATGCTTAGAGATTCCTTAAGCTCGGATCATCTGCTGCAAGTCTATTACGCGACTGTCTATTCAGATTTGAGTTAGTATCTATCTGCCATAGAATGTGCCATGTGCTACAGAAAAGAATACTGATAATATGCAATCTATCTTATCGGTACTCTTGTGACGTTTTAAGCAAAGTAACATTATGACGTTAACACCAGTATGCTTGTTTCATCTGTTATCTGTATTCTAACGATATAGATATTCATCGTCTGATGAAGCTAACCCTGTTAGCGAAACGATCGCTAGGTCTTTAAAAAGATGTGTTGTGGTGATTTTGGTTTCTCCAAATGTACTTTTCAGTGCTCAGCGCAGGTTCCAGTCTTCACTTAGATAAAATTATTGTTTTTTATTTGTGTGAAACTTGATGAAACTGAAAACAATTTTCCGAAAATTAACTTAAAATGTTTCCGAGAAAACTCGTTTCCTGGCGGACAAACCTTAGGTTAATAGCAAGTTGAGTTATTGAATTTTGAAGCATTTAATGAGAATTTGCTATCAAAACGCACTTACTGCGTCTCAATTTTTTTTTTACGAACATGCTTCATATTTCCATGAAAAATGCAAAAATGCAATAAGGAATGTTCAAAAAAAATTGTAGGTATCACCAACGACTTGTGATTGTTAAAATAATTTTTTAAGATGTAGCTCAATACACCCTATAAGTAACGTATACAATTTTTTCTCGTATCTTGCATAACAACAATTATATTGGGCTTTGCCGTAGAAATGTAAACAGAAAGTAAACACGGATATCGTTTCTAGGAGGCCTAGTTAGATTTCTGTAAATATTTTAATAAAGGACAATGACGGTTGAAGCTGAAACTTAAGGCTTTGCAGAACACTCTTCTTGCGACATTTTCTTTGCATAATCCGTATTTATTTCAGGTTCTTTGCCTTAGTGTTGCCAATTTGGATATTTCAAATCGCGACTTTGGCATTTTGAGAAAAACCCCTAATTTTGGTGCGTGGGTTACTATTTATACTACAAACACACGTACCAAATTTGGTGGCCCTTAGTTTTTTATTTCCGGAGATATATTTTTTTTCGATAGAAAACAGAACATTTTCCGGGAAAACATAGGCCGATTTTCCTGGCTTACGAACTTATCTGAGCCACTTGCAAAAGGAAGGTACTCAGAAAAGTTGAACAAAATCGGGCTATTAGTTTTTGAGTTATCCATGTGATACATATATATATATATATATATATATATATATATATATATATATATATATATAACAATTGAAACTGACCCTGAATATGAGGCCTAGTTCACGCAAATTTGAAGAAATTTTTTCAAAATTCAAAGGTCGGGGTCTCCTCATTAGTTTTTTTTAAGAAAATTAACTATTAACCTCGGTAATTACTCTGACTTTTGTGCCGTGTACTAAATACTCTGTAGATGGGTGAAAGTTGAGAAAAATAAGTGGCTATACTGATGTAGAAACAAACAAAAACTTGCAAATTGTGAATGTCATAAAAATAAGTTGTCTTTTGATGGAAGCCATGTTTCTCGCATTACTTTATTAAAAATGAAACGAGATAAGAGACGAAAATTAAACACAAAACGTGAACAATTAGGACTTCATACCAACTTTAAGACAGTTGGAAAACTGTTAAGGACAGCAAAAAGCATAATGGGGCAATAATTTGTTTGTTTGTGTTGACGGAAGTTACTTCTTCTATGAAAATTCCGTCATGAAATGTAAAATGGCTAACATTGAACCGTATCAAGGATATAATAAAAGTTTTAAGAATGAGTAAACAAGTTTAAAAGCTCAAATCATTCCAGTAAGTAAAATGAATTTCCTTATAACTTGGGGCATATTACGGTCGTGGAAATTTACATTGGAGTTGACGTTTGAGCTGTTTCCGGTGTTCAAATAAACAAATTAAACTCCTATCGTGGTGCAAACTCGTGAAGAGAAAAAGCTAGTGTGAAAATCGGCTAATAAAAGAGAACATTCAATAAAGAGGTACAAAAAAATATCAAATAATTGTGTTAGCCACCTCAGAGGGCAAGGCAATCACATGTAATAAAAACGCACACATGCAAGTGTCTCAGAAAGAGATAAACAAAAAAAGTATGGACGCAGCATGTGCCTTATGGTATCGAATTTTCGTTAAAAAGTGTTTTCAATCTCGAATATGTATTTTAGTGAATTTTTATTTTAAAAAATTCACTAATAGAAAGGTATCGATGGTGAGACTGCAAAAATTTTTGCAAATGAGCGCGAATTTGGGCGCCTAGAACCCATACCCCGGATATGGCTTCTAGGCGCCCAAATTAAAAAACAAATTATTAATAGCTTGGATGAGTTCGATAGCCAGAAAAAACGGACACTGTTTTCCGGGAAAATTTTGAGTTTTCTTTCGAAAAAAATTTTTTCTCCGAAAATTACAAAGATATTTCGATAAAATTTGGTGTACATATTGCTTTGGGAAAGACCTAACTATGTGCCAAAATTCAGCTTTCTAGGGTTACAGAAAATTGAGCTATTTAAATTTGAAACATATATGTTTAATATCACCGCGTTTCATTCTCAATAGCTTATACGAGATCTAGTATGTCGTTGCCGTGGTAACGCAACATTTGATATTATTACGCAGGTCTGTTAGACGCTGTAACTGATGTCGTATGGTATTGGTATGAGATTATTTATATGTTTATTTGTTTGAGTCGACGAATTATTTGTGTCATTTGGGAAATTTTTATATACAAGTGCAAATTATTCCTTTATTAATGTTAGTGGGTGGATTAAACAGTGTTTGTTATGTTTTATCAACACAATAAAGGATCGAAGTTTTACAAAAGGGCTGATATACAACAGGTTAGTTCTTACTCTCTAATGCTTTGGTGGTAGTTTTAGTTAAGTTTATGGTTTAACGATCCATAATTTTTAGCTAATTTTCGTACAAAAAATTCGTCAATGAGGAGACCGCGACTTTAGAATTTTAAAGATTTCTTCAAATGAGCGCAAACTAAGCCCCCTGGAAACCATATCCGGGTTTACGTTCAATTTTGATCTGCTTACGTATATACAGGGTGGCGCGTTTCTACGGTAGAGCTGAATATAAATATTATTATACAAGAGACGAGAAAAAATTGTATAAGTTAATTATAGGGTGTCTTGAGCTGCACCTTATAAAATTATTTTGACACCGGCTGGCCCACAAGTCGATCGTTGGTGATCCCTACAATTTTTTTTCGAACAGCCTTATTTTATTGCATTTTTTATCGAAATGTTTGTAAGAAAAAAATCAAGACGCAGTAAGTGCGTTTGGGTAGCAAATTTTCATTAAATGCTTCAAATTTCAATAACTCAATTTGGTATTAACCTAGGATTGGTTGGTTAGAAAACCAACGTTTAAGGTATATTGTCGGAAAATTTGTGTACATTTTCAAACAATAAGTTATTTTGATAAAATATGGCACATTGTTTCTACTATATAGGTTATACCAGTGACCAAATTGATGCCTGCTTGCATTAAAAAGACATATTTGATATTCAAAGCATTTTTATAAAAATTCACTGCCATAACGCACTTGCTGCGTCCAGAGTTTTTTTAATTAAAGATACCGAATTCCCTAGATAGTATAACCTTTATAATAGAAACCATGTAACATATTTTATCAAAGTAACTTTATTGACTGAAAAACCAGTTCGATTGTACTGTCCAACGAAACTATTCAAGCAATTTACACATAAACTCCACCTTCCAAGATATAAATATTGACAAAAAGCTTTTTAACAAAGATCCCTACAAAAAATGTTGACATGAAAATTTTCAAGCAATTTCTCTGACAAAAACTCGCAATTTTTTACAATAATTGTCTTAAGTAATATCACACAAAAATTATTCAAACATTTATTTACCAAAAAAAAAAATGCTTTTTATACAAAAATTCACTAAACCAATTTATTTACGAAAATTCAAGAACAATTTTTTAACGTGAAATCTGAAATATGTTTTTAGAATAACTAATTAAACATTAATTATTAATTACTAACATTTCAACAAAATTTGACAAAATATTATTTCTACCAAAACACAAAAAAAATTCTTCGAAAACTGACTGAATATTTTTACACGAAAATTTTGTGAAAACAATTTTTTCATTAATTATACATAGTGTATTGTGAAAATGTAAACGTAGATAATCCTATCGAATTATTATTTCTTAATTTTTTTTTTGTATCAAAGTTAATTAAAATATTTTTCTTTGAAAATTCGCTAAATAATCACATAATCTGATCGGTTACTAGAATTTGATAAAAATACTTTTTTAACTGATCCCCTACGGAGATTCGAACCAATAACCTTTAGGATGAAACATAAAACTCAACAAACTTTATTTGTGTCACAAGAAATACTGAACAATAATATTAATAATATCTTTATTTGCGGATATATCCATTTGTTTAACAGTATGATAACAAAGTTTTGAGTAGAATACACAACCAACACAAACAACTCAAATTATGATGGCACAAATCAAACAATTCTCCAATCAGTCTTTTAATTAATACCCAAATCCAGCAACTAACACTGCACCAGAACCAACAGCCAGTCTTAAACTAGAACAATAATGTACAGGGTAATAGCACAGCAGTCTTGTTTATGCTGTGGTAACAGGGTTGATACAATGCTCTAGCTATATCTTAGATTTATCACTGTGTTTTACATTAAAATAGTTATTTATATAAATATACCTTATTATCATCTTTACTATTAGTACAAGTGCTATATTTTGGGTTTTATAATAACAAATTACATTTAATTACAGGACCCGAGGCTAACTGTAACCCAAGGCGCCACCACGGACGTGGAAAATTATAGTTTATCTATGCAATACAGATGGAATCTCGTACACTTTTATTAAACGTTAAAAATTAGGTTTTCCATAAAGAAATGAACTTGAAAGCTATAAAGCAAAACGATGGAAATTTGTCACTTAAAAAAAAAGAGATTACTTAACACTGAAAAACCTATCTAGAAGAGTTTGTCACGGAGAAGAAATTCATTGCGAAGATTAAATAAAGAAGATAAATTTCATTTCTGAACGTCACACCGTCTGGGATTACCATAATTAAACGTTGAATGTAGCGGCTTCTCCTTCAGACACCAAAATTTACTTCAGATTTATCTTACTCCCGACGCGTTTCGACACTCCAAGAGGTCATCTTCAGGGGATAAATCTACAAACATAAACAAGACAGGTCTGTCAGAAAAACATTAGTTTTTTCGGTAAGCAATTGTGCATGTCCGAGCACAATGATGACAAGATGATCCTCACAGAAAAGTCAAAGGTCACAAGTCACACAGAAAAACATCGACCAACAGTCGAGTCAAAATCTAAAAAACTACAGATACAGTAACAACAGTTAAAATATTAAGTTAAACATGCAAACTACGTTAAAAAAGCTAAAAGCATGAAGCAACTAAAAAGCACTGAAAGACACAAAACTGTCAAAGTATAATAATTGATATTTTTGATCACAAAACTAAACAAGTATATTGTTGAAACTATACGGCAGATCTTTAGGCACCAGAGTCATGGAACACCTTAGGAGCAGAAACCAGCTCAACAATGACACATCAGTATTTGGTTGCCATTTGAGGGAGAGTAGCCACAGCTTCAACAAAAATACAGATGCTAGAATCTTGCACCCTTCAAGCTTTGGCGTAGAACAATTCGTCTTAGAAGAAATTGAGATTTTCAAACATTCCAAGTGTCAAACCAGTGAAGTTTTGAACTTGTCCAACACGGATTTAACTAACTTTCCTTTATTCTATAACCAATTGGTGTAATAGTGCTGCTGAACTCTATGGTTTTCTACATGACCATGAACATTGTGTTTTGAAGATGGCTGCTCTATGGCTCCCCTACCATTCCTTGCTCTTTTGTGATTGACATTTCGCTTCTGACACTTCTTTCGCACCTGTGCCGGTGCACCCTGCCCGTTTTCAAGTTCACATAATGACCGCCCTTCATCATGGCTGTTAAAAATCGCCGATCTTTTGCATTGATTTTTGTTCTTGAAGACAATTTTTCTGGCATTATGCAGATGTAGTGTTGCATGGCCCCTGGCAGAATGGATGAAGCTGTGACCTGTTAAAACCTTCATGTATAGTTTCGAGTTCAATTTTTTGAGAATTGTTCAAGTGAGTATGGCTCATTTCTTTTTCACTTGTTTTTTTCATGGTTTTCTTTGCCCTGATGGTTCTCATTGGGTTTCTTGCTTGACTTTGCCTGCCTGCTGTGTTGTGTAACCTGTCAGTTTCACTCATTGGCTTTGCTTTTTTGCCTCAACAATAGACTTGTTTATTTTAGTGTTCAAAAATATCAATTATTATACTTTGACAGTTTTGTGTCTTTCAGTGCTTTTAAGTTGCTTGATGCTTTTAGCTTTGTTAACGTAGTTTGCATGTTTAACTTAACATTTTAACTGTTGTTACTGTATCTGTAGTTTTTTAGATTTTTTAGATTTTGACTCGACTGTTGGTCGATGTTTTTCTGTGTGACTTGTGACCTTTGACTTTTCTGTGAGGATCACCTTGTCATCATTGTGCTCGGACATGCACAATTGCCTACCGGAAAAATTAATATTTTTCTGACAGACCTGTCTTGTTTATGTTTGTAGATTTATCCCCTGAAGATGACCTCTTGGAGTGTCGAAACGCGTCGGGAGTAAGAGAAATCTGAAGTAAATTTTGGTGTCTGGAGGAGAAGCAGCTACATTCAACGTTTAATTAAAGAAGATAAACGCAGACTATCTGGATTTGTCCATTTCAAAAGAAGAATTTGAAGAAACCCTAAAACAGCTTTGACAAAGAAAACTGCTGGTGTAAACCCATTAACAGCAGAAATTTTAAAAAACTCTGATGGAAAAATGAACTGAAAGCTGTTTGAAATTATTGTGAAATAATACTAAACCAGGAGAGCGTAGATCCAACTCACGCTTCCTCCGCTGGAAAAATTCTTAAGAAAATATTATTCAACGTAAAATAAATACAAATATTGTGAACAAAAATGAAATTGATGAATAGTCATGTCCAGAATGTAATGCGTAGATCAAATTACATAGAGAGCAGGGCATCGACCTATCTGTCTAGTCATCCTTTTATGTCAAGCCAGGCTTTATATTAGACCCTTTATTCACCTCTCCATTATTGATATCACTTTACTTTACTAAGTTAAACCTACCTCCCAATAATAGACCTGCCTCGCTTATTTTTTATGGAAGATTCTATTTTCGAAATAGCATCACGAGAAATTTATTTAGTACAAAGCCACAGGGTGAAAATATTTATAATTTCAACTTCTATCCCGAAATTTTGGATACACAATTTAATATTTAAATTAAACATTTTGCACAATTTGTATTTTTTAGTTAAAAGAAAAAATTATATGCAATTGTATCCTAATAAACCAGCCAGGTTTGAACACTTTACAATGCTTCTTTGTTTTTCTTTAATTGTTGATAAAAAGAATAGGGTCTTTGTTAATGGTATAAAAATTGGTTATATAACGTATGTTTTGTAATAAACTCCAAAAAACACAAAATAATCTCTCTTGTGATGTTTTGCTAAATTTACTCATATTAAAATGAGCCGGCCAGTTTATTCATCTATAGCGATTTTGTAAACATGATAATTTTCGAGAGACTAATTTCAATTGTCTTATTTTTAGTGTAAAATACATTCTACATACAGACTTGGAGACTACTTCTCTGGCTTCACTGTTGGTTTTTGTAGGTGAAGGACGTAGCCAGCGCGTGAGCTAACTGGAGGAAGTGGCCCTTTGAATTCTGGATGTTCTAGGATGTTCTTCAAAGCTTCTGTGACTATAGTTTCGCTGCTTGACAGCATTCTGATAAGATAAGATAAGAGCTCATTTCGGAATTACCGCTGATATTGCGTCGCAGTATGTATTATGTGCATGATGGAGCTCCAGCCCATAGTGCCCATGAAGTAGTGGAATAGTTACATATCAGATTTCCCCGACGATGGAAAGGCAGAAATGGCCCCATTCTTTGGCCAGCCAAGATCGCCACAGTTAACAGTCTTAGATTTCACAATATGGCGAATCATAAAGCAAGATGTTCATAAAAACAGAAATCCTCCTGAAAATATGTATGAACTGCAATAGATGATAGATACATTTGAGCGCTTAGAAAACAAGCCACATGTACTTAAATCTATGGGGATAGGAAGTGTCTGGGATTTATTTTGCCATTGTTTGAAAGTACTTCGACATCATATTTCGTCGCTCTATCTTAATTGGTCTTCGAAATATTCAGAAAAGATATAACAACCAACTTTGACAATATCTAACTCCAACAAGAGTACCCTGAGGAGATGAAACTACCGGAAATGAGATACACTAATGGTACTCCAAGAACTCCCACAAAACCCGTGAGCCTTTTCACTAGAACAGATTTACCAATTAAGATCGCAAGTAGCATATATCGCCAACATGTCTTCTGTGTTCTATAAATATGATATACTGGCGATCATAAATGATGTTTGTATTAATTTTGACTTGAATAATTGACTTATTATGTAATAGAAAGATTATATAACATATTTTACACATTACCTTGGATATTCTTCCATGCAAGCAATCAATATTTTAAAATAAGAATCTTTTGTTTTAGATGATCCTAAGTATCGCGCAATAAAGATATGAACTTTTTCACATGACTGGTCAAAGAATGGTCTTTTGATACGTAGGAGTATATTTCAGCTACGTGCTCTATATACAGAAACTCAATAAAAGATAAGTTACATCTTTGTATTTTCCTCTTTGAACGTCCGGCTGATAATTTTACAGAAGAGTGATCTTAAAACTGCCTCTCAGTATCTGTTATTTCATATATGAAGCGAAGAAGAAGTCATTGCAATGAAGCGTGGGGTGTCACATCGGAAATTTACTAGATATGATGTTATGTATTTGAAATGTATAGACGAAAATCATCTAGGTAGATGATTGAACATCGATTTCTATTATTTGAGATTGAATGCTTCTGTGATTACATGTCATTGAGAATACGTCCAACAAGCCGCTCATACAGAAAACAAAGATTCACGTTTGATTTAATCATTTTCCATTGTGATAGGTACGATAAGAATGAAAAGAAAAAGAGATTTTTTTATCGTAGGTACATATACTGACTAACAATGAAAGGTCCTGACTCAGCAAATGCGCTACGGTAGCTAAATTTTATGTTTTTAATCGAATGCTAATAACTGGATTCTCTATTACTTTCGAACTTCAATTTTACACATGGTTTTTTAGCCTTTATAATTTGTAAAAGTCTATTTTCCAGAATAAACTTATCTGATTAGGCTTCCCAACAAAACCATCCAAATTACTTTAAAGAAAGACTGTTTATACACCTTCGATACAGTGAACTGTATATTTAAATTTTGTAGCGATTGAGATAGAGTAGTATTGGTATTAAATTAATTGCAATTACAGGCTGATTCAGATACAATATCAAAGAAAAACACTTTATTAACAACGTGGATCGATTGAGCTGTTAAGGTGTACGGTTGTATTGATAGTGAGTGATAACAATTATCGTGATAACGTTAGTAATACAAAACGTAAATTAGTTATTTAAATCTTATAAGTTCACTTAAAATATAGCCAAGTGAATAAACTAAGCTAAATTTTTATTACCGTGAGGATGTCGCAGAAAAAAAAACAATTCAATGAGGGAAGGAAATATGGCTGCTTCCTCAGAGCCGTTAGCAGACCAAAACAGCTCACTTATAGCTGGAACACCTACGCGATATCAGTCAACATTATCGCCAAGTAATAATTCATCACTTGATACGAGGGGTAATCAAGTAAAAATGCACATATGTGTAAATCATACACACATCAAAAAATAAAAACGAATGACAACAAGTTAAAATTAATAAACGTAAGGGAATACACAGACAGTTTAGTGATAACTAATCAACAGAATTAGAAAAATCAAATAGATTTTTACCTTTGACTGTACCAGACAATGAAAGCAATATAAATACACAGCTGCCAAACCTTATACAAAAGATTGCGAAACCACCTCCAATATTTGTGCATAGGGTAGTTGACTATTAGGAGATGATTCGAGCTTTGACTGCCGTGGCAGAGGAAGAACAATATGTTACTAAAACTTTAAGAGAAAATGTTGTAAAAATTACCTGCCATACTCCTGAAACGTATAGAAGAGTGGTAAGCTATATGAGAAACCACAACATCATATACCATACCTATCAGATGAAAGAAGAACGGGCCTACCAGGTTGTTATTAAAAATCTACACAATGCGGTACCAGTTGAAGACATCAAAACAGAACTCCTAAATAAAGGGTACTGTGTTAGAAATATTGCTAACATTAAACAGAGAATTACAAAAGAACCACTTCCTAGGTTTTTGTGGATCTAGAGCCTGTCCACAACAATAAAGAAGTTTATAAGCTTAGATACCTAAACAATCGATTGATAGTCCTCGAAGAGCCTAAGAAAACCACAGACATTGCCCAGTGTACCAGATGTCAAATATATGGCCATACCATGAGGTATTGTAATCGGCCATATGCTTGTGTCAAATGTGGCGGGCCCCATGATACGAAGGTATGTAATAAACCTAGAAACGCTCAAGCTACATGGTTTCGCGAAGGGGAACATCCAGCTAACTATAAAAGATGTAGGGTCAACAAAGAGTTGCAAGAAAAATATAAGAATAGCCCACAATCCCAACTCAAACAAGATCCACGGCCAGTTCGTAAAACTACCGCACGATATGTAGAGAGTAGTAACACCTATGTTGCTGCAGCTATGAGAAACACGCAACAAGAACGTCAGAATAATCTTCGCATAGAACAATTTCTTGGAGGATTTTAAAATATGTTTCAACAACTTATGGAACAAAACAATATGATCATAAGTATGCGGTCTACAGCCATTAACAAGTTATTGCACTAAAGTTCGAATTTATAACAATTGCTTCGTGGAATTCCAATGGCATTCAGTCCAAAAAACAATAAGTTGAACTATTCCTTAAGGTACACAAGATTTACATTTTACTGATTTCTGAAACACACTTCACAGCAAAGTCATTTATAAAAATTCCACACTACACAGTCTCCTGGGCCAATCATCCAGATGAAACAGCACATGGGGGAACAGCTATAGCCATTAAGTCAACAATAGTGCACCAAGAACTCCCAAAATATAAAATGGACTACCTGCAGGCCACAACAATACAGGTGGGTATGTGTTCCAATTCACTAATTATTTCAGCCGTTTATTTTCCTTCCAGACACAGAATAACTAGAAATATGCTTAAGATGTTTTTTGAGATACCTGGTCCAAGGTTTATTGTTGGTGGTGACTCTAATGCAAAACACTCCAATTTCGGGTGCAGACTAACTACTCCCAAAGGCGGAGAGTTTAATAATCTAATTTTAAACAACGACTATAGCTGCCTCTCCGCTTGTAAACCAACATACTGGCCAGCAGATTCAAACAAAATACCAGATCTGCTGGATTATTTTATAGTGAACGGTGTGGCAGCTAACTACCTCGACACAGAGTCATGTTTTGACTTATCGTCAGATCATACACCTGTCTTATTGACTGTGAGTAAAACCATTACAAGAAAACTCCAAAGCATTCATTATTTAACAAGCACACCAACTGGGACATATATTCAAAGACCTCATAAATGAAAAACTGAACTTGCAAACTAGTATAAAAAGAAGTGAGGAGCTTGACGGTTTTACAAACAACTTCATAACTACAATACAAGCAGCCTCATGGCAAGCAACACCAAACGTGGAACAGAAATCACGCTCGACTCAAAACATTTTAAAAGTAATCACGTAACATGTGACAGAAAAGAGAAGACTTATAAGAATATGGCACCGTACCAGACTGCCTTCTGATTAGACTGCTCTTAATAGGATCGCCAACAAATTAAAGAAAAAGTGAAACGAGAACAAAAATGAATCGTTTAAGTTTTATTTGGATAATTTGTCCTACAAAGACCACGCCTTATGGAAAGCTGCAAAGTGTGTCAAACAACACACACAATTTATCCGTTCCACCACTTAAAAAACGCGATGGAGTCTGGGAAAGGTCAGATAGAGAAACGGCAGAGTTATTTGCTCAACACCTTGAGTCCGTCTTCACTCCACATCCTGCAAATATTCCAAATCATGTAGTGCAAGACTATCTAGAGGTACCATGCCAAATATCACCACCAATTAAAGAATTTAGAGTGGCTGAAGTAACACAAGAAATACTTGGCCTTAACATCGGGAAATCTCCTGGATATGACATGATAACGGGGAAAATACTCAAGCAGCTTCCTGAGAAAGGTATAAAGTATCTGACAGTACTGCCGATAATTCATTCCATTAAATCTGGAGTACCCCAAGGAAGTGTACTGGCTCCGATCTTATTTTTAGTGTACACTTCAGATCTACCAACGACAAATGAGTCAACGACGCGAAATTTTGCAGGGGGCACTGCATTAATTGCAGCCCACGCAAACCCACAAATGGCCTCAGAAATATTGAAAAGGCATCTTAACCTGGTAGAAGATTGGCTTGAAAAACAGAGAATCAAAGTAAAGTAGTCCAACTGTGTACAAGTCAATTTTATTATCAAACGAGGTGAGTGTCCTCGAGTACATATTAATAGTAAACAAATACCTCAGTCTGATGAAGCTAAATACTTGGGCCTACATCTTGATAAAAAACTAACTTGGAAAGTACATATATTGAAGAAGAAAGCAAAGCTGAAAATAAAAGTGAGAAAGCTCTACTGGTTAATAGGTAGAAAGTCACCATTAAATCTTCAAAATAAATTATTTGTATATAAATCAGTAAATCAAACTTGCCTGGATGTACGGAATACAGCTGTGAGGATGCTCCAATAAGTCGGACATACACATCATACAACGATTCCAATCGAAAACCTTAAGAATCATAGATGCTCCATGGTATGTTACCACTCATACTTTACACTCAGATCTGAAGATACCATGGGTGTATGATGAAATCCCTAAGACAGCTACAAAACACAGAGTGAAGCCAGATCACCATCAAAACAGCACAGCTAGGGCCCTCACAAAAGATTCCGTTCAAAGAAGACTAAAGAAAAAAATGGCCAAAAGATCTACTGAAGTCATAGTTCCACTACCTACCTAGACAACGCTTAGGACAGCACCAGTGGATGTGATTCCGCCCTGACAACCGTCATCAGATTAGCTCATAGAACATTATAATACATTGTTTATTACTGTGTTGTTCTGATTGCTAATATAATGTTATATATAAAATAAATATATATACACTACATTAGTAATTGAATTGTTACTAGTTACTACATCAATGTGACTAAAGCTAACGCATTTCGGGAACTACCACATATGAAATACAGTTGCCAAGTGTCTTTGGAGTCTTTAGTTTGTGCACACTACCCCCCTTGATTCTTGATGCTACCCCTTAGGCGAGGCTGGCCACAATACAGTTCTTAAAATCGACCACTCAGTGGCAGGAAATAGACACTATTCAAACCATCTTGAACTGTCTTAACAAAGACCCTTGTCAGATTTAAAAGCCGACATCGTTTTATTCACATCAAAAACAGTTTTATTTAATCCATCACAAGCATTTTAAATAGCGACAGTAAAACAAGGTCGTGAGGCAGCTCGTGCCTTATGGTGTTAATTTTTGAGCCTGCGAGACATTTAAGCCTCTGTTATTATTTTTAGACCTTAAAAGTGTATTTTTTGTTAACGAAATAAAAAGATTCACATTTATTCAAGAAATTCCATAAAAGATGTGCCACAACCCCTAAGAAAAGCTCAGAAAATGTATCTGTTAAAAATTGGTTATATTTTCTGGTATCTAATTTTCATTTAATGGCCCTTGTATATGTACTTTCGTAGTAATATAACCAATCTGTGCTCAATAGGACTATTAAGTAGTAGAACTGATTATACATAAATAAGTTATGAAATTTTGTATGAATCAAATATTCAAAGGATTGTGTCTTAGTTAACAAATCCTTACAGTGACTGCCAACAGTTTGGTCTTAAGGGATTTAGGGTAGGGTTTTACGGTGTTGGCTAATTATTTTGGTTGCGGCAAACGTATAACAGTGGTAGATCCATATTAGCTTCCCAACCAACAGCACTCACTAATATAACAAGAATATGAATTATATAACTGGAAAACGTTTGTAAAACTTACACACAGAATGTTTTATGAAAATTCCCTACCATAACGTACTTGCAACGTTTTTCATTGTAATCTAGTACATTTTAGATGAGAATAATTCAGTAATACGACTTGCTACATTGTTTGAAATTGAATACGAGTTACATAAAAGACATAAAGGCTAAAGTGGTTTAACAGTGGAACTTTTGAGTATGGTATTTTTATTTTCGTGGTTGTAAATTAAAAACCTAGTTAATTTGAAAAGCTTTAAAACAAAGAAAGGGATTTTAGAATTATGTAGCACATTTAAATATTAAAGGGGTTTCGTGTATAGAAACAAGCTATAATCCATTTTATTCCAGAAGTGTCGGCTGGGCTTTAGATTTTCAAGATCTGTAAAATGTAACTCGTAAAATATTCAGAACGAGATATATCATCCAGTACAAACGTGAAGTAATATATTTGTCATATATTTTTCATTTCCATGTCTCCGATGAATGAAAAAGTATTGTCAACGGAAGTTTATAGTTCGAATGTGAAGACGACTTGAATTCATATATATATATATATATATATATATATATATATATATATATATATATATATATATATATATATATATATATATATATATATATATATTGTAACGAGGTGAATAAATACACCTCGATACAATTTAATCAACCATATATGCAACAAGTAAATTCATAAACATTAATTTATTTCGTACAATTTAATGCAAAGAACAAACACAAGATACCGAGAAAAAGTGGTTTCAGATAAATCAAGGTACGTATTAATCAGGTGATAATGTCATATCATCGGCTATCTACATTTTATCACTGACGGATCCATATAAAATGAGGCCGAAAATTCAATGAAAAGGATACATTCCCGACGAAAAGCCTCGAAGTTCATCTCGAAGCTGTTTCCACTTCTTAATAGAAATTCCAAATTGTCCATGAACAATAAACTGCTCATGTACAAAGTCATAATCCAGTCATCCTTGACCTATGCATCCCCTGCATGGGCCACCGCGGCCGAAACACACATCAAGACCCTTTAAATCATCCAGAATAAAATTCTGAGATTGGTTACCGAAGCGCCATGGTTTGTCAGAGACAGTCAGATTCACTCTGATCTGGAAATGCCTTCGATACTCGAGTTTATAACTCAACTATCCACAATTCTGTTCGCAAAAGCCTCTTCTCACCCAAATGCTCTTCTCCGTAGTGCCACCGCCTACGACGAGCAACGATAACGCCCCGGCGGCAAAAACAGAGTGGAAACATTCAAACCCAAAAGTCATTATGTGAAATCTTTCCGACGGAGGTAGGGACTAAGGTCCGGTACTTCAGCGAGATGAGTTTTAGTGAGTATAAGTCTCACAGTACCTCGATATCCCACGCATTACGGTGTCGTAAATGAGGTCTACATGATGCATTCTGTATGAAAAAAAAAGAAACAGGAGTCCGCTTCGAGCATTCACCGATACACCGACATAGCCAGTAAGCATCAGTTCACGGTCCAGCCGAGTGTCTTTAGCCTTAGGTGAGTTTGCCCCGATATTATACTTGCCGACTATTACAACAGATGTTGGCTCCTGGATGTAATAGCATGGTACGATCTAGCTTGGTCTAAAACGCCTGCCCCAGTTGTTAACTCCTCGGCGTAACAATCCGAGATCAAATCACACCGCCGCCCCTTTTCCCTCCTTGTATTGACCGGCCAGGGTGCCTATGAAAGACGCTGATTCCCGATCGTAACCCGCTGGTCTGGCCAAAAAGCAAAGTTGTTTAGTACCTGATGCTGAGTCCTGCGTGCTAAACAAGGGAAGCTCATTCCATATGACAGCCTTCTTACACCTCAACACCACCACCCCCCACCCCTCCACACACACACACACACACAAAAGGCAACTGAAATCTCACCGTCGGCTGGCTAGGCTGTAACCTGAGAACTCTGAAAAGGAGTCCTGCCCTGAAGAAATATTTCAGTTTCGTTCTGCATTATGTTTCGATTTATATCAAGTGTAAATAATGTGTATACTTTTATATTTTTAGGAAATTGTTTGTTTGCACAAAAATCCATTAAAACCTTATTTTCGATCAATTTCGTTTAAAAAATGTTCCATCAATTAAATAATTTTTCATACAAAAATTCGCAACAAACGTTTTTTCAAAGATCAATCATTAACTTCATTTATAAGAAAATTTGCTATTAAAAGAACATTTTGTACAAGAAGATTAACTAATAGAAATACAAATAAATTAAATAAATTTAAAAAAAAATCAAAATACGATCTAAACTAGATAGTTTTTCTGTGGCTTCACAAAGAAAATTCCTTTGCTTCTTTGCCTGTGGAGGCTGTAAAAATTGAATCCGGTTGTAGAGAAGAAAACAACCTCTTCTCATGTCACAAATCTCTACGTCTATGTTAACTGTGGGGCGGTTTTACCAACTAAGGCAACAACAGCTGCTATTAAACTTAAATTAAAAGTCTTAAAAGTGCTTGTCTTTCATTTTTAACAAAAATTTGCTAAAAAATATTGGAATTACACAATCTGATCAGATAACGTTAAAATTGAATCAAAGACGAAAAAAAGTTTTAATAAAAGTTGAAAGAGAAATTCAGTCAGCGTGAGATTTGAACCGGCGCCCCTTCGATAATCGGGCATGCATTTAACAAATACACGACTGTAAGCCTTCTATCACACTCTGCAATGAAAGGTAGATAACCGATAATGGTCTTAAGTTATTTATTTGTAATATGTAAGGTTTTTACAGGCAGGTTTTGCCACTATTTTAACAAATCAGAAGTGTAGCATAAATCTAAAACATTCTAATATCATTTAATGCAATATTTACCATTTGTAAACCACAACCCTTATACTAATTGTCACGTTTCAAATCTAAAGTAATCTTTCTGGTACTTCTTGAACTTTTTGCGCCATGAAATGACAAACATTGTCTGCAATATTTAATAGATTTTTTTATTGCGTCTTCTCTGACTTTTAGTGGCACTAAAATTTTGCTTTATTAAGCGCCTATAACTTTTTTTCCTTCAACTTAGAAACCGAAATTTTGGTTCAGAATTTGTTTTTTACAATATAAACCAGCTTGCCAAATTTGGTTGCCATAGCTTTGTTATTTCCGGAGATAGGAATTTTTTACAAAAGAAAACCTAAAATTTTCCCAGAAAAACTGGTCTTGCAAGCCACTTGCAAAAAGAATTTACTCACCAAATTTTATCAAAATCAGCTCATTATTTTTTTAGTTATCGGTGTGATATATATATATATATATATATATATATATATATATATATATATATATATATATATATATATATATATATATATATATATATATATATATGAACATATAAAAATTTAAAGTGACCCCGGATATGTGTTCTAGTGGGCCTAGTTCGCGCTCATTTTAAAAAAAATTCGAAAATTCAAAAGTCGAAATCTCCTCATTGGTGAATTTTTTTAAGAAAATTTACTAAAATAATGGAAAATTAAGTTAAATACAAAATTGTTTTATAGATGTTCAAATGAAACTTAAAAAAGTATATAAAAAACAGGCATAATATTTTTTCCTTTAAAATTAGCCCTTCTATCGTACAGAATTGTACGTCTATGACATCCGTCTATGTAAGTATATAAACTCTATAACAATATAGGGATTCCTGTTCCTAATCTTTAAAGTGGGTATAAAGTATATAACAGAATTGATACTAATAAGAATATGTTCTTGGATCGAGTAAATAAATGAGATTTTTTTTAGACAACCGGATCTGGGCTAAAGTTTTTTGAACCCATACTAATATAATTAGCGAAGCTTAAAGAGATCAATAACCAACGAGTTACTTACATAAGAGATCAAGTGGAATTAAATTTACCAGTAAGATTTCAACAATTTATTTATTAATATTAAATAGAAGAATTTAATTAGTTTTTTATATTACATACACTGGATGATTTAAAAGGTGATTATGGAGACCAAATTATGTTAGAAGTCGCTAAATTATCAACTAATATATGCTTTTTTACTATTGACAACACAAATATGTCCGTGAGAGACGTACTGAAATAAAATCATTTAAGTTACACTAAAACGCTAAAACACTTTAGAAAACGATTTAATTTAAAACATGAAAGGTAAATGATTACTTATAAAATCTAGAAGACCTGTTGAAACTCGATATTAACGAAAAGTACGGACGCAGAAAATGCGAAATATATTTCACATTTTGATACATAATAAAGTGGCTATAAAGACGGCACAAATTTCACCTAATTAATTTAATTGTTTTCAAAGGTACAATCTTTAGCCTGATTTTTATGAGTTTAATGCTGAATATTACTCCACTGCAAATATGCGGCAAGAGGGAAGCAGCACTACATGCCTCAAGACTATTTCAAGCAGACAAATTCAAACCACGAGACTTGGTTGGCCACTTGAAGATTCTGGTAATGAATCCATTGGAGTCACTGGCCAAACCAACAGATCAAATGCCAGCTAAACTGGACTTCATAATCGCATTTGACGTGGTCATAAATGACCGCCAAACATGCGACAGTGAAAGACTGACAAACAACTCATTTGTATGGTATACAGACGGGTCAAATGGAGGGAGTAGGACTGGGAATAAGACGTCCTGCCTTCAGACTCCCCAAGTCCCTAGGAAAACTTCGACCATCTTCCAAACAGAAATGCTTGCTATAAATGCGTGTCCTTAGGAGTGCATACAAAGAAGATTCAAAAATAGAGAGGTCTACATCCTTTCAGACAGCCAGGCAGTACTAAAGACTCTGAGATCTTTCAAAACCGAGTTTTAACTGACCTGGGACTGCACAAAATCCTTAAAGCAATTGGCTACAGATAACAAAGTAACTTTTATGTGGGTACCAGGGCTTCAAGGCATTGAAGGAAATGAGGAAGCAGATAATCTTACAAAAAGGACAGCAACAACACCATTCTATTGTCCAGAGTCCTATTGTGGACTAGCAAAAAGTCATGTAAGAAATGAACTCGATACTTGAGAGAGGAACCAAATGCTGCAATACTGGAGGAAAACACCAGACTTAATGGAGGCAAAACGGTTCATCATCATATCAATGAGAAGTCTGAACTTTTTCTTGAATTCAACAACAACGAGTTCAGAATAATCAGGGGCCTTTTCACAATACACTCCCCAGTAAGATATCACATTATGAAGATGGGTGAGGCGGACAGTGAAAACTACAAATACTACACTGAGGCAGCAAAGACAACAGAACACTTACTATACAACTTCAGGGCTCAGTTCTGCAAAAAGCTCAAATACCTTGGACAGTGGACTCTAACACCCCAAAAAACAGATAAAATAGCCCCCAAAAAGATAGAAATAGCTTGCTTTCTATTCCCGATGATTTGCAAGTGGATTGATCCCACCCCAGCTAATTAATCGGCTTCGTTAATTGGCGTTTCTTGTTGTTGAAGTGTGGACTGATATATATATATATATATATATATATATATATATATATATATATATATATATATATATATATATATATATATATATATATATTGTATTGACACTATTTATACTATACACATTAACTATTGTTTTACACTTTGGTGACAAATTACTCAGGAGATTCACAAGTTTGTAGTTACTTGCGTATTGCATTTACTTAAATGCGCTTATAATGAAAGTTTATCACGTAGACTCATAATTTGGGAAAAACACAGAATATTTACGATACCACTGAACTTGACATGTACGAAATACACGAGCGGTATTTGAGATGCTTTAGATTGAAACACACGAGCGGTGTTTAACATGGAAGATTGGGAGCTCAGGGCGAGGTCCCAAGGAACTAAGAAGATGAGATCGATGAGCGAACTGGTCGAACTGACGAACTGAATTAAACACACGAGCGGTGTTTGACTTGGAAATTGAGAGTTCAAGGCGAGGTCCCAAGGAACTAAGAAGATGAGATCGATGAGCGAACTGGTCGAACTGAATTAAACACACGAGCGGTGTTTAACTTGGAAGATTGAGAGTTCAGGGCGAGCTCCCAAGGAACTACGCAGATCAGATCGATGAGCGAACTGGTCGAACTGACGAACTGAATTAAACACACGAGCGGTGTTTAACTTTGAAGATTGAGAGTTCAGGACGAGGTCACAAGGAACTAAGAAGATGAGATCGATAAGCGAACTGGTCGAACTGACGAACTGCATTAAACACACGAGCGGTGTTTAATTTGGAAGATTGAGAGTTCAAGGCGAGCTGCCAAGGAACTACGAAGATGAAATCTTTCAGTGAATTTTCTTTAAGAAATTCCCTAATGAGAATATCTCGACTTTTGAATTTTGAAAGAATTTCTTCAAATGAGCGCGAACTAGGCCCTCCAGAACATATATCCGGGGTCACTTTCAATTTTTTTCCTCAAAACGTCAAAGTCGCGATTTGAAACATTAAAATTGACAACATTTAGACAAATAATCTGAAACAAATGCGGATTATGTAAAGAAAATGTCCCAAGAAGAGTGTTCTGAAAACCCTTAAGTTTCAGCTTCAACCGTCATTGTCCTTCATTCGTTAAAATTCGTTAATGAGGAGACCGCGACTGTTGAATTTTAAAAAGATTTCTTCAAATGAGCGCAAACTAAATCACCTAGAACCCATATCCGGGTCTAGTTTCAGTTTTTATCTGTTTACACCCTTATATTATTGTATTTTTGCATTTTTTTGTATCGAAATATGATGCATGTTTGTAGGAAAGAAATCGAGACGCAGCGTTTTGGTAGCGAATTTTCATTAAATGCCGCAAATTTCAATAACTCAATTTGCCATTCACCCAAGGTTTTTTGGCTAGGAAACCAGTTTCCTCGGAAACATTTAAATTTTATCTTCGGAAAATTTTTGGACATTTTCAAACAATAAGTTATTTTGATAAAATATTATACATTTTTTCTACTATATAGGTTATATGGGTAACCAGATTGATGCATGTTTGCATTATAGAAACATATTTGCTATTAAAAACATTTTTATGAAAATTCACTTCCATAACACACTTGCTGCGTCCAGACTTTCTTTCCTTCAAATGGCTAGAACACGAAAACAGCTAAAGACAATACAAAAGAGTAGTACATAAAGTCACATTAAGCAAGGAATTCGAAAATGCAATAAAATATAGGATGTTCCATTTAAAATAAGAAAGTCAAATAATGTACAAACCAGCCAAAATGTTGTTATCAGCCGAGGTTGAACACTGTGGTTGGAAACTGAAATGAAAAGCGGAATCACCCCCAAAAACCACAAAATAATGACAAAGGGTTATCCGATAGATACGTATTTCGACAACAAAGTTGTCTTCATCAGTGTCTGTCGTTAATCTGTTTAAAACAGGCATATTTAAAACAGTTTAGCGACAGCTACTGATGAAGACAACTTCGTTGTCGAAATACGTATCTAGAGCATAACGTTCCGTTTTTGTGGTTTTATGATTCTGCTTCCAGTCATACGTATGAAGTGTTATAATTTGTTGGGGCAGAAAGCTTGACTTTGAATAAAGACCTGAAGAGAATATAAGCTTTTGTAACGTGGGCAAGGTATATCGATAGAAGAATTAAGATGAATTTGTTAGTCATAATAGCCTTCCGATAGCATTATTTGAAGAAACATATTTGGAAAAAAGGCAAAAGGCAGCTCAAGAGAAAAAGTTCTGCAAAACCTGCGCCAATTGAGGAAGTGTGGACGCTACAATGAAATGAAGCGAGCTGCTGGAGACAGAGAGTCATGGTTTCGACGACAAGGCGACGTCGCCGTTAGATTATGATGATAATGTCTAGTGAAAAACCTATTAACCTAGCAACAAATAAAAATTAATGTCAAAAAATGTTATTTTAAGATAAGAGTTTTATGTGTGTTTTGTTTTGTTTCTTTAACGTCGGCCTATTTCCGGGACTATGGCAAATCACCGACGCCAGAGAGCAGTTTCACCTCATTATCCTGGAAATTTTGCCGAACCCCTGCCTTTCTGTAAGGAGGGTAGGTATCTTTAACGTGCCCAACATCGCATGGACATGGGACCGACGGCTTTACGCCCCCTCCGAAGGGCGGAACGTACAGACATTAAACTTGTTCAAATAAAATGTCAGAACCTCGGTTGATGTTAATGTTACAATTTGTACTGAAAAAGTGAAAGGAGAACTCTGTGATCGAACCCAGTACCCTTCGGTTCAGAGGCACACGTTCTTATCTCTGAAACACCGAGGCTCTTAAGATCAGAGTTATCAAACGTTCTAACTAGTTTAACCAACAACACAATTTTAATAGGTTTTCAAACATTAGAAAAGCTATTTATAGGGACAGACTTCTAAGTGATCTGCTAGTTTACATGGTAATGTCAAAATTGTTTGTTTTTGTATTTTATCACAGTAATTTGTTTCCTGTTGTAGTTTAAAATACCAGCCACGCTAAACAATGTGTTTCAGATTTCTTATCTACATTTAACACATTTGGGATTGAAATATAAGTGTTCAGATAAGCTTTAATGCTAGGAAACTGCAGATAACTGATACAAAACAGTCACTTTATTATACAATCTGGTGATTATATTCCACCAAAAAATTGTTATTATACCAGATCTTTTTTTCTAAAATCACGAGACAGGTCGATTTTATTTATCAAAAATCCATCTGCTGACATGGATTTTGTTTGTTATTCAGTCTTGTTTTTGTTAGATGTGACGTCATCTGATTTATTTTCAAATAGCTTCCCCTTTTCTTTTTACCAAAAATAGATTCTTCATTTTTTTCCCGAGTACAGCGGTACCCTATACCTATGAGATACAGAAGGTTTTTTTTCTAAATTTCCAACTTATCTTTTCTTAAGAGAAATATATTTCTCGTTTTTCTGAGTGCAACAATACAAAGAGTCGTCTATTGTTTACCGCTCCTACCATAAGGTGTTTTCTTTTAAAAGTCCCAACTGCGGTAAGCGAAAGTAATTAAATAAAGTAAATATTTTAAAAAAAAACTGTAACCTGAAAAAGCAAGTAAAAAGATAGGCCCCCTGTCGGTTATTGTAATATGCTTCCTTCATTAGCAATATGTTTTCTGTTTGTTAATTAATTTCCCCACCAGGCAAGCAGTGTATCCAATATATATATATATATATATATATATATATATATATATATATATATATATATATATATATATATATATATATATATATATATATATATATATAATGTGGCCGAATATAACGGATAAGATAGAACAAACGCAAACTACGAAGTTGGGATATCCTAATTTCGATACCCCATCTTGAGAAACGACTGTGATATGATAAGGGGTCGTTCGTTATTCGCGTGATGTTTTTTAACATTTTAACCCCGGCTTAAAACAATGGTTCCGAAATTACAAAAGGTTCTTGCTCTGAAGGGTAAAAGACAAGTGCATTACGAGGACTAGTGTTACTATTGTTGGCCCTATGATTAAAAGCGAGATTTGTTAACACATGTATTTATTTTTCCTAGAAAGAGAATAAGATATCTGAGGTTTTGGACCATGCACCTAATGGAAATCCTGCTTTTTAACAAAACCAAACTTGGATAGATCGCCGCGTTTTTTAAAGTTTATAACATTTGTGAAACTAAACCGACAAACCAGCAGATAATTCTTATTATCCTGGACGGTCATTACACATTTGCCGTGAGAATGGTGTAATTTTATTGAGCTTGATACCCTAGTGCATGCATAAAAGGTAACCGTCAGGCGTTTAGTATTTTAAATAATTCATGACCTATTAACATGTATCTTACTAAATGGTTGAAAAATCATTACGATCGCACTTTCACTCAAATCACAGGGGCTGTTAAGGAAGCTGTTGAAAAAGCATCAAGTGTAGATATTGCTGTCAATGTATTACAAAGAACCGAGATTTGGCCGTTTAATGACAACTTATTTGAGAACTGGGCTGCATCAAAAACAAGGAAAAATTCGGAAAAGATCAGTTCAACAAAATAAACTGGAGGACCAACATCACCTGCTTCTTTAGATGTAAATCCAGACAAACATCTTATTCCTTCTACGTCAAGTCTGGCTCACACCGAATAAAGCTTACAATAGCCACTTCGAAAATAAGCTTTTGGTATAATACGTTCTTGTAATGAAGCGGAAAGCAGTCCTACTTGGGTTTCTTGTTCTAAGATTATACCAGTCCGCTACCAGTGTCGCTATAAGCCTGGCGAGATCGCCTCACAAACTTTGCGAAAACGCACAAAAAAATGCCAAAATGCTTAAGAGAGCCATTATTGATGTCTAGTACAAAAATAATCACGGTGGAAAAATTCAAATTGCTCACAGACCAACATCGCTTCTTCTGTTGATGATACATCTTGCTTGTCTGTGAGGAAAGTATGTAGAAAGTGAAGAGCACTGATAAAACTGCTAGAGTGGCTCCTAAATAAAATATTAATCCAACAGAAGAAAATTGAGAACCAGCGTCACCTGCTTGCTTAAATGTAAATCCATAGAAGTATACTACTTCTTCTACGTCCAGGGTACAGATTGTTTTACCTACACTGGATAAACCATACACAACCAAGCAGCAAAAAAGCGATTTCGAAGATGAACTTCCGGTATTAACTGTTGTAATGAAGCGGAAACGGGAAAGTATTCCTACTTAGGTTTCTTTTTCTAAGATTAGATTAACTTATATCACTACCCGTGTTCGCTACAATCTAAAATTCTGACGGAATCTGCTTACAAAACAGAAATAGAGACTTGGTAAACTCCAAAATCTCGGAAAACCCCCAAAGCGGTCAAGAGAGACATTACATGTCAAGGACAGAAATAATCCGTTGGGAAAACTTATATTGCTCCCAGGTTAACAATGGTGCCTCTGATGGTGACCCAACTTGTTTCGTCTTTAGAGGAAAGTATGTGAGTCTGGTCTGGTACAGCTACCATGTATGTTCGAGGTGGCTTTTAATTATCCCAATAGACACTATGCCATGTATCAAATATAAAGTGTCTACCCAATAAAAAATTAAGTTATCAGGATTTGAGAGAAAATATATGAAAATTCTCTACAATAACGCGCTTGCTGCGTTTTGCACCTGAAAATAAAACGGTAGCAAAAACTAAATATATTCTTTAGCGATACGATAATACATTAAATTCAAAATTTGGCGAATCAAATATACGGGGTGTTAAATTACTTCGAGCTAAACTATCCTATCATGTATGTTTATTATTATTATTAGAGTTGATACCTTCGTCTGTGTACTGACGGACCAGTCGCACTCTGACACCGTTCATTTTAATTAGACGTCACCTGAAAGACTGAAATATCGAGGAAATGTCGCTGAAAACCGGTAAAAACCACCCTCCCTGAAAACAATAGATTTATGCACGAATAGTCAAAAATAAACCTCACAATTTGCTTATAAATATTATAATATAAACATAATCGATCTGTGGATTTTATTTTTATTGCCTTTTCGGTTACACACATAGCCAGTCGCAAAGAGGTAAGCATGAATAACGTATTCCTTACCCCCCGTCACTAACTTATTTGACCGTGAACTAAATACCTGTGTAGCCATTCTAGTCGATAAAAGCTCCTATAGATTTATTGGTGACTAAATTTATGTTACACGTGAATAAGTAAACTCTCCAACAGGTTAAGTAAATAATGGGATCTAAAATTAAGACGAGACGCAAATATAGTTAAAACATTTCATTCTCACCAATTAAATTTAACAAAAATAGTATTATCTTTATCTACGGTCTATAAATATAACCTTAGGGTGTAGAGAATTGTTATTGGGCGAGGTAAGAATAGCAGCGCACATTGGGGTAGGCGAATCAACCCTCTGAAACTGAGGCTAAACTACTGTAATAAGAAAATAACATACCTGTTTGATGATTTATTTCTTCATCGGTATGGCAGGGCAGAAGCTTTATTGTAGGTCTATCTTCATCCTCCACTATCCTATCCGTATCACAATTATATTTATCGTAAATATTATTAGATTCTTCCGATTTGGATACTTTAAAACGTTCAGGTAACGGCATCGCAACTTAATTTATAGAAAACCGGCTTATAGCACGTGTAAATTAAGATTTACCTATTTGTTTTAACGCAATGCACAATGTAAAAGTTCTTATTTACTTTTTTAAATTTGATTGTATTTGGTTTAAACGAATGCCAACTTACAAAGCCAAACTGTTGTCAACAGTCAACAGTTTATCCTAAGGCGCGCACACTTCCCCCAACTGACAGCTGTCAACTGTTTGCATATGATATTCTGTTTACATTCATGTAGTGACATCTCTAAAAGCGATCCCTCCAAAGCTCACTTTGCACACTGTTCGTTACACGGCATCTGCGAATGCCTGAGGCAACTAGACTATTATTGATCTCGCTTGGTTAGTAGCTTGGGGAGATTCCTGCTGTCCCTCAACAATTATCAAGTAGCCTACGTTCTGTTTCGATCTATACTCATGAATATGATACATGTAGATTATACGGGGTGCGCCTATTAAATAAGTTTCATTGAATATTTATTTCAACATACAAAGTTGAAGAACATCGGAATTAATAAGTACAATTGGAGAACCCAAATCACCACAACACATTTTAAAAGACCTGACGATCGTTTCACTAACCAAGTTAGCGTCATCAGAGGATGAAACATTCTAAATACTTAAAAAACTAACATCAACTTATATACCGGATCTCAGGTAAAGAGATCGAACCGAGATGAGACACTAGTCGTAGGCAAATTCCAGTGTATTGTATTTTTATCGCCGGACAAGGTCTTTGCGCTATTCCTACTGCTTTATCTAAAAAGTGTCCATCTGTAATAGTTTTGAGAAAGTTCAACGACAGCTAAATTAACAACGATTCCTTTGGCGGCAATAACTGTATACTTATGTTATCGGTAAAACGTGCCGAAAACGTGGGAATTTTATTTAGCAAAGCAATCGATCAAGTGACTCGTAATTGGCGCTGGTGAAGTGTTCATACATTTTTTATTGTAACTATATTTCACAATATATACGCTTTCGAACCCATTTAGCTGTCCTGGTTTTCTAACATTTTTTATTAATTTCAGATTATCTTTATCAACGTGATGATTATTATCCCAAATATGTCGGGCGACGGCAGACTTATCTACAGTACCGTAACGTAATTGGGATATGTGTTCTTTGAATCTAATTCCAATCGATCTTTTTGTTTGTTCGACGTATTTAAGATTACAATCTTTACAACTTATTTCATAAATTCCCGACATTTTGTCCGCGCTATCCTTGTCTTTTGGGTTACCTAGCAAGTTTTTTAAGGTATTTGTTGTTAAAAATGTTAGCTGTAAGTTGACTTTTTTAAAAATGCTGTCTAGATTCTAGGTTCAAATGGTAAGCAAACAAAGTTTTTTTCGATTTTTCTCTTCTGAACGTCGTTGATTCCGTCAACATTTTCTTTGTTTTCTGTTTGTTGATTAATTTTTCCACTAGGCAAGCAGTGTATCCGTTATATTCGGCCACGTTCTTAATATAATTTAATTCTTTGGTATATTTACAGATACATGAATTTCCAGCTACAGTACCATCAGACTTGAGAAAGGTCAAATGAGGAATTAGTTATTCAATGAAACAGCCATTAAAACACAAATACTTAAATTTATCGACATAAATAAATAATGGGAGTTATTTAAGTTAATACTCCTGGTAAATCAAATAAGAATTGCACATTACAAGAAGGGAAATAAATATTAAATGTGAAAGTAAATATTTTTCTGTCAAATCTACTAATGATCTCAATCTTAATATGTTAGGTAAATTTTTTTATTGGTTTGTCTGGCCAGAGAATATATTATTTTCTCAATTATTGCAAAGTTAAGTGATTGTTTACTATTGTATAATGAAAGTTTACAGGTTATTCTGTGTATTCCAAAACATTTGAAGGTTAGAAAAATATGTGGATAGAAAATGTGGCTTATTAAAAATACAGTAATAGGTATTTCTGATTTACATAATTAACAAAATATCAAGAGAAAATACAAAATATATTTGTTATTATCCGACAATCTCACTGACTAGGATTTTAATTTTGACTGAACTAAATTTCATACTGTAAGTTAATAAGAGATTTAAATGACGTAGGAGTGTTATATCTGCCTAGTTTCAAGGGTCACACACAGAACTGAAAATGACTTACATGTAAGGCAGTCGAACTTCCGAGGGTTCACCGTTGTCTGGGCCTACACCTGAGATCTCATGGATCTTAATTCTCCTATTGATGGATTGTGGAGATTGCACAGGGTGGCATCAGCATTCAGAGCTTACCATAGGCGCTTAGTTTATTCCAAGAGAGAGAGAGAGAGAGAGAGAGAGAGAGAGAGAGAGAGAGAAGTCAGGAAGTGGTGAAAACGCTTTCGCAGGTGGCGACCAGATAACTTGTACGTACCATGTACTACTAAAGAGGCCAGGAAGGCCTGGGGCTGAAGCTTGGTACACTTGAAACGGAACAGCAGGAGGTACCTTACGTGAAATTTATGCGACCAAGGTATACCTGAATGCATACGGAAATATCAGACATGAAAGCAGATTTTATTCGGAGAAGTTATTTACCCGAAATTACGTTAAATAATTTTCACTGCACAAGATATAGAGGATTCACTGTTTGAAATACTTTTGTCTCAAACAGAATGTTAATTTCCGCTTAAACCGAAATGAAATTACCTGTATCACTTGTAGATAACTAAATTAGCCGATATGACCTGAGGAAGTCAAGGTTTTAGTTCATTTTGCCCGATAGAAAAACTCCACGACTTAGTTGAGCTGTTTCTTCAGAGGTGGTTGGCGTAAGACTCTCTCGATACTCGCATTCACGCGCTCAGGTCTCGGCTGTTTTTAGTAAAAAGCAAGCGTATAGGAAGATAAAATACGTTAAAAGAAAAAAGTTAAAGAGCTTGTTAGATTAACATTCTTAAGACAGGTTTTTCTATAATTAAAGGCAAGGTCAGATACATCCTTGTTCATTTTGAAGATTGACAGTGACTGAATGAGCCAGTTCTCAAAGTCAAAACTCTAATAAATAAAAAAGGTCTCGGCTGGCTTGGCGCTCTTTTCAGCGTTCGTTCGAGCATGTTCTCTGTCCCTTTTTAGTCACCCATCTACCTCCATGTGTGTGAGAAGGAGGCAGAGAGAAGGATTTACTTTTCTAGTCGTAGACCGAGGTTTGCAGTCCAACGGTTATATGCGACCAGTATATGTCAACATATTTATTTATTGCCTATTACATCATCATGGACTGAAAGCTAACAACGATCTTTTTCCTTAAGGCAAATATTTCGTCTGTCGATATTTTAATTTCAACGTACATAAAAAGAAATGCAGTAAATGCACTACGATGGTAAAAGTCAATAGCGAATTTCCAATAAATAATTTTGAAATCAAAACTTGAATTTCTTTTCAGAAATAAAGTAATCTGCTTTTATTTCAGCTTCCTTTGAAGTTCTCTTTACGTCAGTAAAGGAGTCACGGTGATGAATAAAAGATAACCGTTACATGAGTTGCTTGTCAACTATTATATAAATACTTAGTTTTTTTTTTCGCTTAGTTTATTCATCCCTGTGAGACGCTTACCTTGTTAGCGAGTCGGTCGTCAGGTCTGAAAAATGTGTTGTGGTGAATTTAGTTATTGAAAGTGTACTTATCAGTGCTCATTACAGATTCAAATCTTCACTCTGTGACTTTAGTAATTACCAAAGAAATTATACGACCTTCTCCAAATATTTCCGTACATTTGTAAAACGCTTTTATCAAAAGCTATTTTCCTTATACGGAAAGCCTCATATTTAGTGACCACACCTGGTATTTTACCATATATTGGCAATGTTATGCGTATGGCTACCATTATTCTATTATTTCACAACAAATTCCAAGATGCACATATGAATTTCGAAACATACTGTAATAAAATATAAATTTGCAAGAGCATTAATTATTCAGTAATTAAATCACATACCTAATTGCATTCTTATATAATAATTTAACAAGTTTGCACGTAAAAGTGTTTTGAAATATGATAGTTTGTATACGAGGGGAACTATTTATATTCTGTGAGACCAAAGAAGGCCACCATATTATAAATTTCGTATATTATAAAAATGTTTCTAGTTTTAGTGACAAAAAAAATTGAGACTAAGTGGTCAAAAAGTACCTAAAATATTATATTATGTATCTAAAGAGACCAAATTAAACGTTTATGACTAATATAGCCTTGGAAAATTTTTACCACTTGTCCAAATTCAGATACAAGGTTCCTTTTAATAATGAATTTTTGTGGCAAAAATTCGATAATGAGGAGATTTTTGAATTTTGAAAAAATTCGTTATAATCAGTGCGAACTAGAACCCTTACAACCCATATTCGGGGTAACTCTTCCGGGCTCGCAAATACATTTCACCAGCTAATCTCTATACCCTATATACTTCACAAATAAGGCCAAACCTCGAATACTGCTCCCATATCTGGGGTGCAGCTGCCACTTCTACACTCGCTATCCTGGACTCTATTCAGAAGAGAGCTATACGTCTCATCGGTGACCCTACCCTCACCCAAAGGCTGCCATCTCTTGCCCACCGACGTGCCGCTGGTGGCCTCTCTCTCTCTCTCTCTCTCTCTCTTTTTTTTATAGATATCTGCACGGGCACTGCTGAGAGGAGCTTTCTTCCATAGTTCCTCCACCTGCTGCCGCCAACAGATCTACCAGGAGAACAGAGCGAATGCACCCTTTTACTATCAGGTCACCAGACATAGAGAACATCTTGTTATGCCCGCTCTTTTGTCCCGAGGACTTCCAAGTTGTGGAGTTCCTTGCCGGCACATGTTTTTCCTTCTCCTCCGAACCAGTCCAGAATTAACAAGTTGCCTCTTTCCTCCTTGTCGACACCCACGGTACGATAGTATTTAGGCTGTGAGCCGTCGTGGTGTGTTGCTGAAATATATAACTTTCAATTTTTAAGTTTATGGTTTAACTGTCTATAATGTTTTGCTAATGTTCGTAGAAAAAATTCGTTAATGAGGAGACCGCGACTTTTCAATTCTAAAAAGACGTCTTCAAATGAGCGTAAACTAGGCCCCCTAGAATCCAAATTCTGGTTTACTTTATGTTTACATATATACAAGGTGGCACATTTCTACAGTAAAGCTCAATGTAGTTGTTATATGCAAGATACGAGAAAAAATTATATACGTTACTTGAGCTGCATCTTATAACATTATTTTGACAATCACAGGATGGCTCATAAGTCGTTGGTGATACCTACAATTTCTTTTTAACATTCCTTATTGCATATTTCATCGAAATATGATGCATGTTTGTAAAAAATTGGTGTGCAGTGCGTTTTGTAGCGAATTTTCATTAAATGCTCCAAAATTCAATAACACAATTTACTATTAACCTAAGGTTTGTCGGCTAGGAAACGAGTTTTCTCGGAAACATTTTAAGTTTATTTTCGGAAAATTTTTGTACAATAAGTCATTTTGATAAAATACGGTACATTCTTTCTATTATATAGGTTATACCAGTGATCAAATTGATGCCTGCTTGCATTTTATATATTCATGTAGCAAAATTTTGTGTAAAAAATATTTTGCCAAATTTGATGCCTGCTTTCATTAGAAAAATACATATTTGTCATTAAAAATATGTTTTTGAAGATTCACTACCATGACGCACTTGCTGCGTCCAGACTTTTTGTATATGTACCACCGAATCGTACACCAAACACGTTAAAACTTTATCGATCAGAAAAGCAAAAATGTATTGACATCCATTTGCAAACAAGCTGTGATTACATATTAATTAATTGAATTAGCATTCAATAGAGGGAATATTAGGTGTAGCTACAATGCAAAATAATAGACGAAACGAATACAGTGTTATGCAATACTTGCAAACTGAGTAAACTAGGAGTGCATTGCTAAACTATAATTATTAGTGTAATTATATTCCAGTGATAAGCAATACGAGGTTGGTAGTTAGGCAATGAGTACATCAAACCTGAGCTTATCAGGATAGCATAATCGAAGGACAGTAATTTAATTATTTGATTTATTATTTTAGTTTACTGTAATAACACCAGAGGAGACACACTCTGTATTCAGAAGTCTTATATTGTGTGTGGGGGGGGGGGGGGGTAGCTTACACACACACACACACACATGTACACATCACCAATAAATAACTTATCAGAAACTGGCCTTTCCACATTCGAGTAAAAAAACCGATTATCTTAATACGGCACTCAAACCCACGACCGTATACACTGAATTCTAGAGAAGAGTCTCCTCGAGAACTCTGCTATTCAGCCCGTATTGATCAATTAATAAATAACCAATAAAATTGTAATTAAAATACGTAACAAGATGAACAAATTAACAATTCTTCTCAAAATAGTTTTTTTTTGTAAATCAATCCTTATTTAAAAACAATAATGTATAGATAATAAGCTCTTTTGTTTTCTCTCAGTATTTTTGAAATTTTTTTCTATATACCTATAGCATACATAAATAAAATGTTCTGTATCGATAACGATTTTGTAAAATACAAGGTTTGGTTCTTTGCCTCGAAAGTAACATAAAAAAACATCTGAAAATAAAACCAATATGTACTTCTTTTCTAAATATACACATTTTTACAGAACTTACAGGTGTCTGACGCCGGTTGTTATTTTTGCTCTGTTTGCTACGGAAATCCATTCTTTTTTTTTTTTGTTAAAAATACCTAACACAAGACACAAACACTAACTTACTTTTAGGTAAATAAAAAAGAAATCATTATCAAAATATACAAGAAAGTAAGAATGCGTTTTTGTCTTGATAGAAAACCGCAACCATGAGGCAACGATTTGAATCTTATCAACTAGGAAAGCAGAAATGTGTTGACAGTGATTTAATTGTTGAAAAAATTAATTGGTAATTCTAAAATTTCCAAGATATGTCTTCCTTTTGATATCGAAATTTTCTCTTCTTTTATTTCAAGTAGCTAGAACAAAGCACCGACTTAATTTTTATTAGAAAAAGAATGTATACAAAATTTGCTTTTTTATTCAAAATAGAGGTTACGTTGTTAATGTCGACTTTATTATTTCGTATTATCGTAAAAAATAATGCTACTAAGGTAGCATAGATTTGAGGAGATCAGTTGACGAAGACCTTGACACTGAAATTACCATGTCCATATTTAGACCATATGTTGAAAATATGTACCATAAAACAAAATCATTTTCGAAACATTTGGATATTGTATAAAACAAGAAAACACATTTGCTTAGAAGGTTTAACTGCTTTGCAAAGCTTTTTTACTATTGTTCTTTGACTTATTATAAGAAAGCATTAATAAACACCTTAAAACTTTGTCAACCAGGAAATCAGAAATATATCGACTGTGGGTATATCAATCATTTGTCAACAAACAGTAACTACGTATTAGTTAATTCGGTCAGTCTCCGATAGAGGTACAACCTGTAAATATCCGCTCAAAAATATTCTCAACATTTCGTAAGATCGTAGAGAATATTCTGACCAGAGCAGCATAAACTGGAAGAGATAGGTGGTGGATATACGAAAAAAGCGCACAAGTCAAACAAATTGATTCGTTTCGAGTTACTGACAATAATTTCGTCAATTAGTTTATTTAACAGTTTTTGATCCTTCTTTTGGGTGTTGAATAGGTACACGCAAAAATTGCTCATGTTGAGCTTTCACATGGGCAACAGGCCCTCCGGTGCCCCCGAATTTTTTGATAGTTGAAGAAACTAAAATAGTGTTACACAACACTTTGTAAATACATGAACTAGGAGACAATAAATGTATCGACAGTGATCCAACACAGGCCGGATAGAGCAGTTGGCCTGACGAGTAACCTATAGAATTGAACTAGGAGGTAGCGAGTTCGAGTCCCGTATTCAGACATTCGCCTTTTATCGCTCGAATGTCGAAAGGCCAGCTTATGAAGAAGGTGCAATAAGTAACACAGTAACTATTTAAGCAATACCTACACCAAAGCTGGACTTATCCGCAGAACGTAATTTGAATGGCAGTGTTGAAATAACCTGATTTTTATCCACTGTGTTAAAAATAATTAATACATGGCAGAACAAGTAACGATAAATAGAATATATCTATTTGACGATGCCTTCGAAGCCATTTTAAAAGTTTTGAAGTATATATATATATATATATATATATATATATATATATATATATATATATATATATATATATATATTAAAGTTGTTTGTATTGACAATGATTTCATGATTTAAAGGGTTGGTTCTTTGCTCCGAGGGCAACAATCTATTGGGAATAATTTCTGCAAGAGCACGTTCCCACCTCTTGTTTCAGGGGATGAAATTGTTTTAACCGCCCTGGGCAAGTCTGAACTTTTTGCCTTGTTGTTCACTGGCAATTCCACTCTCAACCCACCTCCCAATGTTCAACCACCAACAGTCCCGAATGTCTCGCATAAAATGACGGATATCATTTTCCAAACTAAAAAGGTACGACAGATGCTCTTTTCTCTTAATACCAGGAAAGCCTCTGGCCTTGACGAGATCCCAGCAACCTCCTTTCCTTTGTCACCCATTCTTGGAACAAGTCAAATTGTTTCTACTGCCCTGGACAAGGCTTAACTTTTTGCCTCGTTGTTCGCCGGCAATTATACTCTCAACGCACCTCCAAATGTTCAACCACCAACAGTCCCGAATGTCTCGCATAAAATGACGGATATCATTTTCAAAACTAAAAAGGTACGAAAGTTGCTCTCTTCTCTTAATACCAGGAAAGCCTCTGGCCTTGACGAGATCCCAGCAACCTCCTTTCCTTTGTCACCCATTCTTGGAACAAGTCTATGGAACTACACGGTGAATCCCAGATTGCCGCTCTAGACACATCCAAAGCATTCGACCAGGTCTGGCACGCAGCGCTGCTTAATAAACTTCCGGCCGATAGCCTACCACCAAAACTCTGTACCTGGACACAAAATTTCCTCTCCAACCGGAGCATTGAGGTTGTCGTGAATAGCCATCCGTCTAAACTGTATCCAATTAATGCAGGAGTGCCTCAAGGTTCAGCTTTAGCCTCTACTTTGTTTCTTCTCCACATCAATGACCTCCTCCTTAGCACATCCAGCCCAGTTCCCAGTTACGCAGATGAGAGCACCCTCCACTCAAATATATAATATTTTAAATCTGACTCTTTAGCTCAATTAGATGAGGATCGCAGACTCATAGAGGGTTCTGTCTCCGTGGATCTCCAAAAAATATTAGACTGGGGAAGTAGAAATCTTGTACAATTCAACCCCACAAAATATCACTCTTGCTTTCTATCTCATAAAAGATACACCAGCCCTAGAACCATCACAATGAACAACCAAGTTATTCAGAGTAGTGAGTCCTTTTCACTTGTTGGCATTTCTGTGGATCGAAATCTCAATTGGCACCAACATGTCACATCAATTGCAGAAGCGGCTGCTAAGAAATTAGGTTTCCTCTTCCGGGCTCGCAAATACTTTTCACCAGATAATCTCTATACCTTATACACTTTACAAATAAGGCCAAACCTCGAACACTGCTCCCACATATGGGGTGCCGCTTCCGCTTCTACACTCGCTATCCTGCACTCCATTCAGAAGAGAGCTATACGTCTCATCGGTGACCCTACCCTCACCCAAAGGCTGCCATCTCTTGCCCACCGACGTGCCGTTGGTGACCTCTCTCTCTTTTATAGATATCTGCACGGGCACTGCTCAGGGGAGCTGTTTTCCATAGTTCCTCCACCTGCTGCCCCCAACAAATCTACCAGGGGAACAGAGCGAATACATCCTTTTACTGTCCAAGTCACCAGACATAGAACATCTTATTATGCCTGCCCTTTTGTCTCGAGGACTTCCAAGTTGTGGAATTCCTTGCCGGGGCATGTTTTTCCTTCTCCTCCGAACCTCCAAACTTTCAAGTCGAAAATTAACAAGTTGTCTCTTTCCTCCTTGTCTACACCCACGGTACGATAGTATTTAGGCTGTAAGCCTTCGTAGTGTGTTGTTGAAATATATATGTTGTGGTGATTTGGGTTCTTCAAGTGTACTTAGGTTAAACTGAATTGCAGTTCTTCTTCTTTGGATAGAAAACAGCAACGATTTGCAGCTATATCATTTGCAGCTGTATTAACTAGGAAAGCAAAAATCTCTTGACAGTGATTCAAATCATAATCGTCAGAGAGAAATTAATTGATAATTTTTAAATCTCCAAATTCTGTTTTCTTTACCTTGTTCTTATTAAATCATTAATAACTTTGATTAATGACTTAATTTTTATCAGAAAAAGAATTAATAAAACGATTGTTTTTCCTAAATCAAAATAAATGTTCTGTTACATTTACAAAATATGATCGGTTGTTGATCGTCTTATATTGGTTATGTCGACTATACAGCATGTAGTAATATCGTAAGAAATTTTGTTACCAGGGTAGCATAAACTATATAAGATCAGGGAACGAACACATTCACACTAAAATTAGTATGTCTATATTTATACAAATTCAAAGTATAAAATAGAAGAAATTTCATGATATTTGTGTATTGTACAAAACAGGAAAGTAGATTCGCTTCAGAAGGAGCCATTTTGCAAGGCTTTTCTATTATTGTTCCTTGATTTATTAGAAAAGAAGAATTGGGTCACACCTTGAAACTTTGTCGAGCAGGAAAACAGAAATGTATTGACAGTGACTTTATCAATAATTTGCAAAAAGTATCTAGTTCTGTATTTAGATCAGATTTTGCATATTTTTTATTTATTTTATTTATTTCTATTAGCTAATTTTCTTGTACAAAATGTTCTTTTAAGAGCGAATGTTCTTATAAATGAATTTAATGAATTTTCTTTGAAGAAACATTTGTTGCGAATTTATGTACAAAATATTTAGCCAAATTTGGTACCTGCTTTCATTAAAGAAAGACATATTTGCGATTAAAAACATTTCTATGAAAATTCACTACCAAAAAGCACTTGCTGCGTCTAGATTTTTATTCTTGAAATGGTCACGTAACAACGAAAAGCATTTCGTTACATTTGAATATTGAACAGACGTTATTTTGATAATTGTTTGATTATATTTTAATATAACCAACTGTTGTATCCGAAACCGTTTTAAGCAACACTTTAAAACTGAGTGAACTAGGAGAGCAGAAATGTACTGACAGTGATACACTTCATGCTGGACTATCATTATTATTGTAATCAATTTCAAGTGCGATAAGCAGCGCAAGGTTAGTAGTTAGGCAATCAATACATCAAACCTGAGCTTATCAGGATAACACAATCGAAGGACAGTATTGAAATTACTTCTTTTATCATATATACCGTATGGATCAACAATTAATAAATGATATATGGGGTTGTAATAATAAATACCTAATAAGTCTATCAACTTAACAATCCTTCTCAAAATAGTTTTTTCCATTTTTTTTCAAGATTTTTACAAGTATATTTTATGTATGGCTCAAATAAAATTTTCTGTATCAACAATCATTTTATAAAATACAAGGGTTGGTTCTTTGTCCCAAAAGTAACAAAAAAAGAATATCTAAAAATAAAACTAAATTACATTTTCTAACCAAATATACAAATTCTAACTTAAAGGTATCCGATACCAGTTGTTTATTTTTCTGTGTTTGCTAAAAATGCATTCTTTGTCTTAGTGAAAAAGACCTAAAACAAACCTGTTCATAGTTTTATGTGGATAACGGTTGACTTTTCTCCGAGAAGTATTTTTTCAGTCGCCTGCATTCTCTGTCACACAAAACTTCCACCGAGAGGAGTCCTCGTCCCCCCATGTCTCAAAGCAAGTACAAGCGGTGCAAGGAACTTCTAGGATGCAACAACATTCGATGCTTCTTCATAACGGAGCGAATCCTTCTGTCCAACTCCTGAAGAGCAGTTGTTGATCAGTCGAAGATGCCACAAGTGTAGGTAACAACAGGGACTGCCCAGGTGTTTATCGCTCTGATTATATTTCTGCCTGACAGGTAAGTTTTGCACATCTTCCGTACCCTAGCCAATACTTTGTCCTCCACAGCCCGCCGCACCTCTGTTGTCTTCACAGAGAGGAGTTGTTGGATGCCCAAGTACTTGTAATGGCCATCAGAGGCGAGGCTCTGAGTTATTTCGCCTGGCATAAGCGTCATATCCTGCTCTGTTAATGGTCGGCCGCGTCTAACGTGGACGCGTTATTATTATTATTATTATTATTATTATTATCATCGACGTTAGCCTGAAGACCTTGCACATTCCCTCAAAGGAAAACATTCGCTCATCCCAGGTATCTCAGATACCAAAGAGACTGAGCTCAGATGGAGCCCTTTCCAAGTTATCGGGCCCTTCACGACAACGCGACACATCCTCATTTCCCAGGAATCTCCGCGCGGCGTGAGCAGTTGCAAGTAGTACCGCCTTCTGCATAACCTTATAAAGATGCTCTCCAAGATCCAGTCTCTTAATGTTATCTCGAAGATTCTTAGGAACCACACCAGTTGACGACATGACTACTTGAATCACTCGGACATTATCTGCCCTCCATTCTCTCTTAACTTGTATGTCGAGGTCTCTGTACTTAATGATCTTCTCGTTGTACTTTATTTCTAGGTTATTAGTATTTGGAATGGCCACATCAATCAACGTCACTTGGCTGCATGACTTATCTACTATTATTATATCTGGCCTGTTGTGGGCAACTCGTTGATCTGTGTGCACAGTCCGATCCCAGTACAACCTATGTCCTGAGTTCTCTAGTAGACACTCAGGAGTGTATCTATAGTAGGGCACCTTGCTAAGATTTAAAAGTCCCAGCTTCAGAGCCAATTCTTGATGAAGTATTTTAGCAACTGCGTCGCGCCTCCCTTTATACTCTGTTGCAGCAAACACTTGACATCCTCCGGTGACGTTCTGGATACTCTCTGATGAGTGACACTAAAATCTACATTTGTCATCTTGGACCGAATTATCTCCAACTATATACTTCAGGTAGTTTCTTGTTGAGCTAACCGGGTCTTGTATGGCCAGCAAAAACCCCACTGTATCTGGAAACATCTGCCCAGACACCAACCAGTAGTTCGACGCCAATTGTCGACATGTACCTGCGAGGTCTCATTCAGATGTCGCCCATGGAGAGGCTTCTGGATCTTCAGCACACTTATAAGCCATTCGTGTGGAACTGAATCAAATGCTTTTTTGTAATCCACATAGGCAGCAAAGAGATTTCTTCGTTCATTGTAAGCTTGATTGCACACAACCGAATCAATTATTAGCTGTTCTTTGCATTCCATAGATCCTTTGGCACACCCTTTTTGCTTGCTCGCAATTATTTTGTTTCGTTGTCAGTGCGCATATATGCGTTTCTCAAGGCAGGATGTGATCAATTTATATAAAGTCGAGAGGCAAGCTATTGGTCGGTATCTGCCGGGGTCTGCAGAACACTGTTGGTCCTTTGGCAGAAGATACGTATCACCTTGTGTAAAAAACAGTGGCATCTTCTTTAGGTCAAGTATAACATAATTTATTAACACCGCAAATGGATGATGTGTACACCCAAATTTCTTCAGCCAAAGGTTTTGGACGCCATCAGGCCCGGGTGTCTTCCAATTATGAAGGTCTTTAATAACCTCGGAGACTTCATCTGTGCTAAACGGCTCATGGTGCATCTCTTCCTAACTCTGACAAGCTCGGTGTTCTCCGTTAACCCAGCTGACGCCAATATTGCAGGAGGCTGTTGTGGTTAGTTGACTTTTCCAGAACTCTTCAATTTGTTCCTTATTTGGAAAAGTATCGGTGTCTGCATTCGTAGCTGAATTAAGCTGACGGTAGAAAGTCCTTTCAGAGCGTTCAAACATTGTATTGTCGTACCTCCTATTGTTGCTCGCTTTATATCTTCTCAGCCGTTCTACATATACCGAAGGCTTCTGTTTTGAGGTGTCCAAACATTATTGTGCAGTGTGGTTGACTGGATCTTGTGCTGAGTGTTGTCGAACTCGGCCTATTATTTCCTCTACTCTTTTCTGCAATTTTCTTGTCTGTACCCCCAATGTATTACGTCAGTTGTCCAATTTCTTTTCGAAGTGTTTCCACTCAACCATTTTTCCCACGGGGGCACTCTTTGACGCGAGTCTTTGTGAATGGACCTTCGATCGGAAATCTTAATGCATAAAGTTTTAATTGCTGCAGTTGCTGCACGGTAAATCGGTGTATGCATGTGCTCCAAGGTGTTGATCTCTAGAAGGTGCGATGGTAAAACTATTATGTTCAAAAGTTCCAATATAGTTTTACCAGCTTTCTAGATGATCTTAGCCTAGGTAATGGTGGTCTGGTAAGAGGATTTGTTCCTTCATACTCCGCGACTGCACGACTCATTTCTGTGGAAAATTTGTCAATGAGTTCCTCATTGTCTTGCGTACCCTCGATGCGTTCTTGCTCAAACAGCATCTTGTTATTTTCCGTAGCTGCTATGTTAATAATTTCATTTTCAACTCTCTGTTTGATGGTATTCGGTCTCGCTTGTGGAATAAGGTTATTCCTAAGTATGACACGATACTAATCCGCTACTCTCTGTTGAGTCACCTGTATGTGTGGGTACATTCTGAGAAATTCGGTGTGAAGTTGTTGCCTTTATCCGGTCGTATGTTGTCCGAGTTGTGTTACTCTCTACTAAATGCGCATAATTGTTTCATTCATATCCATAGTCCATTTCATGCGCGCTCTCGGTAATCCCATCTGGGTGAGCGCTGGCTGATTTTCCTGCGAGTATCCTTAGTAGGTGGAGCTCTTGGTCTCACTAGGCTCCCCTGTTGTTGATTTTGGGCTGTAATTTCCTCCATGACATGGGCTCGCCTCATCAGCTCCCCGCCACCGACGTCCCGCATGCTGTCATGTCCAGCGCCGGCTCCAGACATGCCCTGACAAACCCCAGGCAGCGCAATTTTTTCGAGGCTTTGGTTTTGCTCCATTTCCATGGATGTACCACCAATTATCCCTGATGGCCTGGGTAGGGATGAAGAAAGGAGTAAGGTAATATGGTTAAGGAAAAAGAGGATAAATAGAACAGCGGACAGATGGCGTCGCTGGCTGTACCATCTACGTCGTTACGAGTAGCGGTGAGCACACTGCTGGAAGCAGTACACCCACCGGTCAGGCAGACCTGTGACCCTAGCCAGGGGCTCTTGCAGGGTGCTACCGTCCGGGCCAGACGGACCCTCGTTTTTTAACGTGGTTGTTACTCCCCCCCCCCCCCCTCCTCCTCTTTTCTTACCCGGGATTGGGACCGGCAATGGCGGAGTTATCATTATTATTGTTGTTTTCATTATTATTATTATTATTATTATTATTAATGATAATATTAATATACTATTATTATTATTAACGAACACATTGATTACAGAGAAAGGTGTTGGGCAACACTTTGAAGTTATATCAACTAGGAAAGTAGAAATGTGTTGACAGTGATTAAAAGTTAATTGGTAGACAAAAATTAATTTCTAACTCCAAAATTTTCAAAGGGTGTTTCCTTTTGCTAATATGGAACTTTATTAAAATACCTAATTTTTATTGACTTGACAAGAAAAGGAATTAATATAAAAATTGCTTTTTTTATTCAAAATACAGGTTTCGCTAAATTTACAAATTATGATTGTTTTGATTCTATAATAATGTCGCGTCGACTGTAACATTTCGCAAGATCTTAAGAAATACTGCAACCAATGTAGCATAAATTGGAGGAGATCGGTGAACGAAAACCTTGACACTGAAATTATCGTGTCTATATTTAGAGTCTATGTATACTAACTGCAAAATATGCACATAATGGGGGACAAATTTCACAATCTTTGCATATTTTATAAAACGGATTTAGTTATCCGATTCAGCTATACTTTTCAATAGTTCTGTTATTGTGCGTTGAGTTATTTTATTTAAAAAAGATGCATTTGGCAACACCTTGAAACTTTGCCGATCAGGAAAACATAAATATATTGACAGTGATAAATCATTTGCAACCAAACGGTATGTACACATTAATTACTTCAGTCAGCATCCCACAGAGGGACTATGCACCAATGGAGTTCAAAAATACATATAGAATATCCGCTCGTAAATATATGCAAGATGTAAATCGGTATTCACGGGAAGCAAACACATTAATTCGTTTCAAATTTCTGACAATAATTTCGTCAATAAGTTCATTCAATTCATTCAATTCCATTTTTTTGAGCTGTTGAATTATACATGCAAAAATTACCCGTATTGACTTCCTTCTTACGAAATAACACACGAAAATTGAGTATTTCACAATATTTGGGTTTCACTTAAACAGGAAAACAGACCTGCTCAAAAGATATTGCAAGACATTATTATTATTAACAAACATTGACTGAAGGGAGCAAGTATTAGGCAACACTTTAAAACTGCATCAATTGAGAAAGCAGAAATGAAATGGCGGTGATTTAAGACCTCATTGGGAAACGGTAATTATCTGGAAATTAATTGGCTTAACATAAAAAATAAGGAATAAAAGACAGTTGTAGGAAAAAGAAAAAAATCATTATTGGCTTCGCCAGTTGTGAATAGACAATGATGGGACATTAAAAAAGATAAAATAGATTAGATGTTTTACATCGACCCCAGGATGTTGTACCGCAATTAAATTTTCCTGGAGTTGGCTTCAAAAAAAAAAGAGCTCAGAATAAAAGAACTTATGTAACCAAAAATATATAAACTGCCAACTATTTAATAGCTGGTATCTGCTAAAAACTTATTTTTCAATTCAAAATATTCTAAATGAAAAGTAATTTTGTTATAAAATATTCATTTAAAAGTGCTTGATAAGTAACAGGATAATAGTTATGTGTTGATTGACATTGGCCGAGTTCACCTGGCGCCAACAGTTGCCAACAGTTGATTAGTTATGTCAAGGTATACGTTCATCTGTCCTGTTGAGTTTCTGCGGGAAATCAACTGTTGCCAATTTGTCAAAGTGGAATGACAGACAGACATCACAAAATAAGGCTTGAAGCCATTAGTGCGTTCATCTGTCTCCAACCGCTGAAATGTATCGGTAGTCAGCCGATAAGCGCTTAAACCCATCTGTTCGCACCTGGTGAACACAGTCATTAAAATTAAGCAATGTACCACCTATCATAAATTTAAATAAGAAATTTTTGGCCGAGTTGATTCATGTCTTCGTTTACAATCTCATCTGGATGATCGTAATATATCGTGTTTTCCATAGAGATATCAAGATAATATAAGTGCAAGAAGGTCTGTGTATAAGTGTATACATGCCTACAAATTTCTAAAACAATTTTACGTTTTTTTGTGATCATAAAAACAGATCAAGTGTTGACGATGTGGAAGGATTTATTTCCAGTAAACGTAACAAATATGTTTTTGGTTGTTCGTAAGACAAAGTGTCCCGTATCAGAACTTATTGAGCAGGGTGTCATAAATGCAGAATAGTTTGCAAGTAAAACCTAGAAGTTAACGATGACAATTTAAAATTCTTGAAGGAAAACTCAATTTTCTTCTCTATTACAACCAACCATTGACTAAACATATAGTCAGTGATTATACATCTATGTAATAAATAGAACTGTGGGAGACCTAGAACATCTTTGTGATGTTAATCGATTTGACTCCCATTAAAATATGAAACATACTTTTTCATAAAGGTGTCTGACGTCTTGATTTATTTATAGCACACGCAAAATATTAAAAGCTCAATAGTAAAAACAATCAGTTTATTTAATGTATTACCGTTATGTGAATGATACATCACAAGTGTCGTTTCGACACTCGCTGTCCTCGACTCCATTCAGAAGAGAGCTATACGTCACATCGGTGACGCTACCCTCACCCAAAGGCTGCCATCCCTTGCCCACCGACGTGCCGTTGGTAACCTCTCTCTCTCTCTCTCTATCTCTCTCTCTCTCATAGATATCTGCACGAGCACTGCTCAGAGGAGCTTTCCTCCATAGTTCCTCCACCTGCTGCCCCCAACAGATCTACCAGGGGAACAGAGCGAATGCACCCTTTTACTGTCCAGGTCACCAGACCTAGAACATCTTGTTATGCCCGCTCTTTTGTCCCGAGGACTTCCAAGTTGTGGAATTACTTGCCGGCACATGTTTTTCCTTCTCCTCCGAACCTCCAAACCTTCAAGTCCAGAATTAGCAAGTTCCCTCTTTCCTCCTTGTTGACATCCACGGTACGATAGTATTCAGGCTGTAAGCCCTCGTGGTGTGTTGTTGAAATATAAAAAAGTCTGGACGCAGCAAGTGCGTTATGGTAGTGAATTTTCATAAAAATGTTTTTAATAGCAAATGTGTTGTTTTTTTAAAACCAGGCATCAAATTTGGTCACCAGTATAACCTATATAGTGGAAACAATGTGCCATGTTTCATCAAAATAACTTTATTGTTTGAAAATGTACAAAAATTTCAGAAAGTAAACTTACAGTGTTCCCGAAAAAACTGGTTTCTTGTTTCTGGTTAACCTTATAGGTTAATAGCAAATTAAACTATTCAAATCTGAAGCATTTAATGAAAATTTGCTACCATAACGGACTTGCTGCGTCCCGAATTTCTTTTCTTATAAACGTGCATTATATTTCGATGGAAAATGCAAAGATGCATTAACATAAGGCGTGTTCGATTAAAAAAAAAGAAAATTTGTATCACCAACGGCTTATGGGCGACCTGTGATTGTAGAAATAATTTTTAAGATGTAGCTCAAGACACCCTATAATTAATGTATACATTTTTTTCCGTATCTTGTATAATAACGGATATATTGATTTTTTACGAAAATTCGACAAAAATTATGTACCATTAAACGATAAACTCCATAGCTAAGACTACTGCCAAAGCATCAGAGAAAGGGTCTATTTGAAATGAATTTTCTGGAAATATTTTAGTAAAATGAAGGACAATGACGGTGGAAGCTAAGACTTCAGGCTTTGTAAAACATTCTTTTTGAGACATTTTCTTTCCATAGCTAGTATTAGTTTCAGGTTCTTTGCCTAAATGTTGCCAATTTTGACGTTTTAAGTCGCGACTTTGACGTTTTGAGGAAAACCCCAATTATTTTTTTTAAATGCCTATAACTTTTTGTATTTTAACCTACAGAGCTAAATTTTGGTAATTTACCTATAATGATATAAACCCGCGAACCAAATTTGGTTGCCCTTACTTTGTTATTTCCGGAGATATAAAATTTTTTCGAAAGAAAACACAAAATTTTCCGGGAAAACCTGGACCGAATTTCCGGGCTGGCCAACTTATCCAAGCCATTTACAAAAGGAAGGTATTCACCAAATTTAATCAAAATCGGCCCATTATTTTTGTGTTCGGTGTGATAAATACATACATACATACATACATATATATATATATATATATATATATATATATATATATATATATATATATATATATATATATATATATATATATATATATATATATTGTAGCTGACCCCGGATACGTGTTCTAGAGGGCCTAATTAGCGCTCATTTCAAGAAATTTTTTTAAAAGTCAAAAGTCGGGATCTCTTCAATAGTGAATTTTTTTTAAGAAAATTTACTAAAATGATTTAATATGACTTTCAATGATGGAATGTGTTAAAATTGTTTTTATAATACCTACATCCCTTAATGTTAAAGTACTGTATTAAAACAAAACAAGTTTACTCAACCAACATGTTAAAAATTTTTACTGTGTTAATTTAAATTTAAATTCATATTGTTGTTAAATAAAACGTTGGAAATGCGTTTTCTAGAACACAATAGAGCCAAAACTTGATAAGATGTATGAGCAAAAAACGACACATTGAGATAAACTGTCTCTTATCTCTGTTATGTGTAGGTAACCACAAGAAAAACAATTCACATTTAATTCTACCTCACTATCTGGATACCTGTGACTAATCAGATTCAGTTTTGTGTCGTCGTCCGTTGCGAGAACATCTTCCAGAATTTTATTCTTTATTTAAATCAATTAATTTACATATTTCAATTTGCTTTACTTTGTTATTTTGATTCGCGGTCGTGACGCGCCGGTTTTTCGCGGCGGTCGTTCATTACGCGGTTAGTTATTTTTCAAAAATATTGTTGGCCATTTCAGTTTAGCGAATTTCGTTTAACATTAGTGCCAACAAATTTGAAAATAGCTAGCATTCGAGTGTTGGTGCGCGTTTCCATTTTGCTTTAATATTAAAATACAGTGAAGTAATAACTAAATAAGGTAATTTTCTTCGTTTAATTAAGAGTGTGTGGCAGTGGTTCCAGGTTCCTGTCCCCTTCGAAGGTCGGCGCAGAAAGCAGCAGGGCTTTTTACTACGTTGTGAGTTGTCTTTTTACGTTAATTATTATACTTTGTTAGTCTTTAACTTTATTAATTTCTTTCTATAATGTATTTGTAATTGTCACTTATAAACTCAAAGCTACATAAAATGGATTTGTTAACAATAATTGATAATTTAAACAGCAATGGCGTCTCTAGGTATAAAATAATGTAGTTCAGGCCATCCAGGATCTGGACATAGCCTACTGTGCACCGAAACTAGGTACATTTTTAAACTTTGGCGGGTGACTTGTTCAGAAACTATTGAAATTGTAGATAATAGGTACGCAAGTTTATTTTACATTCGTTTTAACTAGAAATTATTTTGCATCACAAAATGTTTCTGGGATGGCTAATATGAAAAAATAATATGCACAATTAAACAAAACTCAGCATTTTGATTAAAAAGACTGTAGTGTTTCATTTCCTCTTATTTATTCAAAAACTTTCATAAATTACGCTCAGGCGATTTCATTCGAAAGAAATTATATCTGTATAGGTAATATGTATTTGTTTTATAAACGCTTAAAACTTAAGACTTTACAGCTCTTTATTATTTTTAAGAAACTTTATACTTACGTGCAAGAACTTGTTCATGAGAAATTGTTGATAAAAATTCTGGCAACAGGAAGTCAAATACCTTTAATTAATTCATTAATTAATTCAGTGCTGATTCACCATAAAGTGTAGCTAAAAGGGATCTGAAAATTACTAAATTAATAAGCAAGCTTGACAAAAAATCAGTAGCAGAATTGTTAACTTTTTAGTGAATTTTCTTAAAAAAAATTCACTAATGAGGAGATCCCGACTTTTGAATTTTGAAAAAATTTCTTCAAATGAGCGCTAATTAGGCCCCCCAGAACACATATCCGGGGTCAGTTTAAATTTTTATATGTTTATATATATATATATTTATATATATATATATATATATATATATATATATATATATATATATATATATATATATATATATGTATCACACCGATAACTCAAAAAATAATAGGCCGATTTTGATTAAATTTGGTGAAAAAATTGCTTTTGCAAATGGCTTGGATAAGTTCGTTAGCCAGGAAAATCGGTCCAGGTTTTCCCGGAAAATTTTGTATTTTCTTTCGAAAAAAATTTATATCTCCAGAATTAACAAAGTAAGGGCAACCAAATTTGGTACACAGATTTACATCCTTATAGGTAAGCCACCTATCAAAATTTAGCTCTGTAGGTCAAAAGACAAAAAAGTTATAGGCATTTAAAGAAAAATAAATTGGGGTTTTCCACAAAACGTCAAAGTTACGATTTAAACGTCAAAAATGGCAACATTTAGGAAAAGAACTTGAATCTAATACGGTCTATGGAAATAAAATGTCTCAAGAAGGATGTTTTACAAACCCTGAAGTCTTAGTTTCAACCGTCATTGTCCTTTATTTTAATAAAATATTTCCAGAAAATTCATTTCAAATAGACCCTTTCTCTGACGCTTGGCAGTAGCCTTAGCTACAGAGTTTATCGTTTAATGGTATATAATTTTTGTAGAATTTTCGTAAAAAAATCAATAAAGCTCAATATATCTGTTATTATACAAGATATGAAAAAGAAATGTATATATTAATTATAAGGTGTCTTGAGCTTCATCTTAAAAAAATAGTTCTACAATCACAGCGTGGCCCATAAGTCGTTGGTAATACAAATTTTCTTTTTTTTTTCAAACACGCCTTATGTTATTGCATTTTTGCATTTTCCATCGAAATATAATGCATGTTTGTAAGAAAAAAAATCTGGACGCAGTTAAGTGCGTTATGGTAGCGAATTTTGATCAAATGCTTCATATTTGAATAGCTTAATTTGCTATTTACCTATAAGGTTGACCAAGAAACGAGTTTTTTCGGGAACACTTTAAGTTTACTTTCGGAAATTTTTGTACATTTTCAAACAATAAAGTTATTTTGATGAAACATGGCACATTGTTTTTACTATATAGGTTATACTGGTAACCAAATTTGATGCCTGCTTTCTTAAAAAAACACATTATTGCTATTAAAAAATATTTTTATGAAAATTCACTACCATAACGCACTTGCTGCGTCCAGAGTTTTTTACTTATTGCTTCACATTATTTTATCCTGATTAAAAAGCTGTAATTGGTTGAAGATATACTAACACATTGTTAACTTCTTTTACCGATATAACCTTATGCTTATTTAATTTTATTTTAAATATTTTTAGTAAATTTTTATAAAAAAAGTTCGGGACGCAGTAAGTGCGTTATGGTAGTGAATTTTTATTAAATGCTTCAAACTTGAATAACTCAATTTTCTATACACTTAGAAAGTTTAATTTTGGTATCTAGTAAGGCCTTTCCGAAGCCAAGATATTCGCCAAATTTCATTAAAATAACTTGGTAATATTCGGAGAAAAAAAATGTTTTCGAAAGAAAACTCAAATTTTTTTCGGAAAACCCTGTCCGATTTTCCTGCCTAACGAACTCCTCCAAGCCATTAATAAAAGAAATGATGCACTTGCCGAGTGTCATCGAAATCGCTTAATTATTTTTTGAGTTATCGGATGGATAGCTGTATATATATATATATATATATATATATATATATATATATATATATATATATATATATATATATATATATATATATATATATATATATGTATCCAACCGATAACTCAAAAAATAATTAACCGATTTTGATGAAACTCGGCAAGTGCCTTTCTTTTATTAATGGCTTGGATGAGTTCGTTAGTCAGGAAAATCGGACAAGGTTTTCCAGGAACATTTTGAGTTTCCTTTCGAAAAAAAAATTCTCCGAAAATTACAGTTATTTTAATGAAATTTGGTGGATATGTTGCCTTAGGAAAGAGTTTACTACATACCAAAATTAAACTTTCTAACTTTATAAAAAATTGAATTTTTCTGATTTTGAATTTTCTTTCGGAAAAAATTTTTCTCCAAAAATGAGAAAGTTATTTTAATGACACTTGGCGGATATGTTGCCTTGGGAAAGTTTTTACTACATACCAAAATTCAACTTTCTAAGTTTATCGAAAATTGAGTTATCCAAGTTTGAAGCATTTAATAAAAATTCACTACTATAACGCACTTGCTGCGTCCCGAACTTTTTTATCATTTATAAGGCAGCAAACAAGATAGAGATACATATACGACATGCAAATTTGATTTCCTTCCAGAAACAAGCTGTTTGCCTTATAGGAAATTCATTCTTTATAAATATTTGGCTCTTGAACCAATTAATTTTTTGTAAACATCACACTAAAAAAAGATTTCTTCTTGTTTCAGGGTACGTATTGAAGACTGAAGATGTTGCAGCGTCGAGGGATTTGCGTGCCTAAAGGGCAATCAATTCAGGTTGGTGGTTTCTTTTGTATTCTGTATCCATAAGATTACGTTAATATGTCGCAGTTCGGGTTTAATCAATTACACGTCTTGTAGTTTTGGTTTGTGTTGTGCTATTAAGTGTACCAAATTGTGTGTGTAATTGTTTATTTATTTTTTTAAGACACAGGTAAGTAGGTTATTCTGTTTGCAATAAAATGTATAAGTACACACACACACAATTTTAAAGACCTGACGATCGTTTCACTAAGAAAGTTAGCGTCACCAGAGAATGAAAAATAGAATTATATTTTTCATCCTCTGATGACGCTAACTTTGTTAGTGAATTGGGCGATCGTCAGGTCTTTAAAAAATGTGTTGTGGTGATTTAGGTTCTAATCAGTGCTCATCATAGGTTCTAATTATCATTTAGTGAATAGGATGTATGTTTCTAGCTATTTACTCAGTTTTTTAGGTTGATTCACACGAGAATATCTTGCATAATAACGAATTCGGTTCGATTAATAGCAGTACAAAATGGTTTGGTGATGTTTTGCAAAGGTATAATACTTTAGAAGGTTGGTATATTTTCGATATATTCAGTCCTAAGTTTAATATGGTATTGACACATATTTTTACATGTAGTTTAAGAGCTACATACAGATGTTTTTTACAGCTATTTACTACATTTTCATCATGTTTAAATATTTACTTATTTTATGTACCTAGGTTTATTGCGTATATTTGTTTTTGTGCCTTGTTGTTTTTGAGTAAGATTTTTTAGAGATGTTGCGCACTTGTACTCTTTTTATGCTTTCTGTACAGGGTGAGGGATTTTTATAGTGTCGACACTATTGGGATCTTGACAGCTGTAAAAGGTACAAAGTTTGTTAAACTAAACGTGCACTGTTATAGGGGTGTCTTAGAAGTCGTTTTTCAGATTCAACATTTTTTTATGGATTAAAATATTCAAACAGTAAAAAATGGAAATATTTAGTTTTGTGCCTATATTTAGTGACTTCTGAGATGCCTTTACAATTTCGCAACTTTTCTCTAATTTAAGCAGCTTGCAACTCTTAGAGCTTTCGAGATTTCAATGGTATCGACACTCAAAATCCTCCAGCCTGTATTTTATATTTTGTTGTGCTTTATTCAATTTTTTCCAGCAAAATTAGTAAGTATTTAAATAGGTCTAAAGACATATTAGTGAATTTTCTTAAAAAAAAATTCACTAATGAGGAGATCCCGACTTTTGAATTTTGAAAAAATTTCTTCAAATGACCGCGAACTAGGCCCCCTAGAACACATATCCGGGGTCCGTTTCAATTTTTATATGTTTATATATATATATATATATTTATATATATATATATATATATATATATATATATATATATATATATATATATCACACCGATAACTAAAAAAATAATAGGCCGATTTTGACTAAATTTGGTGGAAAAATTCCTTTTGCAAATGGCTTGGATAAGTTCGTTAGCCAGGAAAATCTGCCCAGGTTTTCCCGGAAAATTTTGTATTTTCTTTCGAAAAAAATTTATATCTCCGGAATTAACAAAGTAAGGGCAACCAAATTTGGTACTCTAGTTAATATCCTTATAGGTAAGCCACCTACCAAAATTTAGCTATATGGGTCAAAAGACAAAAAAGTTATAGGCATTTAAAGAAAAATAAATTGGGGTTTTCCTCAAAACGTCAAAGTTGCGATTTAAAACGTCAAAATCGCAACATTTAGGCAAAGAACTTGAATCTAATACGGGATATGGAAATCAAATGTCTCAAGAAGGATCTTTTACAAACTTTGAAGTCTTAGTTTCAACCGTCATTGTTCTTCATTTTACTAAAATGTTTCCAGAAAATTCATTTCAAATAGACGCTTTCTCTGATGCTTGGCAGTAGCCTTAGCTTTAGAGTTTATCGTTTAATGGTATATAATTTTTGTCGAATTTTCGTAAAAAATCAATAAAGTTCAATATATCCGTTATTATACAAGATATGAAGAAAATTTGTATATATTAATTATAGGGTGTCTTGAGCTACATATTAAAAAAATATATCTACAATCACAGGATGGCCCATAAGTCGTTGGTGATACAAATTTTCTTTTTTTTTAATCAAACACGCCTTATGTTATTGCATTTTTGAATTTTTCAGCGATGCATGTTTGTAAGAAAAGAAATTCGGGACGCAGCAAGTGCGTTATGGTAGCGAATTTTCATTAAATGCTTCAAATTTGAATAGCTCAATTTGCTATTAACCTATAAGGTTGACCAAGAAACGAGTTTTTCCGGGAACACTTTAAGTTTACTTTTGGAAATTTTTGTACATTTTCACACAATAAAGTTATTTTTATGAAACATGGCACATTGTTTTTACTATATAGGTTATACTGGTAACCAAAATTGATGCTTGCTTTCTTAAAAAGGAAACACACATATTTGCAATTAAAAACATTTTTATGAAAATTCACTACCATAACGCACTTGCTGCGTCCAGAGTTTTTTTTTAATTTGTGTATATTTGTAATGTGTTTTACTTGTTTGTTTAATTTTAAGTTTGTCATGTCTCTGTATTATGAAATCTTTATTTTAAGAAAATTCTATCATATATGCATATTTATGTGCTTCTACATTTTCTCTTGTTCTCTACACAATAAAATCTGAATTAATAACACTTTTTTGCAGGTTGGGTAACTATAATACTTATAATTATTTTTCATCATTTTTTTAAGCATTGGTAAAAGTAAAAGTTTTGTAATAATAATATGACTTCATGATTACATTGAATTCAAGCATAGTGTCGCAAATTTGGCCTGTGTTTGTATTTCCTTTGTTTCCTAATCTTTTTTGTTCTTTTCAGCTTTAAACCTGTCTTCTCTTTCAGGTCTAATCGTACCATTTTATTTCAGCATTAATATTATTTTCCTTACAGGTTTTCAAACGTAAGCTAACATTTTTTAATTATATCTATGTTTAGCAGATTTACTTTGCATATTTCTAAACTGTTTACTGTATTTCTTTTCGTGTGTGTTTTTCTTCTGTTTCAGGCGGCGAGGGTGCTCAAATACCTCCTCGTGGTCCTCGCTGGAATGTAACATATGATAATCATAAAGATAAATGCAACATGTATTACATTTAGGTGTGAAAAAAGTAGCAATAGTACTGTAACGTTTTTTTTTTAGCGCAGAAAATTAATTTACACTGTTTGGTTTGTTAAATATTTTCTTTTAATCTTAATAGGTTACCATATTTTGTTCAGAATTCTAATCAATTTATGCAGGGGGCCAGTAAAGTTTGGGACAACACTCTACCACGAGCTCTTTAGGCAAAAACATAGATATTTAGGCCAACTTACTTATATCTGAAAATTTACGTATTTTCTCTTTTTAACGTCGGTCTATATCCACGACTATAGGCAAGCTCCAACGGCAGCAAACCCTTGTGGACTCTTGCTAAATCTATTGGGAATAATTTCTGCAAGAGCACGTTCCCACCTCTTGTCTCAGGGGATGAAATTGTTTCTACCGCCCTGGGCAAGGCTGAACTTTTTGCCTCGTTGTTCGCCAGCAATTCTACTCTCAACCCACCTCTAAATGTTCAACCACCAACAGTCCCCAATGTCGCGCATAAAATGACTGATATTATTTTCAAAACTAAAAAGGTACGAAAGATGCTCTCTTCTCTTAATACCAGGAAAGTCTCTGGCCTTGACGAGATCCCAGCAATTGTTTTCAAAAAATGCGCACAAGAACTTGCTCCTGTCCTGACTCGTCTGTTTCAGACATCTTACAATAGAGGCATATTCCCTAGTAAGTGGAAAACTTCTCGAGTACAACCCGTCCCCGAGAAAGGAAAGCGCTTCCTAGCAACTACAGGCCTATTTATCTCCTTTCAGTCGTCTCTAAAGTGATGGAAAAGTATATAAACACCGAATTACTAAAATTTCTTGAAAAACACAGTCTAATCCACGACAGGCAGTTTGGATTCCGTCAGCGCAGATCAACTGCCGACCTCCTTTCCTTTGTCACCCATTCTTGGAACAAGTCTATGGAACTACACGGTGAATCCCAGATTGTCGCTCTAGACATATCCAAAGCATTCGACCAGGTCTGGCACGCAGCGCTGCTTAATAAACTACCGGCCTATGGCCTACCACCAAAACTCTGTACATGGACAGCAAATTTCCTCTCCAACCGGAGCATTTCTGTTGTCGTGGATGGCCATTCCTCTAAACTGTATCCAATTAATGCAGGAGTTCCTCAAGGTTCATCTTTAGCCCCTACTTTGTTTCTTCTCCACATCAATGACCTCCTCTCTAGCACATCCAACCCAGTTCACAGTTACTCGGACGACAGCACCCTCCACTCAAATATACAATATTCTAAGCCTGTCTCTTTAGCCCAATTAGATGAGGATCGCAGACTCATGGAGGGTTCTATCTCCGTGGATCTCAAAAAAATATTAGACTGGGGAAGCAGAAATCTTGTACAATTCAACCCCACCAAATCACAATCTTGCTTTCTTTCTCATAAGAGATACACCAACCCTCGACCCATCACAATAAACAACCAAGTTATTCAAAGTAATGAGTCCTTTTCACTTGTTGGCATTTCTGTAGATCGAAATCTCAATTGGAACCAACATGTCGCATCAATTGCAGAAGCGGCTGCTAATAAATTAGGTTTCCTCTTCCGGGCTCGCAAATACTTTTCACCAGCTAATCTCTATACCTTATATACTTCACAAATAAGACCAAACCTCGAATACTGCTCCCACATCTGGGGTGCAGCTGCCGCTTCTACACTAGCTATCCTGGACTCCATTCAGAAGAGAGCTATACGTCTCATCGGTGACCCTACCCTCACCCAAAGGCTGCCATCCCTTGCCCACCGACGTGCCGTTGGTAACCTCTCTCTCTTTTATAGATATCTGCGCGGGCACTGCTCAGAGGAGCTTTCTTCCATAGTTCCTCCACCTGCTGCCCCCAACAGATCTACCAGGGGAACAGAGCGAATGCACCCTTTTACTGTCCAGGTCACCAGACATAGAACATCTTGTTATGCCCGCTCTTTTGTCCCGAGGACTTCCAAGTTGTGGAATTCCTTGCCGGCACATGTTTTTCCTTCTCCCCCCAACCTCCAAACCATCTAGTCCAGAATTAACAAGTTGCCTCTTTCCTCCCTGTCGACACCCACGGTACGATAGTATTTAGGCTGTAAGCCCTTGTGGTGTGTTGTTGAAATAAAATAAAAAATAAATAAAAAAACCACCGACGCTAGGGAACAGTTTTAACTTAATTAAACACTGAATGAAAAGGATTCTCTTTGGACAATAAAATTGATTAATCCCCTACGCGTTTCTGCTATCTACGTAGTCATCCTCAGAGGTAAACTCAGAATCACAATGAAAAGGTCTGTCAGAAAACGTTGTTTTCTATTGTGCTGTAGATCTAGAATCACAATAAAAAGGTCTGTCAGAAAACAACGTTTTCTATTGTGCTACCAAAAAACAACGTTTTCTGACAGAATCTTTTTATTGTGATTCTAGATTTACCCCTGCGGATGGCTACGTAGATAGCCGAAACGCGTAGGGAACAAACACATTTTATTGTTTAAAGAGAAATCTTTTCATTGAGTGTGTAATTATGTATTTCGCAGACTGTTTGACGTTTAGAAATGAAAACCGTTTTAACTTATGATCCTGGACATTTTGAGAGCCCCCTCCATTCTGTAAGTGGGTTAGGGATTTTTATAGTGTCAACCAAGAGGGTCGAATCTAGAACAAGTGTTCCTAAAAATAACATAAGAATGGTTTGTCACAAAATTTTAGATGTTGCAGATACTGAAACTATAATTACAAATTAACTCATCATCATAATTACAGTCTTAATGCAATGTCGCCTTGCCGTCGCAACCATGATTCTCTGCCTGCAGGAGTTATTTTCATTTGATTGTAGCTTTCAGACGTCATCATAATTGGGCCAGACTTTATGTATTTATTTATGTATCATTATTATAGTCTAAACGCGATGTAGCCATATCGTCGCCACCACGATTATAGCTACAGCAGCTTTCTTCATCTCATTGTAGTTTCAGCACTTCATCATTTGGGGCAGGCTTTTCAAAAAAATTCTCTTTTCCCTTTTTCCAAGTATCTGCCCTTCAGATAATGTTGTTTGAAAGTTATTGTCTCTCAGATTGTGTTCAACAAATCTCTTTTACCTCTTCTCTAGCACTTTTATTTATCGTTTTATCGATCTGCCATGCCTTTATCAGTCCATATTTCAATAGCTTCTATTGTCTTCATGTCCTGCTGAAGTCCAGGTTTCCCCCTCATACATTACTATACACTCTATACGTATGACTTGATAAACCTCTTCCTCATCAGGTCCAAGTTAAAATGTTTATAAGTAAGAAGAGTACCTTGTCCATTAAATGCTGACTTATCTATCGCAATCCTTCTCAGTTCTTTGCGAGATTTACCATAATCCATAATAATATCCTCGAGGTACGTGGTTATTTTGACTTATTCAAATTGTTGGTCGTTTAGCTTTGCATACATTTTCCCAGTCCTATTCTTACTTATCTTCCTGACTTTTGTTTTTGTCATATTGATTTTCTTCAGCACCTTATCCAGTACACTCAGTATCCTTTAATCCTTTATCCAGTAATAATTTTTCGTTTCTGCTGTCAGGGCTATGTCATTGGTGTATCTAATAAAATTGAACCATTGTCCATTTACTTTGATTCCTGCTCTATTTTCCTTCAGCCTATTTATTATATCTTCTATTTATAAATGACAATGGGCATCCTTTCCTTATTTTAGCTTTATGATCATATCTAGAACCTCGGTGGTTCAAAGGTAAGAACATGTGCCTCTGAACCGAAGGGTACTGGGTTCGATCCCAGGGTACTCCTTTCACTTTTTCCAGTACAAACTGTAACATTAACATCAACCGAGGTTCTGGCATTGTATTTGAGCAAGTTAAATGGCTGCACGTTCCGCCCTTCGGAGGGGGCGTAAAGCCGTCGGTCCCGTGTCTATGCGATGTTGGGCACGTTAAAGATTCCTACCTTCCTTACACAAAGGCAGAGGTTCGGCAAAATTTCCAGGATAGTGAGGTAAAACTGCTTTCTGGCGTCAGTGATTAGCCATAGTCGCGGAAATAGGCCGACGTTAAAGAAACAAAACACACACACACATGATCATATCTATCCGTTAATATCTATTATGTAATTACTTTCATTTATATTGCAAACAACGCGTTTGTCTCTCCAATCTAATCCAGCTCTCCTTATTATATCAAACAATATTTTCCAGTCCACATTACCGAATGCCAGGCCTACAAAGCAATAAATGTATCTGTATCTTTCTCATAAGTCTTCACTGTCCTGTTGTTTTAAGTAATAGTAATATTTATTGTTACTAATTTTAGAGCACATTATTTGACAAATAAGTCTCTTATACTTGTTCTTGTCTAAGATGTGATTTTGACGGCACAGTTCCAATAATTGATAACAAAAGCTTCAATGACATTAACGTGAATTTTGGCGTATCAAATTACTAAGTTTTATTTTTTCATTCCCAAATAGTACCTATTGCTTCTCTAGTTCATCGTCGAGGTTAAATCCGAAATGATCTTCTAAGCAGTTTTCAATTTTGCTTCTATTTTTTTATTACAACTAAATAATTTTCTACACGTGACACTTTACACTTATTGTGCTGTGCAGGCTGCATTTTCGCACGTTCATTTTTTTTGAATGGTAAGGCTTTTACTCTTCCTAAACTCACTGACCAATTTACCCAATTTATAATATTCCTCAACTAGTTGGAAAAGTTATTCTTTCATTTTTTTCACCAGAACTTCTTTAAAATTCCTTTGGTGATTCGTCTATACTCCAGGTGTTTTTCTTTATATATGTTATTTAAGGGCTTTCTCACATTTCTTTTGAAATAGGCTCAGCTCGTCTGGGTTTATATTTCATATTTCCTCTGTATACCCTTCTTCGCAATTAATTTCCTCTCCGCGATATACTCTCCTAGATATACTTTCCAGTTTTTAGCAATGTCTTTCTTTTCTAGCAATATATTTCTATCATTGTTCTTTTTACTTTTCGTTTCTAGTTTGTATTGTAGTTTTCTTGCCTTCTTAGTAAGCGCTTGATCTGATCGTTCTTTCTTCATGTACTTTTTGATTCGTTCACAATTTATTTCCCTCTATTCTTCTTTTAGTTTCCTATATTTTTGTCTGATCATATTTGAGTATTGTATACCTCCTCGTTTTTAATTTTTCCTCACCTCTCACGTCCTTGTGTTATTTACTTTCATGTTTCTGATGACATCTAGTTTCCTTGGCTTCTCTTGCCTAGTATTTTTCACTTTCCACAGCTGTCTTTAAACCGCTTTTTATGTTTGTCCACGCAGGTATTCCTTCGTTGAGATTTATCTTATTGGTTTATTATTTAAAGTTTTCCAGTTAGAAGTAGAAATCTTATACAATTCAACCCCACCAAATCTCAGTCTTGCTTTCTTTCTCATAAGAGATACACCAGCCCTAGACCCATCACAATGAACAACCAAGTTATTCAAAGTAATGAGTCCTTTTCTCTTGTTGGCATTTCTGTGGATCGAAATCTTAATTGGCACCAACATGTCACATCAATTGCAGAAGCGGCTGCTGAGAAATTAGGTTTCCTCTTCCGGGATCTCAAATACTTTTCACCAGCTAATCTCTATACCCTATATACTTCACAAATAAAGCCAAACCTCGAATACTGCTCCCACATCTGGGGTGCAGCTGCCGCTTCTACACTCGCTATCCTGGACTCCATTCAAAAGAGAGCTATACGTATCATCGGTGACCCTACCCTCACCCAAAGGCTGCCATCCCTTGCCCACCGACGTGCCGTTGGTGACCTTTCTCTCTTTTATAGATATCTGCACGGGCACTGCTCAGAGGAGCTTTCCTCCATAGTTCCCCCACCTGCTGCCCCCAACAGATTGACCAGGGGAACAGAGCGAATGCACCCTTTTACTGTCCAGGTCACCAGACTTATATCATCTTGTTATGCCCGCTCTTTTGTCCCGAGGACTTCCAAGTTGTGGATTTCTTTGCCGGCACATGTTTTTCTTTCTCCTCCGAACCTCCAAACTTTCAAGTTCTGAATTTACAATTTGCCTCTTTCCTCTTTGTCAACACCTACGGTACGATAGTATTTAGGCTGTAAGCCCTCGTGGTGTGTTGTGAAATTAAAAAAAAAAGTTTCTCTACATCTTTTAGTTTGTGCATTCCATTTTCTTCCTGCACCTACTCCATTCTTTGTTAACGCGTTTTTGCACGTTGTTAGTATCACAATATGATCATTGTATTTGCATCTATTAGATATTTCATTTTGATCTTAATAGATTAATTGTCTTGTTTCGTTTAGAACTTCGATAAATTTTACAGGTGGTGTCAAATAAAGATTAAAACAAAGCTGGATCACAAATTCCTGAGGTCAAAACATGACTATTTCAGCCAATTTACCTATTAAGTACAATTGTGGAACCCAAATCACCACAGCACATATTTTAAAGACCTGATGATCGTTTCACTAACAAACTTAGGGTTATAAGGGGATGAAAATTATGTTATTGGTGAAACGATTGTCAGGTCTTTAAAAGATGTGTTTTGGTGATTTAGGTTCTTCAAGTGTACTTATTAGTGCTCATCATAGCTTCCAATCTTCACTTGGAAACTTTACCATATCCAAAAAATGCACCACTTCCAGAATAGGTCCTTCAAAATGGTCCATCCTACAACTTCGTCTAAATAACTTGAGAAAGGTTTGTCACAAAATCTTAGATATTGCAGAGTCTGAAGGCGATGTCACCTGTCGTCGCCAGCATAACTCTCTATTTCCGGTACCTTTTTTTATTTCATTGCAGCATCCGTATTTTATCAATTGGGCTAGGTTTTCCAGTAGTCTCTCTATCCAGTAAATCATAATATAACATAGGCAGGGCTAAAGATCTCTAGTAAATCATTAATTGTTGTTGTCCTTACTTGGTGAAACCGTTTCATAATTTTAAATACAGACGTAGAGACCATTCCTCTGGTTTCACAAATGCCTGTTTTCTTCTCTGTAACTGGTTTCGCTGCATGCCATCGTGATGATGTTGTCAAGTAGTAAAACCGGTTACAGAGAATAAAACTCATTTTTGAAACCAGAGAAATAGTCTCTATAAGTCTGTATTTAGTATTCCTACTAAAGTCAAAATATACACAATATCTTCACTGAATTGATTATTATTAGGTACCACATATTATCTACTTTATAAGCACTAATGAAATAATGTTTTTGTTTTTTTAAAACAAATTTTGATGTTTCTCTTGACTTGACAGTTCAATGTAAAGCATTAAAAAGGTCAGCGGCATGAGTGTTAGTAAATAGTTGTGAAAATGTGCACCAAAGAAATGAACACCTTTCTATAATACTGAATTCTACAATCTATAGATCTACCAAATTTGACATCTTTGTCATAAAACATTTTACAGTTATTTGGAAGAAACCTGCAGCGCTCTTTGAGCGACTATGTCTCTTGGGAGGAGTGCATTTGGAAGATTTATAACTTTATTTTAGGATGTCCTTCCACCTTTGCTTTATCTTCTTGCTGCAATTCTAAACCAAGTCTAACAACTAACAACTATAAAAGTATGTGGCTGATGGATAACCCTCCAATGACATCCCTTTCTCCAAACACACACACACGCACCCACATTTTAAGAATCTATGGTAGAGGGTTGTTCCAACTATTAAGCGGCCTCAGTGTACGATTGATAGAGACTTTGACTGGAAATGCCTGCTTAAAATTATGTGCCCCCATATTTCTGAACATAAAAGCACAGCATGGTTATAAAACTATGCTGTGATGAAAGTAAGTAAAAGAAAAACTTGAAAATATTTTTTTAATTTTTTTATTTATCTGACAACGGTTGTATGAAAATAGAGAGCAGCTTATTTTCTTTTGTTTCCTCAAAAACAGCTACTAACAATTCTGCATATATCTAGTTGTTTATTATTATATGTTACATACTAAATTTTGAGCAATTCTCTTCAAAGAGAGCAATTCTTCTTTAAATTACTCCTAAAATAAAACATCTAAATAATTTTCCTCATGCATTGTGACATAAGCAAACTAAAAAAGTTGGGGACGCAGCAAGTGCGTTATGGTAATGAATTTTAATTAAATGCTTCAAACTTGAATAACTCAATTTTCTATAAACTTGGAAAATTTAATTTTGGTATGTAGTAAGGTCTTTCCTAAGGCAAGATATCCACACCAAATTTCATTGAAATAACTTTGGAATATTCGGAGAATTTTTCGAAAGAAAACTCGAACTGAATTTTCTATAAACTTAGAAAGTTGAATTTTGGTACGTCGTAATGCCTCGCCCAAGGCAATATACCTAGTAAAGTTCATTAAAACAGCTTTGTAATTTTCGGAGAAAAAAAATTGTTTATAAAGAAAACTCAAAATTTTCTCGGAGAACCCCGTCCGATTTTCCTGGATAACGAACTCATCCAAGCCATTAATAAAAGAAAGGCACTTGCCGAGTTTCATTGAAATCGGTTAAGTCAAAATTTTCAAAAGTCGGGATCTCCCCATTAGTGAATTTTTTCTGAGAAAATTCACTAATACCAGTGTCCCAATCTTACTGATTAACTGTCAGTTTTACAATATTTCATTCTTACGTCTTCTACCTACTTCATTACATTTCCTACATTTCAGCAACAAATCCTGGGAGTATTCTTTACTTTCGAACCAGTTATTCCATAAATGTAAATTTAATTCTTGAAAAAAGTAGGTAGGTACCTATATTTTTATCGCAAACCTTTTGCTTATGCTGCGATTTAATAATAGTAGTAGCTTTAATATAACAAATAAGTTATCGCTCGGAAACATGCATCGCCTCACCATAGTTACCTCTCTATTGGTGAATTTTCAATTTTCTTAGTTAAAAATTAGTAAAACATAATAATTTACACTATAGACTGAAAATAAAATCATTGTGGCTCCATCTAGAGGGAGTCCTGGCTTTATTAAATTGTATCCTACCAACATTGACTATTCAACCATTGACTAATCAATGGTTAAAACATAGGCAGTCTCACTCTATTGATGAATTTTCAATGTTCTTAGTAAAAATTTGTAAAGTCTAATTTACAATAATTTTAACTGAAAATAAAATCCTTGTAGCTCTATCTAGAGGGAGTGCTGTCTTTTATTAAACCAATGTATAAAATGGGTAATTATTTAAATTTATATTATGCATCAATATTCCTATAGAAAGCACTGAAAAGGTACAGCGTACAGTGACAGCCCACTACATAAAATAATAATATGTACTATCAAAATTGCCCAGAATTTTTTTTAATTTGATATTTTACGATGTGTTTAAAAAAGTTGATGCCTATTATATCTCTTGTCGTAGATTTTATACATAAAATAAAAGTTCGAAGAAATAAAAACATTTGTATAGAAATTTGTTAATTTTCCTAAATCAAAATGCTAGTTTTCTAATATCCAATTACAGAAACTATCACTTTGTTCAAGGATTTTGTATAGTCAAACATCGTTAAAACTGTGTGCAAAGTCAATATTTAAAAAAAAGTTCGGGATGCAGCAAGTGCGTTATGTTAGCGAATTGTTATTAAATGCTTCAAATTTCAATAACTCCATTTTCTATAAACCTAGAAAGTTCAATTTTGGTAAGTAGTAAGGTCTTTCAAAAGGCAACGTATCCACCAAATTTTATCAAAATAGCTTCGTAATTTTCGACGATACAATTTTCGACAGAAAACTCACAATTTTCTCGGAAAACCCTGTCCGATTTTCTGGCTAACGAACTTATCCAAACAATTAATAAAAGAAAGAATCTTGCCGAGTTTCATCAAAAGCGGTTAATAACTTTTTGATTTATCGTGTGGATACACACTGTCTCACGATACCTCTCTATTAGTGAATCTTTTTAATAAAAATTCATTAAAGCATAAATAATGTTCAGGAGAAAATCAATCAGTTTTTCAAATTAACATGTGTTTTGTTCATTCATAATATTACCTAACCTCTTACCTTGTCACTTGTCACTTGTCATGGCCATGGCTTGAAGATGGACCAGGAGAGTTCTCCTCTTATCCCGCAATCATGAGCCGATGGAATAGACTTCAGTTGTTACATGGTTTTTAATCGGTCAAGTCATCTTTGTTATTGTTTGAGTATCTGTTTGGGTCTCTTAATTTTGGTGGGGTAGTCGTAGTCATAGTTGAGGGCCTCTGTAATGGTTTTGTTCGTGTGTACCTCTTACCTGCCGCTGCAACAAACAACACGCAAGAGAAAGAAATTGGTTAGGCAATACATAGAACCTATTTACCAGGAGAACAGAATCGAATGGGTGTTCGAATTAACTGATTTATGTCCATTGTATGAGCTAACAATTAATAAATTAAACGACCAAGGTGGTTGCATAGGCAATTATCAACTTGAGGATTATTGCCTGATTATTTTTGTAGCAGAAAATTGTAAAACAATAAGCTCAGAAATATCAAAGCAATTAATATAACTGTTTTGGCGAATTTTGATTTAAAAAATCGCTAATAGAGAGGTACCGATGGTGAGACTGCAAAAAAATTTTCAGAAACCCGAAACCATATATATATATATATATATATATATATATATATATATATATATATATATATATATATATATATATATATATATATATATATATATATATATATATATATATATATAATTATCGTCGATCGTTTGTAATAACGTCAAATTTCGTAGCACTGTGAAAAATATTCTTACCAGGGCAGCATAAATGTAAAATGATTTGTGAGCTGAGACGAAAACCTTGACACTTGATTTACATCTTAATATTTCAATAAATATAATTTCCCACAAAATATTCACTCTTCCGTATTTGAACTTTTTGAACGGTCTATTTCCGCGGTTATGGCCAATCACCGACGCCAGGGATAAGTTTTAATTTTACCTCATTATCCTGGAAATTTTGTCGACTCCCTTTCTTTCTGTAAGAGGGGTAGAGATCTTTAACATACTCAACATCTCATGATACACGGAGCCGACGGCTTATCGTCCCGTCCGAAGGGCGGAATGTGCAGATATTCACCTTTTTTTCTTCCTCAGGGCTTGCCCGCAACTTTGCCGCCCCGATAGCACTGCAACCTTTGGCTTATTGTGCATGCCTTTAGTCTTTTTACTCCACCCGTTCCAGAATCACTGTGCCTTGAACCAGTCTGCACAGCGATTGGTAGGGTGAAGTTTTATAATGCTCTGTCTCCCGTCTAGGCTGTCCGTAGATCAGTTGTCTTTTGCAGTCCAGAGCTTTACACTCGCACAAGATGTGCTGGACTGATTCCTCCCCCTCGCCTCAGAGGCATGCGAGGTCACCCTCAAACCGCCCCATTTTATGCAGGTGTTTCTTGACGGCCATATGTCCCGTCCACAGACCTGTTATGTTTCTGAGCTGTCCTCTACTGAGATTTAGCAGCTCCACAGCTCTCTTTGAACTGGGTTCGTCAATTATTGACTTCCCATGTCTGAGCCCTGGACAGTCTGCCCAGTACACCTTGTGTTGTTTTCTGACCCAGGAGTAAATGGCTCCCCTGGCAGTGCTCTTTGTCACGTCCAGAGCCGGTTCTGGTCCCATAAATGGTTCTGCTGACCCCTCTCTTCGCGAGAGTGTCAGCTTCTTCATTGCCTTTGACCCCCGAGTGACCCGGTACCTAGATGAGGGTGACCTTATTCTGTCCAGCCAGGTCGCTCGTCTCGTCACGGCACTCACTCACCACCACCACCAGGATTTTGCCCGTGGGCTACTTAGGGCCTTAAGGGCTGCCTGGCTGTCTGTGTCTATGAGGATCCGCTTGTTGGTGCAGCCCCTCTCTTGTTCTCCCGCACACAGTGCAGGATGGCGTACATTTCGGTCTGAAACACCGTTGCATGGGCTCTGAGGTAAATACTATGACTTACTCTCGGTCTTTCCGAATAAACACCTGCCCCCGTCACACGCTCCCAGCTGGATCCGTCCGTGAACCAGACGAGCGCGCTCCGTGGTATGCCCAGGGTCTCCTCCCGCAATGCCTCACGGTCGGGAATCTCCACTGTAAAGTTGTTTTCCCTGCAGATTCGCGGGCTTACGACGTCTGACCTCATTTCAAGCATGGACTCCTTCACGATCTCTTGAATTTTGCAGTGGCCCCTGAAGGGTGGGTTGATCTTCAGGCTAGTTTGTATAGTCCTAGACTGGCCTCCCCCATAATAAGTAAGTGTGTGAGTGGGGGGTGAGGTGAGGTGGGAGGTAGATCCAGCAACACCTCCGTGGCGGCTGTTGGGGTTGAAGACATGGTCCCTGTGATGCCTAGGCAAGCCATCCTTTGGATCTTGCCTAGTTTTTGTTTAGCACTGGATTGTGTCACCTTAGGCCACCAGACCAGTGCCGCGTATGTTAACGATCGTGTGATCACCCTTGTGTACAGCCAGTGGGCCATACTAGGTCTTAGTCCCCACGTTTTTCCATATAGCCGCTTAGTGACGGCTAAGGTCATGACTGCCCTACGCAGTATTTTTTCAACGTGACCATTCCAGGTTAGCCCTTGACCAACCGTCCACCCTTCCACCACTTTCAGTGCTGTCTGTATGCGCTCCCACACTGCCTGTGTAACCTTTCCTCGGTCTATGATGACAATGTCGTCCGCATAGCCCTGTACCTCATACCCCCTCCTGAGAGCCTCCCTAGCAGGCCGTCCACGACTAGGCACCAGAGCAAGGGAGACAAAACGCTCTCCTGCGGACACCCGGCCGCGACCCCCGCCAGCAGAGTCCCTCCTGCGAGTTAGGTGAACACCGCCCTATCCCTGAGCATGGAACCGATCCACCTGCAGCAGGTCTCCTCTATTCCACGCTCCCTGACAGCTGACAGAACCGATCCGAATAAGGTGTTGATGAAGGCCCCCAGCGCCCCCTCCCTGTTCTCCAGCGTATTCTCCAGTTTCAGCACCAGTTGGTGCATTGCTGTTTCTATTGAGAATCCTGCACTGTATGCATATTGTCCGCAGTGTAGGGGATATGCTTCCGCCCCTAATGTGTCGGTCGAGCAGACATTCAACTTGCTCAAACGCATGCCTCGGTTGATTACAGTATGTACTGAAAAATAATTTGACGTTTGTCCTCAGAGTTGAACCCGGCACCCTTGGGTATATATGACAGCCGCATAACTCGAAAAATTGTATGTCGATTTTGATGAAATTTGGTAGATACCTTCCTTTTGTATGTGGCTTGAATACGTTACTTATCTAGGAAAATCAGACCAGTTGTTTCGAGAAAACTTTGGCTTTTCTTTCGGAAAATATCTGAAGCTCCGAAAATAAAAAAGTTAAGGCATTCACATTTGGTACGCAGATTCCTATAACAAAAAGTACACTACATACCAAGATTTTGATTTCTAATTTGAAAAAAAAGTTATAGGCATTTAATAAACAAAATGTTGGTGGTAGTGGTGGTCACAATAGGGCACAAGAAGATTTTTGTGTGTTAAACAAAATCTATTAAATATTACAGACAAATATATAATTTTCGTAAAGAAACCTGCGTAAATCATTTTTATAAAATACAATTCCCTACACAACGCACTTGTTGCGTGCATACTTTTATATAGGTCTGTATAAAGTACTTACCTAATAATCATGCTAAATTTTAATCTGTCAGTATATATAGTTTTTTAAATAAAAATTAAAGGTTGAGTGGAAGAGAGCATGTGGTTCTGTGGACCTGGATGCTAACTCTGCCTTTTGGTAGTTGGATACTTATACTATTAACTTTTTCTTTCTATTATTTATATGATGTAATTTATGTATCAATGTATCTAACTGCCAATAAGATTAATTTTTAAAAATATCTATTAACAAGATTCCTTGTAGCCTCGGTGGTGCAATGCTAAGAACGTGTGCCTCTGAACCGAGGGGCACCGGGTTCGATTCCCAGGGTTTTCCTTTCACTTTTTAAGTACATACCGTACAATTAACATCAACCGACGTTGTGACATTGTATTTAAGCAAGTTGAATGTCTGCACGTTCCGCCCTTCGGAGGGGGCCTAATACCGTCGGTCCCGTGCCCATGCGATGTTACGCATAAAGATTCCTACCCTCCGTACAGAAAGGCTGGGGTTCGGCAAAATCTCCAGGATGGTGAGGTGAAACTGCTGCCTGGCGTCGGTGATTGGCCATAGTCGTGGAAATAGAGCGACGGTAAAGAAACAAAAAACACACAAAAACACAACAAGATTCCCGTCTCTCCTATCTCTCTCAAAGCTTACTATTGATTGGGAATATATTTTTGATAGCATATTATGGGAACAATAACCTTGCTAAATATTTAAATCTATTCTAGTACATAGTATGTTCCTTTATTTGAAATAAAAATTCCAATATCTAACCAGATTATCTTCCCTCCCATAGGGTTTGCGTGTGGTTGGGGATATATTTTTATAGCATTGTACAGGAACTAGGAACAATAATAACCCGGCTAAATTTTAATCTGTTTATAGACCATGTGCGTTTTAATTCTGAAATCAAAATGAATATATAATTTGATTACCTTCCGTTCTCTTTCCTTAGGCTTGCGAATAAGGAGAACTGATTTTCGTGTTAATTGTTATTGTAGCAATTATAATATAAGTTGAGCATTAATCTTAACCTTGTTAATGGCCCGGTCATGTAAAACGTGTTGTTGTTTCGTAAAGCGGCTGCTGGAAATTTAGCCACCAAAAGGCGCATCGGTGTGAAAAAGTAAGATGAGAAATAATTTACTCCTTCTGTTTGGCAAACAAAACTGTCGCGTACAGGAACTTTGTGAACAGGGCCGCATAAATACAAACTGGTCTGTGAGTCGGCACCCAAATAAGACGGCCCACAGCCGATGCAATTTGTTGTACTATAAGTTGAAGTTGTACGATCTCGTTTGGTCCAGGTCCAACCGTTTGAACGATAATTGCAACGTGGGTGGTGTGGTAGTTCAATCAATTCTACGACGCGGTTGAATCGTACCGAACTATATCATGCTTAAAAAGTGTGTTATGGTAGTGAAATGATCTGGTACCAAATATTTTGTATAACTTTTTTTTTCTTGTAACATAGAAATATAAATTTTGGTATATAGTTTCCTTTTATTATCGTTACCTTTAGTACCAAATGTGGTTACCATGGCTTTTCCATTTTTTGATATAATTTTTTTCCCGAAAGAAAACCCAAAATGTTTCCGGAAAACCTATTTCGATTTTCCTGGCTAACGAACTTATCCTAGCCACTAACAATAGGAAGACACATACTAAATATATACAGGGTGCCCTATAATTAATTGGACAATAGCTAAGGGGTGATACCTGGCACAAAAATAGAGTGATTGGGCTCACCATGCCCTAGTAAATTGTTACTAGTTTTCGTTTTACAGGGTGTTAAAATAAATTTTCTTAAAACTATTTTTTCAAATATCTTGTTTTGTGTTTTTTTATTTCTTTAACGTCGGCCTATTTCCGCGACTATGGCCAATCACCGACGCCACGGAGCAGTTTCACCTCACTATCCTGGAAATTTTTGCCGAACCCCTGCCTTTCTGTAAGGAGGGTAGGGATCTTTAACGTGCCCAACATCGCATGGACACGGGACCGACGGCTTTACGCCCCCTCCGAAGGGCGGAACGTGCAGATATTCAACTTGCTCAAATACAATGCCATAACCTCGGTTGTTGTTAATTGTACAGTATGTACTGAAAAACTGAAAGGAGTACCCTGAGATCGAACCCAGTACCTTTCGGTTCAGAGGCACACGTTCTTAACACTGAACCACCGAGGCTCTAATTTAAATATCTCGAAAGTGGTTCAACATATTTTAAAATGTGGCATGGTATTATTAGGCATCATGCTTATACGATGACGGTATCAATTTCACAACTGCCGCTAGGTGGCGCCACCGACAGCAACGCTGGTTCGTTAACATGGTAATAATTTTTTGTCCACCTATATGTACATTTTCGCACAAAAATTAAGAAAGCCCATTTAGCTTCAGACAAGAAAGGTATACTTCTTTGAAGTCGCAAAAATTCAAAGTTGACCGTTTTCAAAATAAACGTACTTCTTCAATGAAATTAAATTAAGGATTATGCGCAAACATTATGTATTCTTAAAGGCTTCGATCTTAGAGCAATGTATGTGTAGTTGTTGTAAATACTTTTTAGCACAATAAAATGTACGTTATCGAAATAAACAAACTCAGGTTTTATTAATTAAAAAAGGAACGTCGCATCATTTACAACAAGCGTTGGTTTCTTCTTCTGGTATATAAAATAATCTTCCCGTTAAAATTACTAATATAATAATAATCATCTCTTAGATAAAATATCGTTTGTTTCATTATTGTAACATAATAGTAATATCGTATGAAGCTTTTGTGAACAGGGCAGCATAAGATTGTGAATGAAATCGAGTATAGATGAGTATATTATTAGAACATATATCTCCTCTTGTTGCCTATTTGTAACGTTTTTTTTACAAATATACAATATTTGGATGCTCTTTCGAACAGGACTTAGTAGAATATTTACTCTCAAATAACTGTAGTCATAATACTTAAATTGTCAACAACATTGATAGTCAAATAGTCAATGATATGATATTTTGTCAGAAAGAGATCCAGTTTGGGATATTGTCACAGCATAGAAAACTGCTGTGGTATTGTGTAGTGAGACGATAAGTATGTTAGCTCTATCACATCGTACAACTTCTTCTAATGTAAAGAGAAAACATTTGTTTCAGGCTTTACATGCAAAACTTAAAAAACATTTTTCAAATATATATAATTATTTGTGACAAATAATATTTCTCCATCGTTACAAAAATCATGTTAGATGGAGACTTGAAGTTGTTTGTTAATCAATTCCTTTCTAATTTTATTATGTAATCAAATATTAAAATATGGTGCAATCGATTTTGTTATTTTTCCCTAAGAAAAAACATGTTTGTCGTCCACCAGAGAAAGTTTGGAAACATATTTCAACTTATCTTAACCAGGAAAGCAGAATTCGATGACAGTAATTTTCAAATTATTGTGCTATTCTGTGGTGGGCCATAACGTTCCATAAGAAAATGGCTTAGTTCACCAAGCGCCAACAATTGAATAGTTGTGTCACAGTATGCGTTCATCAGTTCCCGGTAAGATTCTGCTGAACCTTAACTGTTGCCGATTTGTCAAAGCGGAATGACAGACAAACGTTACAAAATAATTGTGGAACTCATCTGTGCTTTGTATCGGTCTATCGATAGTCAGCAGACTAGCGTTTGAACTCAGCTGTTGGCGCCTGTTCACTACTAGTGTATTTATTCCATAGAGAAGGTTGAACTGTGACCATAGAGAAATGAAAATGCAAATTTTTCACAAAAGGGAATCAAGAGTCTGTAATCTTTATAGAGAAACGAGAAAATTTTACCACAGCATTATCATGCTGTGCTTTTACTAAGCTTTTGATACAGTTTTCATCCAATGAAAAGATGTGCTGAATCCCTGAATATGGCCTGGAGAAATACGCATGTTATTCCTAATGTACAGATTGGCTGAAAAGTAAAATAATGGTACACTGAGCAGTAGTCTTGGCAACAAAATATTACAATTTATGGTGTATGTATTCTGAGACTAGCTACCTTAGCCTAATAAGTACACTTGGAGAAACCAAAATCACCACGACACTTATTTCAGAGACCTTACGATCGTTTCGTTGACACTGTCAACATCTTCAGAGGAAGAAAAATTATATTTTGGTGCCGTCTATTTCTGTCTTGTGTACCACTTTTTTTTTCCTTCAGGGCTCGTCCGCTGCCTTGCCGTCCCGATAGCACTGCAACCTTTGGTTGATTGTGCATACCCTTAGTCTTACTCCACCCATTCCAAAATCACTGCGCCTTGAACTAGTCTGCACAGCGATTGGTAGGGTGAAGTTTTATATTGCTCTGTCTCCGGTCTAGACTGACCGTAGATCAGTTGTCTTTTGCGGTCCAGAGCTTTACACTCGCACAAGATGTGCTGGGCTGATTTCTCCCCCTCGCCGCAGAGTCTGCATGCGAGATCCCCTTCGAACCGCCCCATTTAATGCAGGTGTTTCTTGACGGCCATGTGTCCCGTCAAGAGACCTGTTGTGTTTCTGAGCTGTCCTCTGCTAATGTTTAGCAACTCCACAGCTCTCTTTGAACTGGGTCCGTCAATTATTGACTTCCCATGTCTGAGCCCTGGACAGTCCGCCCAGTACACCTTGTGTTGGTTTCTAACCCAGGACTTAATGGCTCCCCTGCAGTGCTCTTTGTCACGCCCAGAGCCGGTTCTGGTCCCATAAATAGTTCTGCTGACCCTCTCTTCGCGAGACTGTCAGCTTCTTCATTGCCTCCAGCTCAGGGACAGGTCTCTGGCCGAAGCTACCCCTGATCCCCCGTAGCTACGTCGGTCGTGAGACCTCCAGAGTCCGCAGCCGCCCCCTGGCTCGTCTCCGTTTCCGGAATAGACTCAAGGCACAAGTCTGTAGCCGGAGCCACTCATCGAGCCTCATTGGTTTTGGTTTTATATGTATTTATTATCTTCATGTTGTTCCCACGAGAATGGGGAAATACTGTCCATACCATCAGAACCGCCTGTGTGGTGCAAATCGGGTTGCCCGGTACTCCAGAGGTTCCGTTCACGACACCATCGCCCTGGTGCCATCCATCCCTAGGCACAGGTCACATGACACCGTAGATTGGGGGAGTTTAGTTCGACCTCCTTGTCTAGATCTGTCATGTTTTGTTATTAGCAGGGTCACCTCGTGCAGGATGCGGCTTTTCACCGCACATGACGGTCTTGGGGAAAGCTTAATTAAAATTTTATGTTATTTCCACTTCCACAGCTTGCCCCCTGGAGTCCTCTTTGGCCCGCGACTCCTTAACCCCTTGTGTACCACTACTTTGAGATCAGTCTGTAGATATTTATAAATCCTCTAACATATGTTAATAGCAGACTAATAAATATTATTATAACATTCAGTAAACACAGGAACGTAATTGCATTAATTTAAAGAAATGCCACTTTTAGTGAATTTCTGTAGTGAATGATTATATTATTGACATTGGACAGTAAAATTGTTATCACTCTAAAATTACTATCCCTGTGGATCTCAAATTTTCTTGCATAAAAGCGAAAAACTACTGTGTTCAGAATACTCCAAACCTTTGAGTCCAGAATTAACAAGTTGCCTCTTTCCTCCTTGTCGACACCCACGGTACGATAGTATTTAAGCTGTGAGCCCTCGTGGTGTGTTGTTAAAATAATAATTAAAAAAAAACCTCTTAAATGCGATTCTTACGTAAGGCAGGGTACCCAGCAAAAATCCAAAATCAAATTCCCTGACATTTCCAGGCCCCTCGAGTACATTTTTCATAATACTCTAAATAACAAACACATATACGTGAATACTTTTTTTATGAACAAAAAACTTACATAATCAAAAACATAAGTATACTTAACTCCGTTAAATTTATAACAACATTTTTGAGAAGAAAATGTGCAATTTTTTCATGGAAAAACTTGACTTTCATGACTGACCGACGAACTTATCCTCTCGAAAGAATTTTCGTGTGATGGAACAAACCAGAAGTCTGGAGGTGACATAGAAACTTTGCAAACCATGTTGTTCGTATATATAAATTTGAATCGGCCTGGGAAATGGGTTCCAAAAGCTCAGATTCGCGCGCTTTAATTTTTTTGTTTGAAAATTCGAAAGTCGCTACCTCTTTAAAAGTGAAGTTTTATTTATGAAAAGTCGCTAAAAAAAATGAAACAAAGATACTGTTTACACGCGCCATATACATATGCCAAATATTTTGCAACTTTCAACATGATCATAAAGGTTAAAATAGAATAAACAAATTCACAACACAGCTCTACCCGGCCAATACCTAAAACGCATTTTGCATTTTATGCATTCAAGGAAGAACATTCCAAGTGAGATGTACATATAAGACATGTTTGAGATAGAAGACGCTTTTATATCGGCGCATGATGTGGCATACGCTGCGTTCATTGGCGGGTTTAACTAACATTGGTACCAAAGGTAAGCCGCATTGTTATCAAATATATTTTCCTAGGTATGAGAAAACGATTTACCTGAGAAAATTCATATAACATATATGAAATAAAAATAAAAATGCATCTGCTAGTGACGAAATTTTACAAACATAATTTTCAGGTCTACTGAATGATTTCCATGACATTTGAGTAAAACCACAAATTTTCATGACATTTCCCTGACATTATAGGGGTATTTCACATTCCCTGATTTTTCCAGGTCACTGGGTACCTTGGTAAGGTGATGTAAATAAAACAAAGTATAAACTTTTAACACAATATATAACTGTATTTCGATAAAATTTGTACATAGTTTTGAAAAGTACAACAACAATAAAATCTTTGAAGGAATAGTACTTAATTACAACCCTTTAACCACAACGCAAAAACGTGAGATAGAGAAATTTATTTTGTAGCTAAAAATCTTTTAGTGATAGGTTATGTGTAAAAGAGTTGACGATTATTTGTTTTTAAAACCTATTAGCTATCAGAAATTTTGAGCATTAATGATTTACTGAGCTATTTTTAAAACTAATAAAATAATGCATTTTATTGCATTTTCCCATTATTAATTGACGAGCTTACAAGCTCAAGACTAGTACATTAAACGGACAAACTCTGTGATATAGTCCGTTCTTAACTTTATTGCTATTTAATACGATATTCCCACATAAAGTACGTATGTATGCATTACATATATAAGGTACCAATATAAGCTTTAATTAAAAGAGGCATTTAGCTCCTATACGATACGACAACTAAAGCTTAAAAACAAATCAAATTATATAAAAATATAAGATAAACAAACCTTAAAACTATGATTAAACATTACAATTAAACTTTATCCTATTTCCTTAAATAAAGTACTATAACTTTTCTTTAACCTGTAAAATCCCCCTCGCCTGGCACTATATTTAGAAATCACAGCTTCCAAATGTATGGGAATAAAGTATTAAAAGATAAAATTCCTAATTATTTATTTTAAGGTATGTTTGTAGTTTGTAAGTAACCAGAGGCAGAATTTAATAACCCAATCCTTTGTTTTTGTTTCCGTTGTTCGGCCATCTGTTCTTTTAGCTCCATCAACTGTTGCAGAAGGTTGGTAACTAGTATTTGTGTATTTTCTAGTTGTACTTGTAAAGACTTGAGCTCAATTTGTTCACCGTCTCCTTCAACTGCAGCTAATGACATTGCTCTTAACCTTGGGAACCAGTCCAGGTTAGATGCTTTCACCATGGCATATACATAACTTTCTGGTCCTGTAAACTCCGTTGGGTCTTTCACTTTAATCAGAACTATGAAGTACAAGTAGTGCCACATGTTATGTTCACATTTTATGTGATATTCAAAACTAACTGTCTTATTATCAAAAGCTGAACGATTCAATCCTAAAACAAACAAAAAACAAATTAAATTTTTAGCTTGTAGAATATCCAGAATCTTAATAATATATTTATATTTTTGTGTGAAAAGTTGTCTGTTTATTTGTAAAACAAAAATAACAACGACCCGAATTCAGAACCCTGAGGCAATCCAAACCTTGCTTCTGAGTTCTACTTTAAAACTTGTAATTAAATACTTAAATAGAGGATTCTTACCACAAACAAAACAGGTATTTTTTAGTATTAATTCCTTTTGTTGTTTCTCAGACCTTAAATCGGCAAAAGTATCAATAATGACACCAAAAATAAGGTTAAGTACTATAACAATCACAATGAAGTAGAACAAAAGATCATATACAACTCTTGCAACAAATAGAGGTTCCTAAAAATAAAAAATAATGCATAAGTCTTAAGTTTGTAATAAAAAAATAACTAATAAAACTTACTTCACTACTGGGTGCCCTCAAAATGTCTCCTATACCACCACCGTTCCTCAAACCTTGATTAAGGGTGGTAACAATACACATTACTAATGAATCACAAGCTCTTTCTTTCTTTTCTTCACCATCATCCACTAAAGTACAGTACTGGCCACTTAAATCTTCTTTATAGGTATTTCCAGTAATGTCAGATATGGTTTCACAGCTTTCGCCATCTGAAAACACAAATTTACTCTATTATTAAATACATTCTGCGGGAGACAATAGGAAACACTGTATTGCATGTTTTCTCAAATAGCAAGCATGCCACATTAAAGAGGTGTACACTCATAAACATAAGCTACTCATCGAAGAAAAAATCAAAAATTTTAGAGGCACTTGCAATCACTCTTAAGGTACACAATTATAAGTAGTAGTAGTAATAGTAGTAGTAGTAGTAGAAGTGGTGGGGAGGTCAAAGCCACGCAAGTAGGCCACAATGGGCCCTTTTTGCCAACCCCAGCAACCATGCTCTACGCTTCCTCGGCTCTGTCGCCAAACCGACTCGACCTCGAAATGAAAGCCGTGACAGTCTTCAATTGGACGGTACTTACCTGATTCCTCTGCAGAGTCCTTGAACCAAACAATTCTGCTTGAAGACTCCCAAAAGCCTCGCATTCACACAGGTAGTGGTTGGACGTTTCCTCATCCTCGCCGCATTCATGGCAAATGGGATCCCTCTCTACGACTATCAATGTGAGGTGTCTTCTAAGGGCGCAGTGGCCTGTCAGCACCTCAAGGATGCAGCGAAGCATAGGTCGACACATACCGAGTAGCCAGACAGCTCTATCTCTGTCCGGCCCCTTCACGAAGTCCCTCGCCTGCCTAGAGCCACCAATCGACCCCCAGTGCCTCTCCATTGCCCCCTCAGTCCACCTGTCTAAGGTGGAGCATAACTCTCGCGCACCCCCAGGCCCTCGATGTATATTCCTGCCCCAGAGGATTGTTGATCCTCCAGCCGCGATTCGTCAGTGAAACAGACCAGGCTTGCGGGCTGGAATGTAACCTTATTTTCCCTCCACTGATCCCTACTGGGAATCCTGAGGGTATATGGCCTAGTCAACCTAATATCGTCCTCGGCATCCCGTACCTTAATCGTGGAAATCAGAATTTCCTTTTCCGCCTCCTTGGCGACTCTTACTGCTCCCTCTCCGCACCAGATTCCAGAGTCTCGCATTCTAAGATGCAATGCCATAACCTTCCTTCTGATGCAGATGGGAAGCGGTGGCAGCATCAACAAGACCTCTAGCGCGGCTGAGGGTGTCGTCCTCATAGTGCCTGTGATACCCAGGATTGCCAGCCTTTGGAGTTTAGCCAGCTTCCTGCTGGTAGTTTGGTTCACACCACACCACCAGACCAACGCCCCATAGAGGACTCTCGACCTGACGATCGCAGTGTAAATCCAATGAAGGATCCGAGGATTAAGTCCCCAGGTCCTCCCTATCACTTGACGCAGCTGCCAGAGGGTCGCTACTCCCTTCCTCACTACGCGTTCTATTTACGACTCCCATGTTAGTTTGGAGTCCAGGATCACCCCCAGATATTTGACCTCCCGCACCAAAGCTAAAGGTTTTTCAAACATCACGGGCGCCCTGAACCTCTCTACATTCCTTCCTCTTCTTGGTGAATATAATCATCTCCGTCTTCGCCGGGTTTACGAAGAGTCCCAGCTCACCGCACCACCTTTCAATTATGCTACAGGCAGCTTGCATACACTCACAGACGACGCCGAAGAATTTGCCGGTGACTAGGACCAGTCCATCATCAGCGTACGCCTGGGCGTACACAAATACAAAGTTATACAATTATAAATATACTTACCTTTCTTTTTGACACTGACAATGAAATCATCTTTAAAGAACATATAACCAATGATTGAGAACATGTATACTAAAATTAGTGCCAAAATTGCTGTTAAAATGATGGACCGCCCATTTCTAGTAACTGATCTAATAACATTTAACAAAGTTTCTTCTCTATATACAACATCAAACAACTGTAAAAAAAAGTAAAAATATTAGGTCTTGAAATCAGTATTATTATATGAGTTTTTACCAAAACAGAATAAAAAAACGGATGCATCACAAGTCCTAACATGCAAAAAATGAGGTAAGCTAAGTGGTAAAGAAGTTCAGCATCTGTGAGTATTTGTTGGTATGTCTTTGTAAGTGTTCCATGGTTTCCCATTATACTGACTAGATGTATTCCTTTGAATAATATAGTAACAGTACCGAGCAACCATAAAGTTGGTTCGGTACCTAGAGAGAATATCAGTCTAAGAATAGTTGAAGCTACTAAGGTCCTTATGCCTGTCTCTCGAGGTAATGTTACTACAATTGCTCCAGACACTAACATCGCTACCCATATCAGTGCTGACACACTGGAACTTATCTCTGAAAACAGAACAATCAATTAATATTAGGGTTAGTATTCACAATTAATTAATCAATAAAAAATTAAATAATTAAATTTACGCTATCAATACCATCAGCAAATCAAGAAAAAGTAAAATATATCAAGCAGAGTCTATGAACATAAACAGAATATCACTCCAAAAGATAATTTAAAGGGCACAGATAGGTCATGGTGTATATGTCCTTGATTTGTAGGACCTAACAGCATAAATAATGTAAAAAAATACTTTTTTTTTTCATTTCAACACACCACGAGGTACAGCCTAAATACTATCGTACCGTGGGTGTCGACAAGGAGGAAAGAGGCAACTTGTTAATTCTGGACTTAAAGGTTTGGAGGTTCGGAGGAGAAGCGGCACCCCAGATGTGGGAGCAGTATTCGAGGTTTGGCCTTATTTATGAAGTATATAAGGTATAGAGATTAGCTGGTGAAAAGTATTTGCGAGCCCGGAAGAGAAAACCTAATTTCTTAGCAGCCGCTTCTGCAATTGATGTAACATGTTGGTGCCAATTGAGATTTCGACCCACAGAAATGCCAACAAGTGAAAAGGATTCATTACTTTGAATAACTTGGTTGTGACCGGTCTAGGGCTGGTGTATCTCTTATGAGAAAAAAAGCAAGACTGAAATTTGGTGGAGTTTGTACATGATTTCTACTTCCACAGTCTAATATTTTTTGGTGATCCACAGAGACAGAACTCTCCATGGGTCTGCGATCCTCATCTAATTGGGCTAAAGAGACAGGCTTAAAATATTGTATATTTGAGTGGAGGGTGCTGTCATGTGTGTAACTGTGAACTGGGTTGGATGTGCTAGAGAGAAGGTCATTGATGTGGAGAAGAAACAAAGTCGGGGCTAAAGCTGAACCTTGAGGGACTCCTGCATTAATTGGATACAGTTTAGAGGAATGGCCATACACAACAAAAATTCTCCGGTTGGAGAGGAAATTTGTTTTCCAGGTACAGAGTTTTGGTGGTAGGCCATAGGCAGGAAGTTTATTAAGCAGCGCTGCATGCCAGACCTGATAGAATGCTTTGGATATGTCTAGAGCGACAATCTAGAATTCACCGTGAAGTTCCATAGACTAGCTCCAAGAACGGGTGACAAAGGAAAGGAGGTCGCCAGTTGATCTGCGCTGACGGAATACATACTGCCAGTTGTGGATTATACTGTTTCAAAAAATTTGAGTAATTCGGTGCTTATATACTTTTCCATCACTTTTAGAGACGACTGAAAGGAGAGAAATAGGCCTGTAGTTGCTAGGAGGCGCTGTGGATCCTTTCTTGGTGACGGGTTGTACTCAAGCAGTTTTGCAGTTACTTGGGAATATGCCTCTATTGTAAGATGTCTGAAACAGACGAGTTAGGACAGGAGAGCAAGTTCTGGTGCGCATTTTTTGAGAACAATTGCTGGGATCTCGTCAAGGCCAGAGTCTTTCCTGGTATTAAACAATTTCATCCCCTGAAACAAGAGGTGGAAACATGCTCTTGCAAAAATTATTCTTAATAGATTTAGCAAGAGTCTAGAAGGGTTTGCTGCTATTAGAGCTTGAGAGGACTTTGTTTTTGATGTGGTTATTAAACGGGTTTTTTGCCTCAGAAAGAATGCGGACATAGCGGTTTCTTGTGTCTTTAAATGCTTGACGGTTTTTTTGACTGGGATTGTGTAGAAGCGTTTTGTGAGCTTTGACCTTTTCAAGTCTGGCCTTCTCACAGAATTTAGAGAACCAGGGCTTTTGAGTGGCTGAAGAGGTTTTCTGTGTACGTGGAATAAATAACACCATGCCAGCTTGCATGATTTCGGTGACGTTTTGTGAGATATCAGAGGGGTCAGGATGAGAGATGCAGACAGACGCCCATGGAAATGAGGAAAAGTAATCCCACATTTCGTCCCAGTTCGCAGAGTTGTAGTGCCCAACGATACGTGGGTGTTATGACTGTGTGACCACAGGTTGCATTACGCAGGAAGCAGTGACCATGCCGTGGTCTGAGCGACCAAGGGGGGCGGTGACTGATGTCTTATAGCATTCAGGTTTTTTTAGTAAGAAGCAGATGCAAGGGATTTCAGCTGTGTGTTGGGATGCGAGGAAAGTAAGTAAGTTGCTGAATCATATTGGCTAAAGAATTGCTGACTGTGAAGGCCTCTGCTGCTCTCCCTTGTGGATCGGTTTTTGAAGATCCTAGTCATTCCTTACTATGGACATTGAAGTCACCAAGAATAGTGACCTCGGAGGAAGGATACTCAGAAATCAGATGGTTGTTTTTTTTCAGAAAGGTAGTCGAAGAGCTGGACAAAGTTGTTGTCAGAAGGTAACTGGTAAATGCAACAGATGAATTTAGTTGCAGCCCTGAGACAGTTTCATCCAAAGTATGTATTTGCTTCCAGCTTCCAAATTGGGGAGTCTGGTGCAGGGTAGATTGCTACAGACGTATGTGCACACACCTCAATGCAATCTAAAGGAAGTAAGGAGCTCATATCCCGGGAAATTAAGGTGATTAGTGGCTGCTTTGGCACTGATTTGGGTTTCGGTGAGGAAGAGGAGTTGGGGCCTATTAGCCTGGAGGAAATGGTGGACGGAGTTCAGGTTAGAATTTAGGCCACACATATTGGCGAAGGATATGTTAAATCTTGATGCTGCCGCTCCCTGCACACCCCTCTCCCGGAGATCCGAATGGTGGGGTGTTTTATCTCCGGAATTTTTTGTACAAGGAGGAGCCATCATCATTTTTGTTTACAAGGGAAACCGACTCATACACCAGATCCGGAAACGTCCGTTGGGACTTCACCGGCCCCTTGATGTAAGGGGCAGTACCTCCTTGGGCGTGAAAAAAATCCTTTATTATCACGTAAAGGAAAAGTCCACTACCCCTACAAAATTAAATAACTAATTAAGGACAGCATAATTCGGAAATGTATTAATTGGTGTATGAAAATTTACAGTTGGTTACATCTTTTGCAAGTCTGTATCGACAATACCAAGACTCACAGGACAGCTGCACAAAATTTTTCAGCATACTCCCTTGGAATTATATTTCATACATAAAAATTAAAGTTTACTAATGAAAAGATAACTATGGTAAGATGTGTAGAAAGTTTTTTTCCAGTGTGGTAATTAGAGCCTCTAGAACCCTAACAAAATAAATCTGTTAATATATAAATACTTCAATATTTAGAGAAAAATGTATACTTACTAGGCACTATATCCTCAAATGGGTAAAAGAAAGCAACAATTAAATTGATCAATACAGCACAGTTGAATAAAATATTACTCCATAACGACATATAGCTGCTGACCCAAAATAGTGCAGGTTGGGCTAAAAACAATTTTTAAAAAATTAGTAAAAATACACAAAATCATCACAAAAAAAAACACATGAGATCAAAATCAATTTAACAAATTTTAGAGAAACTCTTAACACATACTTAACAAACGTGAGTTTAAACTGACCAATTTACTTTTTAGCGAATTTTCTTTTAAAAAATCACTAATGAGGAGACCCCGACTTTTGAAAATTGAAAAAAATTCTTCAAATGAGCACAAACTAGGACCCGTAAAACCCACACCGATAACTTAAAAAAAAAGACCGCTTATGATCAAATTTAGTGAGTACCTTCCTTTTGACAGTCACCTGTATAAGTTCGTTAACCAGGAAAATCGGTCCAGGTTTTCCTGGAACATTTTGTTTCTTTCGAAAAATTTATATCTCCGGAGATAACAAAGTGAGGGCAACCATATTTGGTACGCGTGTTTATATTTGGTACACGTGTTTGCCTTATTAATAGTGACCCATGTACCAAAATTTAGGTCTGCAAGTTAAAAGACAACAAAGTTATAGGCATTTGAAGGAAAGTTTTGTGATTCTATACTAATGACTGTATGAAACGTTGAATAACTCAAAAACTATTTCACATAATGTTTAGAATTAGTCTAATGTACTTTGCCGCTTGCTTATTTCATATTTGCAAATTACCTTAAAAAAATGGCCTACCTCTTAATTTCTTCTGCCACTTCATTTCATTGAACATAGAATCAGTCCTTTCGAAGAAATCAGCTACTTTTGACCCTTGATCATCTCTCTCGGCTGTATTCAGTACTTTAATTTTAGTATCAGTAGTAATATATTCACAAATTTCTGGTATAGGAAAAACAATTTGTTCCAGTGTGCGATCGTGCCGAACAATTTCTATTTGTGCAGTGTGTGTGGCATAATAAGTCAAGGCTTTAGTTATTTTAGGATCCGCACTTGAATCAGCAGACTTTAATAATATGGCAAGTTCTTTGTTGTGTTGTGCTAGCTGATGGCAAAGAATATAAATATTATGACCCACTTCTCTTGGAGAAACGGCATCATCAATTCCATCATCTTCTATCTCATCTTCATCTTCAGCAGTTTCTTGGTGGAAAGCTCTGCAAGCAACATCGACTAACTGTTTGGGATTCATGTTGTACAAGATGCGTTCTGCATTTTCACTGTCTCCACGGCTTTCCATTATAGCTAGCAACAGTTTTGAAGCATTATTCTTAAGTTCTAACACTAAATCCATCCTAGACTTTCCTAAAGGATTAATATCATTTAAAATCAATGCAGTAATAATATCTAGACCATTAGATTCGTGTGTTGCTATACAGTTTTGGTTTTCATGGCAAGGTCCTTGACAATACTCTGTTAAAGTTTCTAAAGTTTGGTTAATGAGTGCTACATTATTTTCGTTTATATACAAGCCTAATAAACCTAAACCACCTGTGGTTGAGCCACAGATGCAATCTAAAAACATCAGGGTTTCTGATACTAAATTATAATTAGTCTTATTATTCTGATTACGTAGCAGATTCTGAAGGGCAGGATTATGATTTTCACAAAGTAGTTGCAGAAATCTCAAAATCGGTTGCATAATCAGCACTTTATTAGACAAACTGTTCTGTTCATCTCGGTCTCTGTGTTTTTCTAGCTTTTCTGCCAATAAATCTTCAAATGCCGAACCTGCTCCAGTATTTGCAGAACCGTCTTCCCCTGCTGCCATGTTACGTATATGAGCATAGGCCTGGGAAGTAGAATCGGCAGCCCTGTTCAATTCCTCCCTTAATTCATCACTTATAAGGATACCATTAGTTTTACTGCCATGCTTTTTAGATAATTTATCAAGATCTTTTCCATCTTGTTTATCTTCGTGAGCTTTTGCAGCTATATCTGATGTATTTACCGTCACAGTTGACTTTATCTCTTGCTGAGAATCCTTCATTTTGTCATTAAACACCTAGAACAAATGCATAGTGTAATATCTATATTATATAAAACAACTAAAAACACACTAGCAAAGATATAATAATAGGAGTCCACAACTCTGAAAATCGCTTTTCAGTAAAACGGAACCATAAGTGACGTGACAAATATTGTCTGCTATTTTGAGTTTCTACATTTTAATCAAAAATTTGCGATCCATGAGCTCACAAACCCTCAAATATGAATTTTGTATTGGATCCGACAACGAACGCCAAATCTCTTCCAAGTAACACTATTAACAAAAATATTTCCACTTACTTTAAAGAACGATTGACTCAAATCGCCGCCCATTAATTTATTAAACATACTTTTCTGAATTATTGGGTTTCCTCCTTCTAAAAGTGCTATTCCTAATTCAACTGCCTCTCCAAATATTGAAGGTGAATGGACAGACTTGATAACCAATTCTACAACCAAATCTGAGGCTCCTTCCTTATCTAAATGGGTTTGAACTTCATGCAAAGTCCGACCAGCACGACTTAGCACTTTAGCTACAACAAAAATTAAAGATTACATATAAAAAACAGCAACGGCAACTTTTAAAATTAAGATAAACAGTTTGGCAATAAACTGCAATACCATTGATTTTAATCATACAACAAAAATGGGCCAGATATAAAAAAAAATCTTGGGGTACTAAATGGACGCTTAGGCTTCTCCAAAAGTCAAGTTAATTGGTCTAGCACATACTTGTTGGGTACAAGTGTAAAATAAAATATTTTACTAAATAATAAAACTACTAGTACATGCTTCAATTTCTTTGGATCTTACCTCCAGGTCCATGCATTACTGAAGACAGTTGATAGCTTCCCATATCTACTGTATCATGCTTTTGCACAAAAGCTTTCCCAAAATATCTTGCTAAAAGACTGTTTCTCAGGACATCACCCTATAAATTAGAAAAGAAAGTATTAAAATCTTCAAAGCACAAAATATCCAAGCAATCACTGGGGAAAACAATGCAGGAAGCTTCTTACATTTCTTGATGTGAAGGTGCAAGGTAGGTGTAATTCTAAACTGTAAAAACATCACCAAATTCCACATAAAAGATATTAAAACAGGAAATAATACAAAAAATATTACTTGTCACAAATGAGAACATCAAAATAAGAAAATATTTTACTACAATAAAGAAAAACTTGGGGTTCGCCTTTGTTTCCTGGGGTACACCAAATACAATACCACAAACACTGAAAGCATGGGTTTTTAAAGTAATATTTATCATAAAAATAGGTAAACATTAAAATATAAAGTGAAAGAAAAGTGTGTACTAAGTTTTATAAAATAATAAAAAGAATTTGTGAAAATAGCAAATAGCGGGGATTAAAAAACATTCAACCATAATACTGTACCAAGTCATTTTCTGGCTTATCACTTTTCTCAGCCTTTGCAGCATGTTAAAAATCATTAAAAAATAAATTTAGAAATTATATAATACATATAATAGCCATATTATAGAAGAAAAAAAAATACAAACAAAATACAACCCTTGAAAAACAATTGTTAGATTAAAGTTAAAGCAAAAATAAACTTTTAGGCACCAAAAATACAAAAATTTCTGAGATATCTTGTTTAGACAAGAAAACAAATAGGTTTTCTAGATTAAAAAAAAATAAAATCTAATGAAAAATAAAACTGTTTTTAGACTTTAAAAGATATACTGGTTTTAGTACCACCTGTAACGTTGAATTACATGACAGATAAGTTATTGTCGCAATTAATTTGATCTATGCAATCTATAATATGTCACAGAACATTGAGTTTTGCGTATAATATTTCCTAAATATACCAACGCTTCACATTAAATAAAGTAAGTCGTGGTTTATAAAAACTTCCCTGGCAGAAGCAAGCAAAGAGATATGCTTCCACAAGACAAACTATTCAACTGATGGTGGCACCCTCGGCAGTAAGAGAAAATACCGAGAACTTCTGGTAAGTAATAATTAATCTTTAATCATTGAACCTGCCGATTAGGAGTATCCTATAATTCGTAGACATTCAAATTGATAATATTAAAAGCTAAATCTGTAATCAAAGGAATCGTTCACAATCTGATAATTAATATTTTACGACAATTTTAAGATTTCTATAAAAACTTAAATTTATATTATTTAATCATCAATAATTTTAATTAAACATTAGTTATGTCATTTTTATTACTTTCCTTTGGTCTAAGCTCGATATAGTAAAAAAGATTTGGTATAAAAATTTTACTTTAATTTTTTTTAAATATTTCAACAAACACATCACGGGGGCTTACAGCCTAAATACTCTTGTACCGTGGGTGCTCACAAGGAGAAAGAGGCAACTTATTAATTCTGGACTTGAAGGTTTGGAGGTTCGGAGGAGAAGGAAAAACATGTGAAGGCAAGGAATTCCAAAACTTGAAAATCCTCGGGACAAAAGAGCGGGCATAACAAGATGTTCTATGTCTGGTGACCTGGACAGTAAAAGGGTGCATTCGCTCTGTTCCCCTGGTAGATCTGTTGGGGGCAGCAGGTGGAGGAACTATGGAAGAAAGCTCCTCTGAGCAGTGCCATGCAGATATCTATAAGAGAGAGAGAGAGAGAGAGAGAGAGAGAGAGAGAGAGAGAGAGAGAGAGAGAGAGAGAGAGAGAAGAGAGAGAGAGAGAGAGAGAGAGAGAGAGAGAGAGAAGAGAGAGAGAGAGAGAGAGAGAGAGAGAGAGAGAGAGAGAGAGAGAGAGAGAGAGAGAGAGAGAGAGAGAGAGAGAGAGAGAGAGAGAGAGAGAGAGAGAGAGAGAGAGAGAGAGAGAGAGAGAGAGAGAGAGAGAGAGAGAGAGAGAGAGAGAGAGAGAGGAGAGAGAGAGAGAGAGAGAGAGAGAGAGAGAGAGAGAGAGAGAGAGAGAGAGAGAGAGAGAGAGAGAGAGAGAGAGAGAGAGAGAGAGAGAGAGAGAGAGAGAGAGAGAGAGAGAGGAGAGAGAGAGAGAGAGAGAGGAGAGAGAGAGAGAGAGAGAGAGAGAGAGAGAGAGAGAGAGAGAGAGAGAGAGAGAGAGGGAGAGAGAGAGAGAGAGAGAGAGAGAGAGAGAGAGAGAGAGAGAGAGGAGAGAGAGAGAGAGAGAGAGAGCACCAACGGTACGTCAGTGGGCAAGGGATGGCAGCCTTTGGGTGAGGGTATATAGCTCTCTTCTGAATGGAGTCCAGGATAGCGAGTGTAGAAGCGGCAGCGGCACCCCAGATGTGGGAGCCAGTATTCGAGGTTTGGTCTTTATTTGTGAAGTATATAAGGTATAGAGATTAGCTGGTGAAAGTATTTGCGAGCCTGGAAAAGAACCCTAATTTCTTAGCAGCCGCTTCTGCAATTGATGTGACATGTTGGTGCTAATTGAGATTTTGATCAAGAATTGCCAACAAGTGGAAAGGATTGATTACTTTGAATAACTTGGTTGTTCATGTGATGGGTCTAGGGCTGGTGTATATCCTTATGAGATAAGAAAGCAAGACGAGATTTGGTGGAGTTGAATTGTACAAGATTTCTACTTCCCCAGTCTAATATTTTTTGGAGATCCACAGAGATCCATGAGTCTGCGATCCTCATCTAGTTGGGCTAAAGAGACAGGCTTAGAATATTGTATATTTTGAGTGGAGGGTGCTGTCGTCTGCGTAACTGTGAACTGGGTTGGATGTTGCTAGAGAGGTCGTCATTGATGGTGGAGAAGAAACAAAGTAGGGGCTAAAGCTGAACCTTGAGGGACTCCTGCATTAATTGGATACAGTTTAGAGGAATGGCCATCCACGACAACAGAAATGCTCCAGTTAGAGAGGAAATTTGCTGTCCAGGTACAGAGTTTTGGTGGTAGGCCATAGGCCAGAAATTGATTAAGCAGCGCTGCGTGCCAGACCTGGTCGAATGCTTGGATATGTTCTAGCGACAATCTGGGATTCACAGTGTAGTTCCATATACTTGTTCTAATAATGGGTGACAAAGGAAAGGAGGTCGGCAGTTGATCTGCGCTGACGGAATCCATACTGCCTGTTGTAGATTATACTGTGTTTTTTCAAGAAATTTTAGTAATTCGGTGTTTATATACTTTTCCGTCACTTTAGAGACGACTGAAAGG